>CM053785.1:592348908-593548908 GCA_028749045.1 Cupressus sempervirens | reverse complement strand
GACGAATTGGCTGAAGTGAATCAAACAATGTATATATCAATAATTGGAAAGATGTAGTATGTTGTACATAGTAGACCAAACATTGCATTAGCTATTAGAATAGTGGCAAAATTTTTTGTGAATCCAAGCGAAAATCACCTGATGGTATTAAAGAAAATATTGAGGTATCTAAAAGGAACTAATGACTTTGGTTTGTACTATAAGAGAAATAAAAAAATTTAAGCCAAGAGCCTACACTGATGCAGATTAGGAAGGTAACATTGATGATAGAAAAAACACAATTGGAGGAACACTTTTCTTGTGAAAAAGATTGATTACATGGACCAATAAAAAGAAAAATTGTACCTCACAGTCCACAACAAAAGCTGAATATGTTGCAGCTACTATCAATTGCACCAATATTGTATGGATCAAACATTTGTTGCAAGGTATGAAGGAAGAGGTAAATGAGCTAGTGATACTTTATTGTTATAATATAAGTGATATCAACATATCAAAGAACCTTATAATACATGCTAAAACCAAGCATATTGCAATCAAGTATCACTATGTAAGAGAATTGGTGGAAGATAAACTAGTGAAGATGGAATATGTTCTCTTAAAGGAACAAATTGCTAACATCTTCACAAAAGCACTACCTAAAGATTTTTTTGAGTATCTTAGAGGTAAGTTAGGGGTGATACCTCTAGCCAAGGCTACTTAAGAAAAGGCAAGACTCCCCTGCATCAAATTAGCTGATTGTTGAAGATTTTACACATTAATGCAGAGGATACCAACTTTAGGATTCATACCTAAAGTAATTCAAGTGCTAAAGTTCAAAATTAGTCACAAGCAAGGTGACAGAGGGAGAATTTGAAAGATCCTACAAATGCTACACTTGTATATTAAGATGTTGAAATAGTATGTCTTTGGAATTGTTGTCAAAGAGGGAGATTATAGAAGAAACTAATCAAATCCACAGAAAGAGGGAAATTGTCAAATTCAGAGGAAGAAAAAGAGAAGATGAAGAAGTTAATCAGAATAAAGAATAGCAGAAGAAGAACAATGCATACAAAGGGAGAAAATGCAAGAAGGGCAGAAAGGAAAGAAAAAGGATACAATAGCTAAGAGGGAGATGTGAAAACTAATGGTAACACAATTACTTTTTGGCATTTGACTTACTATTCTAACCTAGTTTGCATTTGGTTGAATAGTTTAATCTAATGGTTGATCAGTTTGGTTTTCCATTAATGCCAAAGAGGGAGATTGTTGGAAATCTAATTGAAAAGCTCATTATTGAAGATCAAAAAGGGAGATTGTTGTTAACATAATGTTTTCAATCATTGTTTTGTCATTGATGTCAAACCTGCTATTTGTAGGAATGAAATTTGCTTATAATATTCAAGCACTATCACTTAGTTGATTGATGAAGAGGATTTTATCAAAAATATGTAACAAGAGCACCTAAGGGAAAGGTTGAGTTATGATGTTGTAATGAAGTACAATAATCAATTAAGACAATGGTTAAATGATGTATTGATATCATACTCAAAGATACAGAGGTTGGTCACACTTAGAAACATTAGAAGTATAAGTTGTAATAAGGTTGACTGCAAAGCTTAAACTAAGTTCATCAGTGGGTGCAAAGAAAACTAGTTGAATCCAAGTAAATTCTTAGTTGGAGCCAAGAAAAAGGAAAATCTAGTGTGTGTCAAGTGATCTTTAGGTGCTAAGTGAAGTTCAAGTGTTGAGCATCAAAAAATCTTAGTTGGTGTCAAGTGAACTTCAAGTGTTGAGCATCAATAAAAATGTAGTAGGTACCGAGTAACATAGTATGTAGCATCAAGATTTCAATAGTGCCAAGCTACTGCATTATTTTAAATGATGAAGAATCACCAAATCT
The DNA here is from genome assembly GCA_028749045.1 of Cupressus sempervirens. Lineage (NCBI taxonomy): Eukaryota > Viridiplantae > Streptophyta > Pinopsida > Cupressales > Cupressaceae > Cupressus > Cupressus sempervirens. The sequence continues at coordinate 593,547,026 of CM053785.1, read as the reverse complement.
AAGCCAACATAGTTGTTGCCTTGAATTTTTTGAACTAGTTAGAGGATAAGGATGATGAGCTGGTGGCACAGAATTCTATGTAAATAGTTTTTGGGTGAATTCAAAAGATTATTCAAGAAGTTTCTAGAGGAAAAAGAATATAGGTTAGATACAATGAATCCTACCTAATCCATATGAACTGAAATCAAAGGAAGGAAAAGTTGAGTGAGAAAGCTAACTCCAAGACTTCTATTTAAGGAGCTACAGACCAAGTAGCAAATGTTGCTACTGCTAAAGTACCAAGTTGTGAAGTGGTTAGAAGGGTGTCAAGGAGAAGGCATCTAAGAGAAGGAAGAAGCATAGAGGTTCTGCTTCTACAAGTGGGCAAGAAGAGATAATTGCATTGGTACATTAAGTATGGAGACTCAAGGAGACAAAGCTTGAAAGGAGGGCAAGCTAAGAGGGTTGCAAAGACTAAAAGTTAGGCAACAGTATGAGCTGAAGACAGATCTGGGATCTACAAGGTAAGTTGTATGTTTTAATTAGGTCAAAGACTTTCTAATATTCTCTAGCAATTTTATTAGATATGAAAATCCTATGGACTTAGGTTGGCCTAACAGCCATTTGTAAATCCTTTAACAAGGTGGCATTCCAAGTGAATGTTTTAAAGTCCCCTAACAAGACCAACTTCTAATAGGGTGGTTAAATCCTTTAATTAGTTTACATTTAATAGTGTGTTGTAAGCCTTTAATAGGGTAGGCCTTTCACAGGGCATCACTTCAAAAGAGTGAGAATTGAGTAGCATGTTACTAGTGGTTTTTCTCAAATTAGGTTTCCATGTAAATCACTATGTTATGTGTTGATCTTTAATGTGTTATGCTTGCATGTTGATTTATAGTAACTTACTAAATTGAAAAGTTAAAGCTGGGATGAAGGAATGGTTGAATGGGCTCACTACACTTAGTGAAAAATTTTGAATAGGACATTTGGACCTTGAATAACTGATTCACCCCCCCCCCCCCCCCCCCCCCCAATCTTAGTTATTATAAAGTATTTCTAATAATATCCTAACATAGGTTTGGTATGAAGGGGGACAAAACCCAGAAGCTAGAATTTCAATTTTGACACTTGGTAAAATTTTGCATTTTTTGGACCTACTCCTGAGATGTGCAAGATTATGAGCTTTTGAGGTGTGCTAGGTGTGCTAGGTGCACTACTTCTGAGGTGCACTTCTTCCAAGGTGTACTTTTGAAAAATTTAGAGGTCCTCAAATAGTTGACTGCTAGTTCCAAATTTAGAGCTTTCCATGCACTGGAAATACACTCTAATGATAGTTTAACTCCTACAAACATCTAGTGAAGGTTGAGCTTCTATTTTTGGCATGTCTAGAGACTCCTACATCATCTAATGACTTTCTTCTTATTTTATCATACTTTCTTTGTTTTAGGACATGCAAAGGCTCATGCAGCTAGAGTCCTACTTAGCACCAATTAGAGAGTTAGTTTGTACATAAATAGATTTTTTTTATTAGTTTAAAGACATATGTTTGCATAAAGAAATCTCTCACTCTCAAAAAAAATTGAGGAGATGATTTCTTATAAATTTAAGAATGTAATATATATCCTAGGCCATTATTTTAACACAATAATATATGCTTTTGGTTCTCTCATTCAAAGTGTAGTTATTCTTTCCTGATTGTGTTATATTTTTTGAATGTATGTTCATGGAGTGTAATGCAACTGATAGTCTTGTTGTGTTATTTTGATGGAGTGATCTTTGAATTATGGTGTTTGTTACAGTTTTACAAAAAAATTTAACATACTTAATTTGAGAAGAGATCACCTTATTGTTCCTTCATAACTTTTTGTCTCACATGAGCACACTTTCTGTGGCCTTGTGATCTGATGAAAAGTGCAACATCTTATAGTTACTAATTTCCCATCTGTTGTGGTCTCCACAACACACACCCCATTCCTTACTAGGAATGGGGACCCCCTACTTTTTTTGACTCCCAAACTCATAGTTCGAGAGTCAGGAGAAGAAAATTTAGTTAGAATTTTAGAGTCAAAAAACCCCAAAATTTTAAATTTAAAAAAAGATCATCATCATCTAGCGTGTGCATTGAGGTGTAGCACACACTTTCCAAAAGGGGGAGAGGGTTATAAAACCCTCCCTCCCCTTCTTACTTGCTCATTTTTTTAAAGAGCAAGGAGGGAGAGGTAATGCACTCCCCCCCATCCATTTTTTGTTCATGCCACATGCCTTAATGGTGCATGCATGCGTTGCACCGTGCACTGCACGCGAGCAGTGTGATGCTACAGCATAGCTTACCATGCCCTTTTGGGCACATGGCATGGTGCTCCCACAAGGTGCAGGTGCACTATAATAATTGTGCCCGAGCAGTGTGGTGTGGCGCATGCCCCTTTTGGGGTGCATGCGCACACAGCGTCATTATGGCTACTGCCTCGCACCCTTATTGGGTGCGCAAGCACAACGTTGTGCCTAGTCATGCCTCTTTTGGGGCATTGTACATGGACACACCCACTCCTCTTTTAGGGCACACATTTGCAGTGTTATGCCTAGCCATGCCCCTTTTGGAGTGTGCACGAATGTCCCTTCAAGTGGTGCACATGTATCAACATGCTTTTAGTGAATTTTTTTTTTAAATAAAAAAGTGAAAAAAATTTAAATTTTTTTAAGAAAAAACAAAATAAATAAGTTCCCTTGGTGGAAGGTTTTTGTTTTCTCTTTTACATTTTTATCTTATTTATATATATCTAATAATTAATCATGTTTTCTTTTTCCTGTGACATGCATGTATTATAATCAAATGGCATCCACATTCGGATCAGTAGCAAAACTAGTTGTGTAATAGTTCTAAGGCATAACCCTAAAATCATAGTTGCACGATGAATACTCTGAGATCAATTGGACACACAGACTTGGGAGAGTTCTTGAGAGTGTGTAACAACCCAATTGAAAGATCATCTTTGAGATCCACCCTAATCCATTCTAGATTAGTAAATGCAGCATCACATCCTAGGATTGTGCAGTTAGCTGAATTGATTATGACCCTATCTCAACATTTTATTCCTAATGAAAGGGTGGAAAAGAGCATCACTGGGAAAGTGGTCTTGGATCTATGACTTGATAATATTGAGAGGGTTTTTCATCTACCTAGATCCAATTAGTTCATCAGGCTTTCATATGAAATAGTTGAGAGGTAGCATAAGGATCATTACCTGGAGGCTATCGACATAATATATTCCTCATACTTCATTGAGAAACCACCTCAGGGGAAGACAATCAGCAAAGTAGATATGACTCAAGGATACATGAAGGATGACATTGGATATTCAACCATCCTCCTTAGTAGAGTTATGGGATTGCCTGCAGCAAGCCATCTCGCTCCATTCATGGTCAACTTCATTGAGACCATCAGACATGCAAAGATGCAACTAGATTGGGCCACCACACTTAGTGAGAACTTGTGTGACCATTTTCAGATAGTAAAGGACAAGAAGAAGTTTTATATGACTTCTTATGTGGTATATCTTCTTCTAGCAAGGGAAACTAATTATCCTAGGTTGTACAAGAAGGGCAGTATGCAGGATCCTAATGCATGGTCGTATATAGTCTATCCTCAGCTAGTTAAGAAGAAGCTCTCACCACAGAGCAAGGAGTATAGAATTGTGAATGATGCCTTCATCTTTTCCATCATTTGATTACAACTCTCAGTGCATATTTCATCCAGTTCCAGACATTTACATACATTCAAGTTGGTGGAGCATCCATTAATCCAAAGAAACTCCCAAGGTACCCAAGTGACGAGTTGGTTTTAATGAAAATTTCTCGACAGATTGAGTTAGCTTATGAGAGGACCAAAAAACAATGGAGGCCTTGTTGGGATTGGCCTTGTGTAATAGGAGCATACTAGGTAAAGAGAAAGAAGGATATCCTGATATTCTTTGACAATGTTGGTAAAGTGGAAAATCTAGCAAGAAAAGAGTTTCTATCATGACCACATTATTGAAGATCATTGGATGAATGCCACAAATGACTATGATGTTCGTATCAGGGACTATTATAGAATGACTTTGTATTTAGCAGAGAAGGCTCTCCATTTGACCATCCCAGATGAGATTAGGCTATAGGATTCACAGGAGCTACTAGATCCCTTATTCAATATAGATAAAGTTGGTGAAAGGCCCATCTTGAATGTAGAAATTGATAAAGAGGAAGGAGGTGATATTAATCATTGAGCAAGACATGTCGCCAGAATGACAAAGAGTTGGATCAAGAAACCCTTTCCACTTAATCCAATTCCGGATACAATGATATTCCATGCACATGCTCACCTAGAAAGGGTAAAGGGGAAGAAATTCATAGTTCCTATCATCATACTTTAGTCTCCTATTGGACCAAAAATAGTCTACTAGCTTGATCGTCCAGTGGGATACTACCATCCTTTAGAGAAGAAGAAGGAAAAGAGGAAGAGAGCCTCTCCTTAGAGGATTCAAGTAGAGCATGTTGAAGAACAAGCCCCTTCACAGTGATAGGAATCTACTCCCCAAGATCCCCAAGACTCTAGAATTTCTCATATCTAGGTTGATTTTTCATTGCCTCCTATTTTTTCAAGCCAACAAGAAGAGCGAGAGGTTCCAGAGACATCCATTCATCTAAAGCATGAAGAGCCCACTTCTCCTATGGTTCCATAGAAACAAAAGAGGATCAAGGTTAGAATGAACAAGAGGCAAACAGTTCATAAAAGATTAGTGCCTAATCTGTTTGTTTCAAAAACCATTCTCGAGGAAGAATTAGATGAGGATGAAACAGAGTTAGATGAAGAGGAGGAGCAAGTGCCTCTACAAAGGAGAACTCAACTAGCTAAAGCCACAAAATTGGAAAGAAGGAAGAGTGTCACAAATACCCCACCACCCACCCAAGCTAAAATGATAAAACTCTCTTCTTTAGAAGATGAAGTACAATGATGGGTGAATGAGCAAAGGGAGCTAGGTGATGATGTTCTCTCCATCCCAGATTTTGATTTCATGCTAGTGGGTACAGAATTGGTTAGAGATAAGATTAGAGATACTCCTACAGGTGAACTTCAATAGCAATATTTGATGCAGATTCCACCCAAGACACAAGGTCCTCATCTCACTCCCCCATTTTCACTTCAGGTTATGATGGTAGATAAGGTTTCAGTGACACCTCCACCTCCAAGTTTAGAAGAACATGTTCAGAAGTAATCATCATTACAGGGAGAACCAAAACCAAGGGTTATTGATGAGCCATCAAAGGAGGCACAAGTAGTAGAATGTATACAACAACCTTCATAGGAAGTTGAGGATCAAACTATGGGATCTACAGAAACCAAGACTAGAGAAGAAGAACCCTCACAATAGGAGACTTCAAGCAAGAGTGATAGAGGGAAGGAGGTTGTTGAACACATCCCTTCATCATCCAAAGCCAAGGTTATAGAAAGACATAGCCCAAGATGGTTTTGGAAAGAGATAATGAGGAGTGCTAAGCATCAATTCCTTGCTTCAGAGGATGACATTTGTGACATTGCAAAGATTTTGAACAACCCTAACTCTCCATTACATGATGCAATGTCATTTATATTCATTACTACTACCCAAAACCAAGACTTATTTGCACAAGTGGCTCACCCTCTGAAAGGTACAGATGAAGAATTTGTTAGCCTTTAGGACTATGAAGTGAAGGATATCATGTTAGGAAAGCCTACACGGGATACTTCCTAACAGATGATGACTATGGGAGTCAAGGAGGTTCTCAGCCATATGGAACAAGATGAGATTGAAATTAGAACACTTTGAAGGAAAGTTGAGGTCTTAAAAGGATATTTACCTAAATTTATTGGTCCTCTTAATTCTGAATGCCCTGAGGAGAATTTGAATACCATTCTTAGAGAAGGGGAAAGTGTATGGCTTAGTCCATTTTTGAGAGCTTGTCAAGATTGGCGAGATAGCCTTGAGGATAGGGATGTTACTATAATCATTGGAAGTCTAAATTTATTGCATGCTACACAAGATAATTCATGCTACATAAGAGAATTTTGATAAGATCATGGCAATTTTGAGGCAGGACTTCAGTATTATGGATGAGCTATGGGTATGGAGCAAGGATTTACAAACTCTATAGGCCATAAAAGGGAAAAGGTACCACATTATGATTGATGTATATCATGGAGAAGAGTTAGACATGATAGATGATTGGATAGTAGTTGTGGAAAATTTTAGAAAGACTTTAGAGGAAGCATCTAGTGATGAAGACATCAGACAAACCTTCAGGACTGAGGAAGCATTGTTAGAGTTGGACACTAAACTCAAAGATTTTGCAAAAACTCAAATTGAGGTGGAAAACTATAGACAAAAGGTCAAAGAAAAGTATGAGGCTTTGGATCTTCCCGATGTTGCTAAGATTACTGAGATTAGAGAGAAATTCAAAAGCAAACATCCAAACATATATTTAGGATAAAAATGAGCAAAATGCAGATGCCAGAATTTCAATTTTGACACTCAGTAAAATTTTGAGATTTTGACCCAGTCAAGGTTCATAGCTCCACAGCTCTGTAGGTCTGCAGCTCTGCAAGTTTGCAATTTAGAGGTGCACCGACAGTTGACTGCCAGTTCTAAAAATACCACTTTCCATGCATTGGGAGTTCATATTGACGGCAAGTTAACTCTGACACAAATCAAATGAAGGGCCAGCTTCTATTTTTGGTGTCTCCATGCACTTCTACTTTGATTGACAGTTTCCTCCTACTTTATCTCTCATGCTTTCATTGTTTTTGACATGTAAAGGGCTCACGCATCCAACTAATGAATAAAATATGGATGGAGTCCCTCTAAGCACCAGTTAGATTATCAGTTTGTATATATTTAGTTTGTTTTAAATGTTTTAAAAGAATTTTATTGCATTAAGATATCTCTCACTCTCAACACAAATTGAGGAGATGATTTTTTATAAATACCCCATTGTAAAATGTAACAAGGGTTGCTGTTATTATGCAATAAAGTTATGCTTTTGATGCTAGCATTCAGAGTGTAGTTTTTCTTGCCTGAATGTCTCATTGTTTTGTGGATTTTATTCATGAGATTGTGATTGAGCCAAAGGTTTATTGTGTTGTTTCTAGTTGTGTGATCTTTTAGTTCTGGTGTTTGCTATAGATATATGAATACTATTGACGTAATGAGCTTGAGAAGAGATCACTCGATTGTGTCTACATAGCTTTTTGCCTCACATGAGTGCACTTTCTGTGGCCTTGCAATTTGATGAAGAGTGAAACATCATTTGATTTGTTAAAGATTCTCACCAATGATTGCATCAATGGATTCTACGAAGCACTACTCTTATTTTCATTGGTTTCCTACCAATTTCTTTGAAGGTTTAACTCGCAGCGTGTTGTGTTGTGTAACTTATGTCTGTTTAGGAATTTCAATTTCAAGTTATTTGATATGATGCTATTTTCTTTCAATTTTGTTATTTCCTTTTCTAACCCTCTATTAGAATAGGACCTCATAGTAGCTACATTATTAGAGTTGCATTCATTGAAAAAATAGAAAATACAAAAATATTGTTCTTTTGGTGTGATATTTTGAGACAGCAAAATAGATTTTACTTCAATTCCAAGGTAAAAGAGTTTTAGAACTAGCAAAGACCTCCTCATGAACACTCACATTTATCTTCTATTGAGCGGATTTTGGTATGTTACAAGGCAAAAATTGAACCTTGGAGAAGATCCTTAAAAAGATTTTCTTTTCAAGAGAGGAATTACACTATGGATTCCTACCATTGACCTCATGCAAAATGAATGCCCAATAGAAGTGACACTAGAAGGAGGGCCTGAAAACAAAGAACCTACTATTGGAAACAAGAAAGATTTGATAAAGTTTCAAAATTTTGCACCCTTGCAATAATCTGCACTCTGTAAAAGTTCAAAAATCACTTCTAAATTTTTTTAGAAATTCAGATCTGTAGGTATGTAGGTTTGCAAGTCTACAAATCCATAGGTCTACAACTCTATAGATCCATAGGTACGCAGGTCTGTAGGTCCACAATTTGTAGATATGCAGGTATGCAGGTCCACAGGTCTGTAGATCTGTAGCTCCATAAATCTTTGTGGTGCGCAAAATTTAGAAGAAGTGAGGAGGTGTACTTCTACAGAGGTGTATTTTTTCCAAAATTAATACAAGTTGGAAGATATTAATCCAAGATCCCCATTCCAATGAGTGTTAAGATCGTCACCAAGTTCCCAAGAATTTCTAGAGCTTACTCATTTTTGTAAGCCATCTAGTGATAGAGGAATACCCCAAATTCAACCACTTCCATTTGACATTTCGTCATCTTCTTCTACTCCACCACCCATTCAACCACCAGGTGGACCTCCACATATTCCAATACTCCCATCACCATCCCAGCCACCTTTAGGTCCACAAAATCCTCCAATGGCCTTTTTTGCAAATGCAGTTGATTCACCCATTAACTTGAGAGGTGCCCTTCATGACCTCCCTAAGAATCCTAAGAAATTTTGTCCAAGGTTCATTTATGGAGAAACAAGAACTATCGAAGATCATGTCAAGGTTTTTAAGGAAATTTGCAACTGAAAGAAAATTGCTAATGAAGATATGGTTCTTCACTTATTTCCCTACTCTTTGGGGGAAATTTCCTTCAATTGGTATGTGAACCTACCACCAAGATGTATTGGAGATTGGGAAACTTTCAAAAAATTGTTCTTGGAACAATTCAAAACATTCATCAATCTAGAAGTGATACATCAACAATTTATATCAATAAAAAGGGACCCAGCTAAGATAGTTTCACACTTCAACCATTACTTTCATATGGCCTATTGCAAGTTGGAAACACCGTACACAAAACTGGTTGAAGCCACCATCCAATTTTATTACAATGCTATGGACCCTCTTATTGTGATCTTTCTAAGAAGACTTCCTGCAGCAAATATTGACACATTGGACAAAGTCTTTGCAGAAGTGATCACGTTCACAAAGCAAGCTAATCCTAATGGGGGAGGAATGATGCTTCCTACACAAACAATCCCTACAATGCCAATGGTTCATGTGGGAGCACCCACAGTGCCTAGTCAGTTCATACCTATGAACCTAGTTCCATTGCAATAGGCACCTGCTCCACAAACTCAAGCGATAACATATCCAGGGTATGAGCCCCCAAAAATAGCCTTCTTTGAACAAAAAGCAATGGTTCCTATAGAAGCAGATAATAATCTCCTTTCAAAATTTGGTCAAATGAAGAAGACCATGTCACAAATGAACAACAAGTTGACACATCTTAGATTGTCACAAGGACAAAATAACAACTTCTAAAGAAATAATTTTGGCCCCTACAACAATAATTTTGGTCAGAATTACAACAAGAACTTCAACAACAACAGTAACAATGTAGGAAACAATGGCAGAGGAAACAACTTCAATCCTCCTGATCGTAACAATGTCTTCCAAAGACAAAACCAACTATTGAATACTCAACCAAATAATGGAAGCATTCCTACTAATAACAATAACATTTAGTATGCTAATATCAATCAGTATGATGATGGCCAAAATATGCCTAGCAATGATGGTGCATACTATAATGGTAATCAGGATGTCAATCAAAACCCACAAGTGAATGATAATCCTCCTCCTGTTCAATTCAATGCAATGCTATTAGAATCTTATGATTCTACACAAAATTTACAAGTGTAGGACCAGAAAATGGGTTAAATGCATAACATACTATGAGCAAATCACAAAACTCAATAATCATATATTAGCACCCACTAGTCTACCATGAAAGCCAAACTAATCAAAAGAAAGAAAACATAATTAAAAACTCCCTTTTCCATTTGTAGCTCCCATGTCCTTCTTTCTTATCCAAATGATTGTAGCTCCAATTTGCCTATAGTGCACACAAGATTGAAGCCAAAGCCTATGATGTGGATAATGCCATGAGAATACTTGAAGTTGTGATTTGAATGTGAGAGATGGAATGAGAAATCTAAAAGAAATTAGGATCTAAAGGCTTTGAAGACTTCAAGAAGACAAGGACCAAAAATGAGAGAAAGAGTGTCCATATTATAATCAACACTCAAAGTGAGGGCATTGGATTTGTCACCCATAGATGTGTGATGTGGCAAGAGATTCCTATGACGCATATGGCAGAATATGCCAATTGTGAGATTATATGACACATGCAAGTCAAACTTGGCTAAATGTGGAAGAGAATCTATGACACGTCATAAGACACCTCAACCCACTTAAAGCCAAGAATCTATGACAAAGAAGCCAAATAGAGACATGCGTAAGAGGTAATAATATTTGATTATGAAAAATCTCATCCAAGTGTCAAAGGAGAATCCACGAGGTGTCATATCCAAGTGTCATGATGACAGAGTATTTTATGGAATATTTGAATTAAAAATCCTCTTATTCCACAAAATTAAAATTAGTAGAAAATGGAATTAATGATGGAAAATGGAACTTAGGAAATTAAGAATTTCCATGGTTTGCAGATGATAAACTAATTAATTAATAAAATTAATTAATTGAGGATGATAATTAGGAAGAATAATTAGAAAGAACAGGATTAAATTATGGGTTATTTAATCCTATAGAGAAAATTAGTAGATAATTGGGCAAATTGATTAAATGAATGCGACTATATCCTTTGACAAAAATGTGACAATGATGGATATGGAATAAGATGATGAAAAGGTAGACCAAAGCCATGGTCAAATTGATTGATTGAAGTTGATAACATGCCAAGGACACATGACATGAATTGGTTGATATGTAACATTTAACCGACATCGTAAATGCTATAGAATTGAAATTGATTGATAAGGTTTGATCATAATAACATTGACAGACATTGTCAATGTTATTAAAATGGTTGATGATGTCATGATCTGACATTGAAAGTCTCAACAATGTCAAAGATTGGATGACATGAATGATAGTTTGACCTAGCACTGAAAGCCATGATAGTACTAAGGTCAAATTGAAAAGATTGATAGGTTGATAGGTTTCCAAGGCACTAAAAGCCACAACAATACCTAGGAGTCAGAAAAATGATGATTGATTTGGGATGTTTGATATGTTTTGGGTTGATTAGGACTAATTTTGAGTGATTCTAAGTTGATTTGGGGTGATTTTGAGTTGATTTGAAATGATTCTTAGTTGATTTGATATGATTCTAAAATTGATGTGAAATTGATGTGAAAGCGGATACAAATGACGAAATATGGTCAATCTAGCCAAAAGATAAAAGTTAGTAGAATGAAAAAATGGGAAAAATTAGTATGAAGAAGTGATGAAGTCATATATGTGAACCATTTTTGAGTGTCTACATTTTGCCCCTCTTTGATACAATGTGATTTAGAGCATTGTATCAAAGAATAACTGATGAGAAAGCCACAACATGCCCCAATAGGGATGATATATATGGGTGACCCCTCAAGAAATTGACTAAGATAAGCATATGATAATTCAATTTATTGACAAAATAAGACAAAACCATAGCAATTGACGGATCACAAATCAAAGCTAAGATGTGAAAGTTATGAGGTCTAGAGTGCAAAACAGGGTCAATCAGGAGCCCGAGAGTGATTGCATGGGTTACCACTCAAGAAAAACAAAAAATGATGAAAATGATATTTCATGTTGTCCACAATGAAGATAAAAATCCAACGCACCTAACAGATTTCAAATCTGAGTTAAAACGCAAAAGTTATGGGCTCCGGAGTGCAACATAGGGGCTCTGGGAGCAGTTCTAGGTATCCTAGGTCCCCAACTGCACCCAAAACTCAACCAAGTGTGTCATTGACGAACTTGGTAAGCCCAAGTATGCCATGATAGTACCAAGTGCATCAATGACAAACTTGGGAAGCCCAAATGGTCTCAGAAAGTGCCAAATGTGCCCGAGAAGGCTCTGGGGGCCAAAATCAACATGACGGGGGGCAACGAGGAGCCCAAGAGTAATTGTAAGGATTAACACTCCATATAGTGACCAAACAATGAAAATGATAGCTCATTTTTTTCACAAGAAATATATGATTCCAACACAACTGATAGTTCATAAATCAAAGTTGAAACGCAAAAGTTATGGCCTCCAGAGTGCAACCTAGGGGTTCCGGGAGCAATTCTGGATAACCTAGGTCCCCAAGTGCACCCAAACTCTACCAAGTGCATAAATGATGTAGTTGGAATGACCAAGTGCATTAATGACATATTTGGGAACCCCAACTGCACCTTGATAGTGCAGATTATGCCCTAAAAGGCTCTAGGGCCCAAAATTAGCCCGAATGGACTCGGAATGACCTGAAATTGTGCATACATGCCCAAAATGATTGAATGATGTCATAACATGAGGGAAATCATCAAAAATGGTCATATTTAGTCAAATATGATGAGAAAAATTTTAGATTAAGGTTGAACTAGGTGGAAAGCCACATAAAGTTGATTAATAGTGCAGGATGATGCAGGAATGCATGAATGCGAGATGAAGCTGATTTGGTGAATTGGAAGACATGATTATGGTGATCGAGAATGAGATGAAGAAGAAATATGAGATGAGGAGATATGATGGAAAGACTTTTTCTTCTAGAGATTCCACCATATGTCAAATGGAGCTTTATTTTGATATGGAAAATGGAATGCAACGCATCATGGCATAAAGGGCCAGAGCACAAATGCAAGGCTTTTGCATAAACAAACACGATACAGACATAGAATGACCTTGTCCTTCCTAAGGCATATGTACATGCCCCAGACTCTCAAAGGTACATAAAGATAGCAAAAGATGACCATGAACCATCCTGGCCAGTTTCATAGATTAGTTTTATATCATCGAGTGGCATAGGAACATGATCAAAGAAAAACAAAGCAAAAAATAAATCACTCACTAAACAGTGTGAGCCAATAGCTATCTTTGTCCATTATTACTTTCTTTTTAGTGTTTTTAGGTGTTTAGATGGTGTTTGATATGTTGACGGTGTGATAGCACTATTTGTGGATTTAGTTGAAAGATTAGTAGTGATATGTTGGATTGATCGTTGGTCACATTGGTCAGATAGTGTGATTGTCTTGAAAGTGCAGAGCTTTGAGTTTTAGGCTGCAAAGTGCAAGTTTGAATGCAAAAGGGATGATTATCCACAGTGAATATGTACAAGGTTTATTGCAAATTTTTGACGAGTTTTGTGATTTTTAGGGTTTTTTCGGATATTTGATGTTTTTGCGTGATTAGTTTCTTCAAGACATTTTATGATTTTTAGGGTTTTTTTAGGACATTTTATGATTTTTTAGGGATTTTTTCAGGATCATATTTGAATGTTTAGGATTTTTTCCAAGACATTATGTGATTTTTAGTCATTTTTCAGGACATTTTATGATTTTTTTAGGGATTTTTTTAGGATCTAATAAGCATATACAAGTGTTAGCTCCAATCCGTTATGCGATAAGTCCAATGGATAAAAAGCACTTAGGGGTATGCCCCTAGTTCAAATTCAAACTTACACACCATGTAGGTAATATGCCCCCAGACAAGATGCAAATTATGTACAAAGGCCAATGATAGAGTGTGTGTGTAGACTGGTGATGCTTAAGCAAGGTAACAAGGGACATTAACTAGTTCGTGAGCCATGATAAGGAACCAAGGATGTCTTGCAATATGAAGGATATGATCAAGGAATGATAGAGGAGGAAAATACTAGATGGAATCTAGATAGATGGAGGAGAAATAACTGATTACACATGGTGTCTGTTTGCCAGGTTTTCACCATGGTACTTGCCCAAAGCGCCTGTTTGCCAAGTTTTCACTTTTGGACGAAATTTTTCTCTTGACTCAAATTTTCATGTCAAGATGCCTTTTTACCAGGTTTTCATCAAGGCATCCATTTTTTTCATGACTTTTTTCACTTTTTTCTTTCTTTTCTTTTTTCATGACTTTTTACTATTTTTTTGATATTTTTTTTAGGTCATTTAGATGGAATCAAGAATGTCACTAACAAATGCTGAGAAGATATCTATTGTTGGTGCTGCTAGCTAATGAGCTCTGAATCCATGACTGACCATAACCACATAGGATTTGTTCCAAGTCTGTAGCTAAAATCAAACCACTAGAAAGGCCTCGAGATATACCATCGTGTACCATATGTAAGACAATGTCTATCTCTTGCGAATCAAGGCATCTAAAGATAATTGGGTTAATAGAAATGTCATGTGGGATGTCACTAATGATGACATATGCAAAGGCTTGTTGGATAAAGGACTAATTTTGGTTATTGGACAAATCAGGTAGTTGGATTTGGGGATAAACAAAGGGATATAAGGGAGGGTTGGGAGGGTTGAGACCAATGACCTTCTGCATGATCGCTGATTTAGAGAGCTCCAAAAGACTTTGTGGCATGTTGAACATTGGAACACTGATATTCATGGCATCATATTTTTCATTTTGTATCATTGGGAGCTGCTTAGCTTTTGATTTTTTATAGTCTAATGGTGCCTTTCGATTTTCACCAAGAGACCTATGCTTGTTATTTCTTTCCCTTTTTTCTTTGTAAGTAGAAGGTGGAGTAGGCTCCCCAAAGTATGCCAATGTGTTCTCTTTAGGAGAAACTACTTCTTTATGATCTTTAGTCATAATGCCTTCAAAGTCTATTATGAGAGTGTCATCATTGTCGAATTGATCAAAAATTGGTGGTCCACATTGTCCCAATCCAAAGGTTCAAGATAAATTGAGGGTGTGTCATCATCAGAGCTGAATGGACTTTGGTTAAAGCTATGGATATGGGCATTAGATTCGATTGTATCATTGGGGTTCTACTCAAAAGGGAGAGGATTGTTGGTTTTAGGTGGGATATCCTCAGATGCCTTTTCATTGTTCAAAACATCCATAGTCTTACACATAGGTACCGTAGTACTAGGAGGACCTATTCGTAATAGTTTAAATCCAAGCCCCAAACTAGGAGGTTGTTCTTTTGTAGTGATGGGTTCAATTATACCTTGTTTCTAAGATCCAAGACTGCTATAGCCATCATAGCCTTGTTTTTGCATGATAGTAAACCCAAGTCCATACTTGTTAGGAGATATCAAAGTGGGTTCTCATTCTGCTTTTGCTTTCTCAATACATACAGATGTATTCTTAGTGATAGAAGTATCATTCCTTGCACTAATCTCTGAATGTTGTGCTTGAAGTGGTTGTGATTTACCATGAGATTGGGGAGAAACTAGTGACTCCCTAATGTGAGAGACTTGAGATATAAAGTATTCTCCACACCCATTATCTTCAATCTTCATCTTTTCCTTGGCTTTACTGAGCAATATATCAACATCCACATAATTAGAGGAATTTTTGGGTTGTGCTTCATTGTTTGTTGGGATTTGGAATGTAGTAGCATCTCTTAGATTAGCACAAAATTGAAAAGGATCTAGATCACCAGGGATGGTAACCTCTACATTGTGATAGGAAAACTTCAAACATTGATGATATGTAGAAGGGATTGCTTTCATAGCATGAAGCCAAGGGCATCCTAGTATCATGTTGCAATTCATTTCTATATCTAGGACATGGAACAATGTATCTTCAGTAGCTGGACCAACTCTGATAGGTAGTGTGATGATGCCCCTGGAGAAGCATTCACCATCATCATAAGCTTTTATTATGATTCTTTGAGATGGATCCACATCATCTTCAGAATAACCCAAACTGTTGACAACCTTAAGAGTACAGATGTTTAGTCTTGCTCCTCCATCTATTAAGACACATCTGACTTTGGCATTATGGATGAAGACTTCAAGATAAAGGGTTTCATTATGGTTAGGTTTATCCTTAGGAATATCTTGGGGTGAAAAAGTGATATGTTGTGACATAGATAGGTTCCCAACCATGGCTTGGAACTGGGCAACATCAATGTTATCTGGGACAACTGACTCTTTAAGGGCTTGATCTAAGATCTTTTGATGTTGGGGAGATGCACGCAGTAGGTCCAAAATGGATATTTGTGCAAGGGTTTTTTTGAGTTCTTCAACAAGGCTATAATCAGATGAAGTAGGAGTAGTAGGTCTACTTGAGGGTGCAGGTCTAGTAGAAGCAATAGGTCCAGATGGGGCTCTAGGTAGGGTGATCTTGATACGGCATGTAGTGATAGCACAACAAAGGTCTTCAGCCTTCAATGTGAATGTGGATATGTGGAAGTTAGACTCATTAAAGCAATTGATGCTGTAGTCATAGCCGATACATGTGTAATTCACATTACCTTGCAAGTTTGAGTTTGAACTTGAGGGTTTCTCTTTGTCATGATTACCCAAAGGATCTTTGAAAATAGTGTGATTAGAGTTGCATGCTAATAGTGATGGATTAACTGTGATGACACCATCATCAATAAGGTCTTGTATTGCATGTTTCTATTGGAAGTATGATGAAGTCTTCTATCCTTTGGTGCGATGATAATCACAATACTTTTTGTCATCCCACCAATCTGCTTTAGTCAATGGTTCATCTTTGATTGGGGGTAACTTTAGGAAGTTATTACTCAGTAACTGTTGTAATGTAGTCTCAAGTGGTATTCCCAATGGTGTGAATTTCCTGTCTTTGGTTCTAGGATGTCTTTGAGGTTTATCTTGCGTGGGAGTCTCAGTTTTCTATTGTGAAGCTGATGTTTGATTAGAGGTTTGTGAATTTGTATGGTTTACACCCTTCAAAGTCAATTGAGGTTGTTCTGTGCTAATCCTGTGAGCATCCACAATGCCATCATTAGTCACATTCTTTTTTTTTGGAGAAAAATTTTTCCTTGTCATTAGATGAGTTGGTGTTTGTGTTTTCTTTGTTTATCTTGAGGATTCCCTTACGGATAAGAGCATCTTCAATACTAGCCCCTTTTTTCATTAGTTTAGAAATGGTTCTTGGACTCTTGATTTTGAGTTCATACATTAAGTCCGGGACTAATTTTTCAATGCACAAGTTTACTTGTTGTTCTTCAGGAATGTCTAGTGAGCATTGACTAACTAAGCTTCTCCAACGCAGTAAGAATGTGATGAATGATTCTCCTGTATTCTGTTTAGTTGAGCACAAATCAAAAGGTGTCACCTCATTTGTAATGTTAAAGGAAAAGTGGGAGATAAACTTGTCTGCTAGCTTTGACCAAGATTTGATATTACCAAGAAGTTTGGAGTACCATTTAAGTGCAGTCCCACCTAGAGAACGAGGGAACAATGTCATAAGGTAAGTGGGCTCATCACTGAGTTTGGTACATGAAGCACAAAATTCCTTGATGTGATCAATAGTGTTTCCTTTTCCTCAGTATTTTTCAAACCTTGGAGCTTCAAAGTGTTTTGGGAATGGAGGCATATACAATTTTTTATCGAATGGATTAGGACGTAGGTCCCTTTCTATATATAGAGCCTGTTTCTTTTGGACTCCCAATGCCTCAACTTGTTTGGAAAGTTGTTTGAATTGTTGTAATAGTTCCTCATTGGGGTTTTACATGATGGTCTTTCCTTCAAGTCATTTGTGTTTTTGAGTAGACCGTTTGTTGTGGCGAGAACTATGTCTACTTGATTCTGACATTTCTGTGTTTGATGAATCTGATGAAGTGTCGCTAGGTGGTGGAGGTATGTTGTCACCTCGAAGAAAGAAAGGTCCTTATTGTTGGGGAACTTGTGGTATTTGATGTGGCACTTGTTGTGGGATTGATTTTGATTGTTGTACCATGTGTTATTGTTGTGCCATGTGTTGTGGTTGTTGTTGGGATACTTCTGTTGGTTGTATGTGAGACCATGTATGTGCTTGTTGTTGTAGAGGTATTTTTTGAGGTTGTTGTGGCACATGTTGTTGTTGTAACAAATGTTGTTGGTATGCAATTTGTTGCTCAAGGCATCTTTGGTATTCCAACTATTGCTTGAGTTTCTCTTGTTGTTTAGCAAACATTGCTTGTTGTTGTTGGGATTGCTGCTGAAATTGTTGTTGATAAATTGTGTGTAAGTCAAGTGGGTTCACATTGGATTACGTGTTAGGAATGTTGGATGTTTGCCCCACTTTTGGTTTTTGTCATTGTGTTTGATGTTGTTGTTGATATGTGGGATGTGTGTCAAGTGGATGTAGACTTGATTGTGCCTTAGAAGTGTTGATTCCTTGTATCATTGTAGGTTGTTGTTGCCGTGGGGGTTGACTAAGTCCTTGAGAATTGAACATCATGTTTGGATTATGGTTTTGGTACCTTTGTGTGTTAGATGTTATTGCTTTTGACATCATATTGACTTGACTATGAGATGTGTCCCTATTGGGAATGGGCATAATGTCAATAAGACTTTTCCTTTGTGCATCCATAGGGATGGTTGTGCTTAATGTTTCACATGTTGTACTTATGAGAGGTTCTATAGTGTTTGATGTTGTAGCACTTGGTAAAGTTAGGAACAAAGGTGTACTTTGTTGATTTGCCTCCAAAGAAGGTATGTTTGGAATTCCTAGAGAACAAGTCCCTTTAGGTGCATCTTGTTGTTGCATCATGTGACTAAAATCAAGTCTTAATGTTCTTTTGGGGTGTTTAGGAATTGGTGGTATTTCATCAAACAAGGGATTAACATTGATGTGTTCAAATGTACTTTGGAGGATTTCGATAGTTGACTCTTGATGGGACCTTATACGTGCCATTATTGCATTTGAAAACTCCAAAGGTTGTTTTCCTTGTCTAAGTCCAAATTTATCATGGGTTGGATGTTTTCAATTGTTGTGTTGGTTTGATTTTTGGACCTAGGACCTTCCAAGTTTGGGTTAAATTTGACAATTTCTTGGGCTGCCAAACGTTTGAAGTTCTTGCGAAAACTTTTGTCTTGACATGCCCTAGCCATTTCTTCATCAGTGATGCCATAATCAGTTTTAGAGTCATCACTTAGGTGTAAAGTACCTTGTTGTATGTTTGATGTGTTAGGTTGGCTGAATTCAAATGCATGTGATTGTTCATCTTCAGGTGAGGTTGCTACACTTCCTCCTCCTGGTGGTATTGGCACAAATATAGGTTCAAAGTCAAGACTCCATTGAACCATCCCATTTGTGGAGGAAGTGTTTGGACGAAATCTCATGGTAGGTGCATTGTTCAAGGTTTGTTGTGCCATAGCTTGATTATGAGGATCTTGCGGAAACATGTTCAAGGGGTCTTCTAGTAATGGTTGTGATGCCTTGATTTGGTCTTCATCAAAGGTTTGTTGGATTTTCTTGCTCTTTCTTTGTCTTGGATGAGGTTTTGGTTATGCTTGTGCCTCAGAAAACAAAGGTTGATAGAGTTCCTCAGGTCTCTGAGCTGATTGTCTCCTAGTAAGTGCTAGCATGATACCTAAGAGTGCAAATGCAATGGAATTTTTGAGTGTTTTGGGTAATTTTAGAGTGGTAGGTATGCAAGATACGAGTGTTTTTGGAACTTTTAAGTGTTTAGGAATGTTATGGAATGTGAGGAAATGCTAGATGAATTGTGGTTTTGATGTGCAAAGTGAAAATTTCCTAGGGATGTTATGCAAATGCAAATGCAAGGTGATGTTTTGAAGTTTGACTAGAGGAAATGAAAATGACTCTAAGGTATGCAAAATGAAAATTAGGGTTATGTTTTGGAATTGGTAATGATACTAAAGGTAGGTGTATGCAAGGTATATCATGAAAAGGATGATGTTCTAGGGTTTTTAATGACATTTGGGACATGCAAAATGAGGGTAAATGCTCAAGAAGACAATTTGGTTGATGGACAATTTGATAGGGTTTGGTAGTAAAAATGATGCTAAGGATTTTGATCAATGAAATATGAAGGGGATATACCACTAGGGTAAGTCAAAATGAAGTTTGGGGATGCTAGGGATATGATTATGCTATGACAAGGGTATATGGAAAGTTTTGAACTTAGGTAAAACCTTTTAGAAAGTATTTTGTCTAGGAGTTTAACCTTGTGATAAAGGACTTTGGATCTTGACCAAAAAACTAATAAAAGACGAAAAGATCAAATTGATAAAAGATGACAAGGTCAAATCTATCAAGACATAGATATATTTTGACCCAAAAAAAATGATAAGAAAAGAGAAAAATACTAGTCAAGATCCATTATCCATCAACACTAGGAGATACTCTAAGACTCATACTTTGCTTAGATTTTTGACTAAATTCAAACGTTTTGGGGGTTCAAAATGAAATTTAGATGACTCAAAATGGTGGTGATGCTAAGTGGATATGTGATATGGATAATTCCTATGATGCAAAATGGGATTTTGGGTGCAAGATGAGGTTTTGTGTCAAGTGCAGAACGGAGAGGTCTAGAGGCTCCTAGATGTAGTTTTGGGGTCCTAAAGTGTAGTTCAAAGGACCAAAATGGTCATGCAGGTACCCACGTGTTCCCTAATAGTGACAAGTGCACCCTAATAGTACCAACTACATCATTGATGCACTTGAAGCTAGTTTGGGCGCAGTTGGTAGTTTCTAGGCGCAGTTAGTAAGTCAGAATGAAGGTTTGCTGATTCTAAGAGGTATGGATGTCAAATTGATATGTCAAGAAGCTAAGATGCTAGGGTTGATATTAGGATGGGTTGGGAGATGTAGAATAGAGGTTATGACCTATAGAATGATTTCCTAAGTGAAGTTGATGAAGATTAGGTGCTGTAGAATGCAGATCTGGGCAAGCTAGTGCAAGGGGAGCTAACTAGGTATCTAAGGACACTGTTGAAACCCCAAAATGTTATCTAGAACCCAAAACTGGATCTCAAGACCACCAAGTGAACCTAGACAATGCAAACTAAATCAATGATGTAGTTGGGGCCTAGTTGGGTGTAGTTGGTAGTTTATGGGCGCAGTTGGTAAATTGGGCTGAAATTGAGGCAATTCTGGGAGCTATTGTTTCAGGATTGATGTCACAGAGAGGTAAATAGTAGAGGACAGTGTTAGGGCTAGTATGGATGCTCAAAATGATGATTAGGACACCCAAAATGATGGATAAAGTGGTCAAGATGATGAATAGGTATGCAAAGATGCAAGGCGATGAATGCAAAGTGTTGATTCTGAGATGGGAATGCAAAAACTAAGGAAAGTAAAACTAAACCTAAATGGATGCAATATGAAAAGTAATAGATACTAAATAAGGACTAAAAGGTGCAATATGAAGTCTATATGATGCATGAATGAAGCTAGGACTAGGGTGAATGCAAGTGAAATCTATGCAAGTGTGAGATCTACGTTTTGCCAAGCACATTTAGGAGCACAAGTCAACATGTTTTCCAAGGTTTGAGTGTGTTGAACCAATTTTTGCAAAGTTTGATAAAGGTTGAAATTTTTTGGCAATGTGTGATATTTTGACAAGTTCAAATGATATTCAAGGTGTAAATTTAAAATTTTGGCTTTTATCTTGATTATGTTTTACACACATGCAAGACACATTAAGACAAGAATAGCTATTGTAAAAAGTAAACAAACACACCACAACCTAGGCTTTTAGGACTGTATCCACTGAATTCCTACTTGAACCAAAGTTCAGTCATGCTTATCCAAAGTGGAAAACCTAGGATCTTGGCACCATAGGCTCCCCCTTATAGTGCACTCACTTCTCGGGGCTACCAAGATCCGCTTCCCAAGGGGCATGACTTCCCAAGGGACTGTTGCCTCTACTAAAGACCGTGAGAATGTAGGGTGTTTTCACGGGCATGGGTGACCCCTTAAGCTAGTGGATAGAAAGGATTTTGGCCACTAAAACATGGTTTTTAATAAGGGCATTCCATTCAAAAAGTGAATGATAAACTTCTGTAGAAGGTCTCCCAGCCTCAAGAACTGGGGTTTGACGCACCACAAGGGTACTAGAGGAGAGCTATCATACAGCAATACCGTCGATACAGCTTTCACCATAATCAAATTTTATATAGAGGCTAGAACATTGACCTGGCTTTGGCCCATTACCGCTCTAAGGTCATCCCCTGGCATACCCAATATCGAGTATCTTGGTCCAAGGCAAGCCTCCTATAGAAGTTACACGGATTTCTCTTACACCCAAGATCCATGAATGGCGAGGGGAGAGGATACATCCAATGCAACTCCTTGGGATCTAACACCATAGACACACCAGGAAGAAAAGAAAAAGGTTCTTTTTAAGCACCAAACAAAATGTTATCTAATCTAGGAAATCCACACACATAGTTTTGAAAGACACACAAAGTCTTCGATAACGTCCTGCAAAGCACACACATCAGTAGTTTATTATGATCATATCTTCATCCAACAATCACCACATGCTGCAAATAGATCATTAGTAACACAAAATCACCTAATCTATGTCCTAGAGAGTGATAGGAGCTTGAAATGCAGATTTTGATTGGTCATGTGCTTACTGTGAACCTAGGTGTGCTCCAATAGTGAAAATTGCTCCCTAGAAGGCCAAAATGGCTTTGAACATCCCCAAGTGTGCCCAGACAATGAAAAATACATCAATGACACAATTGGGGCCCAACTGGGCATAGTTGGTAGTTTTAGGGCATAGTTGGGAAGTCAAGTGCAGGGCGTGGGGAAATGGGTGCCTAGTCAAGACCCAAAAATTGAAAATTTCAAAGCTACACTCCCAAGTGCACCCAAACAGTGTAGACTATGTCAATGATGCAGTTGGGGCCTAGATGGGTGTATTTGGTAAGTTGGAAATATTAGAAAGATGTTTTGGTGGTTTTTGGTCTCCTAAAACTGCTCCTAGGGGTCCCAAGTGCACCCTGACAGAGCAGAGTGCACCCTAGGACAGAAAGCTAATAGAATGCATGAAACAATAGCATATGAGAATTTCATTGGACCCCCTAATTAATCTAGGTGTAAAAAGGAAGAGTAGATAGTCATTATACCCTTCCAAGTGAGCTCCTTCCTTGCACCTGCAAGCACAAAACAAGAAAACACAAGTTAGATATGCATGTTCACATCGGGTTCACCAAATGTAGGACCAGAAAATGGGTTAAATGCATAACATACTATGAGAAAATCACAAAACTCAATAATCATATATTAGCACCCACTAGTCTACCATGAAAGCCAAACTAATCAAAAGAAAGAAAACATAATTAAAAACTCCCTTTTCCATTTGTAGCTCCCATGTCCTTCTTTCTTCTCCAAATGATTGTAGCTCCAATTTTCCTATAGTGCACACAATATTGAATCCAAATCCTATGATGTGGATAATGCCATGAGAATACTTGAAGTTTTGATTTGAATGTGAGAGATGGAATGAGAAATTTAAAAGAAATTAGGATCTAAAGGCTTCGAAGACTTCAAGAAGACAAGGACCAAAAATGAGAGAAAGAGTGTCCATTTTATAATCAACACTCAAAGTGAGGGCATTGGATTTGTCACCCATAGATGTGCAATGTGGCAAGAGATTCCTATGACGTATATGGCAGAATATGCCAATTGTGAGATTCTATGACACATGCAAGTCAAACTTGGCTAAATGTGGAAGAGAATCTCTGACGCATCATAAGACACCTCAATCCACTTAAAGCCAAGAATCTATGACAAAGAAGCCAAATAGAGACATGCGTAAGAGGTAATAATATTTGATTATGAAAAATCTCAGCCAAGTGTTAAAGGAGAATCCACGAGGTGTCATATCCAAGTGTCATGATGATGGACTATTTTATGGAATATTTGAATTAAAAATCCTCTTATTCCACAAAATAAGAATTAGTAGAAAATGGAATTAATGATGGAAAATGGAACTTAGAAAATTAAGAATTTCCATGGTTTATAGATGATGAACCAATTCATTAATAAAATTAATTAATTGAGGATGATAATTAGGAAGAATAATTAGAAAGAACAGGATTAAATTATGGGTTATTTAATCCTATAGAGAAAATTAGAAGATAATTGGCCAAATTGATTAAATGAATGCGACTATATCCTTTGAAGAAAATGTGACAATGATGGATATGGAATAAGATGATGAAAATGTAGACCAAAGCCATGGTCATATTGATTTATTGAAGTTGATAACATGCCAAAGACACATGACATGAATTGGTTGATATGTAACATTTAACCGACATCATAAATGCTACAGAATTGAAATTGATTGATAAGGTTTGATCATAATATCATCGACGGACATTGTCAATGTTATTAAAATGGTTGATGATGTCGTGATTTGACATTGAAAGCCTCAACAATGTCAAAGATTGGATGACATGAATGATATTTTGACCTAGCACTGAGAGCCACGACAATACTAAGGTCAAATTGAAAAGATTGATAGGTTGATAGGTTTCCAAGGCACTGAAAGCCACAACAATACCTAGGAGTCAGATAAATGATGATTGATTTGGGATGTTTGATATTTTTTGGGTTGATTAGGACAGATTTTGAGTGATTTTGAGTTGATTTGGGGTGACTTTGAGTTGATTTGAAATGATTCCTAGTTGATTTGATATGATTCTGAAATTGATGTGAAATTGATGTGAAAGTGGATACAAATGACGAAATATGGTCAATCTAGCCAAAAGATCAAAGTTAGTAGAATGAGAAAATGGGACAAATTAGTATGAAGAAGTGATGAAGTCATAAATGTGAACCATTTTTGAGTGTCTACAACAAGTGAAACAACAAGCAAGTGAGGAATTCTCATTCCCTTTTAGTCAAGAACCCGATCTTCAACACGATGAGATGTTTGCCTTTCAAAATGATAATCACAATACATATAATCTCAGAAACAAAAAGGATTCCTTGACAAATGGAATTCCTCCTAGTTTGCAACCAACTCCACCTAATCCTAGAGAAAACAACAATCCACCATCGGTAAGGCTAGCCCAAGGAGGACAACAATATCAGAATCAAGTGAAAATACCAACAATACTGAAGAACCCTACTTGCTCTACTAAAAAGTATAATGCGGTTGAAGACCTGAAGAAAATGAAAGCCAGTATGTCCATGTTTGACATGTTGTAGAATTGTCCACAACAAAGAGAAGCACTCATGAAGACATTGGATAATACAAAGCTTTCCCATAATATGAATAATGTCCCTCAAAAGATGGTGCCACAACAAGTAAATGTTGTTGAAGCAATGCCTACTATGTTCAAGGAAAAAGTTGAGGTACCCCCATTTTTGTTGATCATAAGGATATATGGAAAGAATATTCACAATTGTCTTATTGATTAAGGAGCTTCATGTAATGCGATGCCATTATCAATAGCTCAAAGGCTAGGAGTTAATCATCAACCCTCTAACCAAGTGGTAATACAGTTGGATAAAACATAGGTAAGAGTCATTGGAGTATTGAAAGATGTGTAGATATAGCTAACAATTGGTCCTCAGATCTAGGATATTATTGACATACATGTGGTTGATATCTCAAAGACATGTGGATTACTCCTAAGCAGAGAATGGACAAAATGTCTTAATGGATGGTTCTCTATAGACTTCACTCAATTATGGTTGCCATGGAAAGGATTGAACAATCAAATCAAGATAGATGCCAAGCCCAAATTGAAAGTAATGATCACAGATTACAATGCCCCAAATGAGATAGCATTCTTACAATTGGATTTGGATTCATACAAAGTGATGGTATTGAACATGGTTCCAAACAATACATCTCAAGATCAAAATGAAGAACCTAAGGTGTATGTACGCAAAAGTGAAACTGTGACACAATTCACAGAAAGTATGGTGACTAATCTACATTGTTTAGGAGAGGAAACTGACCCTAGTATCCTCCTCCTTCCAAGATTTTTCTGATTGCACAAAGTTAGTCATTCAAAGTTTGAATGTTCAGTATGCCAAGAAGCAGTAGCAAAGGTGTTGACACAAATGATGTAAAACAAGAGTACAAAGACCTCAAAAGATGAAATCAATGAAAGTCAAGATTCAGTGAATTCATCCAACCTTATTGAATAGACTAAAGAAGAAAGTGAAGATCTAAATGTATCATATAGTGATACCTCTTCAGATGGTGGAGGTTTATCTTCTCCTCTTCCTAGGATGATTAAAGTTCAGATAAGAAGATGATATGTCAAAGGTAAAGGATGGACTTTAGTAGTCATTCATCCTAAACCTAAAGTTGAACAAATCAGTGAGCTAATAGGGGAAATTTAGGAGAAGCAAGAAAAAAACACTCTTCCTCTATCCATAGGATATGAAGGAGATTCATCAAGCCCTACATGAGAAAAGTTACAATGGGTTCCCAAGAAACAATCATTCAAGGCTCAAGTAAAAGAAAAGTTAAGGACGAATAAGCACAAAGTTAGAAACCCCAAGGAAAATGTAGTTTGGATACTCCACTTTAATGGTTTTAGATGCAAATTAGGAGCCAGTGTAGGTATTGAACTAATCAACCCAAAAGGTAGGTCTTTTTATGCCTCATATCGATTGCAGTTTAGATGTACTAACAATGGTGCAGAATACGAAGCTTTGATTCGAGGACTTCTCTTTGCATTGGAAAAAGGAGTCACCGCTCTTATAATCGAAGGGGATTCTCAACTAGTGATATGACAAGTAAAATCCATATACTCATGCAATGACAAAAGATTAATCACTTATAGGAAAAGAGTATGAGATATAATGGATGAATTTGAAGCTCTAAACATCAAATACATTCCAAGAAGAAACAATGTGGTAGTAAACGCCCTTGCTATCTCAGTGAGTGCTTTGCAACTAGTTGAAAAGATGAAGTTAAAAAGATTCTCAGTTGAATTATTTGTCATTCCTTCCATTCTCAACAATATCATGAACTTTTAGGTCTTTCAAGATGATCAACATATACTTGAGTTTATTATGTGCAGTTGCCATTTTCAAGGACAAGAGATTGATGATACACCCAAGGACAAGCCTGAAGATGATGAGCTTGAGGATGATGATGGAATCCTTAATTTGAAAACCAACAGCATCCCAAAAGGAATTTTTGAACTTGAACACATCTTTGACCATGACAAATCAGCACTCAATAGAAGGGAAACTCAAGAGAAAGGAATCAAAGAATGTGACTCTTACAATTTGGGTACTGATGAAGAACCAAAAATGGTGCAAATAGGAAAAGAATGTAATCAAAAAGAAAAGGATGACATGCTCAAATTGCTCACCAAGTATAAAGATGTTATTGCTTGGAGCTGTGAAGAGTTAAAGACTTATGATCCTGAGATTATCACACATGACATCCCATTGAAACTAGATGTTAAACCTTTCCAACAAAGACAATGACTAGTAAATCTGATAATCAAACCACTGATTATGAAAGAAGTTAAGAAACTTTTGGATACTAAGATAATATTCCCTATCCATCATTCCACATGGGTGGCAAATTTTGTTCCTGTACGGAAGAAGACTGGAGAGATTCATCTTTGTGTTGACTTTTGCAACTTGAATTTAGCATCTCGGAAGGATAACTACCCTCTACCCTTACTAGATGAGGTGTTGCAAATGATTAATGGTTCAAAGATGATGTCATTCTTGGATGGTTACTCAACATATAACTAGGTGATGGTTGATGAAGAGGATAGGCTAAAGATTTCTTTCACAACCAAATGGGGAATGTTTGCTTATAGAAGGATGCCCTTCGAGTTGATTAATGCGGGAGCTACATTTCAATGAGAAATGGATCAATCTTTCAAAGGATTGATAAATAGGTGTATAGTCATCTACATGGATGACTTGAATATCTTTTCAAAAGATTGAAGTGCTCATATTGCTGATCTAAGGTAGGTATTCAATAGATGTCATAAGTACAACATATCGCTCAATCCCAAGAAATGTTCATTTGGTGTTACTAAAGGGAAGCTACTGGGGCATGTCATTTTCTAAATTGGAATTTCCATTGATCTAGATAGAGTTGAGTCTATTTGAAGTTAGCACCTCCACACAATCAAAAGGAATTGAAATCTTTCTTTGGGAAAATAAACTTTGTACGCAAATTCATAAGTGGTTCATAAAGATAGTCTGCCCCCTCAATGATTTACTCAAAAAGGGAGCTAAAACAAAATGGGTACCGGAGATAAAGAAATCATTCCAAGATATTAAGGTTGCCATTTCCACAGCCTAAGTTTTGGTAAGTCAATATTATGAATTACCATTCAAGATCTATTCCTTTGCTTTTGAGCATTCTTGTGCAGGGATCTTGATGCAAAAAAGAGAGAAGGAAGATGAGAGACCAATTGCTTTTATGATTTGTCCTCTAAAGAACGTTGAGTTGAAATATTCAAATCTTGATAAGCAGTCCTTTGTATTAACCAAGGCAATAAAGAAGTTTTGTCACTACATACTCATAAGTAAGGTGTATGCAATTTTACTAGACCCAGCAATAAAGATGCTTTTGATGCAGAATGAACTTGGTGAAAGAAGGGGAAAGTGGATGGAAATACTTCAAGAATATGATCTTGAAATTCAATCTATGAGATTAGTCAGAGGCC
This sequence comes from Cupressus sempervirens, assembly GCA_028749045.1. Classification (NCBI taxonomy): domain Eukaryota; kingdom Viridiplantae; phylum Streptophyta; class Pinopsida; order Cupressales; family Cupressaceae; genus Cupressus; species Cupressus sempervirens. The sequence continues at coordinate 593,518,617 of CM053785.1, read as the reverse complement.
AAGGATTGTCCAAAATGATCGCTGACTACCAGGAAGGAAATCAAAAGGAATTCAAATTTGATGATGAAACTAATGAAGATGATCAAAAGAAGATGATTATATCACAAGTTGATATCAATCAAGGTGTAGTGATAGATGTGTGGTACCAGGATATTGTCTATTATCTCTTACAAGATCAATGCCCCAAATGGATGAACAGTTCACAACATAGGGGACTTAAGATTAAATGCAAGTCTTACAAGTTACTTGATAACAAACTATATAAAAGGAACTATGAAGGGATTTATTTCAAATTCTTAGGACATGAAGAAGCCAAGGATGTCTTAGAACATTTTCATGAAAAGTATGGTACAGGACATAGTTTAGTAGAAGCAACAGCTCACATTATTTTAAGATCAGGTTATTTCTAGCCCGCGATATTCAAGGATACTTTTGAACATGTGTGTTCTTGTCATATATGCCAAACTAGTGCTAACAAAGAAAGGCACCCAGCAATGCCACTATAATCAATAGACAAGGTGCATCCTTTTGCAAAATGGGGACTAGATTTCATTGGTCCAGTAAACCCGCCATCATCAATTGGACATGCATTCATTCTTATAGCTACGGATTACTGCACATGATGGAGAGAGGTAGAAACTTTCAAAAATTTCACTGTTAAGGTGGTGACTAACTTTTTGGAAGAACATATTATTACTAGATTCAGAATGCCATTTGCTCTTGTATGTGACAATGGGTCTGCATTTGCATCTGCATTTTTGACACAATGGGCATTTGAAAATAAATTCGTTATCAAATTCTCCTCAAATTACTACCTGCAAGGAAATGGGATAGCAGATTCTATGAACAAGAACTTAATCACTATGATAAAACAATTGCTGAAGGAGAATCCTAGGGATTGGCATACACAATTAAAATATGCCTTGTGGATAGATTGGGTCAAAGTTAAAAAGGCCTTGGGGACTTCTCCATATCTACTTGTTTATGGGAAAGAACTAGTATTCCCACTCAATCTCAAGATTCTTATCTTAAAATTCATGAGTGGGTATGCTGATGACACTAGCAGAGTACAAATTCGATTGATGAATCTTCTGGAAATGGATGAGAAATGAACAACTACATTAGAGCACATGGCTAAACATCAAATTGTTGTTAAGAGATGGTTTGACAAGAGGGCCATAATAAAATCCTTCAGGATTTTTGACCTCATCCAACTTTGGGATAAGGAAAAAGAAAAGTTGGGCAGCCATACCAAGTTTCAACACTCATGGACAAGCCTGTATCAGGTTGTGGAAATTCTTAGAGAAAAAACTTTTAGGCTAAGTTCCTTATAGGGGGAATTTCTACCTTTGCCCGTAAATGGGCAATTTATGAAACATTATTTTGAAGCTTAGAAAAATAATAATAATAATAATAAATTAGATTTCATTTTTGCATCTAGATTAGATTTTCATTTCTGCAAGCGTGTTTATTTTTGCAAGTGTGTTTCTTTTCAAGTTGTGTATTTTCTTTCAGTCATATGTTCATTTTCAAAGTTATGTCAGTCCTAGGGGGTAAGGTGTACTTGGGATCTTTCTCAAGATTTTACTAACCACTCTTTGGTCCTAATTTTAGGAGGAGGTATTTCTTTGTCAAAACATTTCAATGATTGTGTGTCTTATACCAACTGAGCAACCAACACTTCTTGTGGAAATAGGGGACATTCAATCTAGAAATTAGAAGCCTAGACCAACAATTTTTGAACATTTTGCATATTTAAAAATTTGATTATTTTAGGTGTTGTTGAATTCAAGTCAAAGACAATGTGGAATGATCCAAACTTCAACTGGTTCAAGCAGGAGGGATCTCCTCAAAAGGTTACTAAGATCATTGTTGGCATGAGAGATTCCTAAAGTTCTAAAAGAGGAACACAAGGGATGTCCATAAGAGGTCAAATCCAAGAAATGACACCAATTCTCTAGCTACACAATCTAAGTGTAGTCAGGATATAGAATTTAAAAAAAAAAAGAGATGGTGTTAAGTCTGAAGGATTCTAGAGATCCAAAATGGCTAAAGATACATTACAAAACAAAGCGTCTTGCAATCAAAAGTATTGTTTCATCAAAATTAATATGTGGAATGACATAGAGAAATTATGCAAATGGCCAAAAATTAAAAGAACGTGGCATCCCACCAAGAGCCCTCAAACTGATTCTCTCATCTGGTCAAGCAATTCATTGACAAAGAGCCTTCATGGAAATTTTGAATGAATGAGCTGGCAGGAGTGAGAGATTGTTTTGAGTTGATAGAGAACTTTGATTGATTGCATCCTAACATGTCAAAGGGAATGAATACACAATGCACAAACTAATTTTGAAGGTTTTGACTTCAGAGATTTTGATTGCAAAGTCATCTAAAATATGCTTGAGGTTGTCAAAGTTCGGTTGGTGTTTGATACATAGTAGAAGAATGTTTGCTAATGAAGAAATACCTTGGTCATTTCTTGCTTTTTTTGGGGCTATTTGTTGTGGTCTCCACAACACATGCCCCATTCCTTACTAGAAATGGGGACCCCCTACTTTTTTCAACTCCTCAACTCATAGTTCGGGAGTTGGGAGAACAAAATTTGGTTAGAAGTTAGAATTTTAGAGTCAAAAAACCCCAAAAAAAATTTTAACAAATTTTTAAAAATAAAAAAAATCATCATAATGATCTAACACATGCATCGAGGCACAATGCATGCTTTGCAATAGGGGGATGGGGTTATAAAACCCTCCCTCCCCTTCTTACTTGCTCATTTTTTTGAAGAGCAAGGAGGGGAGGTAATGCACTCCCCCCCCCCTTTTTTGTTCATGTCACGCACCTTAATGGCACGCGTACACTACCTTGTGCCCTGTGCACGAGCGCTGCACCACTATGGTGCCACTCACCATGCCCTTTTGGGTGCATGACATAGCACTCTTGTAAGGCGCAGGCATGCTACGTCGATCATGCTCAAACAGTGCATTTCCCTTTTGGGGTGCATGTGCACGTGGCATCATCATGACGATCATGTCACACCCTTTTAGGACACGTGCACACAACATTGTGCCTTACTGTGTCCCTTTTGGGACATACATAATGTTGTGCTAGTGCCCCTTTTAGGGCACGTGCATGGCACTATGCCTGGTCATGTCCCTTTTGGGCACACATGAATGCCCTTGCGAGCGGCAAACGCGTATCCATACATTTTTAAGTGAATTCTTTTTTAATAAAAAAGTGAAAATTTAAAAAAAAAAATAAGTTCCCTTGGGGGACGATTTTTTTCTCTTTTACATTTTTTTTTTTAATATATCCAATAATTAATCATGTTTTCTTTTTCCTATGATGTGCAGGTATTATAATCAGATGGCATCCACATTTGGATCAGTAGCAAAACTAGTTGTGTACAAGTTCCAAGGCGTAACACCAAAATAATGGTTGCACAATGAATACTCTGAGATCAAGGATACAAAACTTGGACACATGGACTTGGGAGAGTTCTTGAGAGTATGTAACAACCCAACTGAAAGATCATCTTTGAGATCTGCCCTAATCCATTTCGAATTAGTAAATGCAACATCACATCTTGGGACAATGCAGTCAACTGAATTGATTATGACCCTATCTTGGCATTTTGTTCCTAATGAAAGGGTGGAAAAGAGCATCACTAGGGCAGTGGTCTTGGATCGACGACCTAATAATATTGAGAGGATTTTTCATCTACCTAAAGCTAATCAGTTCATTAAGCTTTCATATGAAGCAGTTGAGATGTGGCATAAGGATCATTACCAAGAGGCTATCGACATCATATATTCCTCATACTTCATTGAGAAACCACCTTGGGGGAAGACAATCAGCAAAGTAGATATGACTCGAGGATACATGAAGGATGACATTGGATATTCAATCATTCTCCTGAGCAGAGTTATGGGATTGCCTATAGCAGGTCATCTCACTCCATTCATGGTCAACTTCATTGAGACCATTAGACATGCAAAGATGCCACTAGATTGGGCCACCACACTTAGTGAGCACTTGTGTGACTAGTTGCAGATAGTAAAGGACTAGAAGAAGTTTTATATGACTTCTTATGTGGTATATCTACTTGTAGCAAGGGCAACTGACTATCCTAGGTTGTACAAGAAAGGTAGTATGTAGAATCCTAATGCATGGTCATATATAGTCTATCCTCAGCTAGTTAAGAAGAAGCTCTCACTGCAAAGAAAAAAGTATAGAATTGTGAATGATGCCTTCATCTTTGCCATCATTTGATTCATCGAAGGGGATTATGGAAAGAGATTGTCTGATGAGGCCAAGACATAGATTATAGCTCTCGATGCATATTTCATCTAGTTCCAGACATTCACATACATTCAAGTTGGTGGAGCATCCATCAATCCAAAGAAACTCCCAAGGTACCCAAGTGACAAGTTGGTTTTAATGGAAATTTTTTGGTAGATTGAGTCAGCTTATGAGAGGATTGGCCTTTTGTAATAGGAGCATACCAGGTAAAGACAAATTAGGATATCCTAACTTTCAAGTGGGAATGGGAGAATTATCCTCTTGAAGAATATAACTCTCCTTGGCCATTCTTCGACAATGTTGGTAAAGTGGAAAACCTAGTAGGAAAAGAGTTCTATCACAAGGATGACATTGAAGATCATTGGATGAATGCCACAAATGAATATGATGTTCATATCAGGGACTATTGTAGAATGACTTTGTATTTAGTAGAGAAGGCTCTCCATTTGACCATCCTAGATGAGATAAGGCTACAAGATTCATAGGAGCTACTAGATCCCTTATATAATATAGACAAAGTTGGCGAGAGGCCCATCCTGAATGCAAAAATTGATAAAGAGGAAGGAGATGATATTAATCATCGAGTGAGACATGTCACTAGAATGACAAAGATTTGGATCAAGAAACCCTTTCCACTTGATCCAATTCCAGATATAGTGATATTCCATGCACATGCTCATGCAAAAAGGGTCAAGGGGAAGAAAGTCACAATTCCTATCTCCGCGCTCCAGTCTCCTATCAAGCCAGAAATAGTCTACCAGCTTGATCATCCAGTGGGATACTACCATCCTTTAGAGAAGAAGAAGGAAAAGAGGAAGAGAGCCTCTCCTCAAAGGATTCAGGCAGAGCATGTTGAAGAATAGGCCCCTTCGCAACGATAGGAATCTACTCCCTAGGATCCCCAAGACTCTAGAATTTCTCATATCCAGGTTGACTTTCCATTGCCTCCTATTTTGTCAAGCCAACAAGAAGAGGGAGAGATTCCAAAGACATCCATTCATCTGATGAATGAAGAGTCTACTTCTCCTATGGTTCCATAGAAACAAAAGATGATCAAGGTTAGAATAAATAAGAGGCAAAGAGTTCATAAAAGATTAGTGCCTAATCTATCTGTTCCTAAAACCATTCCTAAGGAAGAATTAGATGAGGATGAAATAGAGTCAGATGAAGAGGAGGAGCAAGTGCCTTTATAAAGGAGAACTCGATTGGCCAAAGCCATAGAATTGGAAAGAAGGAAGAGTGTCACAAATACCCCACCACCCACCCAAGCTGAAATGGTAGAACTCTCTTCTTTGAAAGATAAAGTACAACAATGGGTGAATGAGAAAAGGGAGCTAGGTGATGATGTTCTCTCCATCCTAGATTTTAATTTCATGCCATTGGGTACATAATTTGTTGGAGATAAGATTAGAGATAATCCTACAGGTGAACTTCAATAGCAAGATTGGATGCAGATGCCACCTGAGACACAAGGTCCTCATCTCACTCCCCCATTTTCACTTCAGGTTATGATGGTAGATAAGGTTTCAGTGACACCTCCACCTCTGAGTTCAAAAGGAATCATCATTATAGGGAGAACTAGAACCAAGGGTTACTGATGAGCCATCAAAAGAGGCTCAAGTAGTAGAATGTATACAACAACCTTCATAGGAAGTTGAGGATCAAACTACGGGATCTACAAAAATTAGGACTAGAGAAGAAGAATCCTTACAATAGGAGACTCAAAGAAAGAGTGATAGAGGGAAGGGGGTAGTTGAACACATCCCTTCATCATCCAGAGCCAAGGTTATAGAAAGACATATCCCAAGATGGTTTTGGAAAGAGATAATGAGGAGTGCCAATAATCAATTCCTTGCTTTAGAGGATGATATTTGTGACATTGCAGAGATTTTGAACAAATCTAACTCTCCATTACATGATGCAACGCCATTTGCATTCATTGCTACTACCCAAAACCAAGAATTATTTGCACAAGTGGCTCACCCTTTTAAAGGTACATATGAAGAAGTTGTTAGCCTTTAGGACTATGAAGTGAAGGATATCATGTTAGGAAAGCCTACACAGGATACTTCTCGACAGATGATGACTATGGGAGTCAAGGAGGTGCTCAGCCATATGGAACAGGATGAGATTGAAATTAGAATACTTTGAAGGCAAGTTGAGATCTTAAAAATATATTTAGCTAAAGTTATTGGTCCTCTTGATTTTGAATGCCTTGAGGAGACTTTGAATACTATTTTTAGAGAAGGGGATGGTGTACAACTCAGTCCATTTTTGAGAGCTTGTCAAGATTGGCGAGATAGCCTTGAGGATAGGGGTGTTACTATAATCATAGAAAGTCTAAAGTTATTGCATGCTACACAAGAGAATGTTGATAAGATCCTGGAAATTTTGAGGCAAGACTTTAGTATTATGGATGAGGTATGGGTATGGAGCAAGGATTTACAAACTCTACATGCCATAAAAGGGAAAAGGTACTACATTTTGATTGATTTGTATACCAGAGAAGTGTTAGACATGATAGATGATTGGATAGAAAAGATTTTAGATGGTAATAAAGAGATGAAAACATTGCATGATGAGATACATAGGCTTAAGGACCAAGCCCGAGAGTGAATTTTTGAAGCAGAAAAATTGTACAGTGATGCATGCTTGGATATTTTTGAAGATGAAGAAAGAGAGAATATTTTACCAATTGAGGTAGTTGTGGAAAATTTTAGAAAGACTTTAGAGGAAGCATCTAGTGATGAAGACATCAAACAAGCCTTTAGGATTGAGGAAGCACTGTTAGAGTTGGACACCAAACTCAAAGATTTTACAAAAACTCGAATTGAGGTAGACAACTACAGATAGAAGGTCAAAGACAAGCATGAGGCTTTGCATCTTCTTGATGTTGCTAAGATTACTGAGATTATAGAGAAATTCCAGGGCAAACATCCAAAAATATCTTTAGGATAAAGATGAGCAAAACCTAGATGCCAGAATTTCAATTTTGACACTTAGTAAAATTTTGAGATTTTGACCCAGTCGAGGTCCATAGGTTCGTAGCTCCGTAGCTCCACAATTCAGAGGTGTGCTGACAGTTGATTGCCAGTTCCAAAAATAGCACTTTCCATGCATTGGGAGCACATTTTGATGGCAAGTTAACTTTGACGCACATCAAATGAAGGGCTAGCTTCTATTTTTGGTGTCTCCATGCACTTCTACTTCAACTAATAGCTTCCTCTTACTTTCTCTCTCATGCTTTCATTGTTTTTGACATGTAAAGGGCTCATGCATCTAATTAATGAATAAAATATGGATGGAACCCCTCTAAGCACTAGTTAGATTATTAGTTTGTATATATTTAGTTTGTTTTAAATGTTTTTAAAGTAGTTTATTACATTAAGATATCTCTCACTCTCAACACAAATTGAGGAGACGATTTCTTATAAATACCCCATTGTAAAATGTAACAAGGGCCGCCGTTATTGTACAATAAGGTTATGCTTTTGGTGCTAGCATTCAAAGTGTAGTTTTTCTTGTCTGAATGTGTCATTGGTTTGTGGATTTTATTCATAAGATTGTGGTTGAGCCAAAGGTTTATTGTGTTGTTTTGGTTGTGTGATCTTTTTAGTTCTGGTGTTTGCTATAGATATATGAATTCTGTTGATGTAACAAGCTTGAGAAGAGATCATCTGATTGTGTCTACATAGCTTTTTGTCTCACATGAGTGCACTTTTCATGGCCTTGCAATTTGATGAAGAGTGAAACATCATTCGATTTTTTAATGATTCTCACCAATGATTGCATCAGTGGATTCTAGGAAGCGCTGCTCCTATTTTCATTAGTTTCCTACCACTTTCTTCAAATGTTTAACTTGCAGTGTGTTGTGTTCTATAGCTTATGTCCATTTAGGAATTTCAATTTCAAGTTATTTGATTTCATATTATTTTCTTTCAGTTTCATTATTTTCTTTGCTAACCCCCTATTAGAATAGAACCTCATAGTAGCTGCATTATTAGAGTAGCATTCATTGAAAAAATAGAAAATACAAAAATATTGTTCTTTTGGTGTTATATTTTGAGATAGCAAATAGATTTTACTTAAATTCCAAGGTAAAAGAGTTTTTTGAACCAGCAAAGGCCTCCTCATGAACACTCACATTTATCTTCTACTGAGCAGATTTTGGTATGTCGCAAGACAAACACTGAACCTTGGAGCGGATCCTTAAAAAGATTTTCTTTTCAAGAGAGGAATTACACTATGGATTCCTGTCATTGACCTCATACAAAATGAACACCCAACACCATTGATGATTGCATCAATGGAATTAAGGAAGCACTACTCCTATTTTCATTAGTTACGCACCAATCTTTTCAAAGGCTTGACTCACAAACTTTTTTTTGTAGCTTATGTCTATTAGGAATTTACTTTTCAAGTTATTTGTTTAAACTATTTGTTACCCTATCTTTTTTTATTTTTTAAAAACACTTTGTTAATTTAGGAATTCATATAGTTGCATTGCTAGATTGCATTTATTCAAAAATAGAAAAATAGAAAAATATATTTCATTTTGTGTGATTTTTCTTTTTAGATAGCAAGCAGATTTAAAATCTTATCCAAAATTGGTCAAAACTAGCAAAGGCCTCCCTATGAAAAAATACATTTATCTTTAACTAAGTGGATTCTAGTAGGTCACAAGATCACCTAGAACCATGGAGTTAATCCCATATCAGCTTTTCAAGAGAGGAGTTCAAAAGGATTTCTGTTGTTAACTATCATGCAAAATGATAGCTCAACAGAAGTGGTGGTAGAAGGAGGGCCCCAACCATTCAGAATAGAAGAAAACAACTTGTAGTTTCAAAAAAATTAAAAGTTCAAAATAATTTATGAACTATCAAGGTTTTAGGTGCACTAGCTTTTGAGGTGTGCAAGGTGTGCAAGGTTCCAAAGTGTGCTATATTTTTTTGAGAAAGTGTACTTCTACAAAGGTGTGATTTTTCTACAATTGACACAAATTGGAAGATCCTGATGCATCATCTCCATTTTAGTGAGCTTTAAGATTTTCACGTAGTGCATACAAGTTCCTTAAACTTAGCCATTTTTATAAGCCTCACAGTGATAAAATATTCCCTCGAGTTCTACCACTTCCATTCAACATTTCTTCATCTTCCTTAGTTCTACCTCTACAACAACCACCCATTATTCCACCAAATCCTCCAATGGCTTTTTTTGCAAATTTTGTAGATTCACTAATCAACTCGAAAGGTGTAATCAGTGACCTTCCTAATATTCCTAAGAACTTTTTCCCAAGGTTCATCTATGAAGAGATGAAAACTGCTAAAGATCACATCAAGTATTCAAGGAAATTTGTATCCAAAAGAAAATTGCTAATATTAATTTGGTTCTTCACTTATTCCCCTACTCTTTGGGAGAAGTTTCATTTAATTGGTATGTTAATTTGCCACCTGGATGTATTGGAGATTGTGATATTTTCAAAAAAATATTCTTGGAACAATTCAAAACTTCCATCAACCTAGCTGTGATATATCAAAAATTCATATCAATCAAAATAGACCCATCTAAGATGGTTTCACACTTCAACCATTACTTTCATATAGCATACCACAAGCTAGAAACATCATACACTATACTAGTTGAAGTTTTTATTCATATTTATCTAAATGCTATGGACCATCTTACTGCTATTTTTTTAAGAAGACTTCCTACTGCAAACATCAACACATTCGATAAAGTATTTTTTGAAGAAATTACCTTTACTAAGTAGGCCAATCCTAATGGAGGAGGATTGATGCTTCTAGGTCAATCTATTACAAAAATGCCAATGTATCCTATTGGAGCACCTATGATGCCTAGCCAATTCATACCAATGATTCTAGTTCCATTACAATAGGCACCTACTCCACAAATCTTGGCTATAACATATCCAAGACATGAACCTCCAAAATTTTCTTTCTTCGAGCAAAAGGCAGCAATTTCCACTAAAGTAGAAAATAGTTTTGCCTCCGATTTTGGTTAGATGAAGAAAATATTGATGCAAATGAACAATGAGCTAACTCACTTGAGGTTGTCACAAGGAAAAAATAATAACTTTCAAAGAAACAATTCTTGTCCTTATAACAACAAAAATTATAGTCAGAACTACAATAGGAATTTTAGTGGAAACAACAATGTTAGAAGCAACAATGCAAGAAACAATAATAGAAGAAACAATTTCAATCCTCCTAATCACAACAATAACTTCCAATGATAGAATTGACAATAGAATACTCATCTAAATAATGGAGTATTCCTATAGATAATAATAACAATAATGTTCAATATGTGGACATCAATCAATATGACAATGGTCAAAATGCATCTAACAATGATGGTTCATGTTACAATGGAAATCAAAAAATGAATTAGAATTCACAAATGAATGATAATGCACCTCCTATGCAATTCAATATTATGTTACTAGAAACTTATGATTCTACATAGAACACACAGGTGGAACAACTAGCCAATGTAGAATTATCTTTTTCATTGAGTCAGGAACCAAATATTCAACCTGAAGAGATGCTTACTTTTTGAAATTACAATCAGAATACTTACAATCTATGAAGATGAAAAGAACCTATGATAGATTGAATCACTCTAGCATTACAACCAGCTCCTCCTGATCTAAGGGCTAGTACCAATCAGGCCCCCATATAGAGGAAAACAAAATTAGAATCAAGGAAATGTGCCTACAATCTTGAAAAATCCTGCTTGGTCTATCGAAAAGTATAGTGTGGTGGAAGATTTGAAATGAACAAAGGCCAACATGTCCATGTTTGACATGATACAAAATTTTCCTCATCAACGAGAGACACAGATGAAAACTCTTGATCATACAAAGACACCCCCATAATATGAGTACTATTCCTCAAAAGACAAGTTAATGCTTTAGAGGTAATTCCAACTATGTTTAAAGACAAGGTTGAGGTGCCCCCATTTTTTCTTAGCATTAGGATATATGGGAAGAATCTTCATAATTGCCTAATTGATTTGGGATCTTCTTGTAATGTTATACCACTATCGATAGCACAAAGGTTAGGAGTCACTTTGCAGCCCTCTAATTGAATAGTGATACAATTGGATAAAATGGAAGTAAAATTCATTGATGTGTTGAAAGATGTTCAGATACAATTGATAGTTGACCTTTGAATTAAAGACATCATTGATATACGTGTGTTTAAGATTCCTAAGACATATGGATTGCTACTAAATAGAAAATGGAAAAAATTCCTAAGAGGATGGTTTTCTATGGATTTTACTCAATAATGGTTACCATGGAAAGGGCTAAATAATCAAATCAAGATAGATGCAAAGCCAAAGTTAAAAATAATAACAATGCACCAAATGAGGTGGCATTCTTACAATTAGATTTGGGCTCTTACAAAGTGATGGCTTTTTATACAACTTCAACCAAAATATCAGATGATCAAAATAAAAAATCTAGAATTTCAATCCCAAAGCAAGAGATCATAACATAGTTCATAGACAATATGGTGGCTAAATTACAATGTTTAGGAGAAGAAGCTGACCCTAGTATTTTGCTTCTCCCAAGATTTTTTAGATTGCATAAAATTAGTCTTTAAGAGTTTGAATGTTCATTTTTCCAAGAAGTAGTTACTAAGGTATTAACACAAATGATGGGAATGAAAAATGGTAACATTCCAAAATATGATCCCACAGAAAGTCAAAATACAACAAATATATCTAAATCGATAGAAAAAGCTAAAGAGGAGATTGAATATCTAAATGTATCATATAGTGATACCTATTCAAATGGTGGAATTTTGTCTTATCCTCCACCAGAAATGATCAAATTCCAAAGAAGGAGATGATATATAAAAGGTCAAGGATGGACTTCATTAGTCATTCATCATAAAACCAAAGTGGAAGAGATTGTAGAATTGATAGTGCAAATTTAGGACAAATAAGAAAATATACACTTCCTATATCAAGTAGTAATAATGGAATATTATCAATTCCACCCCACAAAAGACTATAGTGGATCCCCAAGAAACAATCCTTTTAGGCCCAAGTAAAGGAAAAGCTAAGGAAAAATAAGTATAAGGTGAGAAAGCCCAAAGAAGATCTAATCTAGACATTTTTCTTTGACAGTTCCAAGTGCAAATTAGGAGCTAGCATAGGTATTGAGTTAATCAACCCAAAAGGTAAGTATTTCTATATAGCATATTGATTATAGTTTAGATGTACTAATAATGTTGCAGAGTATGGAATTTTGATCCAAGGACTTCTTTTCACATTGGAGAAAGGAATCATAGCTCTCATAATCGAGGGAGATTCTTAGTTGGTTATAAGACAAGTGAAATTGGTATACTCTTGAAATGATAGGAGGTTCCTTACTTATAGGAAAATAGTATGGGATCTAATGGATGATTTCCAAGCTTTGAACATTAAGTTGATTCCAAGGAAGAAAGACATGGTAGCAGATGCCCTTGCTATTTTGGTTAGTGCATTACAATAGTTGAGAGAACAAAACTGAAAATATTTTTTGTAGAACTTGTGGCTACCCCATCTATTCCAGACAATATTACAAACTTCTAAGTCTTTTAGGATGATCAACATATACTTGAATTTATCATGTGCAATGGTAAATTCAAAGGGAAAGAGATTGATGACACTTTGGATGACAAACCTAAGGATGATGAAGTTGAAGATGAAGATGGGATCCTAAACTTAAAAACCAACATTATTCCTACAGCAATGGTTGAGTTGGAGTGCATTTTTTATCATGATGAATCAATGCTTAACAAAAGAATTGTCAAAGAAAAAGGGATCAAGGAATGTGATTCATATAACTTGGGTACTAATGAAGATCCTAAAATGTTAAGGGTCAAAAATGTGTGCAATGCATAGGAAAGGGACGATATTATTAAATTCCCTACAAAGTATAAGCATATCATTTCTTGGAGCTATGAAGAGCTTAAAACATATGATCACATCCCATTAAAACCAGATGCCAAACCCTTCTGTCAAAGGCAAAGACCTAATAATCTGATTATTGAACCATTGATAATGAAGAAATCTAAGAAGTTTCTTGATGCCAAGATCATCTTTCCCATTCAGCATTCTATGTGGGTGGCTAACTTAGTTCATGGGTAGAAGAAGAGTGGAGATATTCATCATTGTTTAGATTTTTGTAATTTGAACCTAGCATCTCAAAAGGATAACTACCCCTTGCCATCACTAGATGAAGTTGTGCAAATTATTAATGGTTCCAAGATGATGTCTTTCTTGGATAGATATTTGGGATATAACTAGGTAATGGTTGATGAAGAGGATAGAATAAAGATAGCCTTCACGACTAAATGGGGGAATTTTTCTTACAAAAGAATGCCTTTCGGAATGATTAATGTAGGGGCTACATTTCAACGAGCCATGGACAAAGCTTTAAGGGATTAATAAACAAGTGTATAGTCATCTACATGGATGACTTAATGGTCTTTTCAAAGGATTGAAGCACTTACTTTGCTAATTTAAGATAGTTATTCAATAGATGTTGTAAATACAACATATCACTCAATCCCAAGAAATGTTCATTTGGGGTTACTTAAGGAAAACTCCTAGTCCATATCATATCTAAAGCTAGAATATCCATTGATCCTAATATAATTAAAGCCATTATGAATTTATCACCTCCTCATAGTTGAAATGAGCTTAAGTCTTTCTTAGGAAAGATAAACTTTTTATGAAAATTTATAAGTGGATTTGCAAAGATAGGTTGTACCCTTAATGATTTACTCAAAAAGGGAGTAAGATTAGTATGGTTTCTAGAGATTAAGAAATCATTGAGGATAAAAAAGTGACCATCTCCATGGCTAAATTATTGGTAAGTCTTGATTGTGGATTGCCTTTCAAAATATACTCATGTGCTTTAGAATATTCATGTTCTAGGATTCTTACATAGAAGAAGGAAAAAGAAGATGAAAGGCCCATTTCCTTTATGAGTTGCTCTCTAAAAAATGTTGAGTTAAATTATTCTAACCTTGATGAGTAGTCTTTTTCTTTAATCAAGGTGGTAAAGAAATTTCACCATTATATACTAAGGAGCAAGGTATATGTGGTTGTGCCTAATCCTACAATTAAGATATTACTGATGCAAAATGAACTAGGCAAAAGATGAGGAAAATGGATGGAAATCCTTCAAGAATTTAATTTGGAGATTCAACCCATGAAGTTGGTAAAAAGCCTAGGACTATCAAAAATGATAGTAGATAACCAAATCAAGGATGAAAAAAAATTTAGGTTTGATGGTGAAATAGAGATAGACAATTAAAAGAAGATTGTGGTATCTCAAGTTGATATTGACCATGGTATAATAATAGATTTCTAGTACTAGGATATTGTTTACTATCTTTTACAAAATTAGTACCCCAATTGGATGAATAGTTCATAGTGTAGGGGACTCAAAATGAAGTGTTAATCCTAAATTCTACATGGTCTGCCTCACAATATGGTTTATCATAGTCATGCTCTAGGCCATGCTAAGTAATAATATATTCAAACTAAGGACTATTTTTCCCATTATGAGGTGCACTTAATCTTGTTGACCCAGGGATTTATACTTGAAATGGTTGGCACAATATGTGTACTAGGTCTCTTAATGAGTCACTAAGCTTATGTTTCAGGAAAGTAAAATGCAAGAGAACTTACACTATTGCTACTAGAAACTAACACACTTAACTTTATGAATGCTAGAAATACAATTAAAAGATAAAAAATATTCCAACTTGGTTCACCCACAAACTGTTCTCACATATGTTGTAGGAACATTCACAAAGTGTGATGCTACAAGAAGGAAATTACAACTTCTAATTATGAAATTAAGAATGCTTGGAAGTAAATCTATTCTATCCTAATCTAATCCACCTTCTGATTCAGGCCCCTTCGTCGGCTTCACTAAAATACTAACACAAAAAAGAAGCCAAAAACTATTTCATTGGATTTTAGAAATTCATTGCATAAAACAGAACTATAAAAACACAAATACAAAAGTTAACAGTCTGTTCTCTTAAATTATTTCTTCTAACTAGTTCTAAAATTAATACACTTGGGTCAATTCCTATATATATAAGAAATCAACACTTATTCCATAATAGAAAAGTAACTGACATAGCTTTAAATTTGCAAGAGAGAAAATAGGAGGATAACAACTGAAGGAGGGAAGAGGGAATAATGGCTTAAGGTGAGAATAATAAAGTTTGAACATTTTCTTGCCAAAGAATAAATGCAAAGAAGGTAATAAGTCATCATAGCTCCTCCTTACTCAGTGTCGTATCTTTTATAACTATTGCAACTTTCATCTAGCATGGCTATTCCTTAACATTCTCTTCTCCTTGAATGTTGTTGTCACTTAACTTTTGAATTCCCCCAGTCATCTTTTAGTCTTCATTAATAGGTTAGTTTCAATAAAAAGACATGTTTGCAAATAAACATTTATCAAATTAAATTCAAATAAAGGAAAACACATTTTGATAACTATATGAAATACTACATACTATATATAATATTAGCAAAAGATGGCATAGTTTCTACCCATAGGTTTATCATAGGTTTGATAAACATAGGTCTACAAATTTTTTGACAAAGATAAAATAGAGTATCAACAAAGTATCTTAAAACTATCATAAAATAAAGGCAAATTTTGGTCTCATCATTTTCCCCCTACTAAACTAATTGTTGTCCTCAAGCATTGCAATTCCTTGTTAATGATCTAAACTCTCCAATCTCTATCCTTCCTTTTCTATTGCTCTTGAAAGTGTGGTAAAATCCTCTAGTTCTCTCCCACACTTCCCTTCTGTGATCTTCCAAAAGCTATCAAGTCTATCAGCATTGATGTCATACAAATGCCAAAGGAGCATTGGAGGCTACATGGTTAGGGGACACCACAACTCTGGTCTGGCCTACTTCCCTAACTCTAAATATTTTGGAACCTTGTGAAGTGTTGCCTCCAAGTTAATGGGATTGTGTGGTTCTTACTTTTTAAGAGATTTAGGTAGTCTGGCCCATCTACTCCTAGCACCAGTCATAGCTCTCTAAAAAGAAAAGTAGGGTAAATTTTCATAATCAACATAAAATTTAACTTTGGCAGCAAAGCACCTATCCCTTACTTCTAGATTATTCTTTCCATAGGTTAATGTGAACCAATCCTTGATCACTTCATCTAGCTTGCTACTCTCTACTCTTAAAGGAAAAGGTTATGTCATTTCTATTGGAAATAGAGATGGAGTAACTAAGAGTGGAGGGTTGAATCAGTTACCACAAAAATAAATCCACAGATCCTTAGATGTCTTAAAAATAGTTGCTGTGGACACTCGGTAAACACACAAATAAATGTCGAAACTTGATAGATTTTTTGTTAACTTGTTAAGCATTTAAAGTGATTAACATGCATGCATAAAGAAATAACATGAACACAAGAGACACCAAATTTAACGTGGAAACCCAGTTTGGGAAAAACCACCAAGTAACTAGTTACCAATGTTCACTCTTCGGAAGTGAGCCCTGTTAGGAGCCAACCCTATTAAAGGTTATAAAACACACTGTTAGGTGTGACCCTGTTAGAGGATTTAATCACCTTGTTAGAAGTGGCCTTGTCAAAGGTCTTTAAAACAATTCAACTAAATTGTCACCTTGTTAGAGGATTTACAAAATGACTGTCAAACCAACTCTGTTAAGAGATTTTGAATCACTATTACAATGATTAGAAAGAAACAATGAAGTGATCTGAAATATATGCAACTTATCTTTGCTGAATACAAATATCTATTCTACTTCACTAGATCCTTATTGATTGAATACAACTTTGCAATTTTATAGGAATATCTAATCCTTCCTCAACATTCGCTCATTTACACATTCACATTCTTATGCATTCATACACTTACACACTATGAATTCACAACTTGACCTTTCATATATACCTTACAAATTGTCAAGTTGGCTTCAATTACAAGTTACGACAACTGAAAAACATAAAGCAGTTGAGTGTACAGAACAGTTAAACTTAATTCTTTAGAACCATAAAATTCTTTGTTGCCCGACCCAGCTCGGTGACCACTGCTCTAGAATGGTTTCCCAGTGTTAACCAAGTGAAGATCAGTAAACACTGCAAACCTTGCAACTTCCTTTGGAGATCAAGTTAACTCAGTAATCACTAACCTTCCTTTGTTTACCGAGTGATCTCGATAAAAGCTAACTTTCCTTTGCTTACTGAGTGAGCTCAGTATAAGCTAACTTTCCTACGCTTACCGAGTGAGCTTGGTAAAAGCTAATTTTCCTTCACTTACCGAGTGAACTCGGTAGACATTGACTTTCCTTTTTTTAACCTTGGGAGCTTGGTTAACATTAACTTTCTGCTACAAAATTCTTTGATGCCCGAGTGAGCTTGATAAGAGCTAATTTATTGTGTAATGTTCAGGAATGCTCAGTAATCACTATAAATTGCTTTGCTAACCATCTGAGCTCGGTAGACTCTGTTTGATGACTGATATGACATTTGTGTAACATCAAAGAAAATACACAATTAACAATTGTATCCAACAATCTCCTTCTTTGGCATTGATGGCAACACAACATATCATAGTAGAAATGAAATTTGAAAACAAGTCTTTTTCTTATATGGAAACTCAACATGTCAACATAAAAGTTCTCCCTCTAAGATAGAAAACTCTCCCTCTTACAGTAATCTCCCTCTGTGAAGGAATTACATAGAAAACTCTACATCTTAAACAAATTTCAGAGAGATATGACAGTAAAACTCTCCCTCTTTCACAACACATGCCAAAGACAACTTAACTCAAGTGAGTTTCAATGTACCTTTAGTACTGATTCATATGCAATCTTTCCTGATTATGTTGCATCAACTGATAGATCTTCAATCTGGTATGAGTTGATGCATCACTAAAACTTTATTTTAGTGAACTTCAAATAGGGGAGTGACCCCTACCTTACCTCTTAGATACAATAATGCATCCTTAGGTAATGGTTTTATGAATACGTCATCAATTTGGTCCTTTCTATGAACATATTCCAATCTAATCTCCTTATCTTGCACCAATTCTCTGACAAAATGATATTTTATTGCAATGTGCTTGGTTTTGGAATGCATCACTAGATTTTTAGATATGTTGATTGCACTTGTATTATCACAAAACATAACAACTAGTTCTTTGATTTCCATCTTCATGTCTTTCAACAACTGTTTAAACCAAACAATGTTAGAATAGTTTACTGCTGCAGCAACATACTCTGCCTCTACTGTTGATTGAGATGTACAATTCTGCTTTTTGCTTGTCCAAGAAACCAACCTTTTGCCAAGAAAGAATGCACCTCCACTTGTACTTTTTCTATCATCAAGGTTTCCTGCCCAATCAGCATCAGTAAACACTTTCAAATCTAAATTTCCTCCAAACTTATACCATAAACCATACTCTTTAGTTCCTTTCAAATATCTCATTATTCTTTTGATTGCCATCATGTGATTTTCTCTTGGTTTTGCTGAAAATTTTGCTATAATACCAACTGCAAGGGCAATATCTAGTCTAGTATGAACTACATACTGCAACTTTCCAATCATACATCTATACAATGTTTGATCTACTTCTTTTGATTCATCTTCCTTGGTAAGTTTTAATCCGATACACATAGGAGTCCCAACTGGTTTACAATCTTCCATTCCAAACTTTTTCAATATCTCCTTGATGTACTTTGATTGAGTGATGTAGATACTATTTTTATTCTGTTGAATTTGAAGACCAACAAAGAATTTGATCTCACCAAACATAGACATTTCAAATTCCTTGCTCATTTGTTCTGAGAATTCTTTGCACAGATCATCATTCCATGTGAAAATAGTATCATCTACAAATATTTCTGCCAAGACAATCTTATTATCTGATCCTTCTTTAATATACAAGCTACTGTTATCATTAGTTCTTTGAAAACCAATCTGAATAAGATAGTTATGCAATCTTTCATACCATGCTCTAGGGGCTTGTTTCAGACTGTACAATGCCTTGTGTAATTTTCAGACCATGTTCTTCTTTTTTGGGTCAACAAAACCTTCAGGTTGTTCAATGTAAACTTCTTCATCTAGTATACCATTGAGGAATTCTGATTTGACATCCATCTGATAAACTTTGAATCCCTTGTGAGCAACATATGCTAGTAAGGTTCTAACTCCTTCCAATCTTGCAATAGGAGAAAAATTTTCTCCATATTCTATTCCTTCTTCTTGAGCATATCCTTTGCATACTAGTTTAACTTTGTTTCTTGATACCTTACCATCTTCATCCAACTTGTTTCTGAATACCCACTTAGTTCCAATCACATTTTTGTCTTTAGGTCTGGGTACAAGAGTCCATGTCTTGTTTTTCTCTATTTTCTTTATTTCTTCATTCATAGCTTCAATCCAACTATCATTTTCCAATGCATCTTTGATATTTATAGGCTCAAAATCAGCAAGTAAACAAGTACCTTTTAGCTTATTTCTTGTCATGGTTCCTTCAGATTTATCTCCAATGATCTGATCTGTTGAATGATGTCTCCTGACATATTTAGCTAATAAAGGTTCCTTTTCTTTTGAATGGATTTTATTATTATCTTCTTGTATTTCAACTTCAGGCTCTGTCTATTCTGGCTCGGTAGATATTTGCTCGGTAGACTTGCTTGGTAGATATTTGCTCGGTAGACACTTGCTCGATAAACACTGAATTTAACTCAGTTTGTTGTGGCTTGGTTTGAACTTCCTGTAACTTGGTTATAGATGACTTGGGAGTAGAAGTTTCTTGATTCTCTGATGTAACTGGTACTGTATCAGGTTCACTAAAGATAAACCTTTTATAATCTTCTGGTTCCCTTTTGCTTTCTTCTTCAGTCCTTTCTACAAACTCATCAACTTTCACATGTGCACTTTCTATGACTTTGTGAGTAGACAAGTTCAAACATCTATATGCCTTGCTTTTGCATGAGTATCCAAAGAATATACCTTCATCACCTTTTACATCAAATTTTCCTTTTCTAGATTCTTTCAAAATGTAACATTTACTTCCAAATACTTTAAGGTAACTTACATTAGGTTAATAGCCATACCATAACTCATACGGGGTTTTGAATGAGTCTTTCTTCAGTTGTACTCGATTCAAGGTATAAACTGCAGTGCTGATAGCTTCCTTCTAGTATTTGATAGCAATGTTCTTTTCAATCATTAAGTTCTTGCACAATCCATGATGGATCTATTTCTTCTTTCAGCTATTCCATTTTGTTGGGGTGTTCCAGGGGCTGATACCTATCTTTTGATTCCTCTTTCAATGCAAAAGTTATTGAATTCATGTGAAATGAATTCTCCACCTTTGTCTAACCTCAAGCATTTTAATCTTTTCCATGTTTCATTTTCTACTCTGGCCAAATACCATTTGAACTTTTCAAATGCTTCTGATTTATTTCTTAGATAAATGATTGTCATCATTCTTGAGTAATCATCAACAAAAAGAATGAAGAACTTTTCTCTAGTATAGCTTTCAATTACAATGGGTCCACATAAATTAGTATGCACAATTTCTAATATATCTTCAGACTGATAGTTTTTACTTTTAAAACTAGTCTTTCCCATCTCTCCAATCTAATAATTTTTACATAAACCGACCTCAGGTTTCTTTATGTTGGGAATGCCTCTTACTTTCTTGAATTTGCTTATATTTACCAGATTATCAAAGTTTACATGACACAACCTTTTATGCCATAACCAACTTTCTTCAACTTGAGCAATGAAACATGAAAATTCACCTAGTTCAAGATAGAACAAATTACCTTTAGTTTGAGTACCTGATCCAATCAGCTTTCATTTCCCATCCAGTAGTCTTGCTTTACCATGCATGAATTATACTTTGATTCCATTGTTGAGTAGCTGTGCCACACTTAACAGATTATGCTTTAGTCCTTCTACCAAATAGGCATTATCACATATAAGTTCTTTAGTTAGAGAGATTCTTCCTCTTCCTTTAATACAGCAAGGTTCATTGTTACCGAATCTTACACTGCCACCATCATATTCTTCAAAGTATTCAAACTTAGTTTTGTCGCCAGTCATGTGATGAGAACAACCACTATCTATGATCCATGTATCATTTTTGCTCATATGAGAAATGAGTTCCATTTTCTCATCATTATCAGATTCATCTTTCACAACAATGTAGACAATCTCATCTTCTTCTTCATCATTAGAGTCATTGGAATCTTTAGCCATAAAACGTGTTTTCTTATCGTTGTCCTTGAATGATTTGAAATCTTTCTTGCCATTCCATTTGTGATCTTTCTTTTCATCTTTATTCTTCTTGTTTGGACATCTAGCAGCAATATGACCAACTTCTTCACATGAAAAATAGATTAGGGGTACTTTACCTTTGTATTTTCCTCTGCCTCTAGAATATTTCCTTGCTAGAAGGGCTTCAATTACTTCAAGATCACTATCTGAACTTTGGTTTGATTCATCTTCACTTTCTGACTAAGATTTCTTTTTGCCTTTCTCCTTGAGTGAAAGTTAGGTTTCAAATGTTGATTCAATGTTCTTGGAAGCTGGAACATAGTTATCAAAGTTGTCCAGTTCAAATGCAGTCAATCTTCCAACTATAGCCTCTAGATTTATCTTATGATTTGCTTCACATCTTCTTTCCTAAATTGCAGAAACTCTGATTGCATAAATGGAAAGTAGAGTTCTGAGAACTTTACTTATAATTGTCTCTTCACTAATATCTCCTCTAGAAGCTTTGATTGCACTGACACATGCTTTAACTCTTTCAACATATTTTGCAATGTTTTTATCCTCTCTCATCCTCATTTAATCAAATTGTCCTCTTAGACTTTCTGCTTTGGCTCTTCTAACATTATCATCTCTTCCATAGATCTCTTTCATCTTTTTCCACATTTCAAAGGCAGATTTGTAGTCTTTGATATCATCAAATTCTTCATAACTCAGAGTAGATGCTATATCTATCATCATAATTTTGTGAGTCTTCTTTTCAGCAATATCATTGACAGATAGTGTACCAACTGGTTTTGCATATTTTTCATCAAGGTACTTCAGTCCTGTATCACCAATGGATGCTAGGTGAAGTCTCATCAGTCCTTGCCATGCTGAGAAGTAATTTCTGTTAAGTCTTGGGATTTCCCTTTTGTAAGACATCCTGATATTTGGCTTAGATCCTTGAAATCTTATCCTACAAGCACCAAAAGCTCTGATACCAATTTTTGGAAATAGAGATGGAGTAACTAAGAGGGGAGGGGTGAATCAGTTACCACAAAAATAAATCCACAGATCTTTAGATGTCTTAAAATATAGTTTTTGTTGACACTCGGTAAAAACACAAATAAATGTTGAAACTTGATAGATGTTCTTTTAACTTGTTAAGAATTTAAAGTGATTAACATGCATGCATAAAGAAATAACATGAACACAAGAGACACCAGATTTAACGTGGAAACCCAGTTTGAGAAAAACCACCAAGTAACTAGTTACCAATTTTCACTCTTCTGAAGTGAGCCCTGTTAGGAGCCAACCCTATTAAAGGTTATAAAACACACTGTTAGGTGTGACCCTGTTAGAGGATTTAATCACCTTGTTAGAAGTGGCCTTTTCAAAGGTCTTTAAAACAATTTAACTAAATTGTCAACTTGTTAGAGGATTTACAAAATGGTTGTCAAACCAACTCTGTTAAGATATTTTGAATCATTGTTACAATGATTAGAAAGCAATAATGAAGTGATCTAAAATATATGCAACTTATCTTTGCTAAATATAGATCTTTGTTCTACTTCACTAGATCCTTACTGATTGAATACAACTTTGCAACTTCATAGGAATATCTAATCCTTCCTCAACATTTGCTCATTTATACATTCGCATTCTTATGCATTCATACACTTACACACTATGAATTCACAACTTGACCTTTCATATATACCTTACAGATTGTCAAGTAGGCTTCAATTACAAGTTACAACAAATGAAAAACATAAATCAGTCGGCTGCACAAAACAGTTAAACTTAATTCTTTAGATACATAAAATTCTTTGCTGCCCGACCCAGCTCGATGACCACTGCTCCAGAATGGTTTCCCAGTGTTAACCAAGTGAAGCTCGGTAAACACTGCAAATCTTGCAACTTTCTTCGAAGACCAAGTTAACTCAGTAATCATTGACCTTCCTTTGTTTACCAAGTGAGCTTGATAAAAGCTAACTTTCCTTTGCTTACTGAGTGAGCTTGATATAAGCTAACTTTCCTACACTTACCGAGTGAGCTCGGTAAAAGCTAATTTTCCTTCACTTACCGAGTGAACTCAGTAGACATTGACTTTCCCTTTGTTAACCTTGTTAGCTTAGTTAACATTAACTTTCTACTACAAAATTCTTTGATGCCCGAGTGAGCTTGATAAGAGCTAATTTATTGTGTAATGTTTAGGAATGCTCGGTAGTCACTATAAATTACTTTGCTAACCATCTGAGCTCGGTAGATTCTATCTGATGACTGATATGACATTTTGGTAACATCAAAGACAATACACAATTAACAATTGTATCAAACACTTTCCTCATCCCTATAATTATTTAGTTACCTATCATAATTTGCTTCATTGGACATCTAGGACATGAGGGCTCTTAAGTGTATATCCCTTATGTAAAGAAAGGTATTCCATTGAGTCTTTGAAGGGATAAAAAAATTATGAACATATAATTCAAAAATTAAATTCTATTGCCAAGGTGGCAAACTCTGATATAGTCCATAAAATTCTTGTGCTCATTTGAACTCTACATTAATATTCTTAAGAGTTAACAATAATTGAAAAAAAAGAAATTGCTCTTTCAAATAGAGAGCATAAACTCTTGGTGGTGGTCTACAAGCAAGGGCTTAATCAGTTAGCTTGAGGGCATGGTCCATTCATTGTTGTTGGCTTGCTAATTGTTCCTTTAAATCTGCAATTTCATCACCTTGAGATACTATAATCTTATTCATCTTTTTCTTCTCTTCTTTTCATAAGGCTTTAGCAAACAGATAATGTCCATACAACTAAAAAAGGAGTTTCTACAATGTGATAGAACCATTGTCTACTTCATGATCTCTTTTCCTTTTTCTCTGTTCTTACCATAAATGTTCTACAAAACTAGTAATCCATGTTAATCTATGGGGAACAAGGGTAGTGTTTGGATCAACATATTTAGGAATTGTTTGATCCCTACAACCGGGAGTACCTCGTAGGTTGGGATTTTCTTTGATTTCATCCCTACATTCCTTAGTAGTATTTTTGGGAATACTTTCAATTTTAGGATGGGGAGGAGAGTGATTAGAAACAATTTGTACAAGGGATTCCTTGGTGGATGCTTTAGACAATGTAGAATCTTTAGAAACTTTCCCTCCCATTCTACGGCTTCTCCTTATAGGGGTTTCCTATTGTATCATGGCCTTTTGCATAATTTTTCCTTTGGGTGTCTCTATTGTAGGAGTGGTTGTTGTAGGAGTTTTTTGTGTTCTCTTTTATCTTACAATTGTAGGGTTTGGCTCTTTCTTTTCCTAAATAGAGATTTCTTCTTATGATTTTTGTTTCCTCTTAGCTCTGCTAGTAGTAGGTTTTGAAAGTCTCTTGCATAGGTGAAGGCACATTTTCTTGGACAAGGATAGTTTCTTGCAAATTTTCTTGGGTCTTTTTGGCTTCAACCTCTTTGGTATTTTGTTTAGTAGACTCACTAGTGGCAGCTACATTTTCCTCACTAGGTTGTTCACTAGAGGCAGCTTGAAGTTGTAGAGTTTTGGTTTGCACAAATTCTTCCCATGTCATGGGAGATACATCCCTAAGTGACCTCTCTATCAATAACTTGATTAAGGCATGATGAGTAACATAATTATCTTTTCCTTTATGAGTCTCTTCCGCACTAATACAAAGCATATTATACAGGAAATTTGGAATATTTACTGCAAGATTATGCCTTACACAACTAAGTAATTTGAAATGGTGTACATGCAAGTATGAGAATCTACCTTTGCATTTAAAATACCTAATTATGTGTATGGCTAATTCATTGTATGGTGGTAGTAGTGACTTTCTCTTGCAACCTTGCTTTGTAATGTCCATTCGAGGACTAGGTAGTCTAGTAAATTGAGCTCTTGCTAACCTCACATCATGTGTGCTGGGGTAATGTTCTCCAACTACAGGCAACCCAATCACTTTAACAATGTCTTTCTCTATTGCAATCACATTTAAACTCCAAATAGAAGCTTCACCCTTGTTGAATGTCCTTGTAAATTCTACGGCTACCTCCTACTCAAATGCGATCAAACTTAGAAAATACCCTAGCCATCCACATGCATTAAACCTTCTCACAGCTTCTACATCCAAGAGTAATACAGTGTGTTCCACTAGTTCTCTCCTCTATAACTATCCACCCATTCTCTTAACACTTCCTTTGTTTACTCTATTTTCCCCCTTTTGAATTCAAACTTTAAACTGCTTTGTTATTTTACAAACTCAACTCACATTTCTTTTGTTTTAACATGCAATCAATGTCATAAAAAATTGTTATGCACAATAATAAGGCTTTTAATGAAGTAAAATCATGAATATGTGTGAAAATCACCCAAAAATAGGGCTTAGATCACATAAAATTTAAACATAAGTCACATCACAGCTTGACACATAAAATCGTTCAAAAAATAGGGAGTACAATACCTCACTTGTGTACTTACAGCAATTAATTTTCATTAATGAAAGGAATGCAACAATTTGGAAAAATATTTATAGATAAATGGAAACGTCATTGGATATTAGTGACCTTCCCTACCCCCTGCTAAATTTTGACAAGTGTCCTCACTTGTCAAACCTAGTACAAGTAAGGGACTGGCATAATGCTGCCATCATATAAATTATGCGGTATTAAATATAATTAACAAAATTTGTGGACTATAAGTGAATAAAAATTTGAAAATGTTATACCTATTGATCTAATAATTTCACATACCAAAAAGGTGGAAAAAATGATATCATCATCAATAGCATCCGTTAGCATCTTGTGGGGTTTATTGAAAGCATGAAAAATTGATTACATGGAAAGTGGATGGATGGAAGATAAAGAAATGAGATGAGGTGGATGGGTGGAAGGTAGAGAGATGAGATGGAAGGAAAAAGTGAATAGAAAAGTGAACTTTATGTGAACATAAAGTCTTTATTATGAGCATGAACAAAGATACTAATGTTGAAGAGTAGTAGTTGGAAGGTTGACACCTTCGGCTACAAGAAGAGTTACATGATTTGTATTTGAATACAGATGGTGAAACTATTGTAGGAAGTCTACTTTTGTTTGGGGCTACTGATATAATTTCAATCTATGACCATTGACTAATAGTTTGAAGGGTACCAGATCAATGGTAGTGATTTGAATAGTTCCATTACCAAAGACATGATTAATTTCATATGATCTAAACCATCTTGTCTTCAGCTTTCTTGGCATATCTTTGAATCTAAAATCATATAGGAGTGCCCAGTCACCAACTTGAAATTTTTTACTAATAATATGAGAATCATACCATTGTTTCCTTTATTTCTATATTAGTTCAGTATGTTCCAAAGTAACTTTGCACATCTCATCCAAAGAGCTAAAATGTAGAAGATATTCTCTTTGTGCTACAGGAAGTTCAATATCCAATGCCAATGTTGTCCTTAGAATTTTATGTTCAAATTCAATTGAAAGAATTGCTACCTTACCATATAAGAGCTCAAATGGTGTGAATCCTATAGTAGTCTTCCAAGTTGTTCTATAAGCCCAAACAACTTCTTGTAATCTACTGGTCTAATCCCTATGATGCAAATGGACTATTTTTGTTAAGATGTTCTCCAACTCATAGGTTGTAACCTCTACTTGTCCATTAGCTTGAGGGTGATAAGGATTGGATTTATGGTGCCTAATATTATACCATTTCATCAACTCTAAGATCATATTAGAGGTGAATTGTGCACCTTGGTTAGTGACTAGCTCCTTGGGTACACCATAGCGAGTAAAGATCTCTTCATACAGAAATTCAACAACTTTTTCATCACAAGCATGCTTCGTAGCCTTAACTTAAACCCATTTTGTTAGGTAATCAATGCATATAAGAATATAGGATTTCCCATTAGATGAAGGATCAATTGGTCCAATAAAGTCCATGCCCTATTTGTCAAATGGTGCTAATGTCATCTGAGGATTAAGAGGCATTTCATCTATTCTTGTTGGCTGGCCCATCCTTTGACATTTGTCACATTTCCTTGTATAGTTGATTGCATCCTTGTGAAGTGTAGGCCAATAATAACCAGTTGTCAAGATTTTGAAAGCTGTTCTTTTTGCTACAAAGTGTCCTCTGCATGGTTCATTATGACATGCATGTAGAATGTCATATGTCTTATCTTCTCTCACACATCTTCTCATAACTTGATCAGGTCCAATGTAAAATAAGAGATTATCTATCTAGGAGAAACAAAAACTTTTCTCCACAAGAAACTTATTTTCCTTGTAAGAAAAATGTGATGGTATCTTATTATTGCAATGTAGTTAGCAATGTCTAAATATCATGGAGTTTGAATAACAATATGAAACAAATGCCCATCTAGAAATGCATCATCTACCAAAGTAGTGTCAGTATCATCATGATGGATTCTTGATAAATAATCAGCTACAACATTGGCTTTTCTAGGCTTATCAACAATAGTTATATCAAATTCTTGCAACATAGTAACCATCTTGCTAACCTACCTATTATAGTAGGTTTTTTCATGAGATATTTAATTGTTGCATGATCAGTATGAACAAATATGGAATAGCCAGTTATGTAATGTCAAAATTTTTTGAGGGCATAAACTATTGCTAGCATTTCTTTTTCAGTCACAATGTAGTTCAGCTCTAGTCTGTGAAGGCTCTTACTAATATAATAGATTACATTTTCAAGATTTTGGAATTGTTGTGCTAGGACTACACCTATGGCATAATTAGAGGCATGTGTGTGTGTGTGTGTGTGTGTGTGTGTGTGTGTGTGTGTGTGTGTGTGTGTGTGTGTGTGTGTGTGTGTGTGTGTGTGTGTGTGTGTGTGTGTGTGTGTGTGTGTGTGTGTGTGTGTGTGTGTGTGTGTGTGAAAAGGTAAATTCCAATCAGGGCCTTGTAAAACTAGGGCTATAGTCATAAGTTTCTTAAGCTATAGGAAGGCTTCATCACATTTGGATGTCTAACTAAATTTAGCTTCTTTTGTGAGTAACTTATACAAGGGACTAGCTATTTTTTTGAAATCATTTATGAAATGTCTATAATATCCAACATGACCTAGAAAAGATCGTACATCTTTTGACTTTGTAGGTATGGGAAATGTTTGAATGACCTCTATCTTAGCTAGATCCACTCGTATTCTTGTAGTGGATATGAAATAACCAAGAACTACACCTTCCTACAAAAGCATGAAATAGTTTTCACTGTTAAGTGCCAAATTATGTTCTTGACATCTTACCAAAACCTTTTCAAGATTCACCATTTCTTCCTCAAAAGTGACTCCAAATTTTGTGAAGTCATCCATGTAGATTTCTATGCAATCATGTGATATATCAGCAAAGATGCTAATAACAGCTCTTTGGAATGTTGTAGGAGCATTAGATAGACCAAATGGTAAAATAGAGTATGCAAAAGTACCCCATGGACATGTAAATGTGGTTTATTCTTGATCTTTAGGAGCAATACTAATTTGATTATAACTACTATACCTATCTAGAAAAGAGAAATACTTCTTTCCAGCTAGTGTGTCCAAAACTTGATCTATGAATGGTAAAATAAAGTGATCCTTTTTGATAGCTTTGTTCAACTCTTTGTAATCTACAAAAATTCTCCATTTTCCTCCCTTTTTAGGCACTATGACTAGGGGTGACACCCATCTACTATCAGATATAAGATAAATAAAACTAGCATCAAGAAATTTTTGCAATTCAGTTTTAACAATCTCTCTAAGGCTTGGATTTATCCTTCGCTGGGGTTGACAAAGTGGTAGACAACATTCATTGATGTATATCCTATGAGTGCACAGTGTAGGAACCAACCCTTTCATGTCACTATAATCCCATGCAAAGGCCTTTTCATGCCTTTGAAGCAATTCTTTTAACTATTCCATCTATGTGGGTGTTAACTTAGGATTAACATGGAGATTATGACCTTTAGTCAGTTCAACAGTAGTGGTGGACATTATCATAGCAGCTTTAGAGATTGGACTTTCTTCTAATTCACAAGGTAAAAGTGGATAAAGAATTTCAAGTTCTTTAAGCAAAGTACAATTCTTATCACATTCCTCATATGTTATTAATTCCAACACAATTTTTAGATATGTCTTTTTCTACCACACAACTATTAGTGAGGATACTCTAAAGTATTGAATCTTCGTCTTGCAATTTTAGAAAAGACTATCTATGCAACATCATGAGTTGTACTATAGAGTTTAACTCTTCTTCTTCATCCCCTAAATCTAACCAAATAGATGTACTTAAATTTGGTAATGGTTGGGTTGGAGGATATAAATCAAATTTATTTGTTGCTTGGCCATTTGATATGGTCATATTCCCTTATTTGTAACTTATGTTTGCATTGGTTGTGGCTAACCATGGTCTACCTAAGATGATATGATAACTAGATAGATTGAATTTGAGGGATAAAATCATGAAGTTTTCATATTCCAAAGAATCTAAGGGTACAACTATGTTTTCTATCATCCCATCAGGGGTAATAGAAGAACTATTTGCAAGTTGCAAAATTGTTGGCGTAGCCCTTAGTCCTTCTATTTTCAACTTCTTCATGGTATCATTAGTCATAATATTTATAGCAGCTCCAAGATCTATTAAAGTATTTTTACAAAACTAACCATTTATATTGACATTCACTACTAGACTTCTTGGATCAAAATATTTTGGTGTAATCAATTTCCCTAGCATGATGTCAACCAGTTGTCCCACAAGATGGACTATGGTGGGGTCCTTTTTCTTCCTTCCAAGTTTCTTCAAGCAGGCTTCCCTAATAGCTTTTCCATAAACTAGAACATTTTAAATGGATTGAAATAGAGGTATTTGGACATGCATGTTTTTTAACTGATCAACAATATTAAAAGGATGTTCCTCTATTTGCTCATGTTTCTTTTTAATTAGATTTTTTGGAAAAGGAGGTTCTATTGCTGGTTGAGCTGGGGTTGATATAGTAACATTGGTTGAGTCAATAGTTTTAGCAACTAAGGGTTCTAGTGTTGTAGGAGAGTTTGGTATTTCAGTTATAAGAGGCATTTTAGGCATTGGTAAAATTGTACCAGATCTAAAATGTATATTAGCAACATTCAGGTTGTAGGCAAGATACTACTAAGCATTAAAACTATACATGGGATACTATGGTTATTGGCTATTTGGGTTTGGTTGAGGTTGTGCAGGTAACATTTTTTAATTTTGAGGTCTAGGGTTTGCAGGTGGTGGCATTAGAGCAGGTTGTTAAACCAAAGGTGGTAATTATGGAGCACCATTTTTTTGGTTAGGCCATTGTTGAGATCCCCTCGAAGGCCATTGTTGAGATCCCCTCAATTGGTTTGTAGACTGCCAATTCCCTTGGGGTGGTTGCCATTGGTTCTATTGGTTTTGCCAGTAGTTCTATTGATTCTACCATTGGTTACTCTATTGGTTAGGCCAAGATGGTTGGGAATTCTGAGGCCATTGAGATTGTTTGGGGTTGTTTTTCCTAGCATTGTTCCAATTGGATTGATTTTGTGGAGGACCTTGGGGATTACAGTTTTGCCATTGATTACCATATGAATTTGAATTTTGCAAGGGGTCCTAAGGCATACCTTGACATTTTTCCCATGATCAACATTGAGTAACAAAGAATACTTGGTCATCATCTCCATCTATCTTGACATACTTAGTTGGAAGATGTTGGTTCTCCATGCTTGTGACCAGTTTACATTAGCAATCCTTCTTCTGCTTTTGACAATGAGGGCAATATTTAGCTAGTTGTAACTCATCTTAAACTTGCTTCTTCTTTGTAGTCATTGTGTCTAGATGTGTAGTGACATTGTTGATGATATCTTTTTTGAAATCTGACAATAGATTAGATATCTCAAACCTTTGAATGCCTTGACTAATTCCTTTAGTGACTGTGGAATGAGGTCCTCAGCCTTTCTTCATGGTTGACCTTGAATAGTTTTGACAGATCCTCTTGAGATTATCCTAGGAATCTTGATATATGTCACCACCAGCCATTAGGTCCAATGCTTCTAAATAGTCATCATTCACACCTCTCAGAAAAACTAGCTTTTGTGAATCTTCAAACAACATGCACTGAGGATTCTTCTGCAGTGTATATGAGAAATGTGAAACATAATCTTCCAATGTTTCTTCCTCCTTCTATGATATCTTGAAGATATCATCCCCTCTTAAACTAGATGCTTTGCAATATTCTTTATACTTATCCAAAAATAGAGCTTGCATCTTATCCCAACTTCCTGTTGCATTAGCTCCTAAGCCCATGAACCATCATAGAGCTAATTCTTTCAATGTTGTTGGAAACAATTTAAGATTATGGGAATCAATGTTGTAGTCAAAACTATGAAAAAATATATCAAATTAAAATAAGAAAGTATTAGGGTCTTTAGTTGCAAGGCCATAGAACTTTGGAAGAGCAGTGGGAGGTATGTTCTTAAGATTAGAATTGGTTACAAGACTTGGAAGAGGAAATGAAAAAGTAGGTTGTCCCATGACTGGAGTTATCAGATTGTGAGGTTGATTCTAAAAAGGTGCATTGGGTACTAGATGATTAACAACTGGTGGATTTAGACCAGTGTTATCAAGAAAACTAGCCAAGACTTCAATGAAGGGTTGAAGACTGCTTATATCTATTGGTTTAGCTCTTGATGATGATGTTGTGGGAAAAATAGGGCTTGCATCTTCAAAATGTAACTCAACTTCTTCAATTTCTTCATTCAAATTAACAAACTCCTGTGGAAAAAAATTTACATATTCATCTCATCATCTTCCTCTTCGATGCATACAATAAAAATTTTCAAACTAGTGAAAGAAACTTCAAACAGGAGATTTCTTAAAAAAACTTTATTTAAGAACTATGACTCAAAAATGCTCCCAGCTTGACACCATCCCTAGCAACATCACCAAAAATGGTCCACCTCACAATAGGTGTATCATAGTCATGCTCTAGCCATGCTTAGGAATAATATATTCAAACTAAGGACTATTTTTCCTAGTATGAGGTGCATTTAATCTTGTCAACCCAAGAACATAGACTTTAAATGGTTGGCACAGTATGTGCACTAGGTCTCTTAATGAGTCACTAAGCTTATGTTGTAGAAAATTAAAATGAAAGGAAGAGAACTTACACTATTGCTACAAGAAACTAACACACTTAACTCTATGAATGCTAGAAATACAATGAAAAGATAAAAAATATTCCAACTTGGTTCATCCACTAATTGTTCTCACATATGCTACAGGAACATTCACAAAGTGAGATGCTATAGGAAGGAACTTACAACTTCTAATTATAAAACTAATAATGCTTGGAAGTAAATCTATTCTATCCTAATCTAATCCACCTTCCAAGTGGGCCCCCTTGGTCAGATTCACTAAACTACTAACACAAAAGAGAAGCCAAAAACTATTTCATTGGATTTCAAAAATTCATTACATAATACAAAACTGTAAAAACACAACTGTAAAAGTTAATAGTCTATTCTCTTAAACTATTTCTTCTAACTAGTTCTAAACTTAACACACTTGGGTCAATTCCTATATATATATATATATAGGAAATCAACACTTATTTCATAATAGAAAAGTAAATGACCTAGCTTTAAATCTGCAAGAGAGAAAATAGGAGGATAACAACTGAAGGCAAGAAGAGGGAATAATGGCTTAAGGTGGGAATAATAAAGTCTAAACATCCACTCACCAAAGAATAAATGAAGAGAAGGTAATAAGTCTTCATAGCTCCTCTTTACTCACTGTCGTGTCTTCTGGAACTATTGCAACTTTCATCCACCATGGTTGTTCCTTAGCATTCTCTTCTCCTTGAATGTTGTTGGCGCTTAACTTTTGAATTCCTCCAATCATCTTGTAGTCTTCATTAACAGGTTAGTTTCAATACAAATACATGTTTGCAAATAAACATTTATAAAATTAAATTCAAATAAAAGAACACACATTTTGATAACTATATGAAATACTGCATACTATATATAATATTAGCAAAATATCGCATAGTTTCTACCCATAGGTTTATCATAGGTTTAGTAAACATAGGTCCACAAATTTTTTGACAAAGATAAAATAGAGTATCAACAAAGTATCTTAAAAATATCATAAAATAAAGGCAAATTTTGGTCTCATCACTACATGATAGAAAATTGTACAAAAGCAACTATGAAGGAATTTACCTAAAGTGCTTGGGATGTGAAGAAGTAAAAGAAATTTTGAAACAAGTTCATGATAAGTATGGTATAGGACATGGTTCAGTAGAGGCTATGACCCATATGATTTTAAGATCGGGTTATTTCTAGCCTATAATTTTCAAAGATACTTTTGAACATGTGCGTACTTGCCACATTTGTCAAACTAGTACTAATAGAGAAAGATATCCTGTGATGCCATTATAACCAGTGTTCAAGGTACACCCCTTTGCAAAGTAGGGGCTAGATTTCATTAGTTTAGTAAGCCCACCATCGTCAACTAGATACACTTTTGTTCTCATAGTTACTAATCATTGAATGTGTTGGACAAAACCTTAGACTTTCAAAAATTGTATGATTAAGGTGGTTATAGACTACTTGGAAAAGCACATTGTCTAGAAAATTTGGGATGTCATTCTTCTTTGTGTGCGATAATGGATCAGATTTTGCATTGGTATTCCTTACTCAATGGGTAATGGAAAACTAGGTTATTATCAAATTATCTTCAAATTATTATCCACAAGGAAATTGTGTGGCCAAATCTACAATTAAGAACTTCATCATGGTAATAAGACATTTATTGAAGGAAAATCCTAAAGATTGGCATACTCAACTCAAATATGTGCTATGGATAGATCAAGCTAGGGTCAAGAACACCTTAGGAACATACCCATACTTCCTTTTCTATGGACAAGAACTAGTATTCCCACTTAACCTCAGGATTCCTATTTTGAAATTCATTAGTGGATACACTAGAGATGTTGACAACATAAAAATCAAAATAATAAATCCTTTGGAGATAGATGAGAAAAGGACAACTTCTTTGGAACATATTGCAAAACATTAGGTTGTCATTAAGAGGTGGTTTGACAAGAGGGCCATGATAAAATATTTCAAATTATCTAACCTTGTTCTTCTTTGGGACTAGGCAAAAGAAAAGTCGAGCGACCACACTAAGTTTCAATGCTTGTAGATTGGTCCTTATTAGATCACCAAAATTATGGGAGATAATACTTTTAGGTTAAGTTCCTTATAGGGGGGATTTGTTTCATTGCAAGTCAATGGGAAATTCTTGAATCATTACTTTGAAGCCTAAAAGCCAAAAAAAAAAGTTTAATTCTACAAGTGTGTTTGTTTTGGATTGTGTGTTTTCTTTCAAAGTTTTGTTTACTTTCAAAGTTGCATCAGTCTAGGGGTTAGGTGCACTCAAGATTTTATCTTGACATATCTCATTAACCACTTTTTTTGGTTTCAAATTTTGGGAAGAAGTATTTATTTGTCTAAACATTTTAATGATTTTGTTTATTATACCAACTGAGGAATGTATGTTACTTGCAGTAGTAGGGGACTTTTAGTCTTGAATTTAGAATTGCAGATCAACAAATTTTCAATACTTTTCAAATTTAAAGATTGAATATCTTACATGTTTTCAAACCAAGCTTGATGGTAGCAATGGATAGTCCAAACCCTATCGGTTCAAATAGAAGGATCTTCACTAAGATCATTGTTTGGCATGAGATTTTCTAAAAGTTCTTAAAAGAGGAACACAAGGGATCTTCATTAAAGATTGAATATGAGAAATGACACCAATATCTTGGCCATATAGTCTAAGCATGGTCAGGGTACTGAAAGAAAAAAAAAATGGTGTTAAGAATGAAAGATCCTACAAAGTTTGAGAAAAGCAATCTAATTACATGGATATGCACTCCATATAGGCTATCTAGTATCAAAACAATTGCTTCATCAAAGGATCAAATGGCAACATGCAAGCTATATGAAGCAAGTATTCAAAATATTTCCCAAGACTTCAAATGAAAAGTGATAACCTATTAAACAGCCCTTAGGACTAATTCTCTCATCTAGTTATACAAGAGATTGATAAACAACTTCCATGAAAATTCCCAATGAATGGATCAGAAGGGTGGAAGATTGTTTCCAAGTTGTCAAAAGCTTTTGATAGATTGCATCCTAAGATGTTGAAGGAAATGGATACACTAAACACACACTAAATTTGGAGATTCGAGATTATGAGGTTTTGATTGTAAAGTGACTTGAAATACACTTGGAGTATTTAGGATTTAGTTGTTGTTTGACACATGCTAGAAGAATGTTTGCTGATGAAAAAATTTCTTTTTCATTTCTTCCTTTTTGTCAAGACTATTTGTTGTGGTTTCATAATGCATGCCCTATTTCACCTAGAAATGGGGACCCCCTACTTTATTGTTTAACTTTTGAGATCCCTAGTCCATGGTCTAAGTCTTTTTTAGGGTTTTGCCTAGTGTTTTTTTCTAATCTAGGTCTTTGTCTGAAAACCCAAATACTAAAAACCTCATTTTGGAGAGAGAAAATTAAATTTACATAGTAAAGGGGCACACTAGTGCACCTAGCACACCTCACTAGGTGTGCTAGTACACTGACCACTTAGGGAAAACACTTCCCTCTTGGACATATGCACCTGCACAGCTACACACCTACAAGAGGTGTGCTAAACCATGGGCCTATAAAGCCCATGACCCACCCCTTTTCTTCATCATTTCTCTCCTCCTAGCTCTACCTACTATACCTCTACAGCTCCCCAAGTGTGTCATTACACATGATCTCGCTCCCTTACTTGCACACAACACCACACAATGTTAAAAAACTCTTGCACCTTGTACACCTCCTAAGGTGTGCAAAATGTGCACCTTTTCCATTAACTAAACTTAAAAAACCCAAACCAACACAAGCTTCACTTAGTATAAGATCCATAG
Organism: Cupressus sempervirens; assembly: GCA_028749045.1. Taxonomy (NCBI): domain Eukaryota; kingdom Viridiplantae; phylum Streptophyta; class Pinopsida; order Cupressales; family Cupressaceae; genus Cupressus; species Cupressus sempervirens. The sequence goes on along the minus strand of CM053785.1, from coordinate 593,482,026 downwards.
GCGCACACCTATCCAAGGTGTGCACATGCACACCTTTACTAAGGTTGAAGCATCACCAAGGATAGTAAAGGGTGTGCACTTAGCATACCCTATTAGGTGCACTAAGTGTGCACCCTTTTCTTTTTATTTTCTTAACCTTGTGTTATAAGGGTGCACACTTAGCACACCCCACAAGGTGTGCTAGGTGTGCAACCTTAGTATTAAGGCTTTGGTGTAGCAAGGTACACCTGGCACACCTCTGAGGTGTGTAAGGTGCACACTTTTTTGTCTTCTAGAGGTTTTTGTTATGGTTTTTGAGTCCTTTTAATAGTTTTATAAAATTAAAGTTTTAGGGTTATATTTTTGTCATAATTAGAGTTTATGTTAGTTTTTTCCACCTTTGGACTAATGGATGTTGTTTTGTGTAGATTTAATGGCTTCCTCATTGTCCTCCCTCACTCGAAAGATGGTTCTTAAACTAGTAGTATTCAAATTTCAAGGTGTTCTAGAAAAATCATGCTTCCAAGATGAATATTTAGAGATTTAGGACACTGAACTCAACCATATTGATTGGAACACCTTCCTAGTTATATACAAAAAACCAACCAAGAGGTCTCCAATGATATATGCTCTTATTAAATCAGGGCTAGTCAACACAGTGTCACACTTGGTATCAGTATAGTCTTTAGAATTAACCATGGCATTGGAGAAAAACTATGTCTCAGAAGAAAGGGTTGCAAAAAGTATAACTGGAGAGATCATACTAGATCTAAGACCTAAGAATATAGAGAAGGTATCCCATCTTCTGAGAGTATATTAGTATATCAAATTGACATATCATCAGGTAGAAAGGTGGTACATAGAGCATGGAGACAAATCATTAGAAATTATCCAATCTTTGTATCTCATCGATAAGACTCCTCTTAGATACAAGGCAGGAAAAGTGGACATGACAAGGGGTTATATGAAAGATGATATCAGATATTCTATAATAATTTTGAGTAGATTCATGGGGTTACCAGCATTACAACACTTGAATATATGGATGGTACACTTCATTGAGACCATTAGAACAGTGAAGATGCCAGTTGATTGGGTTTTAGTTCTCAATGAGAATTTGGATGAACAACTAGTGGTAGTCAAGAACAATCAAAAGTTCTATGTGACATCTTATTTGGTGTACCTATTAGCTACAACAGCAACAAATTATCTAGGATTATTCAAAAAGGGCACCATGCAAGATGCAAACACATGTTATTATGTAGTATACCCCCAGTTGGTAAAGGAAAATCTTTTAGAGCATAGTAAGGAGTATAGAATAGTGAATGATGCCTTTATTTTTGCAATCATCTAATTCATCAATGGGATTATGTGAAAAGGACCTCAGATGAAGCAGTGACAAAGATTACAGAAATCAATGCCTATTACATCCAATTTAAAATATACACTTATTTAAGGGTAGCAGTTATGATTGTCAATCCAAAGAAGCTCCATAGGTATCCATTTGGCATGCTCATATTTTTGGAGATTACACGACAAATCTTGTTTACATATGAGAGAGTAAGGAAGAAACACAAGAAGACTTAGGTATGGCCCATCACTATAGGTCAATTTAGTATTGTCCAAAAATAGGATATTGTGAATTTTGAGTTTGAGTGGGATCAGTATCCCTTGGAGGTGTATAACTCTCCTCATCCTTATTTTGATAACATTGGTAGAGTCTATTGGAGTTCTTTATGGTAAAGAACATATCAGATAAATTTAAACCTGATACCAAGAAACAAAGACCAGGGACAAACCTAAGGATGAGCTAAACCCTATATTCAGCAAGGCTAATCTTAGATATGGGCCAATTAACAAAGTCAATAGGACTCACTTCACTTTAGGCTCTACTAAGCCAAGGTGGTCAAACCTAAGGCTTTTATCTCATTAATTTTGATATTCTTTCTATGCAAGACTACCCCCTATAGCTGAAATGGTCAATATTCTTCTACAATTTGCTGAAAAACTTCTTGATTAGAGTAGCTAACTACAACCAAAGAAAGAAATAGCAAACAAGTTATGACCCATAGTTTTATCTCTTCCAATGCATAAAATAGAAAATTGATATTTTTGTTGTGTAAATGTCCTTTAGTTATATGAATGTTCTAACATGCCTTCAAACTTTAAGATGGGCCAATGCCTTATCCATTGGGCTATAGAGTCAAGGATTAGCAACTTAGACCTTTTTAATCAACTTGTGATTAAGAGAGTCAACATTAAACTTTTAGTTTCATTCTGATTCTTATCCTTTTCATAAACCCCAAACCTTATCAATTATAGAAAGAAATTACCTCATTGTTTAAATTGGCAACAATCAATAAGTGATATACAACCATTTAGATTACATTAAACTGAAGAGAAAACTTATCTTTTTAGTCTCAAAGCTATAGATATATGAAAAAGAGACAGAACTTCAAAGATAATTATAATTGAGGACAAATCCTTCTATATTTATTTCAATATTACTGATAAAACTCAAAATACAACACAGGGATAAAACCACTTTTCCATAATGTTTTCCTTTTTGTACTCAAAAATACATATAACTAAATTCATTCAAGTAACTACATAACACTCTGGATAGATTGCAAAATAATAATATTACATATATGAAAATTCTACAAACAACCCCCTTCTACTTCTCATCTTGGGAATCCATATATAGGATTAAAACAAGCTATAGATGAGAGGAGGACACATGTCAAAATTTTAATGGAAACAAAAAATTTTGGAAGGTGTACATAATAAATACATAGATCATTCTTCCAAAATATCAATAAAAAGGATAAGTAGTTGAGGAAGAAAAAAAACATTAATTTTGGATCTTTGATCTTTTTTTCTCCTTGTACATTATCTGCCTCATATGAAAAATAACTCAACTACCTCCTATTGCCAGAGCCTTAATTTCACCCACTACTTCCCAAACATAAATTTCTCTTTTGGTGGGCTAGATGGTATTCTTCACCTCTTGTAGATCTTGAGTGGCCTTGGTCCACCTAGAATCCATAATTGCTTTGGATTCAACAATAAAATTATTCAAATTTATTTATACCTTAAAAAGGGAATCAACTAAAGTATGGAAAGGGGAATCAAAGGTATCTTCAAAAACTACTACTGTAGTCTCCCGGGTTAAAATGTCATCAAAAGAAGTTGACCAATCATGCCAGTCCCCTACTACATTGGTAGCACTAACTATTGATGGTATATAAGGTTCTAGTCCATCAAAAAAAAAATTTAATTTACCTAGTATAACCTACAATTTATTGGTAAATAAGCCACTTAATTCTTTTACCATTTCTAGGCTCTCCTTGACAATGAAGATTTTATCTAGCAAATCTAGCTTTTTAGCCATCAATACAATTAATCTATCTAAAAATTGAATGTAGGGTCCCCATAGGCCAAAAGTGGATGTTAACCATGAGAATTCCTCATTGCAAAATTGCTCAGCACTTTGTAAAGCAATAAATAAATTATGAGCCTATTGTGATATGTTCTTCAAAACATCAACCCTATGGCTCATCATACTTCTAAGGATCTATGTCCTTACATCTCCTCCCTGCTGGACTGATTGAGTGTCAATGCTCATTCTCCTTGGCTATGAGCACTCATCCTCCTCTATATCCTTAGTTTGAACCAAATCTTGAGTAGTGTCCTTGACTGGCATTGAAGTCTCATGTCCCTCTTCTAACTGAGCTGGAGCCATTCCTGTACTCTTCCTGTGCTAGTTGCTCTTTGAGAGATGCAATTTCATCCTCAAGTCCCTGAATTTTAGCCTCAAGTTTGGCAATATTTTCCTTGTAAACATGGCTACTCCTAAGCTTGTTTTCATAGAGCTTCCTAACATCAATATAGTCATGTATGGACTAGGCTAATTTTGTCTACATTTCCTCTACCTTGGCTTCATTCATAAATGAAATTTTTTTTAATGCCTTGGAGATCTCTGTGCAAGAGGATACCTGTAGAGTCCATATAATCATGTTTCCCTACTCTCTACTCTACACATCCATTAGTTTAGGTTTGTTAGAAGAAAGGGCCATGCTCTAGACTACTAGGGATTTGGTATCAATATTGAAACCAGTCCCTCTTTTCAATCCATCAACACCAATTGCCTCATAGGAGATGGCACTTTCTTGCCTTCTAATCTGATCAAGCATAAAGGCTTGCTCCAAATCCCAACTAGGCACTAGTAACATACCACTTATTTGAACTAGATTCCTAGCCTCCTCTAAAGTTATTACTTCACTTTCATGATCATAGGCCTACAACTTCTCAATCAATTCCATCCTCTCCTCGACTAATTCATCTAGTTTCATTTTGAGGATAAACTCACTTTGTTTGATCTTATATAAAAAAAACTTTTGAATTCATTGGATTTGATGAACTCATCATCCTCCAAGAATTATTGAGCTTGGATGATCCTATCATCTAGCCTTGTTGTTTCCAACTCCAGATCTATCAAGGTATTTTCTGCTACATCAACCCTAGTCTGTAAGTAGTTTTTCCTCATTTCAACAAAATATTGATTGTTTCTTGGCAAAATTTGCAAATTCCTTTTCCTAACCTATGGAGGGATTTGAAAAATCCCTTGCCTCTTATTTCATTTTACCATTGAAGATGTCTGGGGTGCATCCTCCTCCTCTACCTCAAGGGTCACATCAAGTTCTGGGCTATCAGGGAAAACTCTTTCTTCTTCCCCCATTGGACCTTTTGGTAACTTGGCCATTATTTTTTCATGGTCCATGAATATTTTTCTAATTCTTTGTGGGTAAGGGATATCCATGTAAAAACCTACAAATTCCCTTTCCACCCTCAGAACATCATCAAGCTTTGGAAGCTTATCAGCTACCTCCCCTTCTACTACTATGTTTGGGATGATCTCTTCATGGGGAAACTCCTTGGAATTTGGCAATACCTAGTTTCACATTTCTTTCAATGTTTCCCTCATCCATCCCTTTGAGTCATACATTCTATAAGGTCCCATGCACAAATTATAATGGTGTAGGAAAGCATGAATAGAATCTAGGGCCTCCTTGCCAATGGTAAAATCACCAATCTTAAAACATCTATAGAAAAATGTTCCCCTATGCACCTTAGGGCCTAGATGCTCTCTATTCACCATAAACAATTTCCAAATAAAATCAATTATTCCTAACCTAGGAGAAATAAAATTTCATAAAATATGAGGTGGCTAGGGACAATCATAGACCCTCATTAGAGAAAAGGTAGGAAATGGGAAAATATCCCCCCAATTATAATCTAACCTTTTCCCCTAAGGTAATAGGGCTTGTTTGAAAAGACCTTTCAAAATCTCAAGGGCTCTAAAGTACCCTGGGTCTAATATTTTCATGATAAAAACACTAAAATTATTGAAAAAGGACACATAATTAGAAAAATGGTAAGTGCTATCTCATACCCGTATCCATAGTTGCACTGGAAAATCTCCATTCAAATTAGAAGTTTGATCAATGAAGTCAGAGCTAATGTATCCCACATTTTTGTAGAGAATCAAATGCATCAGCAAAGAGTAGTAGGGGAAAGTGAATTCTCTCATATCTCTAGTTCAAGCTCTAGCAATGTTGTCCTTCATTATATCTAGAATATAACTAACATAGTCATATTCGCAAGCATGGTAGGCATCTTGCACATCCCCAACAATTATGTACCCTGCTTTCCATACCTCATCAGACCCATCCTTTCCTACAACTTTGTGGACACCATATATAGTTTTGACAAAATAGCTTTTGAATTTGTCTAGGGGCATCTTTTTCTAAATTTTCTTTGGGTAATCACTCACCTTCTTTAAATCATCGGGAATATGTTACAGCAATGAGGCTCCTATGAAAGCATTGGGGTTTTCCTTGAATCTCCTCTACAAGTCCTTCAAATCTACAGGCCTACCCATTGCTCTAGTTAATCCAAAGGCTTCAATAAAAGATTCTCGATCCAAAATACATAGAATAGTTCCATCCTTTCGGTGAAAATACTTGGTAGCTGGGTTGTAACACTGGAATAGGGCCTTCATCAAATCTAAATCCATGAAGACCTCTAGGAAAATTAACTTGGCAAGGTTCTTCTTCCATTTATTACAAATAGGATCCTTCTTCTCCCTATTGCAATAGAAGAAGTAGAACAATTTAGAACCAGTAACAATAGGGAACTTGGCATCTCTACACATAGCATATGGATCAAAAAAGGCATGATCATTTGAAAAGTTTGCATTAGTAGATTCTAGCAACAATTTCATCCACTCTTTTGGAAATCAGCTAGGCTTCTTCTATCTGGTTTTAACTCCCTTCAAGGTTGAAGTTTCTGAGACTGCCATATCTGAGGCTTGGATTTCTACCACTTCTTAGCCTGACATTTTGAAAATATGAAACTAAATTACCCGAAATTGAAAAAGTTTTATCTCTTACAAGCTCTAGAAACAATAATTCAGGATGCACAAAAAACATGGGAAAAGCTTGAATTCTCTCTCTTTGCAAATGGTGAACTGTGATTATGAGAAAATAAAATCTTATAAGTTGATATGCATAGACTAACATCTATGTTGCATTGATTTCAACATGCTTTAAATATGATCTCAATCCCTTCTATCAACTTCATGGAGTGTCACCATTAATTTCCAACTATGCACTTTTCATAATGCATTCAAATTTGATTGGTTGAGAAGGCCATGGTTCATTTCTCATCATTATGTTTTTTGCTAAGATTAGATTCTATGATATGATGACAAGGTGGCTGAAAAGAACTTTTATAACATCACACCATTGTATTGATGGCCCTTCGATCTTATGACAACCCTTTTTTTAAAATCATATTGGCCAATAAAAAATAGTGGCAAAACCCTTTACAATCCTACGAAACCCTTTGTTGTCATAGCATCGGCATTAGATCCATCTCATTCTTTGATCTCTTGACAAGAAATTTTGCAACATCGCAGATCATCTTCTTTTACCCTATAATCATACAATCGCAGTTATCCCATCTCTTCATAACATCGCAAGGGATCCTATTTGCTTTTACAATATTATAGCAACCTTGAAACCTTTATCTTGTAGCATCAGCGGCTTGTAACTTTTCTCGTGTGATCTTATGATTAAGCCCTAGTTGTGACATCAAAGAGCCTCTTTTCATAACCTTGAGATCTTATGATGAAGGATTCATCGTAAGATCAGAGACCAAAAGTTACTATTTAACTTAAATCTTTGTTGTTTCCACAAATGCTGAAAATGAACAAATCTGGCACTTGTACACTATCCCTTATTAATCAAGAAATGGACACCTATCTTGACAGCTCACCACTTATTTTCCTTTATAATCCTTACAATCTTATGATGATAGAATTTTGTGCCATTACAACACCACCTTTATCCCTTATATGATCACATGACAAGTCTCATGTCATAGCATCTTAGCCTTCAAAATAAAGCTTCCCAACCATATGACAAGCATCGTGAGACCATAGACCTCCATCCTTCACTTTTATGATCTAATGATAAACACTTTAGCATTGGATTGTGACTACCCCAATTCTCTACTTGCGATGTCACAATGAACCTTTTATCACAACATTGGAGAAGACCATAACACGAATAGAATGAAACATTATACAATCATACAACACAAGGGATGTCATATGATTGAGGAGGCTCAAAATCTTACCTATAATAACATGACACAATGTTAATCATGAGATCAAAAAAGGTCCTCATGCTTGCTTATGATATTCCACTAACCCTCCATTGTAACATCATAGGACACAATGTACTTAGGAAAATGAAACCTGCTCATTTATATGGCCTAGGGTTAGGGAATAGAAATTGATGGAGATTAAAAAAAATTGCTAGGGTTAAACTGTAAATAGGAGAAAAAATACAATCATAACCCTATCAAAATAATTCAAAATTTTCACCACAAAATTTAGGGTTTTATCATCAGTGGAAAAGGGGCTAATAGTGGCTTTGGTTGGGGATGATGGGTAACTTGTATCCATGCAAGAATTCAAAATTTTTGGTTTGAATAGACCACACACCTGAAAAAAAAGAGCTAGAACAAGAGACTATACAACAACATGTACATATATACAAAGGCTATAGACATTAGTACAAGTATTTATAGAGACACACTATTCTTGGGAGTATAATACCTTTAATAGAAGTATCTTTTCAAAAATTTCCCATGAACTGGCAATTCTAAAAGACTTGTTGATAATTCTTCAATGAAATATGAATCTTCACCCCAAGAAGAGTCAACCAAATAAGGCCCTAGCCAAATGGGATCAAACTTCCAATGTTTACCTTTATCTTCTAGCCTTGCATTCCACATCAAAACAAGATCATTAGATTGAAATTTTCTAATCATTGCCTTCCTATCATGCAATGCTTTGTTTGTAGCTACAATTTCAAATTTCTTGAAGAGGGTTCTTTTCTTGTCTTTTCTAATCCAACCAACTAATCAATCCTCTCATGCATGTCATCAATGATATCATCATCATACATCTAAATATAGTTATACAAACCTATCAGATTATTCTAAGGCATTATGGCCTAAATTTCATATACAAGGTCAAAAGGTGATACACTATTGCCTTCTTCACTGTCAATCTATCAGCCCAATTGGCTAACTATAACTTTGAGTCCCAAGCCTTTTTGTTATCATTCAAGGTCCTCTTGATGACTTTTAATAAACTTTTATTTGTAGATTCTTCCCTTTCATTCCCTTGTGGATGATAGGGTGAATAAACTAGCCTAGTGATGCCATACTTTTCACAGAATTTGATGAATTCTTCGGATCTAAAACACATAGCATTATTAGTTACTATTCTTTCAGGGCATCCAAACCTTGTAATGATGTTATTGAGTAGGAAATTATTCACTACTTTTTTGGTTGAATTGCTAGTAGGGATTTCTTCAACCCACTTTGTGAAAAAGTCAGTTGCAACTAGTATCCAAGAAAAACCACTACTAGAGCTAGGTGAGATCTCACCTATAAAATCCATTCCCCATTGCTGGAAAGATGCCTGGACTTCAATTGATTGCAAAGGTGTATTTCTTGAGAATTTTAGTTTTCTTGCAAACCTTTGGCATGAATCACATTTTCTCACCAAAATTTGAGCATCCTTAAAAAAGTTAGGCCACCAAAAACCCACCCTCATAACCTTATGGGGTGTAGTCTTTTCCATATAATGCCCCCCACATATTCCTAAATGCATCTCACTTAATATTTTTTCAGATTTCTATTCATCAATGCATTTCAGTAGTACACCTTCAAAATTTCTCCACCATAACATTCCATTTACAATAATATATATCACCGAATACAATTTTATAGTTCTCTTTTTATTTTCTATTAGATGAGGTGGAGATTGCATATGTTACAAGTAATATATTACATCTTTATACCAATCACAATGTTCCATATCAAATGTGCTAAGGCTAAGATCATAATCTTTAGCATTTATTTGATTGGCATCCAAATTTGTTAGTGCCATGAGCTTTGCCAATCCCTGACCTCTTACTAGCTTAGTAATCTAGATATCTACATTGAATTCTTGGATTCTATTAATCCATCTACATCTTTTGCCATATACTTCTTGCTGAGAGAAAATATCCTTCACTACTACATTTGGAACAAAAACTATGACAATAGCCCCTACAATATAACATTTGAAAGCCTTGATAGCTTTGACATGAGCATATGCCTACTTCTCATTAATATCATACTTCAATTATGTAGGTTGTAGGGATTTACTAGAAAATGTTATAGGTTGTTCATGCCCATTTTCATTTTTCTAAAGTAAAATTGCTACAATAGTATGAAAAGATGTTAAAGAAAAAATATGCATGGGCTTTTCATAATCAAGGGTCCTAAGAACTGGAGCATTCTTAATAGCATTATTTATTTCTCAGAAAGCAATAGTAGGCTTACCTTCCCAATTTATCGTAGCACCTTTCTTGAGCATCTTTGAAATTGGCCTACTAACTTTAGCAAAGTTAATCACAAATCTCCTTAAGAAATCAACTTGTCCAAAGAAAGATTGTATACCTTTAACATTTTTTGGCTTTTGGACCTTGTCAATCACTGCTACCCTTTCAAGATCAATCTTTACCCCCTCCTTTTAAACTATATGGCCTAAAAGTTTCCCTTCTGTGACCCCAAAGGTACAATTTATTGGGTTTAAAGACACACCATACTCCAAAGCCTTGATAAAGATCCTTTCCAAATGTTTTCAATGGTCTTTAGCCTTCTTAGAATATGTATTAAAATCATCTTGATATACTACCATGAATTTGTCAATATAATCTTTAAAAGCCACATCCATAGCTCTTTGGAAAGTTGCTCCTGCATTTATGAGGACAAAAGGCATTCTTACATACACATAAGTTCCCCAAGGGATGGTAAAGGTTGTCTTGAACTATTCTTTTTCATCAACAAGAACCTGGTTGTATCTTGAAAAACCATCCATCATGGAAATCAACTCTGAACCAATTACTTGTTGAAGCATAGCCTCCATATTCGGTAGTCCATAATTATCTTTTAAAGATGCAATATTTAGATTTCTAAAATCAACACAAAGCCTGATATCACCATTCTTTTTCCTAACAGGTACCAAATTAGACACCCATAAAGAATGCCTAATTGGCTTAATTATTCCCCCATCTCTGAGCTTCAATAATTCTTCCTGCATCTTAGGAGCTAGAGTAGGGTTCACAGGTCTTTGCTTCTACCTAAAAGGTTTCATATCTTCCTTAAGAGGTATAATATATTGGAACAAGTCTTGCCTATAAGCTTTGAGGTCATCATAAGATCATGCATAAACATGTCTAAATTTTCTTAATAAATCAATCAAAGACTTTCTAATCTTAGGGGTTAAGGTCTTTCCAATGTATACCTTTTTTGGGGAATCAATTGTACCTAAATTGATTTCTTCTAGTTCTTGTGGTTTGTCATTTTTTGCATTTGAGTGTACTCTATCTTGATTATCAAAAGCACGTTCCAATACAACCAAACCTTTGGGTACCTTGCTATTATTCAATTGTAGGATCTCTTGCCCAAAAATTGTTTCTCTCCCATCAATGGTTTCTACCAAGGCACTGTAATCAAGTTCCTATCCATGATATTTCTCCTCATTGAGTAAAAAATTTAGGATATCTTTTTCATCCTCAAAAACTTTCCAACTGTGTACATTATCTGGGATTGAAGGCCTATTATATACTTCTACAGTAGATACACCAACAAATGATATATCATCAAGCTTTATGGAAACATTTTCCAATATATATACCATTTTATTATTACTTTTGTCTTTCCATATTATCCCAAAAGAATCAAAAGACTCAATTATATCCCAAACAACATTCCTATATTGCTTCAAACTTTCATTTTTTGACACATATATACCTCTAACCTAAGAGATAACTAGTTCAGAATCACCAATAACTTGTATTTTCTTGATTCCATGATGTCCTGCAACTTTTAATCCTAAAAACAGAGCCTTATATTCTGAAACATTATTGGTATATGTGAAATTTAAAGAAAATGAATACCTAAATGTATTCTTATCTAGAGAGACAAAAAATTCTAGCTCCTAATCCTTCCTTTGAACTTTCTCCATCAAAGTACATATTCCACAAATTTGGAGAATCCAAGCAACATGTAACTTCTTGTTCAATTAGTGTAGGCCATTTTTCTACTTCTTGGATAATCAATTCGACTCTAAATGCATTCACATATGTGTCTATGAAATAATTTTATCTTTGTCAACATTTTCTTTAAAGCTATGAGTTACTCTTAGTTCTTTATTGACCTTAGTAGCCTGTTCCCTTACCTAAAAAGTGGCATATGACAAATCACATTGCATACTTCCTCTCATTGCAGCACTCCACTTTCTTGAAAGTAACATCACATAGTGGGGGGGAATATCTACTACAAGGACTGGCATAGTTAGTTCTTCATTAGGATATGCAACAAGTTTGAAAGGTAAAGCATTGATAGTACCTATGATAGGTACCTCTCTAGCATCCATTGCTCTACACCTACCTTGTCTAGTATCAACTCCTAAACCAAGGGCCTACATAACTTTGAAAGGAATTATGTTATTTGAAGCACCTAAGTCAATCATACAATTTTTTAATGTCTTGCCCTTTATGATCAAACTCAAGAAAAAGGGGTCAATATCCTGCAAGTATGCAACTAATGAGTTGTCTAGGTACATTTGCGGTATTTGAGACATAACTCCACTCTCCTCTTTTTCCTTTTCCAAAATTCGGATCTGCAATGTCCTTGTTGGTTCTTGTATGATAACATTATTATCTTGTATCCCTCCTAACCAAGACAAATTTTTTCTCTTATGTGCATCTATCCTAAACATCTCTGCCAAAGGAACTTTGACTATGATCTTTGATAGCATTTAAATCATATCAATTGGATCATAAGTAATATTCTTCACACTAACACTTGAAGGGATAGGAACTTGGACAAAAGATGAATCCTTTTTCTTAATAGCTTTAGATCTTATTTCCTTTTCTAAGGTAGTTGTCTTACCAATTTGTTCATTCTAGAAATGGACCTTTTTCTTTGGTTCCCACTTCTTATTCTTACTTTCCTTAATCTTAGGAACCTCAAGAAGGCTCTTCTTATTTTCATGAGTAACCTTTTTAGTATTATCTTTGATGAAAATGCCAAATGACTTTGGGGGGGCATTATTTATAAATCTATTTCTCATATTTTAAGTACTCTGGACTTGTTCAACTAATTCTAAATTGATTCTATCAATTTCTTCATTGGAAGGTTTTCTCAGATTGATGTTATCAGTTGTAGCTAAAGTGTTACATATGACATTTTCATCTTGATCTTCACTATCATAAAACACTTGTTGGTGATATGTATGATACAAATCTCTTTGGTTTGTAACATCATGGTTAGGTTCATTAATATCTGATTCTCCATCACTATCGCAAAGATGAATCATGTTACATGTAACATCCTCTTGATCATTTTGCACTTGCTGATTTACAGTAAAAGACTGAGCCACAACACAAAAATTAGGGGAATGTGGAGACTGGCAAACAAGACACCAAGGGACATCATCACTCATATTTATAGAGCTTCTTTGCAAAGGGTCTAGTGTTCCTTTCCCCATGTTCCCTTGTGTGGGATTAGGAACTAGCTTTCCATCCTTCCATTGAGTAGTATAGGGATAATTTTGCATCCTAAGTTGTCTATTAAAATTGTTATTAAAAGGAGCTCTCTCTGGGATATTTGTTTCATTTACTTTGGGAGCTGGGGAATTTAAGTTTTTTAATAAACTTAAAACCTATCCAATTGTATCATCTTCAAGTTTCTTTCCTAAAACAGGTTTCTCATTATCTTTCTTTCCCCTAGGATTGAATAATTAAGGGTTATCTCTTTTCCCAAGTTTTCTAGTAGCTCTTCTATTATTTTCAATATTTATAACCATTATATAAGTATCCCTTAATGTTTTTGGATCTTTATCCATAAGGACATAAACCATCTTAGTATCAAAGGCATTAAAGTAAGTAGTAAGACACACATCTTCATTCAATCTCATTACTTGGAAAAGTTTATACATACCTTTTTGAAACCTGACATTGAAATCAAAGGCTGATTCATTTGGGTTCTTCTTGATATTATTGAAGTCATTCAACATGAAACCAACATTATTCTTGTCACCATATTGTTCCTTGAAAAGGGTTTCAAGACCACTCCATGATCTGACACTATCATTAAGCAATCTACTGAACCAATCTCTGGCATCTTCAATTAGTGAATGAACAAAAAGTTTCATCACTACATCCTCATGTTCAACCTCATAATCATTAAGCATATCAATGAACCTTATGAGATGCTCCTCACCAGTAATAGGATTATTTTTAGCAAACATGGTGACTTTGTCCCTAAGGTCATTTGAAATAGGATGAGGAAAACTAGGGATACCTAAGAAATTAATCTACCTATATTTTCCCATATAAATTAGTTTCCTTTCAGAAACTAGAATACCTAAAGAACTTTCCCCAACAATCTGATTTTGGAAAGGAGGTTGGGTTTTCTAGGAAAGTTGGAGTAGGGGAAAATGGCCAATTGTAGTAGATGTTGAAACAAGGGCTAGATGTGAGGAACTTTGGCCTATTGTGAGAGGACCAATACTGGATATGGTAGGTAAAACTTTTGAAGGCTGGCTTGACTAAGCCACTAAGGTAGAATTTAATTTAATGAACTAGATTTTTCTCCTAGCCTCAGTAGCTTGAGCTTCATTTTCTACCCTTTCGAGCTCCTTGGTTAGATCTTCCTTTTCCTTTCTTGACTTCTCCAAATCTAAATCAAGCTTTGACATGACTAAAGAAGTAGGCTTATTAGGGAGATTTGGCTCACTAATTTGTATCCCAATAGCCTTTTTCTTTCCTTTATCCAAGTCCTTCCTATGTGCCTCCTCCACTATAGTCTCCAAAGGCTTATAAGGTTAAACCTATGTAACAACAGAGGCCTGAATCTTTTTAAGAAGTTGTTCTTGCCTTTGAACATCAATGCTCAAAACATCCATATCTCCAAAGATGTTAGAGTGTAGATTGGAAGATCCCTCTTCCAACCTCCTATTCTGCTCTTGCAAGGAAGTCATTCTCCTAAGTAGGTTATCTCTTTCAATGATAGTATTCATAATAATTTTCTCCTTTTCTTTTTCTAAACGCATGTGTCTAGCTTCCTCATCTACAACTTTCTTTTTGAGAAGGGCAAGCTCTAGAAATAACTCCTCGTGATCTATAGTAGCAACCTCAAAACCCACTAGATCAAAGTCTATAAGGTTTACTACATATGGTTCATGTCTAGGACTAAAACCCATCTCCATGTTTTCCCTAAAACCCCAACTGTGGTTTATTTCATTCAATGTGTTTGATTTAGAAGGAAAATCCTCCACATGTGACATATTTTAATCTTGGAAGACCTTTAATGGGGTTGAAAAAGCTTCCCCCAAGAGTGCAAATTCCTCTAACTCATTACTTTTGGAAGACAATTCCTTCTCTTTCACAAGGTGATGTAATGACTAGGCTAACACATTGGTTCTAGGGACCCATGTAGAATTAAAATTAGACTTCTTCTTATTTTGGTTCCTTTTAACCCCAAGAGGTAGTTCAGCCAACAGTGGTATCTTAGGATGATTTTTAGTAAAGGCACATGTATTCTTCTTTCTCTTTGCCATTGATTTTTAGGATTTTCTGAAAAAAATTAGCACTAGCTACAAAACCTTGACTCTAGTTGCCACCCTATAATGAGGAAGTGTGAAATAAAGCTAGGAAAAGAAGCAAAACACTTGTTCTTGATGTTCTGTACAACACAGCTTGATAGTAACCTTTTAACTCTCCAATGGAGTCATCATTTTTTTGGAGTTCCTTATAGTAAACAACATATTAGATAAATTTAAACCTAATACCAAGAAACAAAGACTAGGGACAAGCCTAAGGATGAGCTAAATCCTATATTCAACAAGGCTAAATCTTAGGTCTGGGCCAATTAATAGAGTCAACAAGACTCACTTCACTTTAGGCTCTACTAAGCCAAGGTGGGCAAACCTAAGGGTTTTATTTCATTAATTTTGATATTCTTTCTATGCAAGACGGCCCCCTATAGCAGAAATGGTCAATATTCTTCTATAATTTGCTGACGAACTTCTTGATTACAGTAGCTAACTACAACCAAAGAAAGAAATAGAAAACAAGCTATGACCCATATTTTTATCTCTTCAACACATAAAATGGAAAATTGATATTGTTTTTGTGTAAATTTCATATAGTTATATGAATGTTCCAATATGCCTTCAAACTTTAAGATGGGCCAGTGCCTTATCCATTGGGTTATAGAGTCAAGGATTAGCAATTTAGACCTTTTTAATCAACTTGTGATTAAGAGAGTCAACATTAAACTTTTAGTTTCATTCTAATTCTTTAAATGAGTAGTAGAAAGCAATTATCTAATTCTTTAAATCAGTAGCAATCAATAAGAGATATACAACCATTTAGATTGCATTAAATTGAAGAGAAAACTTATCTATTCAGTCTCAAAGCTATAGATATATGAAAAAGAGACAAAACTTCAAAGATAATGATAAATAAGGATAAATCCTTCTATTTTTGTTTCAATATTGCTAATAAAACTCAAAATACAACATAAGGATAAAACCACTTTTCCAAAATGTTTTCCTTTTTGTATTAAAAATGCATATAACTAAAGTCATTCAAGTAACTACATAGCACTCTGGATGGACTGCAAAATAATAATATGATATATATGAAAATTCTACAAATAACCCCCTTCTACTTCTCATCTTGGGAATCCATATATAGGATTGCAACAAGCTACAAATGAGAGGAGGACACAAGTCAAAATTTTAATGGAAAAAAAAACTTTTGGAAGGTGTACATAATAAATACATAGATCATTCTTCCAAAATAACGATCAAAAAGATAAGTAGCCGAGGAAGTAGAAAAACATTAATGTTGGATCTTTGATCTTTTCTTCTCCTTGTACTTTATTTGCCTCATATGCAAAATATCTTAGCTACCTCCTACATGCAAAGCCTTTATTTCACCCACTACTTCCCAAACATAAATTTCTCTTTTGGTGGGCCAGTTGGTATTCTTCACCTCTTGTTGATCTTGAGTGGCCTTGGTCCACCTAGCATCCATAATTTCTTTGGATTCAACAATAAACTTATTCAAATTTATTTTTTCCTTAAAAAGAGAATCAACCAAAGTATGGAAAGGGTAATTGAAGGTATCTTCAAAAATTGCTACTGTAGTCTCCTAGGTTAAAATGTCATCAAAAGAAGTTTACCAATCCTACCAGTCCCTTACTACATTGGCAGCACTAAGTATTGATGGTATATAAAGTTTTACTCCATCAGACAATTTTTTTAATTTACCTTGTATAACTTACAATTTACTTGTATAAAGAAGCCACTTAATTATTTTACCCTTTCTAGGATCTCCTTTACAGTGAATATTTTATCTAAAAATATGGCTTTTTAGCCATCAATACAATTAATCTACCTAAAAATTGAATGTAGGGCCCCCATAGGCCAAAAGTGGGTGTTAATCATGAGAGTGCCTCATTGTAAAACTACTTAGCACTTTGTAAAGAAACAAATAAATTATGAGACTATTGTGATATGTTCTTCAAAACATCAACCCGATGGCTCATCATACTTCCAAGGATCTCTATCCTCACATCTCCTCCCTGCTAGACTAATTGAGTGTCAATGATCATTCTCCTTGGGTGTGAGGAATCATCCTCCTTTGTATCCTTAGTTTGAACCAAAGCCTCAACAATTTCCTTGACTGGCATTGAAGTCCCATGTCCCTCTTCTTCCTAAGCTATAGCCATTCTCTTCTCTACCTATGCTAGTTGCTTTGAGAGATGCAATTTCATACTCAAGTCCCTAAATTTTAGCCTCAAGCTTGAAAATCTTTTCCTTGTAGATATGGCTGCTCCAAAGCTCATTTTAATAGAGCTTCTTGACATTAATATAGTCATGTATGGACTGGGCTAATCTTGTCTCCATTTCCTCTACCTTGGCTTCATTTATAAATGAAAAATGTTTTAATGCCTTGGAGATCTTTGTGCCAAAGGTGCCCTATAGAGTCCATATAATCATGTTGCCCTACTTTGTGCTCTACACATACATTAATTCAGGTTTGTTAGAAGCAAGGGCCATGCTCCAAATTGCTAGGGATTTGGTATCAATGTTGAAACTAGTCCCTCTTTTCAATCCATTAGCACCAATTGCCTCATAGGAGATGGCACTTTCCTACCTTCTAATCTGATCAAGCATAAAGGCTTGCTCCAAATCCCAACTAGGCACTAGTAACATACCACTTCTTTGAACTAGATCCATGGCCTCCTCTATATTCATTACTTCACTTTCAGGATCATAGGCCTGCAACTTCTCAATCAATTCCATCCTTTGCTCATCTAATTCATTTGGTTTCATTTTGAGGACAAGCTCACTTTGTTTAATCTTATATAAAAAACTTTTGAATTAATTAGATTTGATGAACTCATCATCCTCCAAGAATTGCTGAGCTTGGATGATCCTATCATCTAGCCTTGTTGGTGCTAACTCCAGATCTGTCAAGGTATTTTCTACTACATCAGCCCTAGTCTATAAGTAGTTTTGCCTCATGTCAAAAAAATATTGACTATTTTTTGGCAAAATTTGCAAAGTCCTTTGCCTGACCTATGGAGGGATCTGAACAATCTTCTACCTCTTATTTCCTTTTTCTATTGAAGATGCTTGGGGTGCATCCTCCTCCTCTACCTCAAGGGTCACATCAGGTTTTGGGCTATCAGGGAAAACTCTTTCTTCTTCCCCCATTGGACCTTTTGGAAACTTGGCCATTATCTCTACATGGTCCATGACCATTTTTATGATTCTTTGGGGGTAAGGGATATCCATGTAAAAACCTACGAATTGGGTATCAATTCTCTTCAATTCCCTTTCCACCCTCAAAACATCATCAAGCTTTGTAAGCTTATTAGCTACCTCCCCTTCTACTACTATGTTTGGGATGATGTCTTCATGGGGAAACTCCTTGGAATTTGGCAATACATAGTTTCTCATTTCTTTCAGTGTTGCCCTCATCCATCCCCCAAAGTCATACATTATACAAGGCACCGTGTACAAATTATAATGGTGTAGGAAAGCATGAATAGAATCTAGGGCCTCCTCCTTGCCAACAGTAAAATTACCAATCTTAAAACATCTAAACAAAAATGTTCCCCTATGCACCTTAGGGCCTAGTTACTCTCTATTCACCATAAACAATTGTCAAATAAACTCAATTATTCCTAACCTAGGAGGAATAAACTTTTGTAAAATATGGGGTGGTTGGGGACAACCACAAACCCTCTTTAGAGGAAAGGTAGGAAATAAGAAAATATCCCCCCAATTATGATCTAACCTTTTCCCCTAAGGTAACAAGGCTGGTCTCAGAAGACCTTTCAAAATCTCAGGGGCTCTAAAGTACCCCAAGTCTAAAATTTTCATGATAATAGCACTAAATTTATTGAAAAAGGACATACAATCAAAAAAATGGTAAGTGCTATCACATACCTACATCCACAACTACACCAAAAAATCTCCATTCAAATCAAAAGTTTGATCAATGAAGTCAGAGCTGATGTATCCCACTTTTTTGTAGAGAATCAAATGCATCACCAAGGAGTAGTAGGGAGGAAGTGAATTCTCTCATATCTCCTATTTAAGCTCTGGAAATGTTTTCCTTCATTATATCCAAAATATAATTAACATATTCATATTAAAAAGCATGGTAGGCATCTTGAACATCCCTAGAAACTATGTACTCTACTCCCCAAACCTCATCAGACCCATCCTTTCCTACAACTTTGTGGACACCATATATAGTCTTGACAAAATATCTTTTGAATTTGTCCAAGGGCATCTTTTTCTGAATTTTCTTTGGGTAATCACCCAACTTCTTAAATCACCAAGAATATGTTGCAGAAATGATGCTCATGTGAAAGCATTGGGGTTTTCCTCGAATCTCATCTGCAAGTCCTTCAAATCTATAGGCTAACCCATTGCTCCAGTTAATCCAAAGGCTTCAATAAAAGATTCTCAATCCAAATCACATAGAATAGTTCCATACTTTCTATGAAAAGACTTGGTGGCTAGGTTGTAACATTGGAATAGGGCCTTCATCAAATCTACATCCACAAAGACCTCTGGGAAAATTAACTTGGCAAGGTTCTTCTTCCATGGATTACAAACAAGAACTTTCTTCTCCCTATTGTAATAGAAGAAGTAGAAGAGTTTAGAACCACTAACATTAGGGCACTTGGCATCTCTACACCTAGCATATGGATCAAAAAAGGCATGATCATCTACAAAGTTTGCAAAAGTAGATTCTGGGAACAATTTCATCCACTCTTCTTGAAATCGGCTAGGCTTCTTCTGTCTAGTTTTAACTCCATTGGAGGTTGAGGTTTTTGAGACTGCCATATCTGAGGCTTGGATTTCTTCCACTTCCTGGTCTGACATTTTGAAAATATGCAACTAAATTACCCAAAATTGAAAAAGTTTTGTCTCTTACAAGCTCTGGAAACAACAATTCAAGACACGCGAAAAACATAGGAAAATCTTGAATTCTCTCTCCTTACAAATGGTGAATTATGATATACTAACATCTATGTTGCATTGATTTTAACATGCTTGAAAAATTATTTCAATCCCTTTTGTCAACTTCATAGAGTGTCACCATTAATTTCCAACTATGCCCTTTTTGTACTGCATTGAAATTTGATTGGTTGAGAAGCCCATAGTTCATTTCTCATCATTATGTTTTTTGTCAAGATTAGATTGTATGATATTATGACAAGGTGGTTGAAAAGACCTTTCATAACATCACACCATTGTATTGATGGCCCTCTGATCTTATGACACCCCTTTTTTTTAAATCATATCGGCCAATCAAAAATTGTGGTAAAACCCTTTATGATCCTACGACACCCTTTGTTGTCATAGCATTGACATCAGATCCATCTCATTCTTCAATCTGTCAATAAGAAATTTTGCAACATCATAGATCATCATATTTTACCCTATGATCATACAATCATAGTTAAGCTCATCTCTTTGTAACATCACAAGGGATGTTGTTTGCTTTTATGATGTTACGGCAACTTTGAAACCTTATCTCATAGCATTGACAACTTGTAACTTTTCTTGTGTGATCTTATGATCAAGCCCTAGTCATGACATCAGAGAGTCTCTTTTCATAAACTTTAGATCTTACGATGAAATATTCATCATAAGATCAGAGGCCAAAAGTTACTATTCAACTTAAATCTTTCTTGGTTCCACAAATTTTGACAATGAACACATATGGCACTCGTACACTAGCTCTTATCCAATCAAGAAATGGACACCTATCTTGATAGCTCACCACCTGTTTGCCTTTATAATCCTTATGATCTTATCATGATAGAATGTGATACCATCACAACACCACCTTTATCCCTTATACAATCACATGAAAAGTCTAACGTTATAGCATCTTAGCCTTCAAAATAAAGCTTCCTGACCACAAGACAAGCATCATGAAATAGTAGACCACCATCCTTTGCTTTTATGATCTGACGATAAACAATTTAGCATAGGATCGTGACAACCCCAATTCTCTTCTTGCAATGCCACAATGAACCTTTTATCGCAACATCAAGGAAGAACATAAAGTGAATAGAATAAAATGTTATATGATCATATTGCACAAAGGACATCGTATGATCAAGGAGGCTCAAAATCTTACCTACAATAACACAACACAATGTTAATCATGAAATCAAAAAAGGTCCTCATGCTTGCTCATGATATTCCACTAACCCTCCATTGTAACATCATAGGACACAATGTACTTAGGAAAATAAAACCTGCTCACTTATATGGCCTAGGGTTAGGGAATAGAAATTATTGGAGATTAAAGAAATTTGTTAGGGTTAAACTGTAAATAGGAAAAAAAATATAATCATAACCCTATAAAAATAATTCAAAATATTCACCACAAAATTTAGGGGTTTATCATCAATGGAAAAGGGGCTAATAGAGTCTAGTATTGGTAGGCAAATGATTCCAACATGAAGATTCCATAGAGGACCATTGGATAAACATGGTGGATGACTACAAAATCTAAATAAGGGATTATTATAGGATGACTCTCTATTTGGTAAGTAGTGCCTTGAAGATAAAATTCCCTTTAAAGATAGTACAACAAGATACTAAAGAGGTCCTAGATCCATTGTACAATAGAGATAACATATATGATTGACCTATCATGAATGCAAAGATCGATAAAGAGGAAAACACAGATATTAATTATAGGGTGAGGCATGTAATCCAATTGACTAAGGATTGGATCAAAAGAACATTCAAGCTATATCTAATTCCTCAAACTATATTTTTCTAAGATACAACCCACCCAATGAAAGAAAGAGGAGCAAAGGTGGTAGTACCCATATTCATAGCTCAGTCCCAAGTGAGGCCAGACATAGTGCACCAACTTGACAGAGAAGTTGAATACTTTAGGGCTCAAAAGGGTAAAGGCAAGAGGAAAATAACTTTTCCCCAATAGGCCTAATTGGAAGAAGGAACAACTCAAGCACCAGGAAAACAAGGGGCAAAGATTGTAATGTAGAATTTATCTAGACTTGGGATAATCCTCAAGTGCCACCATTAGAACAAGGGCAAGGAGCTAAAGTAGAAATGGAAGAAGTTTCTCTGCCTAAATAAGAGGTAGAAGCCTCCCCATTAGCTCCTAAGAGAAGAAAGATCAAAACTATAGTTAAAAGGAGACAAAAGGTAATAAGAAAGGTTATTCCTTTTCCATCAGTTCCAGATGTTATTCCAAAAGAGGAGGAAGAGGATGATGAAGATAAAGAAGATAACCTTCCTTCAAGTTAGAAGACTCATCTTGCTAGGCCTACATAGTTAGAATGGAGAAGAAGCTCCACTATTATAGCCCCATCCATTCCTACACAACCTATTTAGTCTAAAACTTCTGCGGATGAGTTACAATAATAGATTGATGAGCAAGAGGATGAAGGGGCTGATGTCTTCCAAATGTTAGATTTTGATTTCATACTAGTAGGCATTGAGTTGGTAAGTGATAAGATAATGGATACTCAAAAAAATCAACCTCCCTAAGAGGATTAGAGTCAATTTCCACCTTAGTCACCAAGACCTTTAAGTGCTCCACCAGCATCAATTCAAGAGTTATCTTGCTTGGATAAAGGTTTAGTTACTCCTCTCCCTCCAAATAATGAAGAATAGGTGCAGGCCAAACAAGAAGAAGAGCCACAACAAATATCTACCAATGAAGTGTCAAAGGAAGGGAATTAATATGAAGAGCCTCAATAGACTTCCCATGATATAGAGGTGAGGACTATGGATTCAATAGATACAAAGATGCCCAATGTGGATCTCTCACAAAATGAGAAGATTCCAGAGAGGAGTGATAAGGGAAAAAGCCTAGCAAAATAAGCTCCTTCTTCTTCTAAAGGTAAATCTCCAATGGTAAATACTCTAAGATAGTTGAGGAAAGAGGTAATGTTTAGAAACAAAAGGTAGTAGTATTCTACTGAAGAAGAGGGGATGGGAGAATTAATTGAATCCCTCGAGAAGCTTGAGTCACCTACGGGTGATGCACAAATACTAGCCTTTATCATGAGTCATCAAAATCATGACTTGTTTGCCCATGTTTATATCCCTCCTCTACATGTAGATATTGAGGATTTGACCCCAAAAGATTATCAAATCAAGGAAGGTGTGCATGGAAAACCCACTATGGATACTACTAAATTAATGGTTACAATGGGAATCAAAGAAGTGTTTAGGTACTTAAAATAGGATAAGACTAAATTAATAACCCTTTGGAAGTAGAATGAGATCCTAAGTGGATATATGAATGAAGTAGTTGGTCTATTAGATCCTAAAAATCCCAAAGAAACTCTAAATGTGGCACTTGAGAGGAGAGATAAAGATACTATGTAGTTAGATCCATTTTTGAAGGCTTGTCAGCAATGGTGGGAAAGTTCTAAAGAGAAAAGTGTGTAGATCATACAAGAAAATATCAAATTACTACACCATATGTAGAATAATGTAGATAAGTTGATTACTATTTTGAACTAGGATTTTGGGTTAATGGATGAGGTACATACCTAGGGTAAAGACTTGCAAGCGTTAGAGTCCATAACAAGTCAAAGGTATCATATGCTGATGGATGTATATACAACAGATGAGTTAGATAAAATGTATGATTTGATAGAGAAGGTTGTGGATGTAAAAACATTACATGTAGATATTCATAAGCTCAAGGATCAAATGCAAGAGAAAATTTTGGAGGTAGAGAGACATTATAGTGATGCTTGCTTAGACATTTTTGAAGATGATTCAAGGGATAAACTAATGAATATAGAAGTAGTTGTTGAAAAATTTAAGAATAATTTTGAATAATCTTGCATTGGTGATGATGTCAAATAGGCATTTAAGACCGAAGAGGCATTGCAAGATTTGGATGTGAAATTGGAAAATTTAGTAGAGACTCGTATTGAGGTGGGAAACTATAGGCAAAAAGTGAAGGAAAAATATGAAGCTTTATATTTTTTGGATGCAATCCAAGTGATGGAAATTATAGAGAAATTCAAGTGCAAATACCCAAACATAGTGTTGGTATAAAGGGGAACAAAACCCATAAGCTAGAAGTCAGTTTTGACACTTGGTAAAATTTTGCATTTTTTGGACCTACTTCCAAGGTGTGCAAGCTTCCAAGATTTTGAGGTGTGATAGGTGTGCTAGGTGCACTTCTTGTAAGGTGTAGTTCTTTTAACCTACATTCACTGTTAACTACTAGTTCCAAATTTAGAGCTTTCGATGTACCAAAAGTGCATTCTGATGGTAATTTAACTCCTACAAACATCCAGCAAAGGTTGAGCCTCTATTTTTGGCACCTCCAGAGTCTCCTACATCATCTAATAGATTTCTTCTTATTATTTTTTCATTTTTTATTTGTTTCAAGACATGTAAAGGCTCATGCATCCATTAAATGACATAAATAAGGATGGAGTCCTACTTAGCACTAGTTAGAGAGTTAGTTTGTACACAAATAGATTTGTTTTATTAGTTTAGAAGCATATGTTTGCATAAAGAGATCTCTCACTCTCAAAAAAAATTAAGGAGATTATTTCTTATAAATTTAAGAATATGTATTCCAAGTGATTATTTTAATGCAATAATATATGTTTTTGGTACTCTCATTTGGAGTGTAGTTATTCTTGCCTAAATGTATTATATTTTGTGAATGTACATTCATCGAGTGTAATGCAGCCAATAGTCTTGTTGTGTTGCTTTTATTGAGAAATATTTTAATTCTAGTGTTTGCTACAGTTTTACAAATTCTGTTGACATACTTAGTTCTAGAAGATATCACCTTATTGTTCCTAGATAACTTTTTGTCTCGCATGAGTGCACTTTTCGTGGCCTTGCAATTTGATGAAAAGTGAAACATCTTATAGTTACTAAATTCCCATCGATGATTGCATTAAGTGAATTAAGGAAGCACTACACCTATTTTCATTGGTTACCTACTGATCTTTTCAAAGGCTTAACTGGTAGATGTGTTGTTTCTATAGCTTATGTTCATTAGGAATTTACTTTTAAGGTTATTTGTTTAAACTTCTTGTTACCCTATCTTCATTATTTTTTTTTACAAATGCTTGGTTAATTTAGGAATTCATATAGTTGCATTGCTAGTTACATTCATTAAAAAAAGAAAAATACAAAAATATATTTCTTTTTGTGTGGCTTTTCTTTTGAGATAGCAAGAAAATTCAAAATCTTATCCAAAATTGGTCAAAACTAGCAAAGGCCTCCCTATGAACAAATATAATTATCTTCAACTAAGTAGATTCTAGTAGGTCACAAGATCACCCAAAACCTTGGAGTTGATCCCAAATTGGCTTTTCAAGAAAGGAGTTTGAAAGGATTCTTATCGTTAAGCATCTGCAGAATGATAGCTAAACAATTATATAGACGATGTGGAAACCCAAGACCTCCAAAATCTCTATTAACTCAGAAAAGTGTACCTAGACTAGTTGTTTTTTTTTTTTTACCACTATTAAGGATTTTTTCAAGATATTTTGATTTTTGTGCATTTGGAGGGCTAATCCTTGTATCCTTTTTCCAAGCATTTGAGTGCAATTTCACTTGGATTGCACCTTGATTAGGGTTTTAACATTTTTTTGGGTTTGGAATCTTGGAAAGAGAACTAAGGCATACATAGGTTTCCATTTCATCATATGGGAAGATCCAATGAGGATTGGGGCTATATGTGTATTGATGGGAGTTGATAAGTAAGCTTGTACTACCTAGTTGTTGTGTACTAGTTGAATGAGTGGGATCTATAGGATAGAATCCTTAGAGGTGTAGGTGTGTAGAAACCCTAGTTGGTCAGGTGAATGACCTAAGAAGACCCTAAAGAGCTTGGATTTTGAGAGCAAGATTTGTTGTCACATCAATCTCTTAAATATTTTCATGGTTTCTTGTACAATTGCATGTCTTTTTGTAAGCAATTTTTTATGTAATGTAGACCATGAAATTCAAATGACATAGTAGATTTGATATTTTTCTTAGCATTGCATTAAAAAATGCATGAAATAGAACACACAAATGAGACTAAAATTCTCAACCACATTTTACACTTCATTTATTACAAAAAACACAAATTATTTTTTATAATTTTTCTCTTTGTTGTTTTGTTTGAAATTCGTTTCAAGCTTCATAAAAAGTTTTTTTAGTGTAGTTTCAAACTTTTTTTGAGCTTTGTTGAAATCATTCTATGTTGGACTAATTGTTAACATTCCCCTTCAAGATTCATGACATGACTTAAATGCCTCATGTGTTCTATATGTCTAGTGGTTGCATAGGCATTGATAGGTTAAGTTTTTGATGCAATGGAACCCTAGCTTGTAACAAGTGGTATCAGAGCTTGGCTATAGATCAAATCTCCTCAACTAACATTAGGGCGGGGGGGGGGGGGGGGGGGGGGATTATTTGACTAACCATCAACATTCCCCTTTAGAATTCATAGTGGTTGTATTAGGCATTGATAGGTTCATCTTTTGGTGTGAATTCAATCCTATCTTGCAACCTTCTCCTTTATGTTGCATCAAGCTCTTGCAAGAATCATACAAATCTTGCTTCAAATCTAAGACTTCCTAAAATAGTTCCTAGCCTTTAATATTAACATGGTGGTTTTACAAGTGTTTTTTTTAGTACAAAATTTAGTTACTCATCAATTTCTTATTTTGTGCATATCATCTATCCCTTTTGTATTTTCATAATGTGTCCTAAGATGATCATTTTTTATTCATTTAAATAAAGTTAATTATGGAATTCTTTATCAAATTTATAATATTCCTCACATTTGAATCTTTCACATCCTAATTCAATCGATTAGTCCCTTTCACCTTCATTTTTTTTTCCTTGTTTTGGTTTTTTTGTGCTTAATCCTATTTTATTTTTCTAATATTATTGTTTATGCATGAATTTTTATTGAAACAATTGTGGGTTTGTGGATATATTTTTTCCTTATCACCAATTTTGTAATACACTTCATACATTTGTATTTTGTTTATCATATTTTAAACACAAAAAATGTGATTATAGTTATCTAAGTAATGATTACATTTCAAATTTGAATGTTCAACATATTATTATATGTGTAATTGAGAACCTAAACCCCAATATAATTATATTTGTAAGAAAATAATAATTATGTTTATGTTTTTCCATCACACCAAAAGAAATTACTAGTGGTGCAAAGGGATCTCATCGAGTATATAATCACTACATCAACACTCCCCCACATGATGGAGCTAGATTCAACCATTTATCATCTAGGATTTGTACCCACTACATACCATATTGTTAATAAAATCCTATGTAGGTGAAGGGTCAAAGGGCTTGAGGAACTCAAAATGATGAACTACTTTTTGATACCATGTAGATTTTTCCATCACACAAAAGGTACATACAAGTGGTGGAGAGAGATTTCATCGAGGATATAGTCATTGTGCCATCAATATGTGTAATCATGATTTTTCTTCTGATTACACAAATGTTACCATTTATTTGGAGTGCAACTTGAGATTTTCCTTTCCATTTGCATGTTTATCACCAATTTGGGGTTTCATATACTATTCCCACGTGCATTTTGATATATAGTTGGGGGGTTTAACCATGACTATATACTCTATAACATATGTGTTTATGTGTGATCAGGGTTTTTACATAAAAGTTACATTTGTACTTAGAGATTTTTATCTTGATTACATATGTCATTACATGTAATATTAATTATAATTTGGGGTTTTAGTCTTGATTATGAGTCCCTTCCAAATACAATGTAATATGTAATCAAAGCTAAAACATTTGATTAAATGTGAAATTTTAAGTTTTACCCTTGTAATCAAAGATTTTTATTTCAATTACACAAGCTTTTACACTTAACAAACTTGTTATTTCCTCATGTTCAATGCATCTTAAAATATCCAAAATTTCTCTTTGGGTCATTCCTAATAATGTTTTCATTTATTTTGTCTTTCTATTTCTAGTCAAGATTTTTATCTATCATCTCATATTTTGTGTTGAGCTATCATACACCCTTAGAAAATATTAGAATTCATTTCTACAAATTCCATTATGGTTTCTCTCATTCACACTTTGTGTTCCTTGCATCAAATTTACAAAGAGAATTTGATTAAAGAACTAGTATGTTTATATATAATAAAGGGAAATACAATGATTTCAAGATATAGATGAACATAAATTATAAAATATACATAATAAAAATTTAGAAATTCTATGCAATAATTAAATGGATTGTGGAAATATGATCAATTTGTATGATAGTCTTGTTGGATAATTTTCAACACTCCCCTTGGGGTTTGTGATAAGTTATTAACTATCTATTATGGTTTGTGTAAGTCTAGTGGTTGTATCATGCATTAACATATTGATCTTTTTGTGCAACAATGACCACACTTAAAGTAACTGATATTAAAGATTGTTCACACATCTGAATCCCCTCAAGAAGTACTACAAGAGAGATTGTTAGAAAATGGTTAGGTCTCCCCTCAATATCTATGACAAGGTACTAACTACCTTCTGTGATAGATTCTATAAGTTTAGTAATTGTGCCATGCATTGATAGGTCAATCTTTTTGGGAACTACAATTGGAGCAATTATTATATTGTCATTGATGTCAAACCTATTGCTAAGATTGAGTGTCAAACTTGTTGATGCACAAAATTTTTGGTTGAAAATATACAAGCCTTTTCTTCTTGATGCTAAGAAATAAACACAATTTTTGTCAATGAAGAAGGTTGAAATGCAATTACTCAACCTTCACACTTTAAGCTCTACTACACCTAGGTGGTTGTACCTTCTATCTCAACTCTTATAGAGAAGAAAAATTGCCAATGCAGACTTGAAATTGATACTCTTGAGTGGGAAAGCACTTTCTCAAGGAGAAATCAAATGTAAAACTAAATGATTTGAATGTTTTGGAAATTCTTTAGAAATGATTTTTAAATAATGATTGGAGATGAAGATGAAAATAGATGAATAATATGCAGATGATTAAGGTAAAGAACCACACTAACATGAAACTACAATTTTAAATGAATCAATGAAGACTAGTCCCTAGGTCCAATTGGAAAAATAGAGTTAATACAGCAAGAACTTATCATCAAACTCTTATGGAGACAGCTGGCTAGATCATCAAATACTAGACAAAGAACATGAAACCCTAGTCTAAATGAATTTAACCCCAACTAAAGGATACCAATTAGAAAAATACCATAACACACTATGAAAATATATGATAATCTAGAGTATTCATGAAGTTCAACCTATCAAACAATAGTTTTATATCCAAGAGGACAATATAGCATGCAAGTTTCAATAAAACCAATCTTTAGTATTAGACAGGAAACTGCATCATTTATTGATTCAAAAAAGAATTACAATTGAGTTGTGTTCAAGTTGCATTACCTAATCATACTGCTATAAACATTCATCTAGTATTTGTAATTTTAAATGTTTTTCTCTACGTAACTATCTATATCTAATGTGAATGATCCTAGTATCTTTTATAGAAATTCAAATTATGCATACAAGTTATAAATCTTTGTGATGCTTCCTAACTAAAGCTAAAAACATAATTGAACACTAAATAATTACAATGCAAAGATTAAGAATTAATCTAGAAGTTCAGTGATCTTCAATATTTATATCTTTTGGTTTGGAATTGAAACTTTAATAATCCATTGTGCTCAATGATATTGCTTTAATCTTCTTTTACTTGGAAGATTCTATTATGTCCTCAATCTAATAAACCAATCTTTCCATAATGTGCTTCTTCTTTCCTTCAGAAAAATATTTGAATAAGACATTATTTTTATTTAAGAAAAATAAAACCTTACATGTAATAATTTATAGCTTTGTGAAAATATTTGGATATTCCTGCACAACTCAAGAATTACACATTAGGGTTTTTTGTAGAAGAACATGTAAAAAAGAAAACATTAATAAGAGAACCTATTTTTTTTCACTAATATTGAAATTATAATATTTTGATATATATTAGTAATTCCATCCTCACAAAATGTTATCAATTGTGAAAAAATATTTAATTACAAAGCCTTTATGTAATGTAAGATTTGTATCTCTCATTGGAAATGTAAATATATTTAAAATATGAAATAAATTTGGAAAATGATTGGTAAAAGCTTTATTGAAAATTAGAACAACTAAATACAAAACAGTAAAGGGCCAAAGCCCCAAGAATCACTAGAGACCATAGAAAAATCAAGAACTAAATCATCACTCCCCAATACCACTTTTATCATCAACAAGAGTCCTCTCCAGGTCTTGACATAACTCGTAGGGCATCTGCTCCCACTCATCAATATTTCAACCATCTATAGCTTCTGATGCCCGTTTTGCCATACAATCGACCACCCTATTCATTCCCTTGGAATATGCATATAAGACACCAAATCCATTAAAGAATTAACTTGCAATATTTGTTGCACTATCATAGACAGCTGCCAGCTAACATTAGAAGTCTTCCTCTCAAGAAGCATATTGACTAGGACCTGAGAGTCAGACTCACAAATCACTTTCTCCCACCCTAGAGAATAGGCTCGTTTCAAAGCATATAGGATAGCCAAGCCTTCCATCCTATTAATAGTTTGCATCCCTTTATTATTTGAGAAGACAAAGACCACAAATCCAGAAGAATCCCTTCCAATCTCACCAATCCCAGCCAAACCTAGATTACCCCTGGAAAAACCATCTATATTAATTTTCAAAAAACTAGCAAGAGGGGGTAGCCATTTCCCCATCCTTTGAACTTTTTGTTTCACATTTCTCCCTCTCCTGATGCATGTTGAGGCTAGAGATATCCCCTATATGCCAAACCTAACAACCATCTCAGCATCACCTTTCTCCAATGGCAACACAATTTCACTCTTAGCTTCAATAATTTCTTAAATCATTCCCATAATTCTAATCCAAACCTATTGAATCTCCAATTTTTTACCCAAAAGATTCTATGATTCCTTTCCAGCCAGACTTGCCATAACAGAAAGATAGGACTAGCATACCAAACATCATGCAAGAAGGGAGCCAATGAAGGGGACCTTCCCAATCTTATCCAAAACTTTGCCAGGGAGGAGGCATGAATACATGGGCATTTCCAAACATCCCACTAGAAATGCCATAATTGCAAGGTGAAGGAATAGTGGAAGAATAAGTGCGGGATGTCTTCCTCCCCACCACTACAAAGAACACACCTCGAAGGGCCAAAAAAGCCCCTCTTTGGAATATTGTTCCAATTCAAGCATCCATTCTAGACCAAAGTCCAAATAAAGAAATTGCACTTTGGCCAAGAGAATTTATTCCAGACTTTCTTCCACCAATGAACCTCCCCCCTTGCAAATTGATGAGAGTGCAACTCTTGATAACCAAAAGACACATTGTAGGCACCCTTGGGATTAGGGGACCAAGCTAGCACATCACTATCCATAAGGGTGCTATAGTTATGACAAGAAAGAATGTAATGAAGCCCAGCACACTCTACCTCCAACCCAAAGATAGGCCACTCCCCTGGGCTCTTCCATCTTGCTTCCACCAACTGTAACTAAAAGGAGGACTTTTAGTCACTCACCCTAGTCCATCCAGCTTCACAAAGCCTCTGGGACAATATACACAAATGAGGATATTGGACAACTATGGGAGGATAGCCATCCCAAGAATCATGCCAAAAATGTGCCTCTAACCCACTCTTACAGATCCAAAATAGGCCTCCCTTTCTGAGTGCAGTCGCTTTCTTGAGAGTAGACCAAATCATCGAGTATTTTAAGGAAATACATAATTGATTAGAGGTATTAATTCAATTATTTTCATTAAAATAAATAAAGATAAAATTAAATTACATCCCTCATATTCATACTTACCTTTACTTACCTTATTGCCACTTTGGAAATTAAAAGATGCTTAGTTTGTGAAATTGAGATATTTCTCCATTTCTCTATTTCTCAGCCCTCTCCAAGGTGACCATGAGAAATGGTGATTTTCTAATTTTTTGATTTCTCTGCCCACTCCAAGGTGACCATAGAAATGAAGATTTTATGACTTTGCAATTTCAAGAAATTTGCAATTTCAAAAACTCCTTTTTACATGCTCTCTAATTTCATGATTTTGGAAATCTCTTTTTATATGCTCATTGATTTCACATTTTTGGAAATCTCTTTTTATATGCTCTCAGATTTTGCAATTTTAGAAATCTCTTTTTATATACTCTTTGATTTCATGATTTCAAAAATCTTGTTTTATATGCTCTTCGATTTTGCGATTTCAGAAATCTCTTTTTATTGGTTCAGAGAAATGAACATTTTGAGAAATGGAGATATTTCTCCACTCTGATTTTGCATGCAAATGAGATATATTTCTGCCACTATGAAAATGGTACACTCTATTTCACCATACCGTAACCTCTAGCTCTTGCAAAACCATTTTTAAATTACAAATATTGTTGGGCCGTTTTCAGAGTTTTCTAAGCATTTTTGAGGGTACAAGCATCTTAAAACCATAAGAAATTGTAAGAAAATCATATCTCATGGACAGAATAATGTCTAGGGGTCATTTGAGAAGCAAAAGCAATAATTTACAACCCAAAAAAGACATCAAAATTATGCTAATAAACTAAAAACGTGAATCAGATTTCCAACGAAAAATTATGCTTCTCCTTCTTAAGTCATTTAAATAAAAATATTATTGGGGAGAATTCTTTTGATCTTCTTTAGCTCCACCATTTATACATTTATTAGAAAGAAAACACAATGCATTTATTCAAATGAAAATATTACATTCAAACACACAAATTCATGCTGAAATCAAATATCCTTTTTCTCAATATCAAAGTAGCATGATTTTAATAAGAGCAATTTTCTAACATAATCTTGAATTTAAGAAAATTAAGATCACCAATTGTTTGCACTTATAAAAAATTGTGTGCCTTCATTATAAATTGAAATAGGTAGCAATATCATTTTTCAAACATAATATACTAGTAATGAATATATTTGAACATGTATGAGAAATAACAGAATGAAACTTAGATCAAAACAATGTACTTGGTGCAATTTTGAATTTTGGAAATGTATATATACTTGGAGATCGACTATCTTGTACATGTCTATCTTGACATCTGAGAATATATTGAATCGTAATAAAATATACGTCCTTGGCTTTGATTTGGACCCTTAAATTTGCAAAAATTTAGAGCTCCATCAAAACATATTAGAGATACATTTTACAAAGTGTAGAGTTCCATAATATTTGATTAATGAAGAGGATTGAAAAGAAGAGATAGATAGGTGAGCTAGCGAGTATTGAGTTAAGATAAGTATCATGGAAATATAAATGGGAACTTGATAAGTTATTCCTTGACAAGATAATATGTTTTCAATCAATACATGAAGTGAAGAAGACAATTGGATGAGGCTTAGAGTTGAAATAAGTCATAAGGATAAGCTTGACTGAGTATTAGTATTGGTCGGTCATGGTCAGTCAATGAAGGAGCTAAAGCAAAAGATTAAGAAACTTAAGTAGAAGCTGAACAAAATAGTTAAAGATGAGTTTAGTTACTACCAAGAAAATGTATGAATAAGTATTAGTAGTGACTAGACATAGTAATTTTCAAGTGAGCCTATTGATAGTGAGTGAGATAATATAGTATGCTACACAATGATGACTGAGTAGAAGAACACAATGATTTTTGAGTGACATCAAAAGTTATTTTTTGAGTAAGATTTTAATCTAAGGTCAACAAAATTAGAATTTTGAATTAGTCAAAGCATGTAGAAGATAAGGATTGATTATCTATTGTATTTTATGCATGAGCAGAGTTCGTTAAGTGATCAAAGGCAAGGTTTTCATCAAAAGTTTTTAGAAGAAGGAGGAGAACAAAAAGATGGAAGGATTCGATGAATATGACCTAAAACTAAGATCAATGGTGATGTTTAAGAGGAAGAAGATCAAAATTACCTATTTAAGGAGGTATAAGAGATATTTTCTAAGGTTGGCTCATTGTTGATTGGTGATCTTAAGGAGATGATGTAAAGTAGAGGTGAAGTGTGAAGAGTTTGATCAAGTGTGATTTCTTGAGGAGATGCCATGAAGATTAGAGATGGAGATGTAAATAAAGGCTAGTTAATGAGATAATAGGTGAGAAAAAGGAGATCTAAATTTTCAAAGTGAGTTGTACTTTACAGATCAAACCCACTATTACATTCCAACCATTGTATCAGTCAAAATCCTTAATCAAGATTGACCAAATAGTCATTTTGTAAATCCTTTAATCAAGGTGACATTCTAATGAAATGATCCAAAGTCCTCTAACATGGTCACTCCAAAAAAGGTGATTAAATCTTTTAACAAGGTCATGTTTAAAAGTATATTGTATGATCTTTAATAGGTTTGTCTCTTAACCAAGCTCAATTTAGAAGAGTAAAAAATTGGTATCATGTTACTTGGTTCAGGATTCCCATGATTCCCCTAAAATTTATTATGGTTTAGGATGTTAGAAAATGTTATAACTACAAGATAGGTGGAGTTGGTGATATGGAGATAAGGGAAGCATATGAAAAATTATGTGAGAATTGGATTTTGAAAGAAGGATTCAAGATTGTTGAAAGAAAGGGTTTGACCTGTGCCCTAGAATTCTCCACCATGTTCAAAATAGAATGGATTAAGATTGTATTGTGAAAAATTCATGATGGATCCCTATGGTTGGAAGGAGGAAAAATAAAGATTTCAAAGAGAATAGTTCATAGGGTGACTAGTTTTCCAACCCTAGATTGGCCAAAGACTCTAGGAAGTGATTCAAAAGAGGTAATAAAAAAGAATACAGGTGCAAAATAAAATAAGCATGGAATGACAATAGACACCATCACAGATCCACTAATAAATTTTTTAGTAAGGGTTATTTCTCATTAGTTTTATCAATCAAGTAGATTGAATAGTGTACCCTATATTATAGTGGATGCGGGATATAAAATTGTAAAGAAAGATCAAACCTATGATCTAGCTAAACTTCAATTGCAGCAAATAATGGAGAACCTTGGAGCAACTAGGAAGACAAAGAGTTCTCAGTAAAAATTTGGATCAGTTCTAATTTGCATATTTTTCTATGTATAGAACACATTCCCATATTTTGGTAAAATAGGATGGAAAACAAATAGGATAGTAGTTACCCAAATAAATGAGTATATTGAGTAGATGGGTGAGAACTTTATCATGACAAGCTATTTTGAAGACTTTAAGAAGTCTATGAAGCAGAGGATGAGAATATTTGTTTCCTTATTTGAACAATATTACAGTGACATATGTTTTCTTGTTGATATTGATTACACATATGTACAAGATACCATACCTAGGGTGAGATGGCTAAGACCCTTAGGATGTGGGATTAATTTTGATGAAGCCTCAACTGCCATCACTACATTTATTGTCAAAGAAATTGATAAAATAGCCAAAATATTTAGAAATTATGATGTCATGAAGTCTAAAGTAGAAATGGAGTTAAAGATAGCCTCCACACTAAAGAATAAAGACAAATTGGTGAATAAATTAAAGGCCAAATTTGGAGAAGGTGCTGAAGAAGAAGAAGGAGAGGAAGAAGATGAAGAGGATGAAGAGGAAGAGCATGATAAAGCCCAAGAACCTCTTGCATTAACCCAAGGATTGGGAGAAGATAAGGATGAGGAAGAGGAAGCTGAGGAAACACCAGTACATGCAGGGCCAAAGAAAAGAAAAGCTAAGGCACAATCTGTGGCAAAGACAAAGGCAAAGAAAATTGCTAAGCCAAGCCAAGCAAACCCAATAGCACCAACAACTAGGCCAAGCACAAGGGCCACTACACAAAAGGCCAAGGAGAAAGCCAAAGAAAAGGATAAGGCTACAAAATAAAGAGGCCAAGAATAGGAGAAACAAAGGAGGAAATACAATGCACAACTAGATATAGATAATGAAAGAATTGAATCAAAGGACTGTTGTCACATAGGTTTGCACCCTTGTCCAAGGCCTATGCGCGAGGACAACCTAGTGAAACATGGAAACAACCTCCAAGCTGTGGGACTTGAACTACGAGGTTGAGTCTCCGGAGAAGGCCGGCTTCCTCTTACTATCAGGGCACACCTATCTATTCTCAGAAGGGAAAGGGAGAAAGAGAGTGTCAAAGCAAATCTACCTAGTCTGATCTAAGGCGGTGATGCACCAAGACAGAG
This sequence comes from Cupressus sempervirens, assembly GCA_028749045.1. Classification (NCBI taxonomy): domain Eukaryota; kingdom Viridiplantae; phylum Streptophyta; class Pinopsida; order Cupressales; family Cupressaceae; genus Cupressus; species Cupressus sempervirens. The sequence goes on along the minus strand of CM053785.1, from coordinate 593,445,569 downwards.
TGTTCAAATTCATTCCTGCCCATATATATACTACAAAACCAGAATAACATACAAAAGTCATACACATCTAGACTTATATCGATTAGTAATCACATACAGATCAGAAGAAACCAACCGAATGACACTAGGAAAAGGAGATTTCACTTATGTATTATTTGATAGGCCAAAGATAGATACAGTATGCAGATCATTGATCTCAACAATACACCAATGGGAGGCAAAGTGATGCACATTCACATTGATGGCCGAAAGAGATGACACAGGCTATTACATGGCTCAGAGATAAAGGGGGTTTTACACTGTAAGTCTGCAAGCAGTAGCAGAGAAAATCAGGAAGAATCGACCCTCAGAACAGATCACGAAACTGCCTTTATAGATCAGGCACAACTGAAGATTTCCGCGTTACATTCACTTCTTACCTACTGGCATTAACTTCCTATCTTGAGAATCCAATCGGGGATCTGGATTGAAATCCTGGCCTGCATACCGAGAAATCTCATTTCTTCTGAGAAGAGCCTGGAGAAGATAGAAATGGCGCCACAACATTCCCTGACATGGTAGACGGATCGACCGGATGGGTGGAGTGTCCTTATGTCCTACATTCATTCCTAGTAGGTCAAAAATGATCGCGAAGATCAGATCACAAGATACGTCGATTGCCTCTGCATCTTGGTTCATGAATCAAACTGGCCTATTAGCCGCCCCGATTTCTTATATGCCGACTGGGCCACGCGGGCCAATCGTAATCCTTTATCTTGCCACTTGGAGAGTCCTTCCGCGGTTGATCACCTTCATCAAACTAACCATGCCACCTTATCACCTAACTGCTGGCCGTCAGCTAATTGCCACGTCGAAAACTGAAATGCAAGGACACGTGTCTTTCGAGCGCTAACTCGCTATTGTAAAATCCACGCAGTTCCTCCATGGCGAGATAGCACCGACCCTAGATTCCTGCAGATCTGATGGTGGAGAATCCACCTCTTAATGCACTGATTATATCAAGAATTTTGGCCCCTCAACATATCTGTGTTCTGATTCGGCACACGTGGTTGTTTTTGATTCGCCGTGGACTCTCTTTCCTGTGACTGGGCCCCATCCGAATCGATGCCACCTCGATGATGCATCCGGCGAGACCTGACCCCACCGACACGTGTCAGTCGGGCGCGATGTCACCATGGTAAAAATCTCGCAGCTTCACTAAGGCGACATGGCACCTACCGTTGATCTCTTTAAATCTGACGGTGGAGAACCTGACCTTCTGCAACCCTACGTTCCTATTGATTCGTCGGGCCTGCCAACACATGGCGTCCCTCTGTTGGTTCGTCAGTCACCCCACCCTATCTGCTTCTGATGGCATGAAACACAGCCCTGCCAGGACACATGGCGCACGGGCACTATGTCACTGATGCTAAAGTTCGGGCAGCTCCTGATGGTGAGATAGCGCCAGCCATAGATCTTGAGGATCTGACAATTAGAGCGACATCATACTTCACTCATCGTCCCTCCTGGAGACTACTGGGCCCATGGTTGCAGTGTCTTGACATATACACATGGCATCATCCGGGTGGTGAACCCGAGACTTGATTCGTAGAATGGCCACGCGACGGATGGGCGCTATGTCACCATGATAATATCTGCGCATCTTCGCCACAGCGAGATGGTGCCATTCGTTGATTCAATCAAATTTGACGGTGGAGATTGCAAACCTTGACTGTGCCAACTGTACTAATAGAGACTCTAGCTTGGTTACACGCGGCGGTTCCTCACTGGCCCATCGGAACACCACTGGGCAATCTTGCGACTTGGCCTCACAGGGTGACCACGTGTCGACCAGGCACCATGTCGCTATGGGAAAATTGAGGTTAAATTTCCATAGCGCCATAGCGCCCAATCGATGACGTGTCCCTATCTTTGCATATTTCTTTTTTATTCGCTGTCGTGACACGGGCTCCACCAACTGGGCAGATGAGGTACGCAATGGGGCCCAATATTTGTCTGAAGTTCTCACCGTTTATTTTCTTCGGCCCGCCAAACTTTATCCGATCGTCACAACATTTTTTTTGGCAACGTGACCCGCCCGCCGTCGTGAGCATCTCCGTCGGGCGCTATGTCACCATGGAGATTTTTCGGTTGGCGTGCGATAGCGCCATAGCGCTTGCGGCGCCGAAAAACTTTCCCGACCCGCCCTCCATTGTGACCCACTCGTAGGGTCCACCAAACACGTGTCAATCGGGCGCGATGTCGCCGATACTATCTCTCGTGCAACTTTCGATGATGAGATCGCGCCTACCGTCGATCCATCTAAAATCTGACAAAGAGAAACTTTGGTGGGTCGGGGCATTAAAATAACAATTTTTTTTTTTTTTTTTTGGCTAACCGTTGAACAGGCCGCGGATTTGAATTTAAATCTTTTGGCGGTAAAACCAGAGGTAACAAAGACATAAGTCAATTTAGAGTGGTAGGTCATACAACACAATCTGCTCTTAAGAATATCTATGAAAATGTTAGAAATAATGTAGATTTGACTGGTTTGAAAATTATTGACTTTGAAAAACTTGAAAGATAGGAGAAGAACCAAGTAGAAGAATCAATATATGCAATGATGTCAAAATTCAAGAACACTCCACTTGAATTCGATAATACTATGCCAAAGGAATTATATACTATTGTTGAAAATAAGTGGCATTATTGTTTAAACCTGGAGAAACAAATTAGAGAATCCACATTAGCACAAGTTATGCCAAAGCTAACAAAAGGGTAGATTACAAAGCAAAACAATAAATATGGTGGAAGATTTGCACCTAAATATAGGGAATTCAACATTCTTCAAAATGACATTAACGATGTTGTGAAGAAATCCACCCAAATGTGGAAATTAATCTATGGATTAACCAAAGTCAACCAAGGAGAAGAAGATCCTTTTGAGGGAATAAATAATGGTGATGAAGATGATGACAAGGAGGTGTTAGAATTATTTAGAATAACTAAGAGGGGGGTGAATTAGTTATTCAAGGTCCAATAATGTTCAATTCAAACTTTCTAATAAAACAGGAGTGAATTAGAAGTACTATCCTTTTACTTTCTTATCATGCATGCAATTAAATATTAAACAATCATGAAAATTCAACATGCATCACACCATAACACAAAGGATTTTGAAGACCCAAAAACCCTCCAGGAATAAGAAGGTAAAACTAGGGTGGGGATGACACCCACAAAATAACTACACAATTGATTTCAACCACTTATGATGGTTTTCCCTATTAAAGGCTACAACACATTGTTAAATGTGACCCTGTTAAAGGATTTCTACACCCTGTTAGGAGTGTGCCTTGTTAGAGGACTTAATAACATTCAACTTGGAATGTCACCCTATTAAAAAATTTACATAGAGCTATTAGGCTCACCCAAGTCCATGGGATTTACAGTCACCTTCTTAAAAGAATCTTGTATCCCTCTCTAAGGATCTCATATCCTCCTCCTAAGGATCTCCTATCCTTCTCCTAAGGATCTCTTATCCTTCTCATGGGGAACTTCTATCCTTTTCCTGAGGCTTATCCACCTAGCTATTAAGCTAACCTAGCAATGTAGGATTTCAATATCCAATACAATGGTAAGAGAGTATTAGAAGGGTTTTGACCTGATAAAGATTGCAACCCTAACCTTGCAAATTTCAAATTGCTCTTCAGTCCTTTTCTTTTCTTGTCTTTCCTCCCTTGTAGTGCTGACAGCTTGTTCACCCTTCAAGATTTGTCTCCTTGATTTCTTCCACTCGTTATGCCAATGCACTCCATGATCACTTGATCAACTTAGAGTCTTGATGCTATGTACTTGCTCCTCACTGTGTCCCCTTCTTAACACTTCAGACTAGCCTTCTCTTGGCTTCTTCACATGACCACTCTTCTAATCAACTCCCTCTCACACATGTGTACTTGACCTTTGACCTACAACTCCTTATAAAGAAGTTCTATTCTTCATTTCCCACTCAAATCTTGATTTGAGAAAATGATATTATTTTCCCTCCAAATTTTTTCTTCTAGAAAATTCATGATAAGTCCACCAAAATTTTCCTTGAATTGACTTGCATGGTTTACATAGAATTCTATGACATCTACTCATCATCCTTATCATCCAACTAATTCACAAAATTTGATGTAACAACCTTATCGCTACTGATCTGGCGAATCTTTGACTTAACAAATAATGCAGCAACTCAACATCATTGGATTACTGATGCTCAGCTCCTTTTGTGGTACTTGGCTTCTACTACTTTTACTGATGCTTGACACCTGAAGTCTTTTCTTGAGTTACTCAGCACTTGAACAATTACTCGGCACCTGAAGGATTCTATGTTACTCAGCACCTGAAGGATTGTGTATTACTTGGCACCTAAAGGATTCTATGTTACTCGGCACTTGAAGGATTGTGTGATACTCGGCACCTAAAGGATTTTGTGTTACTCAACACCTAAAGAATTATGTGGCACACACTGAAATTGAACTTGCTTGACTTCAACTAAGAATTTGCTTGGCACTAACTAGCTAGCTAGACTCTTCTTAAATGAACTTAGTTAGGCTTTACAAATGACTTAGTTAATCCTTACATCTTTGATGTGTCTCAGTGTGTCCATCCTTTGTGTCTTAGAGTATGTCATCAATATAATATTTCATCATTGGCTTAGCTGATCCTTATACTTCATTACAATATCATAACTTCAACCTTTCTCTGGGTGCTCTAGTTAAATCTTATTGATTGCCTCCTCCTTGCCAATCAACCAATTGATAGTATTTGGATCACTTAAGAAATTTTCATTCTTGCAAGTAGCAAGTTTAACATCAATGAAAAAACAATGATTGAAAACATTCTTTACCAGTTCCATTATTCTTCATTCATGATATTTTCAATCATTTTCAACAATCTCCCTCTTTGGCATTGATGGCAAACCAAAGTGATCAATTGATTGAGCTAATCAATTTAGTTAGCACCAAAATTATACACATTTTTTGTTTCTCCCTCACTGCTACATCCTTACTACTCATCTCATACATCTCCATATCTTTACCATTTATTGATTAGTTTCTCATTAATCTCCCTCTTTGACATAAATTCCAAAGATGTAGCATCTTCAACATGCTAAATATAAGCTTTGCATCTCATATTTTTCTCCCTCTATCACTATGCTTGTGACTGATCTGAAATTTTTGTTCCTGTTGATATCCTCTGCATCACTCTTCTGATATTTCAATGATTTGTTCCTATTGATGCAAGGCAACTTCTATGTTGCTTTAGACTGCTTGAGTTAGGGGTATTACCCCCAACTTGCCTCTAAGATATTCATAATCATCTTTGGGCAATGGTTTGGTGAAAATATCTGCAATTTGTTCCTTTGTGTGAATGTACTCTATCTTTACTTGTTTGTCTTCCAACAATTCTTTGACATAGTGATACTTGATTGCAATATGCCTGGTTTTTGCATGCATTACTGGGTTCTTGGATATGTTTATAGCCCTTGTATTATCACAATACAGTATCACAGGTTTGGTTACCTCTTCTTTCATTCCTTTCAATAGATGTTTGAGCCACACAATGTTTGTGCAATTAACTGATGCTACCACATATTCTGCTTTTGTAGTGGACTGAGATGTGCATGTTTGTTTCTTGCTAGTCCAAGTAACTAGCCTTCTTCCTAAGAATAGTGCTCCTCCACTTGTGCTTTTCCTATCATCAATATTGCCTCACCAATCTACGTCTATGTATGCATTGAGCTCAAACTTCTCATTCTTTTTGTAATATAGGCCAAAATCATCAGTTCCTTTGAGATACCTCATTATCCTTTTTACTGCCATGAGATGATTTTCTCTAAGATTAGTAGAGAATCTAGCCACTATTCCAACTGCTAGTGCTATGCCTGGTCTACTATGTACAACATATTGTAGTTTTCCAATCATGGATCTATACATTGTTTGATTGACTTCAGCTGATTCATCATTTTTGGATAGCTTGTGTCATGTTGCCATTGGTGTGTTGAATGGTTTGGAGTCTTCCAATCCAAACACTTTAAGTATCTCTTTGATTTACTTTGATTGTGTTATGAATATGCCATGTTTTAGTTGATGTACTGGCAATCCTACAAAGAACTTGATTTCTCCAAACATAGACATTTCAAACTCTTGTTTCATTTTTTTAGCAAAACTTTTGTAAAACACTTCCTTTCCTCCAAAAACTATGTCATCCACAAAGATTTCTGATACAAAGATATCATTACCTTCTTCTAATTTGATGTACATGTTGATGTTATCATCTCTTCTTTCAAATCCTATTTGTACTAGATACTTGTGAAGTCTCTCATACCAAGCTCTAGGGGCTTGCTTTAATCCATATAGAGCCTTATGCAATTTGCATACCTTATTTTTGTTATTTTCATCAACAAATCCTTCTGGTTGCTCTATGTAGACTTCCTCTTCAAGTATACCATTTAGAAATGTAGACTTAACATCCATTTGATAGACTTTAAATCCTTTGAAGGCTGCATATGCCAATAAGGTCCTTACTCCTTCCATTCTAGCAACTGGAGCAAAAGTTTCTCCATAGTCTAGTCCTTCTTCTTGTGCATACCCTTTATAGACTAGTCTTGCCTTGTTCCTTGTGATTTCACCATTCTCATCTAACTTGTTTCTAAACACCCACTTGGTTCCAATTACATTATTGTCAGCTAGTCTTGAGACTAAGGTCCATGTCTTGTTCTTTCCAATTTGTTCTATTTCTTCTTTCATAGCATTGTACTAGTCATCATCTTTTATGGCTTCACTTATTATTTTTGGTTCTATTTTTCTGAGCAGACATGTTTCACTTCTGATTCTATTCCTTGTTATTGGTCCTGCCTCTTTGTTTCCAATAATTTGATCTTCAGGATGATTTCTTCTTACATACTTTTCCAATACTAGTTCTTTCCTTGTTTGCATGTTGTCTCTTTCAGAATCTAAATCCTCATGCATATTTTCATCAGGTATTTTTTCATTTCCTTCATGTTGGCTGCTCTTAGAATCTGAATGAACATTCTCTATATTCTGCAGCTCAGCTTCTGAATGTGTTTATTGTTCAGCATTCACTATCTGTGACTTGACAGATGCTGAATTTTGTTGCTGATTGTCATTCTAAGTTGCAACTTCACCATTATAAGTTATAACTTCATAAAAGTATACAAAGGTCTTGTATTCTTCTACTTTCTTGGTTTTCTCAACACTTTGAACTTCTGCAAGCTCATCAAATTTCACATTTGTGCTTTCTACTACTTTGTTAGTGTTAACATTCAAGCACTTATAAGCTTTGCTTCTAGTAGAATAACCAAGAAATGTGCCTTCCTCACTCTTTGCATCAAACTTTCCATTTCTAGACTCTTTATATATATATAGCATTTGCATCCAAATATTTTGAAATGTTTTACATTAGGAGAATGCCCATACCATAATTCAAAAGGCATTACATTTGTACCTTTCTTGACTTGAACTCTGTTGAGTGTGTAGACTACAGTACTTATAGCTTCTCTCCAATACTTGAGTCCAACATTTTTCTCCATCATTAAGGTCTTGGCATAGTCAATAATTGATCTATTCCTTCTTTTTGCTATACCATTCTGAGGTGGAGTCCTAGGTGCTGATGTGTACCTTTTGACTCCTCTTTCATTGCAAAATTCTTCAAATTATCTTGATGTGAATTCACCTCCTCTATCAGATCTAATACATTTTAGGATCTTTCCAGTCTCTTTCTCAACTCTGGCCAAGTACCATTTGAACATTTGGAATGCATTTGATTTTTTTTTTTAGGAACATGACTATCATCATCCTTGAATAGTCATCTATCAATAACATTATGTATCTATCACCTTTGTAGCTTTTCACTTCAATAGGACCACACAAATTAGTATGAACTAGTTCTACTACTTCATTAGAAGTATAAGTTTTGCTTTTCAAAGTTGACTTGGTCATCTTCCCTAGTTGGCATTGTTTGCACATGGTGTTATTAGGCTTTTTCAACTTTGGTAGACCTCTAACTTTCTTTATTTTGTTGATGCTTATCAAATTGTCAAAATTTACATGACATAGCCTCTTGTGCCATAACCATACATCATCAATTTTAACAATGAGACAAGAAGCATCTTCCATGTCAATGTAGAACAGATTACTCCTAGTCTGGTCACCTTTTCCTATTAGACTTCCTTGAGAATCATAGATCTTGGCAACTCTATTTTCAAATTGAACGTTACAACCTATGTTGCCTAACTGTGAGACACTTAATAAGTTATAATTGAGGCCTTCAACATAGTATGCATTATCACATGATATCTTTTCAGTAAGCTTGATACTACCTTTCTCTTTGATCTAACATGGTGCATTGTTACCAAATCTAACACTATTTCTTTCATATTGAGTAAAGGAAATGAACTTACTTTTATCTCCAGTCATGTGATGAGAGCATCTACTATCTATGATCCATCTATCATTCTTGTTCATGCAGGTTACTAGGGCAGTTGCTTCATCTTCATCTAATTCATCTTACATAGCCACATAGACTACTTCATCATTATTCTTGTCAGAGTCTTCTTCAACAATGTAGCATCTTTTTTCTTTACCTCTGTAGTCCTTGTTGTCCTCTTTCTTGTTCTTGAAGTTTCCTCCATCCTTGTAATTTTTCTTTTGTGTACATTTGGCTGCAATGTGACCAACTTCATTACAATTGAAACAAATAATTAGCAACTTACCTTTGAATTTTCCTCTTCCTCTGTGAAATCTTCTCGCTAGTAATGCCTCCAATTGGTCTACATCATCTTCATCAGTGCTGCTGTCATTGGATACATACTTTCTTTTTCCACTTTTTTTCTTTGTTTGCATATCCTCGTTGTCTTTTATTGTCATCTTGGCTTTGAATGCAGATTCAAAGTTTTCTAGCTTGTAGTTGTCAAAGTTGGATAGCTCAAAGGTAGTGAGTCTTCCAATTATTCCTTCAAATGACAATGTGTTGCCTGGTACACACCTTAGCTCCTAGATGGCTGATACTCTTATAGCATAGATGGGAAGAAAAGTTCTCAAGTATTTGCTACATACTATTTCTTCTACTAACTATCCTCCTAGGCTTCTTATGGCACCTACTACTTCCTTCATCCTTGCACCATATTGAGTAGCATTCTCTCCTTCTTCCATTTTCATGTCATCAAACTTTCCTCTTAGGCTCTCTCTTTTGGCTCTCTTGACATTGTCATCTCCTCCATAGATTCTTGATAATGTTTCCCACATCTAATGTGTAGTACCACATTCTTTGATGTCATCATACTCAGCATAGCTTAGTGTTGAAGCAATATCTAACATCACTTGATTGTGCTCCTTCTTCTTGCTCATATCATCTACAATGAGGGTCCTGTAGGGTCTACATGATCAACTGTGATTGAGGTCTATGCATAGTCACCTATTGATCTGAGGTGTAACTTCATCAAACTTTTCCATGCAATAAAGTTGTCTTTGTTTAGCTTGGGAACTTCTCTCTTAGACATCTTGATCTTCCTGCTGCTAGTACCTTGAAACAAATCAGTAGTGGGCTCTGATACCAATTGTTAGAATTCTTTAGAATAATTGAGAGGGGTGTAAATTAGTTATTCAAGGTCCAATAATGTCCAATTCAAACTTTCTAATAAAATAGGAGTGAATTAGAAGTACTATCCTTTTACTTTCTTATCATGTATGCAATTAAACATTAAATAATCATGAAAACTAAACATGCATCACACCATAACACAAAGGATTTTGATGACCCAGAAACCCTCTAAGAATAAGAAGGTAAAACTGGGGTGGGGATGACATCCACAAAATAATTGCACAATTGATTTCAACCACTTCTAATGGTCTGCCCTATTAAAGGCCTGCTCTGTTAAAGGCTACAACACATTGTTAAATGTGACCCTTAAAATATTTCTACACCCTATTAGGAGTGTGCCTTGTTAGAGGACTTAAGAACATTCAACTTGGAATGCCACCCTATTAAAGGATTTACATATAGCTATTAGGCTCACCCAAGTCCATGGGATTTATAGTCACCTTCTCAAAAGAATCTTTTATCCCTCTCTAAGGATCTCCTATCCTTCTCCTAAGGATCTCTTATCCTTCTCCTGGGGATCTTTTATCCTTTTCCTGAGGCTTATCCACCTAGTTGTTAAGCTAACCTAGCAATGTAGGATTTCAATATCTAATACAATGGTAAGAGAGTATTAGAATGGTTTTGACCTAATAAATATTGCAACCCTAACCTTGTAGATTTCATATTGCTCTTCAGTCCTTTTCTTTGCTTGGCTTTCCTCCCTTATAGTGTTGATAGCTTGTTCACCCTTCAAGATCTATCTCCTTGTGTTCTTCCACTCATTATGCCAATGCACTCCATGATCACTTCATCAACTCAGATTCTTGATGCTCTATACTTACCTTTCATTGTGTCCTCTTCTTGACACTTCACACTAGCCTTCTCTTGGCTTCCTCACATGACCACTCTTTTGATCAATTCCCTCTCACACATGCACACTTGATCTCTGACTTGTAACTCCTTATAAAGAAGTTATGTTCTTCATTTCTCACTGAAATCTTGATTTGAGAAAATGATATTGTTTTCCCTCCAAATTGTTTCTTCTAGAAACTTCATTATAAGTCCACTAGCATTCACCTTGAATTGATTTGCATGGTTTACATAGAATTCTATGAAATCTACTCATCATCCTTATCATCCAACTAATTCACAAAATTTGATGTAACAACCTTATTTCTACTGATCTGGTGAATCTTTGACTTAAAAAATAATGCAGCAACTTGGCATCATTGGATTATTGATGCTCAACTCCTTTTGTGTTACTCAACTTCTACTGCTTTTACTGATGCTTGGCACCTGATGTCTTTTCCTGAGTTGCTCGGCACCTGAACAATTAATTGACACCTAAAGGATTATGTGTTACTCGAAACCTAAAGGATTGTGTGTTACTTGGTACCTGAAGGATTCTGTGTTACTCGGCACCTAAAGGGTTGTGTGATACTCGGCACCTAAAGGATTGTGTGTTACTTGACACTTGAAGGATTGTGTAATACTCGACACTTGAAGGATTATGTGTTACTCAGCACCTGAAAGATTACTTAGCACACACTGAAGTTGAACTTACTTGGCTTCAACTAAGAGTTTGATCAGCACTGACTAGCTAACTCAGCTCTTCTCAAATGAACTTAGTTAGGCTTTACAAATGACTTAGTTAATCCTTACATCTTTGATGTGTCTTAGTGTGTCCATCATCTGTGTCTTAGAGTATGTCATCAATACACTCTTTCATCACTAGCTTAGTTGATCCTTATACTTCATTACAATATCATAACTTCAACCTTTCTCTAGGTGCTCTACTTACATCTTATTGATTGCCTCCTCCTTGTCAATCAACCAATTGATATTATTTGGATCACTTAAGCAATTGTCATTCCTGCAAGTAGCAAGTTTGACATCAATGAAAAAACAATGATTGAAAACATTCTTTACCAGTTCCAATATTCTTCATTCATGATCTTTTCAATCATTTCCAATAGGAGGATGACAAAGAAAAAGAAAATATTGTTAAGGAGGAAGCACTAAAGAAAGATGAAGACATGGCAATAGCTAAATAGTAGCAAGAAGAACAAAGTGTGCAAGATAGACAAATTCCAAGTGTTAGCCCTCCACATGACACCAATGTAAATGTAGAAACTCTAATTGTTAAAGACATTCCTAATGTCTCTACTCAGAACATCAATCCTTTAACTACAAAAGATCTGAAGAAGATACTAGACCAATCTACACTACAGACACAATTATGTGAAAATCCAATATTGGTTAGTGTGGATGAAATTTAGAAGGCAGTGGCTAACATCACAAAGGATAAGGTGAAAAAACAAGAACCTTCTTCTACCAACCCTTCAGCTACTAGTGATCAAGCTTTAATTCAAACATTAGTAGATACATCTACAAAGGTTGACACAAGTATTAAAATTGACATAGTTGAATAGAGGAAAACATAAGAAAAGGAGATTACAATAGGGCAAGTATGATAGATAGATATATCTATATATAAAGAACAAGCTCAAGATACAAGTAATGTCATTGTCATAAAGCAAGGTCATCCTAAAGAGACTAAGGACACGCCAAAGGAGAAGGAACAAGAGGTCTTTCAAGCATTGGTAACTCTACCAACATTAGGCACTCCTACAAAATTTCTTTAGAAGCCAAGCACAAAAGTTGTACCCCTACAAATTTTAGCACTAGGCTCAAGCTCTTCCAAGATTGAAAAGGTAATTCACTATGGAGATGTAACTTTAGATGAAGAAATAGTGATACCTAAATTTGATTATGCCATAGTGACATTAGAGAAAATAAATATTTTGCAACAAGATTTAGAGAAGAAGAAGCACCAAGAAATACTTAGGAAAGAGCATAAGCAAAGGCAAGCATTACAAGAAATTAAAGACATCTTCCTAGATGCATTCAGCTTGCCAACACCTAAAGAGACAAAGCCACTATTGGAATAATTGTCAAAAATTATGGAATAGGTGAATAATAAAGAATTGGATACAAATTCTAAACTACTAGAATGGTTTGAGAGAAAGTTTCAAGGAAAAGTTAATGAAAAGATATCTGATGATATAGCACTGACACAAGTTGCATTGACAACAAAGATTGAGGGAGTGAAGAACGTACTTGAGAACATATTCTCATTGTACACCAAAAAATGTGACCCCACACTCCTCACTCAAGACACAAGACATAGAATTCTAAGCCTAGAGAGAAATTTAAACATCATAGGTATGCAACTACCTCAAAACCCAGCTCGGAGTGAGAAGCATTTTAATACATTACTTCAGTCACAGAGTCAACTAGTTGTATTAATAGCAGAAGAGGTTAATATGAGAGCCAAGTTGACAAACATCCAAGTTTCCCTTGCACCCCATATGGAAATACTCCATAAAGAGCTAGGATATGTAGAAAATTTGTTGAAGAAATATCCCCATCTTTCTACACTTGAAGGCCTAGTTCACCTTGCAGTAGAGTTCACCATCCAAGTTAAGTCATTGGATGTTACATGTGACAACTGGGATGTTGCTCTAAAAATAATAATGGAAGTCCATAAATATTTTTTGGACAAATACACCATAAGTGTACAAACCCTTTGACATTAGTGTCAAAAAGGGGGAGATAAATAAAAAGGCTAGGATGAAATAGATCACAAGGAGGAGTAGAAATGAAAGAAGAAAAGGAGAGAATAATGAAAGGGGGAAGCATGAACAAATGGGGAGTAATAAGATTTTGAACTCCAAGTGACATACATATTTGAAGAATACAATGAAAAGATACAAACATGAGCAGAACAAACATCATCAAAGGTAGAACATAAAGAGTATCAATTACAAGTGCATTGAAGTCAATGAGTATTAGCAAAGGAAAATATACTCAGAATGGAGCATAGATTTTGGATACAAAATAGACACATTAACTTAGGGGGAGTTATAAATTTTAAGGTATATAGGCTATTACAAAATTTTGAAAATTTTAAAGTTGTGTTTATAAGCTGAGTCGTGGATATGTTATACTCGAGAAGATTAGATTGATCATGTATATTTAAGTGTTTTTAACACTCATGTCAAAGGGGGAGATTATTGATCTCATATTGGTTTTGACAATTGAGTTTCAACACACTCAAGTCATTTACTTAGTTCATGTTGAACTAATAATGCATGTTGAGTACAACATGTAAATTCTAGACCATGCCAAGTTGCAATGAGTGCCAAGTCACTCATGTGTCAAGTCACTCAAGTGTTGAGAAGATAGACCATGCCGAGTGATTCAAGTGCCAAGTAAATAGTAGATGTCGAGTAGTTCAAGTGCCAATTTAGAAACAAAATTATAGTATGTGCTAAGCATCAATAACTTCAAGTGCCAAGTAACACAAATTGGACATATTTGTTTGTAATTGCACAAAAAACTATGTAAATCGTTTCCTAGTTGACTTAAGGACATATTGCAATCTTTTGGAGAAAAGGATGAATCTATTTGCAAAATCCCTATGTATTTACATGCAAAAAATCAAAAAATAAGAAGGATTAAGTGGAAACAAGGATGAATCTCAGTCATAGATTTCATACCTAACCCTAAGCAATCAAATTCTTTATATGGAAGACAAATCCCTAAGTTTTAAGAGAGAGTTGAGAGTATAGTGAAGGGGTGAATAATTGAATTGAAGAAGAAAATAAGAGAGTTTGCAAAGGATTCAAGGTGACTTAGCAATAAGAGTGAATTATAGAATCAGATAAAGGAGAACAAAGGAAAAATAAGGATACAACGTTGATACATTTGATCATAAAGGATCAAGAAGGATATTGTGCAGATTTGATCTTTAATCAGGCAATCTAGAGCTAATCACAAGATCTATGATGAAACATCTTAATAGGTGATTTTAGTTAAATCTCCTAAGTGGAGTTGTCCTAATAGGCTGATCCAGATCCTTTAACAGGGTGGTATTCCAAGTGAATGACCAAAAATCCTTTAACCAAACACACTTCTAATAGGGTGTTGAAATCCTCTAACAAGGTGGGACTTAACAATCTTTGTAAGCCTTTAACAAGGTAGGCCTTTCATAAAATAGATCACGATTCATGATCAAAGCTTTGTAACCTTCATTGGCTACACTTTACAACTACAATAGTAAAGATTTGTGGGTGTCATCCCTACCCTAGTTTTACCTTCTCATTTGGAGGGTTTTTGGGTAATCATATTTGGTGTTAAGTGTGTGTGTGTGTGTGTGTATTTGATTATATGTTTACATGTTTGATGCATATACTTTATATATGTTATTTCAATATAATAATACATGTGATGTATGAAAGGTAAAAATTTTATGGGTCCAAGTTCAAACTCCTGATTCATGCCCACCACCCCCCCCCCCCCCCCCCCCCCCCCGCAAGTAGTTTACTCCTTTCTCACTTGTAATTCCAACACTAACCCTTGAAGAATTTAAGTAAAGGAAGAAAATGGAGCATGTAGAAAATGATAGTGGATTTGATGATGACCTTGACGATCTTGAAGCATTTTTGGAAAGAAGACTTCATATAGAAGAAGGAAAATACAAAGGTAAACTTTCTATTATTTGTTTTACATGAAACAAAGTTGGTCATATTGTTATAGATGTCTTGATAGAGATGACAAAGAGAAAAGGAAATACTTTAAGTATAAAGGAAGGAGACTTGATTGAGCCAACAAAAATAAAAGAGACTACAAGGTAAAAGGTAAGAATTTAGGATGGTTCTGACAATGATTCTGATGAGCATGATGAAGAAGTTGTTTATATTGCAATAAAAAGTGATTTTGATGAAGATGAGAAAACTACATTGATCTCACATGTGAGAAAAAATGATAGATGGATAATTGATAGTGGTTTCTCACATTATATGACTGGCGATAAAAATAATTTTAATAAGCTAGAACATTATAATCGAAGTAGTGTCAAGTTTGGTAATAATGCATCATGTTATGTAAAAGGTAAGGGATCAATTAAACTAAACTAAATGATCAAAAAATGAAAATGCATATTGAGTTTATGGTTTAAAATATAACTTATTGAGGTGGTACAATTGATAAGATAAGGCTATAGAGTTGAATTCTAGAATAAGAAGGCAAAGATCTATGATGCTACTGGTGAACTTGTTGGAAATGGAGACAAAACAAGGGGCAAGTTGTTCTATCTAGACCTATCTAAAGATATTTGTCTATTTTCACAATGTGAAAATGTTTGGCTATGAAATAAGAGGATATTTCATGTGCCTTTGGATAATTTGGTAAGCATAAGTAAAATGAAAAGAGTTAGAGGTTTACCAAGGTGAATAAAACCTAATAAAGTGATGTGAAAATAATGTCAAATGGGTAAAATGACAAATTCTAGTTTCAAGAGAAAGACCTATTCTTCTAATGATATTTTGGAGTTGGTTCATACTAACTTGTGTGGTCCTATTGGAATTAAAATCTATTATGGTGACAAATACTTTATTTTATTTATTGATGAATTTTCTAGAATGATGAATGTGATGTTTCTTAAGGAAAATTCTCATGTATTTCAAATGTTTAAGTGGTATCTTTCTAGAGTTGAGAAAGAAACATGAAAGAGTCTAAAATGTTTGAGATTAGATAGAGGTGGTACTAAATTCATCTCATATGAGCTCAATATAGTTTGGAATGAAAAAGGAATCAAGAGGATAATTTGTGCACAAAGGACTCCGCAACATAATGGTATAGCTAAGAGAAGCAATAGATCAATTATATATTGTCCAGGGACACTAATGATGGAGAAGAATATTTCATATAAATATTGGAGAGAGGTTGTTAGCACTAGAGTCTACCCTCTGAATTGAGTACAAGAGAAGAAAGGTACAAACAAAACACCTTTTGAACTCTAGTTGTTTGATATAATTGATTAAATTGTGTGTTGTCTTTGATATTACACAAGTGTCATGTCATTATCAGTCAGTGCATGTTGAGCTCACTCAAGAAGTGAAGACAGTTTTATGTGTCTACTGAGTGTTTCTATGGTTGCCTGGTTCAAAAAGTAGTACCTACCAAGTTCACTTGGGCATCGAAGAAACGTGTGAAAAAAATGAGTGTTAATCAAGCTCACTTAGTTAATGAAGGAACAGTTGGATAGAATCAGTGTTAACTGAGTTCACCCAGTTACCAAAGGGTTTTCACAAGTTTGCAGTGTTAACCAAGCTTCTGTTGGTTAACACAAGAAATCACTTTTGAATTAGTGTCTACTGAGCTGGGTTGGCTAATGAAGGGTTTTTTATTTTGACATATTCAGCTCAATTAATTTATCTATTGGTTCCAACTAACTATGGTGATGAATATTAATTATTCTAAGTTGTATTTGAGCTGACTTGACAATATGAAAGATATAAGTAAAAGGTCAAATTGTGGTTTCAAAGAATGCAAGTTGTTATGAGTGAATTATAAGGGATGAAGAGAGGAAGAAAATTTGAAGGATAAGCAGAATATCCTTGTGGAAGTAGAAAAGATATATTAAATTAGAAAGGATTAAGTACAAGCCAAAACAAAGATCTATAATCAGCAATTCAATTGCATCTAAATCAGGGTCATTTCATTATTACTCTTTAACCACTATAGAAATGATCTAAATCTCTTAACAGAGTTGGTTTAACAGCCATTTGTAAATCCTCTAACAAGGTGGAAATTCTATTGAATTATCTAAAGGCATCTAACAAGGCCACTCCTAACAAGATGATTAAATCCTTTAACAGGGTCACACCTACTAGTGTGTTTTGTAACCTTTAATAGGGTTGGCTCCTAACAGGGTTCACTTTAGAAGAGTGAAAAATAGTAACTAGCTATAATTGGTGATTTTTCCCAAGTTGGATTTCCATGTTAAATCTTGGTGTCATATGTATTTCTTTCATGCTTTCAATTAAGATTAAGTAATGATAGTCACTGACAATATCTTAAGATCTGTAAAGTTAATTAGTTACAAAGTGCATTCAGTATTTACCGAGTTACAACATTTTATGTATGGTTACCAAGCATCACCAGTATTTAGTTTTTCAGATTGTATTTTTTACTAACATCTAAGGGATCTGGGATTTATTTTAGTCATAACTAATTCACTCCTCCCCTCTTAGTTACTCATCTTATATTTCCAACACTAGTATGGATATCCACCAAATGTGAATTATTTTAAAGTCTATGGAAGAAAGTGTTACATATTGAAAGATGCAAGAAAAAGTAAACCTGATGCAAAAAGTGATGAAGGCATATTCCTAGGTTATTTCACTAAGAGAAAAGCTTATAAGTGTTTGAATTCTAACACTAACAAAATTTTGGAAAGTGCAAAAGTTAGAGTTGATGAATTTGTAGAGAAAGATGAAGAGGAATGCAAGAAAGAACCTAAAGCTTATAGAATATTTTTCTATATCTATGAAGGTGAACCTAGCACCTTACTTAAACAAGAAGAGGTAGTTTCCAAGCATCATTATCCATGAACTCTCAAGGTTTTGTAGTAGATTTTTGTTAGGAATCAGGGTATAGTAGATGAGTCACAAGTAGAGACTGCCAACTAGCAGACAAAATAAGCCTAGTTATAGCTAGAGGCAATTGAAGAGGATGAAAATGCATAATCTAGTGAACAACAAAAAGAAGAACCTAGACCCAAAATTGTATGGGAAAATTATGTAAGAAGGAATCATGCACAAAACCAAACCATTAGAGACAAAGATTATGGAGTCATGAAAAGAAGAAGATTGAAGAATAATACATGATTATTATGTGATTTTGAGCCCAAATTTATCAATGATGCTTTGGAGAATTAAAATTGGATCAAGACAATGAATGAAGAGATTGAATAGATTGAAAAGAACAAGACATGGACATTGGTCCCTAGACCAAAGGATAAAAATGTGATTGGAACTAAGTGAGTGTTTAGAAACAAGTTGAATGAGAAAGGTAAAGTCACAAGGAACAAGGCAAGGTTAGTTTGTAAGGGATACGCACAAGAGGAAGGGATTGACTATGGTGAAATTTTTTCCCTAGTTGCAAAAATGGAATGAGTGAGAACTTTGTTTGCACATGTTGCTTACAAAGGATTCAATGTGTACCAAATGGATGTAAAATTTGCATGTCTAAATAAAATTCTAGAGTAAGAAGTCTACATTGAACAACCTAAAGGTTTTGTTGATACTAAAAATTTGCATGGTCAATGGGAAACAATTTGAAAAATAAATAAAAAGAAACCAATTTTGTTTTGCTATAATTCCTAGAGGTTACACAAATATTTATATGGTTTGAATCAAGCCCCTAGAGCATGGTATGAAAGGTTACACAATTATTTGGTGAAACTCAATTTTTCAAGTACTAATGATAATAGAAATCTATATATGAAAATTCAATCAAAAGATAAGATATTGCTAGCTGAAATTTTTGTTGATGACATCATATTTGAAGGAAAAGACTCATTGAGTAAGTCATTTGCTAGTGAAGTGAAAAAGGAGTTTGAAATGTCAAATTTTGGAGAGATTAAACTATTTGTTAGATTAAAAGTGAATCAAATAAATAAAGGTATTTTGATTAATCGATACAAGTATATCAAAGAAATTTTGAAGAATTTTAGTATGGAAGACTCAAGGCCTATGGTGACTAGGCACAAATTGTCAAAGAATGATGATTTTGTAGAGGTGAATCAAACATCGTACATATCAATGATTGGAAAACTACATTATGTTATACATAGAAGGCCTGATATTGCATTAGCTGTTGGAATTGTTACTAGATTCTCTACTATTCCAAGAGAAAACCATATGATGGCATTAAAGAGGATGCTGAAATAATTAAAAGGAATAGAGGATGATGGTTTATGGTACAAGAGAAGTGACAAATTCTAAGTTGAAGATTTACATAGATGATGATTGTGAACGAAATTTTGATGTTCCTTTTTTTTCCTTTAATCTTTTCTTTTTTAATTTCTAAAGATCATTATTTTTGTATATCTCCCTCTCATTATTTGGTTTCCATTTTATAAGTTTCTATACTAGTGAATGGTTGTCGATGATAATGTTCTTTTATATACTAGTAAACATAATTAAGCTATAATATTATTTAGTTAATTCATATTTTATAATATATATTAATATATATTATATATTACATATGCATATTATACTATAATATTTGCATATAGTTATTATATCCTTGGGCCCATATATTATTTACTCTACATTCTTATAAAAAAACTCTTACTATTTGTTTGATATTATTGTTAATGGCAATGTTTTATTTCTTTTATTACTGTTATATTTATTATTATAATATTATATTAGTAAATAATAATATATCTTAATCAATTATATTATAAATATACATTGTTATTAATTTAATTTAATATTACAACAACATTGTATTATATTAATATATATTTCTTATTATATTTAGTTATACTTGACCAAAATAGATGTATTTATTATTATTATTATTATTATATTTTAAATTATTATATTAGGCATAGATCATATTAGTTTATATCCTATAGTCATTATATATTATCTACCATTTTTAGGGTTTGTGATAAGCTCACCCTTTCGCGAATCTCTTGTCCTTAAGCAATTTCAATTTCTTACATGACATCTTCTAATATGAGTTGTATATATAACTTAGACATCATCACACTTTACATTTAAATATCTGCTAGCTTTGATTATTTTTCAAAGCATTTATTATGCCTTGATTATTCTAGTCTAGCTCATTAAAATCATTATTATACTCAAAATAATCATGAACTATGAACATACATGACTTATACACATTAATGCATGAAGACATAAAGTATACACATTGATACAAGAAGACACAAAGAAAATATGAAGTATACACATTGATATAGGAAGACACAAAGAAGACACAAAGCAAACACAAAGTATACACATTGATATAGGAAGACATTAAGTAGACACAATACCCACACATAAAGACATGAAACATACATGATGTACACATTTCAATGCAAAGGATACAAATTATACACATGAATGCAAAGAGGAAAACAAAGTAATTAAATATTTACTATTTATCTATTTGATGTGATTAATTATCTACATGGGCATGTTCTTAAAGTGAGTAACTGGAATATTGTATTTGGGCATGGAAATAGTCTACTTGAGGCTTCCTCGTGAACAAAGCCCATTTGGGAATCTCTAGCTCAACATGATCAAATTGCTCCCCTCTCTCTTTCACACGATCTGTATTCACTATAGAGCTTCAAAGTAGGTAGATACTTAAATTAATAGGACTTGGAAGCAATAATGTACTTAATATTCACTTACATTATTGTGTTCCTATAGTGAATGGTAGAATATTGTGCTTGGGCAGAAATAATCCCCAAGAGACTCCCTCATGAACAAAGCTCATTTTGGGAATTTTCTCCTCACTGTGATTAGATTACTCGCCCTTTCCAAAACTTCCTATCCACTTAGTTGAATTAATGAGTGATTAAGAAATTAACTAAGTATATGTTATTATTTGATAAAATATAAATATATCAATAAACATTCATCACATTGTTGATGCATAGTTTTAGTTTCAATCTTATCAATATATACATATATCTATAGAAGGCACTTTCTATATCCCAAATATATGTTATATTGGTCAAAGAACTTGAGATATATATTTCAACTAAATCCTTGGGATATATAATTTATATCTATATTCTCTCTTTTAAATGTTCCCCTTTCTAGGACCATACTATTATACTTTTTTAAGCTTGTAACTATATTAGATACTTGAATTGAAAACTAAGCTAATCTATTTTAAGGGAAACTATGTAGTCTTATAATATGAAGACCACTATGAGTAAGCTCACTTGTAGTGAGTATATACATTGATCACCAGCTATATCAAATATGACAATTATAACTATAGAGAATTTTGTTATCAAGACATATTTGCATGCTTGGTGGGGCTCTCTTCCTCGTGTTATTTCACAATTATATATAAACTCTTTACCCATAGCTGAATATTAATAAGGAATGAATATTTATTTTTAAGGGATTAAACAAAAAATAATCATTAGTAGTCTTCTATCTCTATGTTTCTTATCAATCCATGTGACTTCCTGTGTATTACTTTCCCTCATGCCTATTCATATAACTTTCAAGTATGTGATTTTTCTTTTATCCTCACCTTATGTGGCTCTTCCACCTAGATGATCCAATATATCACTCCAATGTGAAGATGATGTGCACGTGGGAGTGAGTTTTTCTATCTTTTATCTCAAATGTATGATATATCTATTTGATGTTATTTTCCATGCTTATATTAAATAATGTTTATATTCCACTTAGTTAGTTATGGGTCCCCTTACCAACATGGCATATGAACCAATCAAGGAGGTGTTTTCCTATTTTATATTATATTCTTCCTACACGTCTTCCCAGAATTTCAACCATGCTGCTTGTCTCTCTATTAAATATTAATTCAACATTGCTACTTGAATCACTTTATTTGACTTCATATAGTGTTAAATGGATCGCACTTAAATAGTAAATCAATTGTAAAGTAATCCAACATTGACATTTAACAATTTCTTTTTAGAATTATGCAAAGGCTCCACAACTTTTGCATTAGCTCAATGGTTATTAATAGCTAAAATCTATATCAAGTTCTCCCCAAACTAATCTCAAATGCTCATTTTAGAGGCAAATGAGAATATATATTCCTATTCCCTATTCCAATTGACAAACCAAATGGAAAATACAAAATGTATTCCAAATTTTCTATTCCTATTCCAGCAACCAAATGGGCTCAAAGTGATTATCTCCCACTTTGGAGGTATCCATATGGGTATATTTTCATGGTGGAATGGTTTTTCACTACCTTCAATTGCCACAATGTTTATATCCCCTTTTCAATATGTACTTCAATTATTATTTCCTCACATGCATTAATTGGTTATTATTTTTTCTTACTAAATTGGCATCATCTTTGTTAGTACAATCCATTCATGTTAATACTATTGTTGATCTCTTTGATCAATTTGTAAGGGGATCGTGTATTTCTACATAGGAAAATATTCTTGTGGTAACTACTAGGAAACCTCAAATAGAATCCACATTCTATCTTGTGTACTTTTTAACTTTACATGAAACATTAACTCCCTTGAAATTGATTTGTCACTAGAACAATCAATAATTTTTCCTTAAGAACTAGTGTTTGGTATCACGATCAAGAGAAGCCCAATCATTCATAGGAACTTGACCTCCAATCATTAGGGGAACCTAAATCATATTTTTAGGTCTCACCTTATACGATGACAAAAATTGCCCCCCATTTTATGTTAATAAAACCAAGTGGTTAATGAGCCTTAGTATTAGTAGAATTCCAGACTTTAGTTGATGTACATATGTGTAATATATTTCTTGACAGCTTCAAACTCCATGCTATAGACTTTCTTTCACATAATATCTATATAAATATAAAAATATGCCATCTGTTATGCCATTAATAGCTTATGGAGATATTGTAAATATGTACTCATCTCATTATGGCATGTATTAAATCATTCATAAGCATCGATTTTGGTGCTTTGAAATTTAGTAGTGATTATAAATATCATTTGTGTTCATAGTGTTTTGGCATTTACTTGTGACTATAACCCTTCAATGCTTGTTGCCATGATTCATTTATAGTATTATAAAGACCTAAATAGAAGATTTATTTTTGTAAGTCATAATGTAGTCCAAAAGTGATAGATTCCATCTTTCCAAAGCTTTAATAAATAGCTTCACTTGATCAAATAAAGCATGGGCATCAAAAGGATCATCCAAAATGATGATGGGGGAATCCACTTTTGTACATAGAATTATACAATTAGATTATTATGGTTAAAACATCACCACTATGGTACTGAAGTGCATTCCACTTGTATATGTTGAGCAAATGTAAGTTGGGGAAAAGTGCAACACATATATCAATATCATTAATTTCTTAAGTTTTAATCTGATGTAATGACTCCACTCTATTCAATTCTAGTTTCACCATTTTGAAATATCTTACATTACTCAAATTTGATATTTAACAATAGGTTTATGTTCTGGTTGTATTCTTTTACATTACAGGATGGCATGATCATGCTTTGATACTAATTGTAATGTTCCTAATTTTTATCCTTTAATCTTTTCTTTTTTAATTTTGTATATTGGTTTCTATTTTATAAGTTTCTATACTAGTGAATGGTTGTCGATGATGATGTTCTTTCATATAATAGTAAACATAGTTAAGGTATAATATTATTTTATCATTTATATTAATAAATACCATATATTACATATATGTATTATACTATAATATTTGCATATACTTACTATATCCTTGGGCCCATATATTATTTTACTCTACATTATTATAGAAATTTTACTATTATTTTTTTAAAATTATTTTTAATGCTAATGCTTTAATTTTTTTATTATTGTTATATTTATTTAAAAGAATATTATATTAGAGAACAATAATATACCTTAATTTATTTTATTATCAATATGCATTGCTATTACTTTAATTTAATATTACAACAATATTGTATTCTATTAATATATATTTTTTATTCTATTGATTATACTTGACCAAAATAAATGTATATGTTATTTTATAATAATAATTTTTTAAATCATTATATTGGGATAGATCATACTAGCTTGTATCCCATAGTTATTATATATTATCTATCAATTTTAAGGTTCATGGTAGAAATGTTGATGATAGAAAGAGCACAAGTGGATAAGCTTTCTTCTTGGGTAGAAGATTGATTTCATGGACAAGCAAGCAACAAAACTATATTTTACAATCTACAATAGAAGTTGAGAATGTTGTCACAACAGTGAATTGTTCAAATATTGTATAGATCATGTAATGCCCCGCCAAGGGATCCAAAGAATTTCACTAAGTTTGCCAAACATTTTTTTTTCTTAACATGAAAGTAAAACCATTCATAACTTATACATAGTAACGGAAGCAATAGCAACAAGTCAATAAAAGTAAACATAACAGATTACATTCTTTAAAGATCCCTTAACATTGAATTACATCTAATCATAACTATTCATCTAGCATCACATCCTTATGAAATAACAATGATACATCCAATGTTCTTAAACCATATACAAGTTTCCTTTTAGTAATTACATTTTAGTTTAGCTCAATCATCCACTGTACATGTTACAAGGTATGAAAGGCTTAAAAGAATATACAACTATGTAAATAAAGTACATCATCATCCAATATTAACCTATGATGCAATAACATATTGAAACCACATGTCATACATGATACATCATCACAAAAGATATAAACATCCATCATATAATACAACCATATATCACAAACATAACTAACTAAGTGCACGGTTCCTCCCAACCGTAAATAGCATCATTAGACCATTGTGGATCCTAGCCATCCCTTTGTGTGTAACATCCCAAAGCACTGAAGAGATCATCAGTATTATCATAGTAGGAATGTCACTCCTAAAGCATCCTACTAACATGCAAAGTAAAGCATAAGATAACATCATCTAACATATGCAAATCATCAACATAAGAAACATACCAGTAAATACATCCATTATTGGGTATATCAACTACCATAATGATCCAAGAACATAATGAAGATAATACCAATCAAGAATGCTCCAGCCACGGTGTGTCAAACGGATCTCAAATGATAAGAGTGGAAAAACACTACCACCCAACCGTGTGGAACCTAAGTGGTCCACTCCCACGGTGCTGAGGAGATAATCTCAAGTCCCAAATAGGTTATCATAACCTCATGGCATAAATCTCTAAAAGTCCAGGAATCCTAAAAGTATACTAACACAAAGGTTCCATTCACACAAAACTGACATCTAATTCCCAGAGGCACAACAATGACATGTAAGAAACCTACTCTACAAGCGAGAAAGTGTCATTGCACTTATCATTTACAAGTTACCCTGGTAGTTAGCTAAACTCCATGGGTCCATACTGATCTCATGCGGCCACTACTATCCTCTCATACTGATGAAGCATACTATGGAGTGCAAGGTCGCAACCATGCGTTCTCTCTACTCCCATCCTAGTCTGTACAAGCACTCAAGGCATGGGTGAGAACATCAACAATTATCTTTTTAGGTTCATTTAATCCCCATTTAGTGTGTAAATGTTATCACTTATTAACCAAACTTACAATGAGTTACCCTGGCAGCCACTTAGGGCCCCGGCCCCCATTGCAAGCCACTTCTCGACACTATAAGTAGATTACCTACCCTAAGCTCATGGAATCATAAATCACCACAATCCTGTACAAGCAACTGTAAAGAAAATCCAAAAGATAATCCATAAAAAGAATCATCAAATATCCACAATATAAGCATCAAATATCCATAATAAGAATCATTAAATCTCCATGAGCATCTGGAAAAGCATCCATAGAAAATCATGACCACAATAGTTCTCTATTGGCAACTAAAGGCATCACTAATAATCATAAGTATCAATTGGTTCTCAATAATATACCTCAAAATAAATCACAATATCCATTGGTTTTCAACAAGCAACCAAGACTATCTCATAATCATACTGATCGAAGACTCCAAAATGATTGAGTCAAACATGTCACAACATGACATCATCAAGAAATCAATCCACAATTTAGTCTCATCATGGTGACTAGAAAATAACCAAGGATAACTGATGGATGACCAAAAATGATTAGCTCAAGTGTCTCAGACACGTACATCTCAGCTTCACACATGAAGACTGATGAAGAATAACAATCAGTGAATACAAATATTTCAGAGCATACGATCACATTACCATGGTTGGGCTTATAAATATTGATACCAAATAAGATCAACATGCCAACACATCTCATAACCCCTGAGCCTCTGGTAACAACCTAGGACTGGTCAACACTAGTCAACCCAAAACCCAAAACAAGAAGCATATAGAATACACAATGCAAACACATGTTTTGGTTTACTAAAATCTCATAGTTGAATTAAGTGTAGAGGGTTTCTGTTTTCATTTTCAAGTATACCTCAAGTGTATAGGTTTTACCATTTGACCTACAAGTCAACCCATTTGTTTCCCCCGATAGCTTATTCTTCCATTATTTAAAATAATATTCTCAAAATAGCTTAAGGGTAAATATTTACTCATTAAATCATTTGTCTTTTAATTAAATTTTTTTTCTTTAGTTAACTAAGATCCATAATCTAATTGATTAACTCTTCTCTAATGTTACTTCAACTTTTCAAGATAATCAAAGGATCATTATTTGTTTATAAGAGATCCAAGTATCAATCTTCAAATAAGAAGATTATAACTTTATTAAAATGATCAATCAAATAAATAAATTAACCTAGGTACACCATCCATGACCTATTAACATTCTAATAGTTTTCAATTAGAAACTTAATTAAGTATTACTAAAGTTTGAGTCTTTTAATTTAATCGTTATCATCGTTGACAACCATATAATATCTAAAGTCATAATCCAAGTCATAAGACTTATCAACTTCGATATAGATAATCTACAATCTTGTTAAAAGAACTATGTCAATTAAATCTCTATTACATAACTTAATTATTAATTAAATCTAATTAACTCTCATTAATTGATTTAATTAATAATTGCATAACCATAGCAACGTTCCAACTAATATCAGTTGACTAATAACTAACTAGAACTCTATAAGATAAAAGTCAACTATAACTCAACACTCAAATGATCATATTAATAATTCAATAATAATAACTTGTTAATATTTAATAACAAGCTATATTGAAAATCTTACTAATAATTCTGTAATGACCACATTCATCATTTCTTTAATGAATGCTAATATTTCCTTAACAAATTCATATTAATGATAATCACTTAAATCATTAAACTATTATTTATTAATAATTTGCTAGACCCAACAAACATTAATAAATAATAAACTCATCAAAACTATTATTACTCGTTTCTAAAGACCCTTCCACAAACTTCATTAGTTAATATTCAACTAACCTTAAAGGTATATCAATAATTATAACGTATTAACAATTTAGATCATAACTAGGTTATTAAATGTTATAACAATGATTTTGACCCTTGTCAATTAAATCCAATATCATTTAAAGTCTCTTTATCTACATTACTATAATAATCATCATTAAACATCTCTATATAATATATATTACCATCTCATATTTATTTAATATATATTAAATAGTATTTAATATACATTAAATAAAATTAACATTAAAAGTCAACCATTAGACTTCATATTCTAATTCTTCAATACTCAATTTAATCATTCAATATCTCTTCTCTTTTAATAATATCACTCGCAATAGTTTACAATAACTAGCGTTACTTAAGTAAAACCTCGTTGAATCCAAGATCAACTTCCGTTAACATTTGAATTAATAGTTTAATATTAACTTGTTAACAGCTAATAACAAGTTATATTAAATTAACCCCATTAAATCAATATGTTCCTAAAAGTATATAATATATACAATATTTGAAAAGACCCCTATCGTGTTTCAATAAGACTCATTGTGAATTCAATATCAACAAATATAATTTATGAATATATATATATATATATATTGACATTAACATTTAAATAATATAAAATTATTATTATTTAAAATTTATTAATACTTAATATCATTATATAAAATGATATAACATATAACCATACCGTAAACTTCATATAATAATATTATAACATATAACATTACCACCGAATTCATGTGGTAACGTTATACATTATAATATTACCAACAAATGCTAGTGACAATCCCCCCAGTACCCTGCGATTATCAATTGTGCAGGCAGAGGTCCCATATCATATTTATAACCCTGCGACCATAATCTATTCATACCCCCCCCCCCCCCCCCCTTCAGCGTCAATACCCACAACCATCCATGGATTGGGTGGCAGTGTCGAAGCAGCCTGCTGACGCAGGCCTGTGACAGCACTGCTATTGCAGTGTCTACAGCAACAGAGCTGCCGGCTCTCGTATGCCATGAGAGAGGGGTGGGGGTACAGGCTTGTCCCTCCCGGCCTCTCTTTGAATTATTTTATTTATTATATATTTTATGAAATTTCAAAAACGTGATTCAGATTTAATTAAAAGTTTTCCATCGCGTATTTTAATCTAATTATTAATGATCAGTATTTAAATAATACGTGTGTGTATATATGTATATGTATATGTATATGTATATGTATATGTATATCTATATATATATGTATATCTATATATATATATATATATATATATATATATATATATATATATATATATATATATATATATATATATATATATATATATATATATATATATATATATATATATGAAAATGTGGCACTTGAGTATTATAGTATTTCAATCATATATATACATAAAATGAGAACATATACTAGTTCTAAAGGGTCTTCTAATTCTTTAAATTAAGAATTTCCCTTTTAAAAAATAACGGTCTCTAAATTACTTATAATAACCGTTCCTCAGATTTACCTATTAATTTGTCTAATAGGTTTGATCATAAAATTAATCTTAGAATCTCTTTCATACAACCCTTGTTTAATCCAATCTTTGAATCCAATACAATTCAAACCCAAACCCGATTCAAATCTAAATTCTTTCCTAAATTGAAGCTAGGGTTTTCTATTATTTTCTTTGCAACCAAATAAAACATCTAGGTTCCATTTCAAATTGCAAATTCATTCATGGAATATAATCAGACACATACAATAGACACAATGAAGATAGGAAGAGAAATAGTGCAAAGAGAGTATGCGAATATCACGAGTGCACCTGGACACTGATGCTAATCTGCCATGCCTCAGAAGTCCATAAAAAATCCCTTCCTTCTCCATCATTCGCAATTCCTCCAAGATCCAAGCCAACCGAAAACCTCCAAGTGACTAAAGTGCTAGAAGGAGCATAGAAGCATGTAGAAACATATGAGTATGTAGAAGCATATGAGCTTCTCAAACGCATGTAAGCTTTGAAGCTTCCATTTTAGCTTGAAGCTTGTGTAGCTTGTCCCAAACACACTAGGAGAGCCTCTATTTAAAGGCCTCTAAGATGCATCTAGAATGTGTCTAGAAACAATTAGAAGATAAGCATGACAACCAAGCATGAGTCTTCTCCAACCTTCTAGATGAGTCATAAGGTTGTAGACACCATGTGCTCAAATAAAATGCTAACTTCTAAGTGTAGACAACTAGTGCATTCTTAGAGTGCAAACTCCTGTGTTGTCTACATGACAACTCCCGAAAATTTGCAAACTCCTAACTATTAAAATAATGCACAATCATTAATATAATATTTACTTTTACTTTTCCCAATTTAATTTATTAATTTATTAAATCTCATGCACTAACTTTAATAACTCCACTTATTTTATCTTAATATATTTATATTTTAATCACATGAAATGTAGAATCTTTTAATAATTTTAAATATATTTTCCACTTTTAAATTTCATTTTCCAAAACTTAATTGCTAAAATATTTATTAGCTTTAATAATAATATTATTTAGTCATTTATTTAAAAATGAAAACCAAATATATTATTATTAAAATAAATATTGTCACACTCCAACTTTAAACTTTAAACTTTAAACTTTTATTTTCAAATTTAATTATTTTATTTAATTAATTTCCTAATTAATTAAATAAAATAAATATTAATTTTACATTTAATTAAACCATTAATTAAATCTTTTAATTAGGCTTAATTAATAGAAAATACATCAAAGACTTACAAGTTAAAAATATGAAAACCCATCATAGCCAAAATACATACAAAATCAAACTCAGGGTTTATATCACGAATTATGTCATCTGACACATTCGGAGGGTACTCAACTGAGATACTTGTCCTAATTTCCAATTAGGACAAATGGCTTAAAGGGTTGGGATTTGGAATTGAGAATTTATCTCCCCTCTCTTATCATTGAGATGATGTGATAGGGTACGCTCATCCTAGCAATTCAGGGAAGTCGATACCCGGTACCTGCAACCTGCATAAAAACTACGCATGTACAAGCACAATATATACTAAACTAAATAGGCAATGGCAGGAAGTGGTGCATCGTGTAGATCTTGATTAGCAGGTGACTACGACTCCCTTCCTTAACCACATCAGACACGCCATACAAAAGAAAACACGCAAAGCAAACACGCACACCATAC
Organism: Cupressus sempervirens; assembly: GCA_028749045.1. NCBI lineage: Eukaryota > Viridiplantae > Streptophyta > Pinopsida > Cupressales > Cupressaceae > Cupressus > Cupressus sempervirens. The sequence continues at coordinate 593,414,742 of CM053785.1, read as the reverse complement.
ACATGCAAGTATGGGGTAAGTATCCATAAGAAAACACATGTGATAATAAACCATCTAATCTAATCATTATCAATAACTGAAAGCAATGTAATAATCATCATGCATACATGAAATGTAGAGTCTAAGTAGTCTCATCATATAATAAACTAAATTTGAAACAATATCAGATAGTCTAAAACAATGCCGCTAACCATCAACACAAAACTAATCCTAAAAGAGTTTGACAATGTTAGCAAAAATGTGAACTATGGGTAGGCACTACAGATCAAGCAATTATTGAAAGGAACGAAAGAAGATATCATTGAACTTGTTGTGATAATACAAGTGCTATAAATATATAAAAGAATCTTGGAATGCATATAAAGACTAAGCATATTGAGATTGAGTATCATTACTTGAGAGAGTTGGTACAAGACAAAGATGTGATATTGGAATATGTGAACACAAAGGAGTAGTTGGTTGACATGTTCACTAAGGAACTACCTAAGGATTCTTTTGAGAATATAAGAGGTAAGTTAGGGGTCATCCCCATGCTTGGAAAAAACTAAGTAGAGATTTTGTATTGCATCAAATATTTTAATTAGAATATCATATACATTAATGTAGGAGGTCACACTTTAGGATCTACTTAAAGGAGTCATAAGAAAGACACTAAACTATGAGTAGACGAGGCTACAAGGAGTTAATGTTGAGATGATATTGTTATACTAGTCAAAATAATGACATATCTATATCAACCATACATACAATTTAATGTCTTTGGCATTGTTTTCAAAGAGGGAGAAGCATACAGAGTTACCATACAAAGAGGGAATCAATCAAGGAGGAAGAAAATAGTTGTTTTCAAAAGGGATACATATGTTGCTACATATGTCAGCATGAGTTGAAGTGATGATACAAAGAAAGAGTATGTACTAAATTGATAGAGGGAGCATTGTGAGATTGCATGGATGAGAATTATAATGAAACTAAGAAAGAGATGAAACAAATACAAAATGAGTTGATAGTACAAGTTATTAGCTCCTAATTTGATAGGATTTCAAATACTTTATGAAAGTGCAAGAAATACCTAGGAGTTAGCTAAACACCATACTGGGTATTCCGAACAAATAAATAGGATGAATTGTTAAGACTACCTAGGAGTTACCTAAAAACCATAGTGGGTATTCCTAACAAATCAACAAGATGAACTATTAAGACCTTTTAGTCTTCTTCATTTTGAATTCTACAAGATTTGGGCATGTGTACCTTGGAATTTATAACTTTTCTCCTTAATAGCAATATACAAACATAAATTTCAGCATAAAAAATTGGTTTTCCTTTGAATCCTCTAATTCAAGTTATATACAAGGGGTGGAAAAAATCTAATTCATCAAACCCTAAGACTACATGAATCAAGTGTAGGCTAACTTTTCATATCTACAAAAAATAAAGATTTAAAATATTTGATTTTAGGATTTTACACCATATAGCTTATCCATATTCCACAACTTGTCATATGATCAATGTTTTATCCATTTGTCTATTTAGTCACAAAATTTGACACATGACACCAGATCTATCTCCCCATTGTGTAGAAGAGATTAGTACTCAATCTTAAATCTCATTCTTATCAAAATCTTTCTATGAACCCTCAAATTTCTTAATTCACATCAAGCATTTATACGATCAATTTGATTACCAACAAGATATGAAAAAGATATAACTCTAAATGAATCACAACTAAGAATTCAATAAACTTGGTTATCAAACCTCAAAAAATTGAAAGCAATATAAACAAGAAAAAATTGAAACTGAGTCACCGATATGTATACACTTTGTATTATCTTTCTTGAGAATATAAAGCTCAATGTCAATTTTTATGAGAAAATGTCAAAATAAAATCAACACTTTCTACTATCAATTTCCATTAAAGAAATCATAGATAAGAATATAGAGCAATGGAATAACTAGAAAATGAGATAATACATTCATTTTAAAAAAAAAATTAGACCATTCTCTAGCCTTGGGAACTCCCTTATATAGGTGAGTTGCAACAAGCTTCAGGCTTAGGGATAAAAATCATCTGCCTTTTGACAAAGTACAAAACATTGTTATATAAAAGAAAAATTATCATTATCAAAAAAAATTTAGTACATTAGCCTCTTCAAAAACATATCTAGAATTTTCATGATTTGCAAATAGCTCCATAATTTTTTATGTAGGTATACCCATAGTGGATGAACCACAAAAGTAAGGTATCCTATTTTGATAATCAATTGCTTCCTTGATGAGGAGGGATTACCATTAGTCTTAGTCTATCCACCAAGATTCTCAAGGCTCTCATTATGGGCTTCTTAAGTCCTTATCTTCACCCTAACTCTAAGGTAATTCTTCTCCTATTCCCCTACTCCGCCAAACCACTCTCATCAATTGAAACTCTTCACCAAGCCCAAGACTATGCTTCACTCCTTGTCTTGAATGCTTCCACTAATTAAACTAAGACATTCACCATCTTTACAAGGAATTTAGAGCTTCTTCTCTTATCCATTTGATAAATTACAAGGTGCTTGTAAGGTTTGAGTCATCAATTTGTAAACAATATAAAGAAATGTTGCTAAAGAGGCTACTATAGCTAGTAGCAATTAGGCCACCTATTTGGGTTTTTGGCCCCTAATTTCACAAACTGACAAAGGAGTCATCAAAAAAATTGAAGGTTTGAATAGACTATTTATAATACTCTAGGATTCACTTTGTTTTGGGTCAGCAAGGTATATGTACAATACCAAGCCAAAAATCACCTATTTTTAAGGGTTTTAAGGGCTTGTAACTGCAATCTCCTAAGGTTAGTTCAAACCCCTTCAATATGGAAACTTCAAGACTTGTCTCCTAGCCTAGTGTGCCTTCATTTAGCTCTTCTCCAATCATGTCACTAGATTTCCCATTTCAATCCATATGTTATGCCTTTGAATGTTTGATTTGTTGATCTTCACCTAGCTGAGTAGCCTTCTACTCACTTAGGGCTTTGCTTTAAAAATAGAAAAACATTTTAAAATCACTCCAAAATTTATATATTTACAATATCTATAGCCATCTTCTTGATTCCAAAGTGTTGAGATAATGGGTGTTGCACACATTGCATAATATTATTATATTGTATTATTTTATTATGTAATGTTGTACCTAGATAGACGTGCAACATGTAAAGATTCCCATGGGATAGACTTGATGAGTTGTATTGTAACATTGTGATAATATTTCATGTAATTATTTAATATTAGGAAAAAGAATTAAATTTCTAATATTAAATTGTAGGTCAGTGAGTTAGGTAGCACATGGTTTTAGCACATAGTTTATGTAATACCACTTGGTGGTTTTGTGGGACTTGTTATTATATAAGTAGCCACAAGGGTAGTTGTTGTTGCAGAGAAAATGTGAAGATAGAAGGTAGAAAAAGCAATAGCCAAGTGGGGCAAGGCTTGACAAGTTAGCCAAGGGAGAATTTGTGAAGGTTGGAAGCATGGCATGGGATGTGTGGATTTATGCTTGTTCACATGGATTTCTCGGTTGTGGCTATGGCTTTGAAGGCTTCCATGGTTGTATTGCGATGGTATTTTTGCTAAATATTACATGGTGATGGATGCTTTTAGAGGTTTTCCAAGGTATATCATGTGTCACATTTTGTGGGTATGTCATCTATTCTCTTGCATGTAGATTTTAATTGCATATTTATTTCAGTTCTATTATGGGTTATGTGGAAACGGTAATATTCTTTCTTGCAAGTTTCCTTACAAGTGGTATCAAAGCTATGGTTTTATTATTGTAACCCTAGATTAAATCCATCAGAATGCATGAGAGGAAAAAAGAGAGGGCAAGATATATGAGTTGTTTATTGCAGATCTGAAGGTTTTTGATTTGTTGTTATGATGGGATGTTGGTAGATTTTGGGCATGTCAAATTGTTGGACAAATGGATTTTTTGGATGTTTCATTTAAATGAGGGTTTTAGGGGGAGCTTGTAGAAATGACCTTTTGGGTAAAAATAGACCTCACCATTAGATCTGGGTTGACATTTCCACAAATTTTGACATATAATATGCCCTAGTTTGGCCATGTTAAGAGGAAATGAAAGAGTTTTTAGTTTCAACCCGTGATGGTCGTCAAAATTAATCCTGTCAAAATTTTCATCACAAAAAAAATCGTAGTGAAAATGGTAAAAATACTATCTTAGTAAAAAAACCATAACTTTCTTTCAAGATATCAAATTTTAGACTATTGATCTCAGATTGGTTTTGACAATTGTGTGTCAACACACTTAAGATATTTACTAAGTTCATGTCGAGCTAGTAATACATGTCGAATATAATATGTATAGATGTCAAGTTGAAATGAGTGTTGATTTACTTATGTTCCAAGTCACTCAAGTGCCAAGCATATAGACCATGCTAAGTGATTCAAGTGCCAAGTAAGTAGTTGATGCCAAGCAATTCAGGTGTCGAGCCAGAAACAGGACTACATTATGTGTCAAGCATCAGTATTATCAAGTGCCAAGTAACATAGATTAGATCTAGTAGTTTGTAATGACACAAATGACTATGTAAACCATTTTTATGCCAACTTATGGATAAATCTCAAAGCTTTGAAGATAACAACAAGTCTATTTGGATTCCCTATGCAATCAACATACAACCAATCAAAAAATTGGAAGGGATTAAGTATAAAAATGAATGAATCTTAGCTATAGATTCATACCTAACCCTAAGCCACCAAATTATTTTTAAGGAAGACAAAGCCCCATAATTCAATATGTATGTATGCATGTGAGTGAAGAGTAGAAGTAAGAGAAGGGGTGAATTGATCAAAAAGCATTCAAGGTGACTTAGCAGAGTGAAAGAATTGTAGAATCAATTTACAAAACAAAAGATCAAAGACCTTGCATTAGCAAATCAGATTAGAAAGGATTAAGAAGGACATAATGGTAATCTAAAACCAGCAAGTTAAAATTGTAAGTCATCATATCAAACATTCTACCATTACTTTCTAACAACTATATCAGCAAAGTGAAATCCTTTGGACTAAGGTTGAATTAACAGTCATTATAAAATCCTTTAACAGGGTGACATTCTAAGTGAATGTTCTAAAGTCCTTTAACTAGGCAGACTTCTAATAGGGTGTTAAAATCCTTTAACAGGGTGAGATTTAATAGTCTCTTGCAAGCCTTTAACAAGGCAGGCCTTTCATAGGGTAGATCATGTTTTATGGTCAACTTAATATAACCTTGATAGGTGACACTTTATTGTTGCAGTAGTGAAGAATTGTGGGTGTCATCCCCACCCAAGTTTTACCTTCTCATTTGGAGGGTTTTTGGTTAATCATATCAGGTGTCAAGTGTATGTATGCTCATCTATTCTAATGCATTTTCTTTATATTTGATTTCAGTTTGTTACATGCATCTAAAGAATGGTATAAGAGTTTTAAGTGCTAAAGTTTGAACTTTTGATTCACCCCCCCCCCCTAGAAGTATATGTGTTTCCCATTTGTAATTTCAACACAAACTTCTTATAGGCATTGGAAAGCTAATTCAGAGCACTACAACTTGGTGTAGGTTTAGTTCTATGATTTTGAAATTTTGTCAATTTTAAGAGCCCAAAACTCAGATGTTGTTTATTTTAAGCATACATTAGGGCATAACTTGGGCATATGGGGTTAGATTTTGGACTTTGAGTAGTCAATAGAAAGCTCTTGGAGAGCTCGACACATTGGTTCAAATTTGGTGCACGTTTGGCATGGTTTATTTGGTGATATATTAATTTGAATAGTTTATGGAATATATTAAATATGGTAACATTATGAGTTTATGACATTGTATGTTTGGAGATTTAAGATTTGATGTTATTGTATATTCAATTCATATTTAGATTGGTCTCATGATGATATGATTGTCAGTATTTGGTTTGGATATGTATGATGACTTGTTGGGTATGCAAGTTGTACAATTTTGTAGGTGGTCTATACTTACATGTTGCATTTATAGCTTGGATATGGGTTGTCTTTGCCCATTGATCTTTCATTATTGATGCATGTTCAGATTGTTGGCTTGGATTTGGGTTGTCTATGCCCTAAGTCACACGATTTTTTGATTTTTCTTCATGTAGAAGGGATGAGATGTTGTTACCAGATATAGTCATGGTGGATGATTGTGGTTGACTATTTTATGTTGATAAATTGGACATATTGATAATAGGTGTATAATAATCATGCTCAAGGTCATACTTAGGAATAGTATATTCAATCTAAGGACTATTTTCCCCAGCATGAGGTGCATTTAATTTATCAACCTAGGGATGTATACTTGAAATGGTTAGCACGATATGTGCACTAGGTTTCTTAATGAGTCATTATGCTTATGTTGTAGGAAAGTAAAATGCAAGGAAAGAACCTACACTAGTGCTATAGGAAACTATCACACTTAACTCATCACTAAAATGAATGTTGGAAATACAATTAAAAATACTAACTTATATTCCAACTCAATTCATCTACTATAACTATTCTTACAAATGTTGCAAGAACACTCACAAAGTATGATGTTATAGGAAGGATCTTATAACTTCTACCTACAATACTAGAATTACTGAAAACAAATCTACACTACTCTAATCTGATCCACCTCCCAAGTGGGCCCCCTTGGTTAGCTTCTACTAATCTACTAAAAGAGCTATTTCATTATGTTCCAAAAATTCCTTACATTAGAATGATACTAAGACTATAAAAATAACCCACTGCAAGAGTCAATAGTTTCTTTACATAACATTTCTTCTAACCCCCTAACACTATTGATCTGATCCCTATAAATAGAGGATTGACACTTTCTAAAATAGGAAAGCAAACTAACTAACTACAAATCTTCCAAAGAAAAAAGAAGGAAAGATAATAGTTCAAGATATGAGTAATAAAGTCTGGACAACCAATTTGACACAATAGTGAATGTAGAGAAAATATAGCAATTATTCATAGCTCCTCCTTGGTAGTGGTCATGTCTCTTGGTACTGTTATGACTTCTTCTACCATAGCTGGACCTTAACATTTTCTCCTTGAATGTCGTTAGCCATCTTCAGCTTCCTTTTCTAACAAGTTGGTTACAATGCAAAGATATTTGCAAATAAGAATAATCAAATTAAATCCAAATATTAGAACACACATGTATATGGTTATATGACATACTATCTACATAGGTTAATGGATCTATTATGGACTTTAATCATCAATTCAAGTAAACATAAGTTCGCGTATGTATTGGTGGTATTAAAATAGAGTATTAAAGTTATCATAAAATAGAGGCAATAATTAGCCTTATCATCTGCCCCCTTGTAAACTAATTCTTGTCCTCAAGCATGGCATTTCTTGTTTAGTGATCCAAATTCTCCAACTTTAATCCTCCCCCTCTTGCTACTTTTGAAGGTGTAGTAGAATCCTTGTGTTCTCTCCCAAACTTCCTTTCTATTGTCCTCCTATAGCTTGTCAATTCTATCAGCATTAATATCATATAGGGGCCACATGAGCATTGGAGGTTGCATTGTGAGTGGGAACCATAGTTCTAGCCTAGCATGTTTCCCCAATTATATATACTTTGGAGCTCAGTGAAGGGAAGCCTCTAAATTGATAAGACTGTGTGGCTCTGATCTTTTGAGTGTCTCAAGTAATCTACTCCACCTACTTTTAACACCAACATGGCTCTTTGAAAGGTAAAGTAAGGTAGATTATCATATTCTACATAGACCTTGGTTCTAGCAATGAAGATTATATCCCTTATCTCCTTGTGCTTATCCCCATAAATCAATCTAAACCAGTCCCTAAGAATTTCCTCTGGATTACTACTCTTAGCTCTCAATAACAAGGGCTCTATTCTTTCCTCATCTCTATAATTACTCAATTTTTTGTCATAATTAGCTTCATTATACAGCCAAGGCATCAAAGCCCTCAAATGTATATCCCCTATGTAGATTAAAGGATTCCATTGGGTTTCTCCTAGGATGATAAAATTGTGCACATATTACTCATAAAGCAAGTTTTGCTGCTAGGATGGCAGAGTCTGGTATAAACCATAGAATTCGTAAGCTGATTTGAATTCTGCATTTATGTTCTTGGGGGTTAGCATAAGTTGGAATAAAAGGAATTGTTCCTTTAAACATAGCATAAATCTGAGGTGGTGATCTACAAGCAAGTGCTTAATCAGCCAATTTGAGGGCATGATCCATCCTTTGTTTTTGGTTTGCCAATTGCTCCTTCAAATCTATAATTTCCTCACCTTGGGACACTATGACTTTCTTCATCTTCTTCCTCTCCTCTTCCCATAGGGTTGCAGCAAGCATATGTTTTCCATACAACTAGAAAAGAAATTTTTGCAGGTAATAGAACCATTGTCCTCTTCATAGTTATTGGTATTTTTCCTCTGTTCCCTCCATGACTACTCTAAGAAATTTATAAGCCATGTTAGCTTGTAGGGATCTAGGCTAGTGTTTGAATAAACTAACTCATGCATTATGGGAGCTATTTCATCTTTACAACTTGGAGTACCTTGTTGGCTTGTTGGGGAATCATTTTGATTTTGATTTACTTCAACCCTACATTCCTCATTAGGGTTTTCAAGAATGTTTGAAGTTTCAGGGGGTGGAGGAGAGTCATCTGGAACAATTTGTACTAGGGATTCTTCAATGGATGGTTTGGATGAAGTAGACTAAGCTTCTACTAGCACTTTAGAAGTTTGTCCCCTCATTCTAGGACTTCTTCGCATAGGGGTCTCCTCAGGTATCATAGCCTTCTTCCTACTACTTCCTTTTAGTGTCTCGGCTGTAAGAGTGACTACTATAGGACCCCTCTTAGTTTTCTTTTGCTTTGTGATTGTAGGATTTGATTTTCTACTACTCGAGTTGAGGTCTCTTCTTGTAATTTTCATTCTCTCTTTGCTCGGGTAGAGGTAGGTATTTTAGTCTCTTGAACAGGTAAGGGCACATGTTCTTGCACATTACCAGCTTTAGCATCTTGAGTGCTTTTATCAGTAGGTTCATCAATGGGAGCTACATTTTCTTCATTGGGATATTTATTAAGGACAGCCTAGGGTTGTAGGGTTTTAGCTTGGACAAATTCTTCTCATGATATGGGAGAGCCATCCCTAAGTGATCTCTCTATGAGCAATTTGATTAGGGCATGATGGGTGACAAAGTTGTCCTTCTCCTTTTGGGTTTCTTCAGCACTAATGCATAACATGTTATACAAGAAATTGGGAACATTTATTGGATAATTGTACCTCATGTAACTAAGCAATTTAAAATGATGTGCATGCAAATATTAAAATCTTCCTTCATAGGTGAGGTACCTAATAATGTACATAACTAGCTCATTGTATGGCGATAGAAGAGACATCCTTTTGTAACCCTACTTGGTTATATCTAGCTAAGGATAAATTGGTGTGATAAATTGATCCTTAGTTGATCTTGCATCATGTGTATTAGGGTAATGTTCTCTTACTGTTGGTAACCCATTACTTCTGATATTCACTCTTCTATAATAACAACTGTCAATCTCCATATTGTAGCTTCTCCCTTACTAAATGTTCTCGTAAATTATGTGGCTACTTCTTCATCAAATTTTGTTAGACTTAAGAAATACCCTAACCAACCACATGCATTAAATCTTCTCACTACCTCTATGTCTAAGAGTAAAACAATATGCTTCACCAGTTCTTATCGATGTAATTGTCCACCTATTTTTGCTTGACAGTTTCACTCTCTACTCTACTTGCACTATTTCCCTCTTCCCTCCTATGAATTTAGGCTTTCTTTTCTTTATTCTTTTTTTTTACAAATCCATTTTCACATTTTACACTCTTTTCAACTAATTAATGTCATAATCATTTGTCATGAGTAGTAATAATGTATTTTAATGAGAGTAAATCATAGATATGTGAAAATAATTTCAGAATTGAATTTGGATCACTTGAAAATTAAATTTGCATCACATCATAGCCTAACAATAAGGAATCATTCAAGAATAAGGGTACGACACCTAGACACTTGCGTACTTATAGAAATTGAGTTTTAATCAATATAAGGGAGTATAAAGATTTGAAAAAAAATCATTAATAAATAGTAATTTCATTAGGAATTAGTAACCTTCCCTACCCCCTAAAAAAAATGGACAAGTGTTCACACTTATCGTACTTAGCATGGGGTATGAAACTGGCAGAACATCATAATAATATAAATAATGTAGTACTAGATATAATCAAAAAAATCTATTTTCTATAAATGAATAAAGATTTGAAAAGCTTATACCTATTATTTGATCATTGTACATACCAAAAGGTGGCAAAAAATACATTAGCAGTGACAACATACATCAACAAACTTGTGGTGTTTATTGAAAGCATTGTAAAATGATTATGTCAAAGGTGGGTGGGTGATAGGTAAAGAAATGAGATGAGTTGGAAAAGAAGAAATTAGAAATTGAATGGAGAATTTTTGAACTTTATGTGGACATAAAGTTTTTATTATGGGTATGTACAAAGAAATTAGTATTGAATAGTTGTAGGTAGGAGCTTAGCACCTTCTACTGCAAGAAGGGTTACCTAGTGTGCAATTGAATCTGGCCATTGAAATTTCTGCAAGAAGTCCTCTTTTGTTTGTGGTCATTTATATAACTTGACTCTATGGCCATTGACTTATAACTTAAAATGCACTAGATAAATGGTAGTTAACTAGATGGCTCCATTTGCAAATACATGGTTTATGTCATAGGGACCCAGCCATCGTGTTTGCAGCTTGCCTAGCATATCTTTAAATTTGGAATCATCTAGCAATGCCCAATCACCAATTTGAAATTGTTTATTCTTAATGTGGGAGTCATGTCATTGTTTCATTTGCTTCTATATGATTTTAGTGTGTTTTAGAGCAGCCTTGCACATTTCATCCAAAGAATTAAGATGCAGAAGACATTCTCTTTGTGCTACAAGAAGTTCAATGTTCAACTCCAATGTTGTTCTTAAAGTTTTATGTTCAAATTCAATGGGGAGAATTTCTACTTTCCTATATAGTAACTGAAATGGTATGAACCCTATAGTAGTTGTCCATGCTGTTTTATAGGCCCAAAAAACTTCTGGTAGTCTTCTATTCCAATCCCTTCAATGCAAATGAACTATTTTTTTTAAGATGGCCTCTATCTCTCAATTTATAATTTTTTCTTGTCCATTACTTTGAGGGTGATAGGGTCTTTATCTCTAGTGTCTAATATTATATTGTTTCATAAGTTCTGTAATCAGATTAGAAGTGAATTGAGCACCTTGGTCAGTGACAAGTTCTTTGGGTACACCATAGCGAGTAAAGATTTCTTCATACAAAAATTTTGCAACTTTGTGACCACAAGCATGCTTCATGGCTTTGACTTCAACCCATTTTGTTAGGTAGTCAGTGCACACAAGGATATATGATTTCCCATTAAATGGAGGATCAATTGGACCAATGAAGTCCATGCCCCATTTGTCAAATGGTGTTAACACTAGTTGTCAATTGAGAGGCATTTCATCTGTTCTTGTTGGTCTACCTATCCTTTGACATTTATCACACTTCTATGTATAGTTGGCTACATCTTTGTGAAGCATAGCCCAATAGTAACCAGTTGTTAAAATCTTCAATGTTGTTATTTTTGCTGCAAAGTTTCCTCCACGTGGTTCATTATGACATGCATGTAGAATGTCATATGTTTCATCCTCTCTCACACATCTCCTCCTAACTTGATCAAGTCTAGTGTAAAATAAGACATTATAAATCCAAGAGAAATAGAAACTTTTTGCTATAAGTAGCTTCTTTTCCTTGTAATAGAAATGTGATAGCATTTTATTAGATGCAATGTAGTTAGAAATGTTTACATACCATGGAGTTTGGACAGCAATATGAAATAAATGCTCATCTGGAAATGCATCATCTATCAGAGTAGTGTCATTCTCATCATGGTGGATTCTTGATAAATAATCAGCTACCACATTGGCTCTCTTAGGCTTATCAATGATGGTGATATCAAATTCCTACAACAATAGTGGCCATCTTGCTAACTTTCCTATAATAGCAGGTTTGTTTATGAGGTATTTAATTGTTGCATGATTAGTATGAACAAATAAGGGATAGCCAATTATGTAATGCTAGAATTTGTTCAAAGCATAAACTACTACTAATAGTTCTTTTTCAGTCACTATATAGTTTAACTCTGGTCCATGAAGGCTCTTGCTAATATAATAGATTGCATTTTCAAGATGTTGAGATTTTTGTCCTAGAACTCAACCTATGGGATAGTCAGAAGCATTTGTATGTATGTGAAAAGGAAAAGTCCAATCAGAACCCCTAAGTACTAGTGTAGTGGTCAACAATGATTTAAGCTTTTGAAAGGAGTTGTTACATTCCTTTGTCCAGGTAAATTCAACCTCTTTGGTAAGCAGGGTATAAAGAGGACTAGCTATTTGACTAAAATCCTTAATGAATCTCCTACAATAATTAGCATGTCCTAAAAAATATCTCACTTCTTTATGTTTTTTTGGAGTGGGGAGTGTGAGAATTACCTCTACTTTTGCAAGGTCTACTTGGATTCTAGCTTTAGAGATAAAATGTCCCAATACTACTCCTTTCTACATCATCAGGAAGCATTTATCACTGTTGATAGAAAAATTATGCTCTTCACATCAGATGAGTACCTTCTCCAAGTTCTTCAAAGCTTCCTCAAATGTGACACCAAATGTAGTGAAGTCATCCATGTATATCTCCATGCAGTCATGGGATATATCAGCAAAGATGTTGATTACAACTCTCTGGAAAGTAGCAAGTGCATTACATAAACCAAATGGTAATATAGAATAAGCATAAGTACCCCGAGGACATGTGAATTTGGTCTTCTCTTGATCTTATGGAGCAATGCTTATTTGGTTGTATCCAATGTATCCATCTAGAAATGAAAAGTATTTCTTTCCAGCCAAAGTATCCAAAACCTGATCAATAAGTGATCCTTCTTTATGGAATTTTGTAATTCTTTGTAGTCTACATAGGTCTACCACTTCCCTCCTTTTTTAGGTATAATAACTAAGGGTGATATCCATTTACTATCAGAAATTGGATAGATAAATCCAACATCCAATGATTTTGACAACTCTATCTTAATTATTTCATGCAATGTTGGGTTTATTCTCCTTTGAGGCTATCAAAGTGGCAAGCTTTCTTCATTGATGTATATCCTATGAGTGCAAATTTTAGGACTCAATCATACCATATCCTTATAGTCCCAAGCAAAGGCTTTTTCATGTTGATTGAGGAGCTTGGTTAATAGTTCCAATTGGGATATGGACAACTTATTGTTTACATGACTATTATGACCAGGGGAAAGTTCCACATTAGTTGTTAATTCTACCATTGACACTTTTGGTATTGGTCTTGTACATACTTTTCTTGGCAATAGTTGGTCAATTATTTTAGGATTTGCTAGGTAAAAATAGTCTTCATAGGTACATAGTTGTAAGAAAGAACTTTCATTAATATCTTTGGCCACTATAGACTCATTAGTGAGAATGCTTTGTATTATATCATCTTCTTCCTATATTTTTAGAAAATATTGTTTATGCAACATCATGAGTTGAGCTACAAAATTTAGTTCTTCCTCTTCATCTCCTAAATTTGGCCAAATAGGTTCTCCCAAATTTGGTTGAGGTTGGGTAGTGGATATAGCTCTAGCTTCCTTATGTTTTGACCATTTGAAATTGTCATACTACCTAATCTACAACTAATTTTGGCATCAGTAGTGGCTAACTAGGGTCTTCCTAATATGACAAGATAGCTAGCAAGTTTTACTTTGGGTGATAGAATAAGAAAATCAATAGGGTACTCCCATGAATCTAAAGTCACTATCACATCTTATATGAGACCGTCTGGAGTGATAGTTGAACTATCTGCAAGTTGTAACACTGTGGGAGTTTTCCTTAAGCCCTCCATGCATAACCTATGCATTTTATCTTTTCTCATTACACTGATTATTGCTCCAAGATCAACTAAAGTATTTTTCATAACTTGTCCATTTATGATCAAGTTAACTATTGGACTACCAGGGTCTGAATACTTTGATGTTACTACCTTCCCTAACATGATATCTACTAGTTTCCCAACAATATGAACTATTTGAGGGTCTTTTTGCTTTTGCTCTGGCTTCTTAAGACATGCTTCCTTAATAGCCTTTCCATAAAGAGGGACATCCTTGATAGCTTGAAACAGAGGAATTTGAACATGCATATTTTTTAGCTACTCAATAATGTCAAATGTATCTTCCTTTTGGGGTATAGATTTCTCTTTATCTAGCCTATGTGGAAAAGGAGGATTCACTACGGTATGGTTAGTAGTCTTTCTAGATACATCAGTTGGCAAGTTAATATTTGGCAGTATCATTTCTAGAAGGGATGTTGCAAGAGCATTTGAAAATTCTATTATAATAGGGTATTATGTTGTAGGCAAAGTTTTACTTGACCTTAAATGTATATCAGATACTTCTAAGGAATATGTAGGGAATTGTTGAGTATCTAGTGTGTACATTTGCTGTTGTGGTTGCTTGTTGTTTGGATTTGGTTGAGGTTGACCAAGAAACTAAGTTTGGCTTAGGGTTAACATTAGTTGCTAAAGGAGCTGGCATTATTTTAGGTTGTTGAACTAGAGGCAATAGTTGTGGGTTACTAGGATTTTGGTTAGGCCATTGTGATGGCCTCCTCCATTGATTATTAGGCTACCAATTTCCTTGCGATGGTTGCCATTTGTTTTGTTGATTTTGCCATTGATTTTTTTGCTCATTTTTCCACTGGTTATTGTACTAGTTTGGCCAAGAAGGTTTAGATTATTGGGAGAGATTCTAATAGCTTTGGTTTGGCCATTTTTTATTATAAGGATTTGAAAATTGTAGAGGATTTGGAGGCATACCTTGTCTTGAGGCCCATGGTCGATGTTGAGCAATGAAGAACACCTAATCATTGTCCCTATCTATCTTCATGTACTTAGTCAATAAATGTTGGTTCTCTAGGTTGGCTAATAGTTTACATGTGTAGTCTTTCTTTTGTTTGCAACAATAAGGACAATACTCAACCAATTGTGATTCAGCTTCTACATGCTTCTTCTTTGCAGTCATTGTGACAAGATGTGTAGCAACATAATGTATGATGTCCTACTTGAAATCTATCAGTAGGTTAGATATCTTGAGCTTTGAAATACCCTAACTGATTCCTTTAGTGACTAGGGAATGAGATCCTTGACCTTTCTTCATAGTTGACCTTGTATAGTTTTGATAGATTTTCTTGAGGTCATCCCAAGAAGATTGATATACATCACTACCTGCCATTAGGTCTAGTGGTTTTAACCAATTATCATGCACACCTCTCAAAAAGACTAGCTTTTGTGAATCCTCAAACAACACATGCTAAGGGTTCTTTTGCAATGTATATAAGAAATGTGAAACATAGTCTTCTAATTTTTTTTCCTCCTTTTTTGATATCTTGAATCTTGAAGATGTCATCTCCTCTTGAACCATATGCTTTGCAATACTCTTTGTATTTATCTAGAAATAGAGTTTGCATTTCATCCCAAGTTCCTACTACATTGGCTCCTAAGCCCATGAACCATCATAGAGTTGATTCTTTTAGTGTTGTTGGGAATGATTTGAGCTTATGAGCATCATTGTTGTAGTCAAAGCTATGAAAAAGTATGTCAAACTTAAACAAGAAAGTATTAGGGTCTTTAGTTGCAAGGCCATAGAGCTTTGGAAGAGTAGTTGTGAGTATATTCTTGAGATGAGCATTATTTATGAGGCTTGGATTACTAGAGGTATTAGATTATGAGGTTACTGCTAAAAAGGAACATTGGGTGCTAGATTGTTAACAACTAGTGGATTTGGAATAGTACTATCAAGGAAACTGGCCAAAATTTTAGCAAAAGGTTGAAGACGACTCAGATCTATAGGTTTTGCTCTTGAAGATGATTCTGTAGGAAAAATAGGGCTTGCATCCTCAAAAGGCAACTCAACTTATTCCTCTTCAATTTCTTCATTTAAATTAATAGACTCCCATGGAAGAAATTTTCCATATTCATCTTGTTGTCTTCCTCTTCTATGCATGCAATTGAATTCTTCAAACTAGTGAAGAAAGTTTTAGGACTACAAATTTCTAAAAAAAACTTAACTAAGAACTATGACTCAAGAATGCTCCTAGCTTGACACCATCCCTGGAAATGATGCCAAAAAAATGATCTGCCTCACAATAGGTGTATAATAATCATGCCCAAGGTCGTACTTAGGAATAGTATATTAAATCTAAGGATTATTTTTCCCACCATGAGGTGCATTTAATTTGTCAACCTAAGGATGTATACTTGAAATGGTCAGCACAATATGTGCACTAGGTTTCTTAATGAGTCATTATGCTTATGTTATAAGAAATTAAAATGCAAGGAAAGAACCTATGCTAGTGCTACAGGAAACTATCACACTTAATTCTTCACTAAAATAAATGTTGGAAATACAATTAAATACTAACTTATATTTCAACTCAATTCATCTACTATAATTGTTCTTACAAATGCTGCAAGAACACTCACAAAGTATGATGCTATAGGAAGAAACTTATAACTTCTACCTACAATACTAGAAATACTGAAAACAAATATATACTACTCTAATCTAATCCACCTCCCAAGTGGGCCCCCTTGGTTGGCTTCTGCTAATCTACTAACATAGAATGTAAACCAAGAGCTATTTCATTATGTTCCAAAAATTCCTTACATAAGAACGATACATAAAACTATAAAAACAACTCATTACAAGAGTCAATAGTTTCTTTTCATAAACGTTCTTCTAACCCTCTAACACCATTGATCTAATCCTTATAAATAGAGGATCAACGCTTATTCTAAAATAGGAAAGCAAACAAATTGACTACGAATCCACCAAAGAAAAAAGAAGGAAAGATAACAATTCACAATATGAGTAATAAAGTTTAGACAACCAATTTGACACAATAATAAATGCAGAGAAAATGTAGAAATTCTTCATAGCTCCTCCTTGGTAGTGGTTGTGTCTCTTGGTACCGTTATGACTTCTTCCACCAAAGCTGAACCTTAACATTTTCACCTTGAATGTTGTTGGCCATCTTCAGCTTCCTTTGCTAACAAATTAGTTATAATGCAGAGATATTTGCAAATAAGTTTAATCAAATTAAATCCAAATATTAGAACACACATTTTGATGGTTATATGAAATATTGCATTATATATATAATATTGGCAAAATATGACATACCATCTACCCATAGGTTAATGGTTCTATTATGACTTTAATCATCAGTTTAGGTAAACATAAGTTTACAAATGTCTTGTGGTATTAAAATAGAGTATTAAAATTACCATAAAATAGATGCAATAATTAGCCTCATCACATACTGAGAGTTAGTTTCTCAGTTCTAGGATGTGATCATGGTGCCATGGATTTTATCATGACATGATTGGATATACAAGTATATTCTTAATATTCATTGGTTTGGATTTCTAATTTGGTTATGGTGGTATATCTGCTTGGTTGAGGATCATGATTATTTGATTTCTTTTGAGGAGCTCATGATGTGCACTTTGAGTTCTTTAATAGTTTGATGTCTTGGTTGATTATCATGGTTAGAGGATGGTTTTTCATCATGATATCATTGATAGCTTAGATACACAATTTAGTGGGAGCTTGTGATAGTGATGAGGTGATAATGCAAGACTAGTTCCTAGTTTGGTTTGTATCTTCTTGGTTTTGAAGATCTTGGTTTCACTAGGTACTAACACTTTGGTTTTGTGAGTGTAGACTTGGAGGATCTTCATGTAGGAGATAAATTTTATGATGTCATAGGTGACTTGGCACCATGGTTGAGTGAGAGTTTTTTGACATTGATATATTGATTGAGTGTTTGCAAATGTTGGAGGTTTGTCTTAGATTCTATTGTTGCAAAAGCATCTTTGACATTTGTATGGTACACTTGGTTATCTTCAGAGTGTGTGAAGATGGTTAGATATTGAGGACTCATAAAGTTCTTGATTATCTTCATGGTGTGTGGAGACGTTTCTTCATGGTATGTGTACATGGTTTTCTTCATGATATATGGAGATGGTTGCATCTTGAGGACAAATGAGGTTCTTGGTAAAGGTGTGGTTTATGCTTTCATTTGACATGTTAGCCTCAGTGTGAGGATGGTTTCATTATTATGTCATAGTATACTCTTGATATGAGTTTAGAGTTGTGATATGTTATAGTATGTTCGTATGGATCATGTTATCTCTTTGGTTGAGATGGTTTAGATTATGTTGTCATGTTTATGTTCTTGAGGCCATGGTTGGAACTTTGACATTGATCTTGGTTTAGTTTTTTGATATTGAGTACATTGATCATAAGCTAGATACTTCATAATATTACTATGTTACATTTGGATTTGGCATGGATTGATTTGTTATAGGAGCTCATGGATACTTAGAGACAGTGGTGATGCTTATTTCTCTTGGATTAGAGAATCATTTGTTGGGATGGTTGATGGTTTTAGTAGGATGTCTGAGGGGTATTCACCTGATATGGACTTGAGAGGAGATTTTTCTTAGATGAGTATTAGTTGGAAACTTGGGTATCTTGATGATCATTCTCATTCTCCACTCTTGGTCTACTCGGCAGTTTTCTACTTGAGAGGTATAGACCATTTTTTTCTCTTAGTTGCATTATATTTATGCTTGTATTTCATGGATATGGATCTTGAGCTATGGTACATCAGTTAGTTCTGGAAGGCTTATTTGAGAGGTGGTTTAGCATTGGTTATCTCCATTTGCATATGTTGTTATGATAATTTAGTTTGGAAGATGGTTTTATATTGGGCATATTCCTTGGATTAGGAATGGTTTATGAGTTTGATCTTCTTGTGAGAGGCTTACATCCATGATTAGTTATATGGTATGGTTTGGATGTTATTGTAGCTTCTTGTTGTGGTTTTAAGGAGGAGATCATATTTTCATAGTTTACATCTAGAGGTTTGTGTAGGACATGATACAGGTTATGATTTGCATGGTTTCTCTTTGGTCTTGGTTATCTTCTTGGATGTTCAGTTTTAATTACATTGGATTTGAGATTGGTTAGAGATTGTGATCACTAGTTTGTGTTCATGTATGTCCTATGAAAGATGGCATGATTATTTATTTATCTCTTTTCTTTGTTGGTTGTGGAGAACTTGGGAGAGTTTTGGAGACTTGTTATGAGATTTGTTCTTGCAGGTTATTGGTTTATGTATTGTGGATGTCCTTGATACTACATGGATTCGCTTCTTTGAGATGTTGTGAGTGAATTGGTTATAGATTCAACATTATCTTTTGTAGTGGGAGCTTCATGGTATATATATGGAATGTATTTCTCTTGAGGCTTGTTATTTTAGGTTACAAATTGGATATGTTGATGATGTGAGATGCACTTGGTATACCTTTGGAGGTATGGATAGTTCAATGGGTTTGGCACTTTTTGTGGGTGTTATGGATCAGGATTTGTGCTTGGCATTCTAGTTGGTATAGGATTTTCTAATCTTCTAATACGAAAATTTAGGTGGCTTTCTCTTTGGATGGCTTCTACGTATGTCTACTGGTAGCGGCATAATAGGAGGTGAGATCACTCATGTTTGAGATGTTGGATACTTTGATTTTGTTGTAGGTACTAGGATGGAGTGCATGGCGTACTTTGATCCATGATGGTGGATGTTTTAGGAGAGATTGTTCCCTTGTTCATTTATGTGGCTATAGATTGACCCTATGCAATGTATACAACAAGTGGGAGATTATTGAGATAATGGGTTTTGCGCACATTGCATAATATTGTTATATTGTATTATTTTATTATGTAATGTTGTACCTAGACGGACGTGCAATATGTAAAGATTCTCATGGGATAGATTTGATGAGTTGTATTGTAAAATTGTGATGATATTTCATGTAATTATTTAATATTGGGGAAAATAATTAAATTTTCAATATTAAATGTGAGGTTAGTGGGTTAAGTAGCACATGGTTTTAGCACATAATTTATGTAATACCACTTGGAGGTTTTGTGGGACTTGCTACTATATAAGAAGCCACAAGGGTAGTTGTTGGTGTAGAGAAAGTGTAAAGTTAGAAGGAAAAAAAGGCAAGAGTTAAGTAGGACAAGGCTTGATAGGTTAGCCAAGGGAGCATTTGTGAAGGTTGGAAGCATGGCATGGGATGTGTGGATTTATGCTTGTTCACATGGATTGCTCAGTTGTGGCTATGGCTTTGAAGTCTTCCATGGTTGTATTGCAATGGTATTTTTGATGAATAGTACATGGTAATGGATGCTTTTGGAGGCTAGATTTTTTCCTTCAATGAGGGTTCCCCAGGGTATACCTTGTGTCACATTTTGTGGGTATGTTGTCTATTATCTTGCATGTGGATTTTAATTGCATTTTTTTTCAGTTCTATTATGGGTTATGTGGAAATAGTTATATTCTTTCTTGCAAGTTTCCTTACACAAAGGATTTTTTTTTCTTTATGCTACCCCAATCAAGATAGTGAACTAGTGAGTTACAAAAGAATTTACAAACACCTATATACACTAATCTTCAGGAACCCAAATCAATATGAAAAAAACTACATTAAATCCTCTATCTAATAAGGTAAAGAAGAGAGTCTAATCTATCCATTAGCATGTGCATTTTAGATGTGCAAGTTGACTGTAATAGGAAATTACTTGTTGTTTTCTATTGCTTCAAGATTGAATCCATACAATCTCATCGCCAACTCCTCTCCTAGGCATGAAATGTTTTTTTATAATCATTGCAACATGTTGTGGCCTTCTTTATGGAAAATAATTTAATCTTTGCAAGTTGCTTAGTCTAGTAAAATATTAACAATGTTGTAAAAAATGAAACTTTGCATTGAGCAACTTTCCTCCAACTCACACTTTGACCTCTCCTAGACCTCAAATGACCTCAAATGAGTCTATTATGATATAAAATCACTATCTAACACTTTTCCTTGGCTATGGAGTTCTATTCAAGGTTTGGTCAATCTTTGACTAACTTGGCTTCTAATAAGTAATTATTTGACTCTAGACTTTCACACACTTCCCTACCTATATATAGGAAACTAATCACACTCTTGGGGCTTTATACTTAGCTCGTATTCTTTGATGGTTGGCTAAAACCATCTACAAGCATAAACTTATCAAGACCTCCCCTACCAAAAAGAGACTAAGTAGGATCTAAAGCTAACAAATCCATACTAATATCATACTTTTTGAAATCAATTTCAGCTAGCCAAGTAGCCTCTATAGTAGGAAGATATTTCCACTTAATTAGGTGCTCCATGTAAATTTTGTGCCTATTTTTCTTCTTCACTCTAGAATCTAGTATCCTCTCAGTTTGTGGTTTTTCTTGAGTAGGTATGTTGATGTCTTTAACCTCCTTATTGATCTCTAATTTCTTTTTTTCCTCTATCAATTTAGGCCTTTGTATGACATCAGATCTTTAACATTGAAGATGGGTGAAAGGGTTAACTCATTAGGAAAGCCTATCATGTATGAATTTTGACCATACTTGGCATGGACCTTACATGTCATATCCTCTTCATCTAAATTTTACTTGGAACTCCATTTTTTAATTTGGACTTTTTAAGGTGCACTAACACCCAACCTTCTACTTGAAACTTAACATCTCTTCTTCCCTTATCTACCTTGCTCTTCAATTTCTAGTTTTCCTATATGAGATTCCTTTTGACCTAGTCATGGATCTCCTTTATGGATTAAGAAAATTCTTTAGCATGCCCATTGATCCCTTCATTCTCCTTCAACTCTCTAATCTCACAAACTCCCCTTGGATGAAGGCCATAAATAATTTGGAATAGGCTCTTGATAGTGATTATATGGGCACTATCATTAAAGGAAGCTCATCCCATTATATGACCTAATCCCATGACTATCCATACTTTTTGGTTAAGCATCTAAGTAATTTCCCAACAACTCTATTTGACCATGAATTTTAGGATGGTATGAACTATGAGCCTAATTAGTGCCTAATCTCTTCCATGATGTTTTCTAAAAATACCTCGTGAACTTGACATCCCTATCTGATACAATAATAATAGGTAGACCATTAATTATACCCACTTCCTTGAAGAAAAGGTGTTCTATGTAGCTAGCATCCTGAGTTGTCTTGCATGGTATGAAGTGGCTCATTTTACTAAATCTATCCACTATTACAAACACACTATCAAAACTAGTTTGTGTCCTTCGTAAACCAACTATGAAATAAATGCTTATGCATTCCTAAGGTCTATTAGATGTTGGTAAGGGCTGAAATAAGCTAGCATTTAAAGAGGTTCCTTTAGCCTTTTGACAAATGACACACTATTCAATATATTTTTTGATATCCTTTGCATTCTTGGCCAATAGTAGTACCTACTCACAAGCTCTATAGTTTTGTTCAAACTAAAGTTGTAATGCCCACTCAGAGATCCTTGGAACTAAGATTGAATACAATCCAAGATTTAAAAAAAAATTAAACGAGTATGGATGTACACGATACCCAACATACAAGGATCACAATGGAAGACTTAACAAAAATTCCAACAGCTAGAGAATCTCCAAATGCCACTATGAAACTAACACACTCAAACAACAAAAAGAAGACCAAAGATGACAATAGAACAAATAATCTTATATCTATCAAAACATGGAAGATCAAGAAAACCCAAAGGGTACTTAAAACACCAAATTGCGATCCCCAAAAACTAGTGGAGATGCCCCCTATTTTTCATGTGATGATGCACAATTGATAGAATTTCATACCAGGAAATACCAAATGCCACGTGAGAATCTTCCTTTTGCATGAGTAAATGCACCAAATGGTGCGAGGAAATGCTTGGCCTAGTAGCCAAAACACCCATAACCGGTGTGGAGTTTCACATGAGGAAGCACTATGAACCACACAAGGAAACTCAACACACCATGCAAACTTTTGTACTCTTGCATAAGAAATTATAATTTTGCATGAGGATAAAAATTAGCAAGCCAAAAAATATTAAGATAAAAATCTAGGAGATGAATTTCCTCCACACCAAGGAGTATTAGATCCACAAATCAAGGCATGGACACTTAAACACTATATTTGTAAGATGGAAACTACATCTAACCATCTAAAACATAGCAGTAAAAAACCGTACTAAAAGTAACATCATAGTGTATAGAAGAAACATCACAATGCGCAAGAATAAAAAAACTCATGCATGGTTCCTCCCAACCATAATAGCATCATGAGACCTCAAAGTTCCTAGCCACCCCCCATGTGTAACATCACAAACTACCAACCAGATCATCAGAGTTGTCTTATAAGGATGTCACAACTAAAATGTACTACATCATAAGAACAAGGAAATTCAATATGTGAAAGAGTAAAGCATTAGATATTCCCACTAATCAAACTCACCATCTAATCATATGCTAAACATCATAATACTAGAATGCATCAAATAAACTAACATCATCTAAGCATGATATCCAAACATTCCAACTAAGTAGATTGCATCATCTAGTCATATGCTAAATATCATAATACAAGAATGTGTCAAATAGACTAACATCATCTAAGTATGATATCCAAGCATTCCAACTAAGTAGATCACATCATCTAGTCATATGCTAACCATCATAATATAGGAAGGCATAAAATAAATTAACATCATCTAAGAATGATATCCAAGCATTCCAATAAAAGCATAAATCATAAGGAAGAATCCTCTGAAACCCAAAGTATCAAGTGAAAACAACCAGTAATAGTCACATTAGGATAATAGACCATCTCTGTATGCTAGTCCCCAGCATTGGTATAGGTAGCTAAGTATCCTAACCATGTGGATCCCAAAGGTCCACTCCCACCATGTTGATGGAGATAATGATCCAACCATAAACACACATACAACAACGTCCATGGCTATCACTCACGCTAAATAGTAAAGATGACTGCAACCAAGATCATGAGACAATGCAAATACAAGAGGTCCTAGTTAGACACTCAAAGGGTTACTATGTAGGGGCCAACATTATGGAGATCACTTGGCATCAGAAAGCCCAAGCTACTATTGGCAGCATCAACTTCCTAATGGAAGGCACACAATCCTAGCAGCATCAACTTCTAAATGAAAGGCACACAATCTGACTTTTAATTATCTTAAATTTTACTACCACATATCATTTTATTTAGTTATCACTTGATTAAAACTTTAGCACACATATGCACCAGGCATGGACACCATGCTACAGAGATAGAACCCCCTCCATATGCTACCCTACCCTACCCATGCTCATCCAATGATGAGTTCCCATAGGCATGCATATTCTCAGCCTAACTCCAAATGATCATAACTCTCAAAAGTACCACAAAATATTAGGCCTTGCAAGTCACCCAAAAAATGCATGTACACGTGCTCATCTTGGTTGCACCACCATCACAAAGATCATATCACAAGGACTGGATGAGAACACAAGAAAAATATCACTAAACTAAAAATAAACTTAGGAGGATGGATTATACATGAATCCCAAGAACAATAAAACCATATATCATGAATTCACTTAACTGGCCTCAATCCAAGAGTATGGATTCTATACAAATCCCAATGATGCAACAAGACCAAACATCATGAACTCACTAAATCAAACACAAAGTTAGAAGTACAAATATAACACACATCGCAATGCAACATAAACGTGCAATAATAATCTAACTAGCATCCTAAGGGATGATTTTATTCCATGACCAACATCATGCCAGGAAAACCTAAGAAAATAGGATGGCACACAAAATGAGGTAAAAATCTCAAAACTCCAAAACTTTGAAAATAAAACCCATTTGGTCTTAGGGCACAAAAGCCATGAAAATCCAATAAAATCTAGGTTTTGATTCCATATACAAAAATGGCTAGCATAACAGTGCAAAACCCCAAACTTGAAATGTCCCTTTTCTGATTTTATATGATATTTCATGCCTCTAATCAGATTTTCAAAATCAAACAACCAATATCACAAAGATCCACCAAATTTCTCAATAAACTCCAAATCGGGTATGCCAGAAATAGTGCCAAAAGCTTCACAGCTTCACCTATTATTAATAAATCTGAAAGTGGATATTTTTATAGAAATTTGAGCAGCATAAAATCCTATAAAATGATATTTCCATATCTGTATAACATTCACACAATAGCTTCCAAACGGAGGACAAAAACAATGCTCATCGGGCTCATGAAAATAGCACAAAATAGCCTAAAATCACCACAAAAACTTAATAATCTATCATATAAGTATAATCATATCCAAATACATATATTCAGATCTATTTTAACATTTAAAATTCTGATATACAGCAGCAACCCAAACTGATATGAAATACTCAACCGGAAACACCAAACTCTTACAAAAACACACCCGAAAATTCACAAATCTGCACTGTTCAGCACAAAGGCAAACTCTGCATGAGCATGCACATGGAATGGCTTCAAAATACCATCCTTAGCCTTCCTAGAAACCTGAAAACTCCCATTCTTGGGTCTCCTTCTCCACAGGTTTGGCAGCCTCTGAAGAATAACAAAGAAATGAGCAAAAATCAAGTTTTGGAATGGGCCCAAAATGCCTCCAAACCCCTTAAAAGAGGGCATAAGCATAACTCACATCCAATAAGGGTTAATAAAACATATTTTAATAATAATTTTCATTTATTAGTCCATTAGCTTCCAAAGATTATCCCCTTTTTCTGAAACTTCACCTTTTTGGGCCTGCCTGCCCTAGCAAAGATTATTATTTTTAATTATTTGAAAAGGGGACATGAAAAAACCTTCATATAAAAAAATAGGGAAATTCTCATACCTGCCCAATTAGGTAGAGCTAGCATACAAAAATGGAGGGAACACTAGTTCTTAGCCTCTTAACAAATTGATAGCAAAAATAGAAGTAGAAATGGAGCCAAAACAATAAAATGTAAGAGCCCTACCTCGCAGCCAAAAGGGAAAAATGGGAATCTAAACAATAAAATAAAAATCCTACAAAAGTAGCCAAAAATTGTGGCAATCTAAGGTCTCCTTGAGCTAGATCCAATGAGACCAATCTTGTGACGATCCCATGCCCGTAGCTCCCACAATGAATAGAATAGTAATTTCTCATAAAGAGGATTTTGGGTTTTACTTTCAAACTTTCTAATTCAAAAGTGAGAAGTGAGGAATTAAATTCCTTTTTGGATACTTATTCACTTTTCAAGTGAATAATCAAGTAGAGAAATAACTAGGAACCCTAGTTAAATCCCAAATCAACCCAAACAAAAATAGGCTATTCCAAGTAATTGGAATTCATCAATGGAAAAGCTACCAAAAATTAAAAATAATAAAAATAAAGCCCAAAAACCCAAAATTACATAAATTTCCTTAACAACTTTTGCGATAATGTGAACCTTTAAATGCATAGATATGTTCACTGGTCTAATCACATAATGAAAATGAGTCTAAATTTATCAAATTAATGGAACATTTAATTAAATAATCAAAGAAGACATGTCGACCACACAAGGATGACATTGGTAAAACATGAGCAGTTGAATCACTAACTCCATGTGCCACTACTAGGGATATAAATCATGTACACTAAAATACATGATCAAGTATAATTGCATATAATAACTTTGTTGAAGCAATAAATGCATTAAATCACCTAATTTAACCATTTATTCAATTATACAAAAATAAACTATTTACATCACTCACGTTCACATATAGCATAATGAAGCAAGAATGAACTAAATAACCATAGCATTAAATCCATCACGTAACAAAATCAAAGATATGCCCAAATACCAAACAACCATATATCATCATAAAACATACTGTCATCTCAAAATGGCATCATCATGCAAATATGATCAACTGAACAACATAGTAGTCTAATGTCTATGACATTGAAAATCAAAGTATAGCATTTGACCCTTGGGTCATCTCAAATGTAAAACATAACATGAGTTACAAGTATCTCTCAGCTTAAAATATAAGAAGGTAAATAAACACAACACATAACCAATGAATCCAACATGGAATATCCATTTCTACTTATGTAAGCTTTTGATAATGGTTGTTTAAAAAAAATTAAAAAGGAACCTAAAACACATAAGTGAAAATGGTCAAACACATGACCAATGCTACAAGAACCTAGTCCACTGTAGCAAGATAATATTACATAGTGCAAACTTTGCACACATCTTAGGGTAATCATAAAACAACATCATGATTACCATTGTCACAAACAATAGTAAACCATCTAACACATCATAATATCATAAATTAGCCATAAGCATAATCAAAGAAACTGATATAGTAACATAAATCCAATCACCTCAAGGGTGTAGACCACTCATGGTCCCAATCATGATCACTCACCAAGAAAGATCATCAAAGTTGCATAAACTAGGATGACTTATAGAAATCAAATGGGAGAGGCACTACATCAAACCCCCCCCCCCCCCCCACAAAGACTAGGCTTACTCCTAAAAGCCTACAATCCAAGAATAGAAACCAAACACAACAAGAAAAATCAAAATTGAGCAAAAGGAATGGCTCAAAAACCTCTCCACAAGTCCAATCCAATCACTCTAACATTCTCAAACCATCCTATCAACCTCTAGATAGGTTAACCACAAGAGAATAGATGTCACACTGACACAAGGTCCTCCAACAAGGAACTTCCTATGCACTAGGAAAACCCATCTATCCATAAAGTCAACAATACAAGGTAAGGAAGAAGCCACTCTAACTCATCCACAGGTGCCCAACTACAACACTCACCTACCATGTGACAAAAAAACAAGTTCAAAACATTGTGTACCTCCAACAATAGTTGGAAATGTGGGGAATAAGCATCCCAAATTCCCAATAATAACATCATGCCACATGAGCATCCTTGGATCCACATAAACCCACCCTTTGAGAATAGAGGATGATGGTTTACCAACAAAAGCACACATTCCAAATGATACTCACCACCACTAACCACCAAGCATAGGAGCACTTAGTCTTTATGATACAAAAAGCTCAACTAACATTGGGAACTCAGATTATATAAGCCAACCAAATAAGTTATCACCTTTCCACAAGGTTACAAAGAATTTCATCCATGGACAAAATCATGAAGTATCTTCATACCAACTCATAAGATGGTAATATGCATCCAATATTACCATGTCCCTCTAGCAACATACTAGGAATACCACATCCCACCAAAATCTAAACTCAATATCTAGCCTCAAGTCTACTATCACAGAGATGCTCCAAAGTCAACATCCAAAAGGAGAATCTAGACTCACCAAAATATTGGGTCCCTCTTGAATGACAAGGAAACATCAACCTCAAGTAAGGAACACTCACAGTCTACACTTCTTCTCACAAAGGTGGGATGGTGTTATAGGGAATGTACACATCCAAGCATAGATCCCAAAAGGTCCCTAGTAGCCTATGAAGGCTTGTTAACTCCTCCTTTAAGAATAACATGAAGGGTTAAACTTCTCCAACAGCCATAAATATGATATGTCATGATTGAACTGACCTCTACTCAATAAATGGTACTTGGAACATCAATCTACACCTTATAAAGTGCAAAGGAGTGCATGTGGTTCCACTGATGACATTATGCATTAGCACACTCTTGTGTGAGGTTTCTCACCAAACTAGGTGAGATAATGTAATGAACAAGGCGAGAAAGTGCATGATCACTTATTTCTCATGTGAAATTTAAAAACAAAACAAAAATTTCCTTCACTCCAAAGGCCATAACTTTCACATCCAAACTTTGATTGACTTCATTTGAAAAGTTTCAAAAAGATATCAACAAGGCCTATAACATAATAGAGCTAAGAGAGCCCTAAGACCTAAGAGTTTGAATCACCACTCAAGATAAAACATCATAGGCAAACTCAAATCATCTCAATTATCAAGGGAAAAAATGAATGAAACACCCAAGGCAACCAAAGAGCACACATCCCTAAAATGACATAAGACATGAAATGAAGGATAATTCACAGACTAAAACCATTACTACTTCTCTTTCACAATTTCATCAATTAATCATAACACAAGAATTAATGTACAATGAAATTGAAAGGTTTTCAAAGTAAGGGTTCAAGAGTCACTTACCATAAAACAAGTACATATCTTTTCAATTTTTTCTTTCAAGAATAACATTATGTTTAGCCATCATTTAAAGCATC
This sequence comes from Cupressus sempervirens, assembly GCA_028749045.1. NCBI lineage: Eukaryota > Viridiplantae > Streptophyta > Pinopsida > Cupressales > Cupressaceae > Cupressus > Cupressus sempervirens. Next base: position 593,385,399 of record CM053785.1, on the reverse strand, counting down.
CAATTATACTAATAACTTTACATCTATCCCAAACACACTATTGTGTTCTCTATTGTATTATGCTTTGTACATACTACCAGAGGTTTGAGATTAACATGGTAGAGTCACAACACACAACTGGGTAGCAATTAAAACATGTAGAATGATCACCATGAAACATAATCAAAAGGCCCACATGGGGGAATTATCAACTCCAATAGTAAATATCAAAAAATGCACATTTCAACAATAAGTCAGATGTGACAACTATCACAAAGAAAGCAATAGAGAAATTTGATGACTATTCCAAGAAATGAAAATATTGAAAACCAATGCTAGCCCAATAACATGAGAAAAATACATCTAGCTGTAATACCCCGAAATTGGCTCATTTCCATGATCAAAAATTCTGGTCTATTCTAATTAATTCTAAAGTCCTGTCACTAGGAAATTCTAGTTCTAATTTTTGCTACTTGACCTAAGTGTAAAATGTAAAAAACCCTAAATCTACATTAATGAGGACATTTACTTAATTCTTAAGTATTGACTCATATTAGTCACATTAAACCTATTTTATTATGATTTAATTTATTTCAAAGTGTTTATACTTCAATAAAATTAAATCATATCATATCCTAAGGCTAATGTACTAGGGAATTAAAATATTTAATTTAATAATTATGCCCACTTTAATTAATTGAGTTAGATTGTTCAATAAAATAGAAAAGGCATTTATGAGGTCATGTCTCACTTATCAAATTAAATAATATCTTCAAAATCCTCTCTTCAATTCTAAAATGGAAATTTTGAGTGAACTACCTCTCAAAATTAGAATTAATCTAGTTAACTTGCTCTCACACTTATGAAAAGTTTAGTTAACTACTTATCACACTCAGATCTGAAACAGTTAACTTCACCTACACAAGGAAGTTTCCATCTTAACTGAATCTTCTATCTAATCTTAACCATTCATCAAGGTTGATCCATTCCTGGATTCTATTTAAGGGGCTCTCAATCCCTCACTATGGAGGTTGGATTTTGATGTTATTGAATTGATGTCGAATTGAGTACTCACTTTCTTTGTAGGCTTTTACATTTCTATCAATTTAAATTGTCATTTATATTAAGGAAGGCATACATCTAGATTAGTTTATTTTATTGTTCAATAGAATAGATTGCATATAATATTCATTACTTGCACACTCATATTTTGCATAAATCCTTCATTCTAGAAAGGTCTAGTTGCCTGCATCTAGTTCTGAGAGCATATAGGCAAAATCCTTCTAGATAGAAGGAAATAGGTCACATTGTTGAACCTCTTGGATGAACCCTTCCATGTTCATTCTAGGATGAATCCACATACAATGAACATGTTGAAGTGTAGGTGAAAGATCTGAGGCCTTATTTTCATGTATACATTTCTGGCATCCACCATGGGCTAGAGAAAAACAAATTTTTGGCCTCATTAATCTTAATTTCTATAATTTTCATTATTCTATCATACATGTCCATATAGGTTTCCAAATTTTTGCATGAGAAATTTCATTTTCACACGCAAGATTTAAGGATTTTCTATGTTTTTGTAAGCTTTCTCGTGTGAAAAAAGTGCCCTATTGTTCAAGATCTCACGTGGCACATCATTTTCTCTCATAGGAAAGTGAAAGACTTCGCACAAACTTGAACAAGATTTCACATAAAATCTTGCAATAGCACAGTTAAGATTCAATTTTTCAAAATGTTGTTTATTACTTTTTACTGACATCTTTTCTGTGAAGCATTGTTTCTTCAATTTTTCTGGTTTTCTACAACCTGACAGTTATCTGTAGGACATTTGACAAAGACTCCTTCATACAAACTTTCCTAAAACATAAACTGACTATTTGTTTGTAGGACACTATCAAAGATATGATTATTGAAGACTTATCTTAAAACCCACTAAAACAATGTGTCTTTTTCTTATTTTCTAAACATGGTCTAATTAGGGCTTGTGAACTTTTAGGGTGCAAGACAAAAGAACAAGGAATTATGCTCTTCACCACTTAGAGGTCATGACCAAGGGTGAATCAAAAACCTAGAAGCTTCTAAAAGACGAAATCCAAGGGAGGTAAGTAGCTTAGTGGTTCTCTAATGCTAGTCCTTTTCTATGATGAGATGATGATTTCCTTCCAAGGGAATCAAAATCTTTAGGAGGGATGAGTCTATATTGATTAAGCTAACTTTTAATTAAAGTGTTCTATGTGTTTGGGTGAGAAACTAAGGTAGAGGATTATGCTCTTTCCCCTTGAGAAAAATTAGAAACTTTGACCCTTATGTTTGAACCACCAATCTGAGTCAATCCTTTAGAGGATCTGTTGGAGTGATCCAATCTCTGGGAATGACCTAAGTGAGAATGCTTCTTTCGCTATAGATTCCAACTCACTATAATAAAGAAGCTTTGTAGAGAAAAAGACTCTAAAGCCAGATTAATTTCTTTCCCTTGATTCTTGATATCACTTATCAAGGGGAAGCTCTATCTATTGCACTGGTTGGCACCAACCCCAATCTTGCTAAGCAAGTGTGTGCACTCTCAGATACTTGTGTAGGTTGTTGGTCTCAACTCTACTTGTAGAGACACTAGGTATTAATATGAATGGAAGCCAAGTAAAAAATTTTAGTTAGAAGCTACCTGATTCACCTTCGAAAGGAGGCATAATCTTTATGCAAGGAGGGGGAAGAATCTCTCTTGTAGAACTCACCATAGGCATGCTACTAGGCATTGGAAGGTGGTATACATGATTGACCCCTACCACAAGGGTGTTCACTCTACATATATGTTATTGAGCCCTTTGAATACACCAAAAACATGGGCACCCTCTAAGGGGTTACATGGCTATGTGAGATGCACACATGTGCATAAGTTGTGGGACAAAGTTTTTTCCTTCTCTACCATTTTTTGTTTCTAGGGATAAAGCATGTTTGTTATTGAATCCTAAACATGTCAAAAATCTACTTAAACAAAATGAATGTCAAGACTCCCATGTCCCTCTGAGTTGATTTTCCCTTAATTGGATTGTATTCTACTATTTCTTGCTTCATGTGTTCTATTAAAAATACTTTGCCTTGTTTGAAACCCAAATGTCACTTTTAGAAATCTAGAAATCAACCTTGCAATCTATTTTTTATCTGCCAAACAAACCTCCAATTTTTCTAGAATAGTCCAAAATGGTCAAAATCTCTTCAGAATCCAAGTCTGTTGTTTATCTGGTCTCAAAATTTTGTACACAATTTTACAACATTTCACGTGAGCAGTCATATCTTCGTTCGGGTCTGTCCAGATCTTTGTGTGAGAACTTGCATATTTCCACATGAGATCTTGCTAGTTGTCTTCTGTCAAACTTGTCATTTCTTTGCGTGCCCTGGAGCATATCCTCGCGTGAGTTCTAGTTTTTGTTCTATATTTTATGTCTACCTATGAACTTTCTTGCATGCCTCCCAAAGGATCTTCGCACAAGAACTTGAGTTAAAATTGTCAAATTACCTTGTTTGAACAACCTACGATCTACATCTAGTCTATTTCTTGTATCAAGTCACCTCTTCTCTATCTATAAATAGTCCCAAATAGTGGCATTTTTCTTGACTAAATGACTTTTGATCTATACTTCAACTAGTCTCATCTCTCATTGTCTTGTTCCTATCTTCTAGTGTTTTTTATACTCTATGTCACAATAGTCATAATCCTTAGCTGTTCTAGCCTTCACTCAAACTACTCGTACCTTAGTATACATCACTCTCTCTTTTTCTTTTTGAGGTTAAGTTTTAGTGTGATCCTTGTCTTGGTTTTTGTTTCTTGTCCTTGTCTATGACTGTTGCAACAAGAAGTGGAAATGTGTTTTATCCTCTTAGACTTAGGTAAGGTCACGCTAGGGGTCATAATCATGGTAGAGGTTACCTTCCTTTTTTTATATGGTCTATATCTAGTTCATCTAGTGAAGCATATTCATGATCTCGTTCACCAGTCAAATCACCTCAAGTCTAGTGAATGTTCTCCATAAACTTACAACAAACTAGTAACCCCCTATATCAAGAGGATCTTGAGACTAGCAAAGGTCTTGTATCTCCAAACAAAATATCTGCATTCCTTTTCAAAGGACCTTTCCAATCACAACATAGTAAAACCAAACACATTCCTATAATGGTTGATCATGAACCTAAACATGGTAGTCACAGTAGACACCAAGATCCACCTAGGAATGATAGAGAGAAAGACCATGACACAAATGAGGAATAGGCAGAGGTGGAAATACTTTCTGAAGACATAGAAAAGTGTAGAAAAGACAAAAACTTTCAAAAGGTCATGGAAATCCTACTCAACAAAGAGTAAGAAAAGTACTTTCTCAAACTTTCCCAAGAGGGAGCTAAGCTACCCTCTCATTTCAATGTGGAAACCATTATCATTCCTAAAGAGGAAACTGAGACTTCCAAACTCCAAAAACAACTGAAAATAATGCAAGACCAATTTTCTCAAATGATGCATGAGAAATAAAAATCCAAAAAACATTCACCTTAGATGCTCTTTGTCCATTTCCATTTGACTAGAGAATAGACATGCCTCCTTTCCGAAGAGGATTAGAACTACCTAAGTATGATAAATACTTCAAAACCACCAATACCTAAGATCACTTGTAGGAATTTGATGCCTTGTCTATGGAATTTATGCATAACTAGACATGTCTCATGCATTTATTCCCTAGAAGTATAGGTGGTCAGGCTTTAGAGTGGTTCTCACACTATCCTCTTGGTGTCAAAATGTTTGATGAAATAGCTAACTTGTTTGTCCATCAGTATTCTCATAACATTCAACATCCTATCAATATTTGAGATTTATGTAACCTTAAGCAGGAGATTGTGGAACCCTTCCTTACATTCCTCCAAAGGTGGAGACAACTTTACACTAAGCACTCATGCAAGATTCCACAAATGGAAAATCTTGACATCTTCGCTAATAATCTCCTACCTAATTTTGGGTATAAAGCCCAACTTTAAGATCCACATACCTTTGAAGACATGATCACACAAGCCATCCGCATAGAGGAATTCATGGTGAAGAAGGGTGAACTCACTCTTTAGAAGGACACAAAACAAGGCTCCATCTCCAACAAGGAAAAAACCAAGTATGTTCAACAAGAACCAAGAAATTGTACATGATGGGGTTGTGGACAATGTCACTCCTAAAGCTGCAAAGGTAGCCTTTAATCTCATAGATGGTCTCAATGTGGCCAAAATGTTGAGAAACCTCCTCCTGACAACAAGACATCTAGGAACAAACCCAAATACTCATGAGCCACACGTCCTAAATGAGAGTATACACATCTGGGTGAAATTTTGGATGTGGTTTATAAAACCATGTTACAAAACAAGCTCATTTCACCATTGGACAACTTTCACCCTTATGATCCACAACCACACCCACCATGGTGGAACAAAACTACATTCTATGAGTACCACCATAATAAGGGGCACAAAACTAGCAATTGCATAAACTTACATCACAAAGTCCAAGACAAGATTGATGCTAGTGACATTGTGGTAGATGGACATAACAAGAACTCAGATCACAAGGCCTTGAAAGAGCCCTTCTCGACCTATGAAAAGGGAGAGAGTTTAAAACCAAAACCTAACAACAAGGTCAACTATGGATACTCTAATGATGACATTGTGATCAACATTATTGAACTTGTGGATTTTGAATACTATGATGTTATTACCATTAAGGGTAAGCAAGATAATGATAAACCCAAGACACCATTTGTCTTGAGGGGCCCTACTTCTAATACAATGGACAACACATCTTTGCAACACTGTGCTAATGTTGTTACATGCTCTCATGCCAAGTTGGTGCTCAAAGGCCATGTGCCTTCTACTCCAAATCCTAATCAACCTAAAGACAAAACCCTTACTGGTCCATCTAGCAAAGGTACAAAACTCATAACAAATTTAGGAGCAACCAGCTATAGTGTTCTCGATCAATTGAAACAAACTAACACTCAAATATCCATCTTTGAGCTACTTAAAATCTTGCCTACTCATAGGAAGATTCTAGACAAAGCCCTCACTGAGGAAAATGTTCCTCAAGATTTGGATCTTGAGTGATTTCAATCTATGGTAGGTCACCTAACCTCACCTTATTTTATGTCATTCTCTGAGGAGGAGGATAACTCATTGAGTCACCTACAAAATCAACATCTACACATTGAGGTCATGATACATTAGGCACATGTTCATCGAGTACTTATCGATAATGGCACTAGGTTGAACATTGTCTGTACCTCTTTGCTTAGAAAATTGAATTATTCTAAGGACTCCATTGATCCTCACCACAAGATCACTATCAAAGCATATGAAGAAGTTGAATGAAAGTCTCTAGGTCTTGTGGTCTTACCCCATCACATCAATCCTATGGAAAGGGATGTCACTTGCCAAGTCCTCAACATTCCCTTGACTTATAAAATTCTACTAGGATGGCCATGAATACATGAGATGCACGCTATGCCATCCACATACCACCAATTCATCAAATTCCCATTTCATGGCTTCAAAGTCACTATTCCTGCCACTACTAGCTATATGTGCAATATGTTCAAAGTTGCTAAAAATTTTGTCCCTACTAATAGGGAGTCTATTGATTTCATGACAAGAAGTTGAGTAGTCATTCAAGCTAAAAGAAACTAGCATGGGGGAGTGCCATATCAAGCCAGTATTGTCATTAACATCTCTTCCTAAGTCTCCTCATTAGTATGGGAGACCATCTAAGACAAAGAAGTCATTTGTGTTGACACGTCAAACCAAGTATAATGGCACTTTTGTCAAAGCTAAAGTTCCCTTAGAAGATGAAAGTGAAAATAGAGCCATTGTTGTGTGGCTTTATAAAGAAGAGACTCCAGTAGACCTAACAGAGCAATCTTGAGAGATCACTCTTGAGAAATATGGGCCTAGTCTTAGACTCATGAAGTGTTTTGGATACAAGGGAACTAGCCCTATTGGGTGCAACAACAATAGCCTAGTTGATCCTATCAAGGTAATAGCTTGAAGAAATAGAGATACATCTAGTCTAGGATTTAAGAAGGTTCCCTTCCATTTGGGAGCTAACAAATTCATACCAGAGCCTAAGGGTTCATCTAGAAATGAGTCACAAGCTAAGTTAGATACTCAAGATGATAAATTGAATGATGAGGATCCTTGTCCTTATCCTATTCCTCATGATCTGACTAAATTCTTTGCTAAGCTGGATGATTTTGTGCCACATGTTAGCACTATGGATGGTACTAGTGATTTTTTGAGGACAATACAGAGTCTAGTCAGGCATTACATATTGAGTACTTGTGAAAGAACCTAAATTATGAAGATGAGTTGTCCCTATCATTGTTGGGGAATTCTATAGCCTATCACCATGCAACACCGATTCTAGGGAATATTAGTTTGATTCCCATTCAGAAGCAACTACAGATAAAGACATTGATCAAGTTCATGTCTATGAAAACCAACTCAAATTGGGCTAAATGTCTAGGGTTAGGTCAGATGGGTTTGATCCAACTAGTGTCCTTGAGTCACCAATTACTACCATTAGTACTCAAAGGCATTTGAAAACACTTGTGGACAAAGGGTTATGTTGTAGGTCTCAAATTGCTAGTCCAAGCATTTAATAACTATACCATGAATGCAATTAAACCCACCACTACTCTTTCACTCACATATCCCGAGCTTATAGATTGGAACCCCAATACATCTAGTGAAGTCCCCACATTCTAGAATTATTATGATCTTTCCTATTGCCTAAATGTTGTTGAACCTGTAATATCTTCAACCAATGAATAGAGAGTCAACATGACTAAAGCTGACATCAAATATCTTAGTCATACAATTAAAAAGAAAAAATACATAAGGTTTGATGGTGAAAACCACATTGTGGTAGTGTCAGAACCCAGAAAAGTTTAAAAAAAAGATGTATCCAAGGGTGAAAACCTCTCTGAGGCACTCGCGGATGAGATATTTGATGCACTTTCAAGTCACTTTCAAGAGAGATCGTTAGTGTTGATAGAGCCAACATAGCTAATCAACCTGGGCATAGAAGAACATCCTCATATGATACATCTAGAATAGACACTATCTCCTAAAGAAAGGGAGGAATTCATTGCCTTCTTCCAAGAGAAGAAGATAAATTTTGCTTGGACATATTTTGACATGCCAACACTGGATCCTAATCTCATTATGCATCATTTTTCCATCACACCAGGCATCAAACCAATTAAACAGAAACTTTAGAAAATGCATCTTCATGTTGCATTACTTGTCAAAGTTGAACTGGAGAAGCTTCTAAAAGTTGGTCTCATCCATGCAATTAATTATGTTGAGTGGATATCCAACATTGTTCCAATCTCCAAGCATGATAAATCTATCAGAATTTGTACTGACTTTCGTGATCTCAACTTAGCATGTCCTAAGGATGATTTTCCACTTCCCAACATTGATATGATAGTGGATATGATAGTGAGATATGAGATGTACTCACTCATGGATTAGTTTTTTGGTATAATCAAATTAAAATTGTGCTAGAAGATCAAGAAAAGACTGCTTTTACATGTGCATGGGGAACCTTCTATTGGAACGTAATGTTGTTTGGCTTAAGAAATGCTAGTGCAACCTTTCAAAGAGTGGTAACTACAATTTTCCATGACATGATGCACAAGACCATGGAGGACTACATGGATGATACCTTGGTCAAAAGTGCAAAACACAATACTCATCTACAAGATTTGGGACCCATCCTAGATCGCATGGAAAAATTCATTCTCAGGCTCAATCCTAACAAATGTGCACTTGGCATCACATCAAGGAAACTACTAGGATACATTGTGTCGATGAAAGGAATCGAGGTGGATCAAAAGAAAGTTCAATAAATTATGGATATACCTCCACCTCACAACATCAACCAAATGAGAGGCCTACAATGAAAACTCCAATCTATTCACAGGTTCATCACACAATTGGTGGGTAGATCACAACCCTTTACAAAGAATTTACATAAGGGTGTGAAATTCAACTGCAGTCAAGATTGTGAGCAAAGCTTAACATAGATAAAACAATATCTTGCTAATCCACCAATCTTGATGCCTCCTATCTATGGGAAGCCTTTGATTTTGTACATTTCAGCAACTAAAACATCTCTAGGAATCTTATTAGCTCAAGAGGACAATGATAACAAGGAGAGAGCTATTTACTACTTGAGTCACACTCTGATCTCTTATGAGAGGAATTATAGCATCATTGAGAAAGCTTGCTTGATGGTTGTCTTTGCTTCTCAAAAGTTGAGACACTACATGCTTGCCCACACTATGCAGTTGGTGGCTAAAATAGATCCACTGAAGTACTTGCTCAATAAGGTAGCTCTCATAGGAAGATTGGCTAAGTGAGTCATGATACTTAATGAGTTTGATATTCAATATGTTGAATGAAAGGCTATTAAGAGACAAGCAATTTCAGATCAACTAGCAGATGCACCTATGTAGAGTCTTCTCCCAATGAACAATGATTTCCCTGATGAGTCAATTTTGACACTCACACACCAAATGTGAGTCATGTTCTATGATGGGTCCTTCACACAACAAGGATTTGGTGCTAGATTACTCTTCATAACACCATAGATATATTCATTACCCAAAGCATACAAGATTCTATTTCCTTGTACCAACAACATTGTTGAATATGAGGCTTTGATTAATGGCATGAAGATTGTAGCTGAATGGAGAGTGGATCAATTAGATATCTTTGGGGACTCTCAGCTCATAATCAACCAAGTTAATGATGTGTATCAAATGAAGGATGAGAAATTGATCCCCTACAAATGCATGGTTTATGACTTGAAGAATTATTTTGCACACATCACCTTTCAGCAAATTCTTTGAGCAGATAATAAAGCGGTTTATGCTATGGCTACTTTGGCCTCCTTGCTATAGATGCTTGAAAATGATCTTTGACATGAATTCATGGTGGAAGCATTACACTACTAGGCCTACAATACCAATAATTTAAGGATGATCTATTCTATCATAGGACAAGACTCATCTTGCTACCATCACATCTACTCCTATCTCCATAAACAAACCATTCTAGATGGTCTAACCTGAAATGAGAAATGTTGCCTAATTTGTAATGATTTATGGTATGTCATTATTGCTGATTACTTGTTTAGGAGATGTCTTGGTGGAACACTCCTTAGGTATTTAGAACCCAAAGAATCTAAACACACATTAATTGATGTTCACGAGGGCATTCGTGGATCCCACTCAAATGGCTTGACACTAGCTCACAAACTCATTATAGCTAGTTATTGTTGGCCTAAAATGGAGCAAGAGGGAATCAAGTATGTCAAGTCCTACAAGCACTACCAGCTCCAAGGGAATCTAATTCATGCTCCAGTCAGGAAGCTGATTCCATCTACTATAATGTTGCCATTTCAACAATGGGCTTTCAACTTGGTGGGTCAGATTCAACCAGCTTCTTCTAATGGACATAAGTTCATTATTATGGCTATAGACTACTTCACAAAATGGGTAGAGGTAGTACCTCTCACAATATCAAATGGCAAAACTATAGCTCTTTTTATCACAAACTACATCATCTGCAAGTATGGTGTACCATCTTCCATCATTAGTGATAATAGAGGGAAATTCAAAAACAAAGACCTGAAGGAGCTATGCAAAAGATTCAAAATCACATAACATTAGTCTTCTATATATTACCCCCAGGGTAATGGTCAGGAAAAGGAATCCAACAAGGAAATCCTCAAGATCCTCCATCATACAGTCAGAAAATCTAGGAGGGATTGGAACCACTAGATTAATTCAACCTTGTGGGCATACAGGACAAGCATCAGGACTCCAATAGGTACAATGCCCTTTGCTTTGGTTTATAGAGCAGATGTTGTGCTTCTAATAGAGGTTGAGATTCCTACCTTGAGAATCTCTATGAAAGGCCTTATTACTAATGAAGATTATAGAATAGCTTGGCTTCAGGAGCTAGTGCTACTGGATGAACGTCGACAAGTGGCATGTGATCATCTGCAAGCTTATCAACAATGAATGTTAAGAAGCTACAATAGGAAAGTTAGGCCACATGACTTCCAACTAGGTGATCTCATCTTGAGAGAGAATCCTAAGAATCAACAACAACGAGTCCAAAAAGGGAAGTTCAAACCAAACTGGCTTGGTCCTTACATAATCACTGTAATGTATGGATCTGGTCCATACCAAATTTCTATAGCCAAGGGAGAAGTGCTCAAGGATCCTATCAACACTCTCCACCTGAAGTGGTTTTACAGCTAATCTAATTTCAAAAGCTCTTTGTACATATCTATATGTCTTGAAAAAAACCCTAAAAGTCCTTAAAAGTCCTAGAAAAAATTGTTACCCTAGTGAAAACCTAGCAATAGGTGCCTTCATAATACCAAAAAAATTGAAAATTTCCAAAATATAAAAAAGAAAATGAAAGTTCTACCAAGAAGGTGAAAACCTGGTAAACAGGCACCTCTTGTTCCTTATGCCCCATTTTGCAACACATCTTCTGGCTTCCTATACAGTTGCTTTGCTACTTTTCTTTCTTTTTCCCACTCATGTATCCATGGCTTAAGTCTTGACGTAACTCGGGGGGACCACCCTTTACTGTCATAGAATCTCTTTCACTACAGTCACCGATTGTTCCAGCTATATCTGCCTACTATTGCCAGTGTCACTACTTTTTGAGATTCTCCTCATAAAATCACTTTCGTAATAGTCACCAATTGTTTTAGCTGTGTCTACCTACTATCACTAGTGTCACTAATTTTCAAGATTCTCCTCATAGAATCTCTTTTGCAATAGTCACCAATTGTTTCAACTATGTCTTCCTACTGTCATTAGTGTCACTCTTTGTCAAGATTCTCCTCATAGAATCTCTTTTGCAACAGTCACTAGTTGTTTTAGCTATGTTTGCCTACTATTTCTTGAGTCACACTTTGTGATTCCTTTATGGAAGATCTCTCTTGCATCAATCACTAGTCATCCTGGTTGTGCCTGTCTACTGTTGCTCGGTCCTCTTAGGTTCTTCACCACAAAGATTCCTCCTTGACCTCAGTCACCATTCATTCTGACTACGTCTGCCTACTATCGTCACCCTACTAAAAGATTTCTTTCATCCATGTTCTGGAAACTGACACGTGACATCAATCCCAAAATGGCATACTTGTTTGGATATGTTGAGCATTTTCTTTGTTTGTTTCACTTTTTCTTTCATCATGTCTCCTTGAGAAACTCAATGATGTCATTTTGACTAGAGAAGTCATGACTGGAGGCATGATATTTTCTTTTCTTTCTATTTGCAGTTTAGTTCCAATATGTTGACATATTCCTATAAGAGGGGTGTCCACTATAAGAGCCTCCATCTCGTATTGGATGGTTGGGTGTACCTTGACTCCTTTTATATGGATACATCAATAACATTGGTTCTTCTCCTTGTCTGTTGGAGTGAACTCTTCATGCTATAGTACATATTTATACTTGTCCTATTAAGTGAACGTATGGGTCACTGCGAGGATATCTAGCATACTTTTGTCTCAGGTTATGAATGTAAGGGTTGTTGCAGACAGAATACTTACTAAATACTTAGCATGAGATAGATCTCTTGTGTGTTTGGTGTGTCTTTCATGCAAGCAACATTCTAGTCAACCTAATGTTTATGTTTTGATGCTTATGTTAACTTGCTACATCAAAAGGGATAAATGTGCTAGTCATCCTAGCTTCTTGTGCCTTGAATTCTTACATTTCATCCCGATAAACCTACAACATATGTCCTATTCATATTTCCACGATTGCAATGTCAATTGGAATTGTATGATATATGGGATTTTTATCCTATGCTCAGTGATGATAAATTTTTGAGACTTGGTAACCAGACCTAGGGTTGCATCTAGTTTAGGTTTATATATCACATAGGATTGAATTACTCAATTCAGCATATGATTCAATTGCAAATCTACTTTCATCTTCTATGATGAGGGATTCTTAGTATCTTTAACGCATCATGATTCTTTGTGGCTATACAAGCATTTGATTCTTTGGTCCATCCCCTCATGCACCTTGTTAAGATACTTGTCACCGTCAAGCAAAAACATGGAACACTACATGAGATGTCAGTCTGTTCACCTGTGCATTTCATTCATAAATCCATACATCCATCTCATCTACATAAACAACTCAAATCAAACATACATCGATACATCAACACATATTTTCCATCTCATAATTACAGCATAAAACATCTCATGTAAATCAAAGAAAAAGATAGACAATGACAATGACATGAACACAATGATACTCGGCTCCAAAATTTCATATATATCGAAGAATGTGTCAATACAAAAAAATGGGCGCTACTTGAGCGCTATTAATCAAAAATGGTACAAAATGGTGTTGGAACACTAATTAGTACATAGCCAAAATCAAAAACTCAAAGGTAAGAGCATCAAAGATCTAACTCTGACCACCACCCTCACCTCCTAGAGGAGGAGGAGGAGGCGGCATATCTAGCTTGGCTGGCGGGCGCACACCTCCAAAATTTTGAGCATACTGAGAAATTTTTTGTACCTACTGAGCCTCATCAGGTACCACTATGGAGTATGCTACAAAATAGTAGGCCACTTGAGCTGATTTTAATCTAACCTCATCCTGTAGCATCTCCACCCTTCACTCAGTAGCCACAACCTACTCTCGTAGTCGTTGGAACTTACTCAACAATATATGCATCCCTCACTACCACCTATATCTAAAGATCTCCCAACTATAATGAGGCCTATCTAATCCTCTCCCTTTCCCTCCTCAAGGAATCCTAAGGCCCCATAGCAGGCTACTCCTACATCTCCTCATCCAGCATCTTGGGCTGCTACTCAGGTGCCTGCTCCTCTACTTGCAACCTCTACCATTGGCCTTGCTCCACCCCACTACCACCAGCACCTGCGTCTAATCCCATTTTCCATGGGGTAATCTACACCTATTGTAGCCTATGTCTCACTGGTGGTGGCTATTTTTGTGGTGGCTACTGCTATGTCGGCTGCTAGACTAGACCATGTGCAGGTGCTTGCTATGTTCCCTACACCATCATCGCCACGAGATCCATGAATTGTGGAAATGGGTGACTAATAAAGTATGCCTAGTATGTAGGCATCATCTTGGCATTCGCTATCTCTAAGAGATAATACCACTATGATGCAACTAGGTTGTGCACATCTATCATCAACCTTTCAGGATCTAATCTCACAGACCACCCATGATCAAGATCTCTCGCTAATCATGCATAAGAATAGTACTCTTGGGAGATATCTTGTGGCTGCCTATATTGTCTTCACACCCATGTGATGGGAAATCTCTCAATAATTTGTGTTTTCTAGCCTAACAGTGGCCACAAGGAGAACATTCCACTCTAGGAGCATCATCCCAATCCTCTATCTCTCTCTGAGGCCACCATACGACAGAGACTAGGTCATTGAGATGGGTCCTCCAATGTTGTCTTACCCAAGCCTACCTTGGTAAGTTGCCCTCTATATCTACATATATATGGCTCCATCAGCTCTCAGGCATCCTCAAAAATGGGCCTCATAACTAGCAAGTGCTCCCATGTCCAATCTATAATACATAAACTTCAATGGCTATATTCCTCCACTCATGATACACTATCTCGTGCATCTCATAGAACATGTATGCCAACATGCACTGGCCCCATTCAAATCGACCAGGAGAATCAAGCATCCTCTATAGCATGATGCCCCATCCACACTCTATCCCATTCTATCCTCTGTTTAGCACCAAGAAGTGTTAGATTAGGTGAAAAACTAATCTCCCAAGAACACATGCATGCATAAAACTGTCACATGGATGAAGCAAAGAACAGAAGCAAGAAAAAATTATGGAGGCCAAAAAACTAGATCCATCTTATGGACATGCAAAGAGCAATATCTCAAATAATCCAATAAGTGAATCAATAAAATACAAAGAGGTGAATCCTTATAAAGGAATCACGAAACTCGAAAAGGGAAACTAAATCCTAAAAAAGCTAGGTTGCACAATATAATTAATCAAATATTAATTATATGCACCTACAAGATAGCTTAAGCAAACTAGAGCAATAGGCAACTTAATTAATTAAATAAAAGTGATTTAATTAATAAGTGCAAACAAATAATTACTCTAACACCCCCTCTTAAGCGAAGCTTGAGAGGAAGCTAACCTAGCACAGCTATGAAAGAAGAATTGGGTCCCAGCAACAAGACCTGATCAGGTACCCAATCACAACAAAATCTCTATAAAGTGGAGAAATAGAGAAAACCACATGGTAAAAACCCTACTCCAAAAAGAGATAGCAAAGAATGTTCCAGAAAAAAGAGCAAAGAGATCAGAAGAGAATCATTGAAGCATGAAGAACCGCAAAACTCTATCAAAATGTTGATCTGTACAACCTCCATGGAAATAGAAGGCAGAAACCATCAACCAAAGGAACCTCCATGGAAATAGAAGGCACGAACCATCAACCAAAGAAGCATAGAACAACAATATAACCTCCCCTTAAGGCAGGTGAGGTGACATGCAGCTGAAAAGATGGGCCAAAAATCTCCTACAACACAGGAGCCAAACACATCGAGAGTGAGGTACAAACACCAATAAAGGCACGTGTCATTGACACTGCATGAGAAAATAGAGAAAGAGGGCCTATAAGCGGCAAACAACTATCCCCCCCCCATGGCACTTTATAAAATAGTGTGAGTACAATGAATCACAATGATGAAAAGGATCCCAAAATGAAAGAGTGGCACTTTATCTCAGTCCATTGCATAAAGATTCTTACAATGAATATCAACAATGATTAGAAAAAACATAAGGCTGAAACAACATAAGGTAGAGCCCAAAATGAAGCAACTGAAGCAACAAAATCGATCTCCGGACCTAAAACAATCAGGATATTCACCAAAATGCTAAAATGCAAAAGACTGAATAAGATGTGCTTGGAAAAAAATTTGGAACAAAAACTAGCATCACTGGAAAGAGCACAGAAAGAGCTTTCCAGAGATATAAAGAAGTCCAAAAACAGAGATCGGAAGCTCAAGATACGCCTCCTGGAGTGCAAAATAAAACATCTAGCTTTGACTGCCAAAATAGGCAACCAAACTGCACCAAAAATCAAAAAAACCTATACCATCATCTCCGTCTCAAAACCATCTTTCTGGCACATTTTTCAGATCGAAAAAACACATCTGTATGCTCAAGTTACGGAAGAAAAACCTCCAGGCTCTTTGAAAATGCATGAAAAATTATTTTTTTTTTTTTAATAAAAAAATAATTTAAAAAAAAAACCTCCCCACCCCCACACTTTCGACAGAGTGGTAGCCGGGAGGAGGAAGGGCGGAGAGCCGCCACCGAGCGGGGCTGCGGCGGTGCCGCGGTAGACACCATCGGCGAAGCCACTGCGGGCCGCGGGCGGACCGCCTGCGGTGACCACTAGCGACTCCGCTGCAGTTTATTAACCGTAGCGGCTAAAACAGCCGAAAAAAGATTTTTTTTTGCAATTTTTTTTATTTTTGACACCTCGTATTGCGTGTAAGGGCCATACGGCCCTATCGAACAAAAAAAATTGCCTCCCAGACCAACGGTGTCCAAAATGGACAAATTTTATATGGATTCTGGGGTTTTTGGACGCTTTAAGCGCAACGGTGATGTCTGTTTGAGCCCAAAGTGACCAAAAAAAAAGTCCCCCCCTAAATCCACATAAAAAGGTTCCAAAACCCTTGAAAAATACAGCTTCTGAAATGCTTCAACAAACCACGAACAGCGAGCAGCAAGCTTGCTCTAATACCATGTTAGATTAGGTGAAAAACTAATCTCCCAAGAACAGCTACATGCATAAAACTGTCACATGGATGAAGCAAAGAATAGAAGTAAGAAAAAATTATGGAGGCCAAAAAGCCAGATCCATCTTATGGACATGCAAAGAGCAATATCTCATATAATCCAATAAGTGAATCAATAAAATACAAAGAGGTGAATCCTTATAAAGGAATCACGAAACCCGAAAAGGGAAACTAAATCATAAAAAAGCTAGGTTGCACAATATAATTAATCAAATATTAATTATATGCACCTACAAGATAGCTTAAGCAAACTAGAGTAATAGGAACTTAATTAATTAAATCAAAGTGATTTAATGAATAAGTGGAAACAAATAATTACTCTAACAAGAAGTAGCTGATGAAAATGGCTAACACTGATGCTAACCTGTGCATGGTCCCATAGGTATGGATGAGCTCATCCCATGTGATGGCTCGCCCTATCGCTAACTCCCACTAGAAGATAGCTTGCAATGCATCCATCCCTACCCATGGCACTATGTCATAAACTACCCTTGGCCCATGAAAGGGTATCCATAATATCTGATAGATGTCCTCTAGTGTGATAGCCATCTCCCCATGTTGAAGATGAAAGGTGTTTGTCTCTAAATGGAAATGCTCCACCAATGTTGTGAGAAGGTCGCGATTCACTAGCACTATTAGGATCTAGCATAGAGAGGTAAATCTCAAACGATCAATATGTGCCATATAGGCATCATGTAAGCTCTACAACAAAGTCCCGTACGACGGATAGTGTGACTTGAATGCAATTTCATTGAAGACTATCTGCACACATGAAAAAGAACAACATGCAAATAGTTAGTACTCACTCAACAAGTCAGAAAGACAATAAAACAACTCCAAAATTAAGGCAAAACAATAAAAAATGCAATCTTTTAACACTATAATCTCGCACACTCACCGAAGAGGCAACAAGGCTGTAAGCAATGAATGCCAAAATCCCACACATCTCTTGCAAAAGGTGGGTATCTCCCACGCAAGATTACCCATTGACGCGTGCGAAGAAACACCACACTGTGTATCTTTGTGCAAAGAAGGATTGGGCTTGCACAAGGAAGGACACCCTCACATGAAAATCGATTAACCAAAATTTAAAACATGTTAAAAACATGCTAAAAAACCTTGAAATGCATGAAAAATCAAATACAAAGCGAGTTTGTTGACTATTCATTAGAGGTCCATAGTCTGTCAACCGGCTGTATCGTCTAGAGTGCTTGAAACGGTGTAAACACACTGGGATTGCCATATCTTTCTCATAGCTCTCTTCTCCACTAAAGACAAAATGCAAAATTGATTTGAAAATGACCCCCTAGGACCTTATATAAGTTTTGACCTAATTTTTCAAAGTGCTCTGATTTGTGTGAAAATCACCCATTAGCTAATTTGACCGTTCTGAATCCATTTTCAGGATCGAATTCAAAATCTGACACACCTAAGCAACCCAATAATGGATTTTAAAATTTTGGGACCGAAACGATCGAATGCTTGTGCAATCCAAATTATTTAGATACTTTGAGAATCTTGGAACCTTTTCAACTCAAATTTCTTCAAATTTTCCAAATTTGTTTAGGAAAAGTCAACTCTGATCAAATTTGGTCAACTTTTGGTCAAACTTGTCTTTTGTACCTCGAAATCATGTTGAATCAACTCCAAATTTTCTTCTAATCCTTTTGATCTCTTCTATATTTTTCTAATTCTTCAATTTCTTCTATGTCTTCAAACATATTGCTTTATTTCACATTTCTGGTGTGTCATCTTTTGATTGTGTTCCCTAGGGGGCAAGATGATTACATCATTGAATCTAAATTTCAACTCAATCTGAATCTTCATTGCTTGGGGCATCTTGTTCCCATCTTGTTCCCATCTTCACTCGAGGCATCTCATCACTAGGGGTATGTTGTCCCCCTTTACCTAGCATCTTTTTCATCTATCTCATCTTTTCATTTAGCTAATTATATCTTATAACAGTCTTTAGCAAAGTTTGATAGACAAGTATCGAGGCAATCTAATTCCTAACTCCTGAGGATCAAGCCTTGTTCTGGGGATGGTTCTACAGCTCATGATTGGATCATGTTATCTTTCATGCTCAGGTATCTAAGTGTTCTATCTAGATTCCTTAGGATTAAGCTCCATTCTGGAGACAATCCTTGAAAGCTTATCAATCTTAGGTATCTAGGTATTCTATCTAGATTCCTTAGGGTTAAGCTTCATTCTAGAGACAATCCTTAAAAGCTTATCAATTCAAGTATCTAGGTGTTCTATTTGGATTCCTTAAGATTAAGCTCCATTCTGGAGACAAACCTTAAAAGCTTATCAATTTGAGTATCTAGGTGTTCTATCTTAATTCCTTAGGATTAAGCTCCATTCTAGAGACAATCCTTAAAGCTTATCAATCTTAGGTATCTAGGTGTTCTATCTAGATTCCTTAAGGTTAACCTCCATTCTAGAGACAATCCTTAAAAGCTTCTCAATTCAGGTATCTAAGTATTCTAAATGGATCCTTAAAGGTTAGGCTTCATTATGTAGAAAACTTTTTAAATACTTATCAATTCAGGTAGAACAACACTTGGATTCCCTAAGATTAAATTCAAATTCTAGAAATAATCTTTAAAAGCTTATCAATTGATCTATGTTCATGAATTTCAAAACCAATATTGATCTTCACATCATGCTTTCTAATTTTCTTTGAATTGAATGTGTTGCTTGCACATTCATTCAAAGAGGGGCAAAATTTAATACCCCAAAATCGGCTCATTGTCATGATTACCAATTCTAGTTTATTCTAATTAATTCTAAAGTCCTATGTCACTAGGCAATTCCAGTTCTAATTTTTGCTACTTGACCTAAGTGTAAAATGCAAAAAATCCTAAATTTGCATTAATCAAGACATTTATTTAATTCTTAAGTATTGACTCATATTAGTCACATTAAACCTATTTGATTAAGATTTAATTTAATTTGAAGTGTTTATACTTTAATTAAATTAAATCATATCCTAAGGCTAATGTACTAGGGAATTAAAATATTTAATTTAATAATTATACCCACTTTAATTAATTGAGTTAGATTGTTCAATTAAATAGAAAAGGCATTTATGAGGTCATGTGTCACTTATTAAATTAAATAATATCTTCAAAATCCTCTCTTCAATTCTAAAATGGAAACTCTGAGTGAACTACCTCTCAAAATTAGAATTAATCCAATTAACTTGCTCTTACACTTATGAAAAGTTTAATTAACTACTTATCACACTCAAATCTAAAATAGTTAACTTCACCTTCACAAGGAAGTTTCCATGTTAATTGAATCTTTTGTCTAATCTTAACCATTCATCAAGGTTGATCTTGACTGTTGATCCATTCCTAGATTCTATTTAAGGGGCTCTCAATCACTCACTACAAAGGTTAGATTTTGATGCTATTGAATTGCTGTCAAATTGAGTACTCACTTGCTTTCTAGGCTTTTACATTGCTATCACTTTAAATTGTCATTAGATTAAGGAAGGCATAAATATAGCTTAGTTTATTTTATTGTTCAATAGAATAGATTGCATATCATATAGATTACTTGCACACTCATATTTTGCATAAATCCTTCATTCTAGAAAGGTTCGGTTGCCTGCATCTCATTCTAAGAGCACATAGGCAAAATCCTTCTAGATAGAAGGCAACAGGTCACATTGTCGGACCTCTTGGATGAACCCTTCCATGTTCATTCCAAGATGAATCCACATACAATGACCATGTTGAAGTGTAGGTGAAAGATCTGAGGCCTCATTTTCACGTATACGCTAGCCAAATAAAATAAGGCATCAATCAAATCATGTTACGTGTGATGACTAAGAACAATCACACAAGAGGGATAAATCACCACCCAATGATAAGGAATACATCATCCTAGTAGCATTAGAGAACACACTCACACACATCAATCAATAAACTATCAATAACCTCATGCATATGCAAACTACATTAGTTTCCTTAATTATTTTCCATGCAATGCAAGATTTAGATATCCATCGATTTTAATAAAATTTTCATAAACTTATGAAGCAATTAGATTAGGGACTTAAGTTATTAACCCAAAGGATCTAATGCCAAACCTACTTATTTGCAATGATTCACAATAAACACTCATTTCTTAATGAAAGGAACCATTTCATCACTACATTGACATAACACAGAATCACAAATAGATTCATTTATTTACTTACAAATAGGGGGAAATAGGGAAAACAATGCACCTTACTCCACAAAGAGAAAACAAAAAGAGGCACTCAAATCCAACACATGGACACCAATCAATGGCTCCATCTAGTAGGGTCACACACACAACCAACCAAATAAGGCACATAGATTGTATCTACAAAATAAGGAAAGATTCACTTCCTTCTCCTCACACTCCTTTAGTTGCATCTAATGGACAAGCAAGTCCATCACAAGTAGATGCCAAAGCAAAAAACTCACGAGCTCTCACTAAGAAACTCACACTCACACAACGTGGCATCAACCATATGGGTAACATATACATAGAGATCCCAATGTTTGAACATGGGCTCTGATACCAAATGTAATGCCCCACCTGGAGATCCTTGGAACCAAGATTCAATACAAGCCAAGATAAATTAAACAAATTAAACAAGTATGGATCTACATGACACTCAACATATGAGGATCACAAAGATCACAATAGAACACTTGTCCAAAATCTTGGCCACTAATGACTCTCCAAATGCCACTACCAAACTAACATGCTCAAACAGAGAAAAGAAGTCCAAAGATGACAATTTAACAAAGAATCTTAGATTTTTCGAAACATAGAAAATCAAGAAAATCCAAAGGGCACTTAAAACACCAAATTGTGTTCCCCAAAAACAAGTAGAGATGCCCCCTATTTTTTGTGTAAGGACACACAACTGATAGAATTTTGCATGAGGAAGTACCATATGCCACACAATGATTTGTCTTTTGCATGAGAAAATGCACCAAATAATGTGAGGAAATGCTTGGCCCAACAACCAAAACACCCATAACTGGTGTGGAGTTTCACATGAGGAAGCACTATGAACTTCACAAGGAAATTTAGCACACCACGCAAACTTTTGCACTCTTGTGCAAGAAAGTACTATTTTGCACGAGGACACAAATCAGCAAGCTAGAAAACATTAAGGTAAAAAGCTAGGAAATGAATTTCCTCCACACCGGGGAGTACCAAATCAACAAAATGAGGCATAGACATTTGAACACAATAGCTACAAGAAGAAAAATATATCTAACTATCTGAAATATAGCAATAAAAGAATGTACTAAAAGAAACATCGCAGTGTACAAAAACAGCATCCCAATGTACAAGAATAACAAAACTCATTCACAGTTCCTTCCAACCATAATAGCATCATGAGACCTCAAAGGTCCTAGCCATCCCCCACTTGTAACATCCAAAACTATTGACTATATTGTTAGAGTTATCTTATGAGGATGTCATAACTAAAATGAGCTACATCATAAGAACAAGGAAATCTAACATGCTAAATAGTAAAGCATTAGATATTCCAACTAATCAAACTCATCATCTAATCATATGCTAAGCATCGTAATACTGGAATGTGTTAAATAAATTTACACCATCTGAGTATGATATCCAAACATTACAACTAAATAGATCACATCATCTAATCATATGCTAAACATCATAATACAAGAATGCATTAAATAAACTAACATCATCTAAGCATGATATCCCAACATTCCAACTAAGTAGATCGCATCATCTAATCATATGTTAAACATTATACTACAAGAATGTGTCAAATAAACTAACATCATCTAAGCATGACATCAAAGAATTCTAATGAAAGCATAAATCACAAGGAAGCATACTCTAGAACCCAAAGTATCAAGTAAAAATGTTCAACAATGGTTGCATTAGGATAATAGACTATCTTTGTACACTAGTCCCTAGCGGTAGTATAGGTAGCTACACCTACCAACCATGTCGATCCCATAGGTCCACTCCCATCATGGTAATGGAGATAATGATCCAACCATAAACACACATATGACAACATCCATGGCTATCACTTATGCTAGATAGTAAAGATGACTACAACCAAGATCATGAGATAATGAAAGTAAAACAGGTCCTAGTTAGACACTCAAAGGGTTACTATGTAGGGGTTGACATCTTGGAGAGTCACTTAGCATTGGAAAGCCCAAGCTAGTATTGGCAGCATCAAATTCCCAATGGAAGGCACACAATCTAGGCAGCATCAACTTCCCAATGGAAGGTGCATAATCCAACTTTTAATTATCTTAAATTGTATTACCACCTTGTGTTTTATTTAGTTATCACTTGGTTAAAAATTCTGCAGGAAAATGCACTGGGCATGGACACTAGGCTATGGAGATAGATGCCCCCACCATATGCTACTCTACCCTACCCGTGCTCATTTGATGATGAGTGCCTGTAGGTATGCATACTCCCAACCAAACCCCAAATGATCATAACTCCTAGAAGTACCACCAAAAATTGGGCCTCGCAAGTCAATTGACAAATGCACATGTGTGTGCTTGTGTGTGGCACACCACTATAACAAAGATCATATCACAAGGATTGGATGAGAACACAAGAAAAATATCACTCAACCAGAAAGAAACTCAGAAAGGATGGATTATACATGAATCCCAAGAACAATAAAACCATACATCATGAACTCACTCAATCGGCCTCAATCCAACAGTATGGATTCTACATGAATCCCAATGATGCACAACAAGACCAAACATCATGAAATCACTCAACCAAACACAAATTCAAGAGTATGGATGTGATATGCATCTCAATGCAGTATAAAAGTGCAACAATGATCTAACTGGCATCCCAAATGATGATCCAAGTCCATGACCAACATCATGCCAAGAAAACTCGAGAAAATAGGGTGACACGCAAAATGAGGTAAAAACCCCAAAACTCAAAAACATTGGAAATAAAACCCATTTGGTCTTAGGGTACAAAAGCCATGAAAATCCAATAAAATTTAGGTTTAGAGTCCCTATGCAAAAATGGCTAGCATAATAATGCAAAACCCTAAACCCTCATCCCCAAAAATAGGGAAATACTCATATCTGCCCAACCAGGTAGAGATAGAATATAGAAATGGAGTTGAAACAATAAAACTAGAAAGCTCTACCTCATATTCAAAAGGGCAATATGGGAATCTGAACTATTAAATAAAAATCCAGCAGAAGTAGCCAAAAATTGCCACAATCCAAGGTCTCCCCAATTTGGATCCAATGAGACCAATCTTGTGACAATCCCATGCCTATAGGTCCCACAAAAAATAGAATAATAATTTTTCGTGAAGAGTATTTTGGGTTTTACTCTCAAACTTTCTAATTCAAAAGTGATAAGTGAGGAATTAAATTCCTTTTTGGATACTTATTCAAGTTTCGAGTGAATAACTAATTAGGGAAAATAACTAGGAACCTTAGTTAAATCCTTAATCAATGAAAACAAAAATAGGCTCTTCCAAGTAATTAGAATTCATCTATGGAAAAGCTACCATAAATTAAAAATGATAAAAATAAAGCCCAAAATCCCAATCACATAAATTTCCTTAACAACTTTCACGACAACACAAGCCTCTAAATACAAAGACATATTCATTGGTCTAATCACATTATGAAAATGAATCTTGATTTATCAAATCATTAGAAGGTGTAGTTAAATAGTTAAAAAATTAAATAAGATACGTCGACCACATAGGTGTTGAGATAATGGGTGTTGCACACATTGCATAATATTGTTATTTTATAATGTAATGTTGTGCCTAGATGGACGTGCAACATGTAAAGATTCCCATAGAATATTCTTGATGAGTTTTATTGTAACATTGTGATAATATTTCATGTAATGATTAGTTATATGGTATGGTTTGGGTGTTGTTGAGGCTTCTTGTTGGGGTTTTATGGAGGAGATCATACTTGCACAGTTTACATCTAGAGGTGTGTGTAGAAGGACATGATACAGGTTATGATTTGCATGGTTTCTTTGGTCTTGGTTATCTTCTTGGATGTTCAGTTTGGCTTACATTGGATTTGAGATTGGTTGGAGATTGTGATCACTGGTTTGTGCTCATGCATGTCATGTGAGAGATGACATGGTTATTTCTTTCTCTTTCCTTTGTTGGTTGTGGAGAATTTGGGAGACTATTGGAGACTTGTTATGAGAGTTGTTCTTGCAGGATATTAGTTTATGTATTGTGGATGTCCTTGATACTACATGGATTCACTTCTTTGAGATGTGTTGAGTGGATTGGTTATAGATTTGACATTATCTTTTGTAGTGGGAGCTTCTTGGTATATATGTGGTGTTCCATGTTCACTAACAGTCATGGCTTTTGGTGCAACGGTAAATGGGCCCTACAATTAGTATCAGAGCCCATTTACCGTTGCACCAAAAGCCATGACTGTTAGTGAACATGGAACACCACATAATTAACCACTTGTGGGCAAGGGAGCGCGTCGAGGGGGAGATTGTTGGGTGATGCGATGCCCTCCCCTGCCCACAGGTGGTTAATTATGTGGTGTTCCATGTTCACTAATAGGCATGGCTTTTGGTGCAACGGTAAATGGGCCCTACAATTGGTATCAGAGCCTGGTTTTGGCTTGGTCATGGGTTCAAATCTCCCCGGTGCCTTCTCGACCCGCGTAAGCACCTGGTATGTGCGTCGAGGGGGAGATTGTTGGGTGATGCGACGTGCTCCCCTACCCACAGGTGGTTAATTATGTAGTGTTTCATGTTCACTAATAGTCATGGCTTTTGGTGCAATGGAAAATGGGCCCTACAATTGGTATCAGAGCCTAGTTTTGGCCTGGTCATGGGTTCAAATCTCCCCGGTGCCTTCTCGACCCGCATAAGCACCTGGTATGCGCATCGAGGGGGAGATTGTTGGGTGATGTGACGCGCTCCCCTGCCCACAGGTGGTTAATTATGTGGTGTTCCATGTTCACTAACAGTCATGGCTTTTGGTGCAATGGTAAATGGGCCCTACAATAGGGATGGTAAAATATAGACAGTTGAATCACTAACTCTATGTGTCACTGTTGGGGATATAAATCTTGCACACTAAAATACATGATCAAGTGCAATTGCATATAATAACTTAGTTGAAGCAATAAATGCATTAAATTACCTAATTTAACCATTTATTCAATTATATTAAAATAATCTATTTACATCACTCATGTTCGCATATAGCATAATGAAGCAAGAATGAAGTAAATAACCATGCCATTAAATTCATCACTTGACAAAATCAGAGATATGTCCAAATACTAGAAAATCAAATATCATCATAAAAAATACTCTCATCTCAAAATGGCATCATCATACAAATATGATCAACTAAACAACATAATAGTCTTTCATCTATCAAACTAAAATCAAAGTATAACATCTGACCCTCAGGTCATCTCAAATGTAAAACATAACATGAGTAATAAGTATCTTTCAGATCAAAATATAACAAGGTAAATATTTTTAGCACATAACCAATGAATCCAACATGGACAACCCATTTCTAATTATTTAATAATTTAATAATTGTTGTTTAAACAACATTAAAAAGGAACTTAAAGCACATAAGTGAAAATGGTCAAACACATGAGTAACCACTGCTACAAGAACCTAGTCCAATGTAGCAAGATAATACTACATAGTGCAAACTCTACACACATCTTAGAGTAATCATGAAACAACATCATGATACCACATCATTCCTAGTAACCACTAGCACAAACCTTAGTGAACCATCTAACACATCATAATCTCATAAATCAGCCATAAGCATAATCAAAGCAATTGATTCAATAACATAAATTCAATCACCTTAGGGTATAGACCACTCATGGTCCCAATCATGATCACTCACCAAGCAAGATCATCAAGATTTTTTACAAAAATCAAATGGGAGAGGCACTATAAAATTTCCCACTAAAACTTCCATTGTGCTTTTCTTGGATGAGTTTTTCCAACATAGAACCCCTTGGAATGCATAACTAATTATCTCTAAACAAAAAACCATTTTGTAAGGTATAGTTAGCAAATTCATTATTAAAATTATTATTAAACAATGAGCATACCTTGTAATCTTCTAAAAAATCTTCATCTCCTTCATAGAGGTCCTTGAATCCCTCTATCCCAATGTTGTTTAACTAAATTTGTTGGACTATCAAGAGTCTCCTACCGAATTCATTTTCCACCTTATTGGTTTGCCCCTTTTTGTGCTTAATGGTAAAAGTATATACTTGCAAGAACTTCATCCACTAAATGTGCCTCAAACTTAATTTCTCTTATGTTTTGATGAAGCTCAAAGCTTGGTTATCAATATAGAGTACAAACTCCTTAGGAAAAAGGTAATGTCTCCATTTTCTAAGAGCATGAACTAGTTCATACAACTCTAAGTCATAGGAAGAGTATCTAGACTTAGCTTCATTCAATCTTTCATTGAAAAATGATACTAGTCTACCCTCTTTACTTAGGACTAGTCCTATAGCAATTTGGCTTGCATCACACTCCACAATAAACAATTGATCCAAACTTGGCAAACTATAATTGTTTGTGTAGCAACCTCCTTTAACTTTTCAAACCCTGCATCTATTGCTTTAGTCCATACAAACTTGGTCTTCAGTCCTCCTTTGATAGTATCTAGTATGGGTGCACATATTTCACTAAAATTTCTCACAAAATTCCTATAGAATTGGGCCCATCCATGGAAACCTCTTACGTATGTCCTTGTCTAAGGAGTAGGCAAGTTTAGGATGGCTTCTACTTTTCTTGGATCCATTTTCAAATCACCTTGGGAGAATACAAAACCTAGGTATACCAACTCTTATTTCATGAACTCACTCTTCTCAAGATTAATGGTAATTTTCTCCTCTTTAAACCTTCTCTAAACTATCTCAAGATTCTTTATGTGATCCTCTTTTTTCTTGCTAAAGATGAGGATAACATCTAGGTACACTACTACAAATTCACCTATATATTCCTTCAAGACTTTATTCATCAAGCTTATAAATGTACTTGGTGCATTTGTAAGACCAAAAGACATAACAAGCCACTCATAAAGGCCCCCTATGGTTTTGAATGTATTTTTCCATTCATCCCCTTCCTTTATCCTAATTTGGTGATAGTCACTTTTAAGATCTACCTTGGACTAGTACCTTGCATCACCTAGACAATTCATCAAGTATTCTATTCTTATATTAATAAGAAACCTAGATCTAATAGTGATCCTATTTATGGCCCTAGAATTAGTAAAAATTCTCCACTTACCTCCTTTCTATTGGCAATGGGCCAGCATCCCTCACAGGATTTGTGAGATTGCTTAACTGCCACCTATTCTATAAGCCTATAGATTGTATTGGGCAGTAAAAGGTCAATGTTTTGGTGTGACATTAACCCTATCCTTTCTAAAAATTGATATTAGAGCTTGGTCATAGGTTCAAATCTTGTAGGCCATGGTGAGTGATGCTAGGAAGGGGATTGTTGGCAGTGGGCTAGTGTCCCTTATAGGATTTTCAAAATGGATTAATTACATCCTATGGTTATATAAGACTATTGGTTGTATTAGGCATTGATAGGTTGATCTTTTGGTTCAATAGCAACTCTATCCTTTCTAATACTTTCTTGGGTTCTAAAACTACTAGGATTGGACATGGTTTGATGATCTTCCTAACGAGGTCTTGATCCAACAATTCTTGCACTTGTCTAGCTATCTCTTTGTTCTTATTTCGAGTCATCTCATAGAAAAATTTATTGGGCAAGGATGCCCCTAGTAAAAATTCAATTTTATGGCTTATGGATCTTTGACGAAGCAAGGTAGCTAGTGTTCCATCACATATTATGTCTTGAAATCTCTCAAGTAATTTCTTCACTTCATGAGTAATGGTGGACTTTTTTTTGTTCTCCTCCTCCTTGGGCTTTAACTCAATGGCATACCCTACTCTCTTTTCATGTTTGATGTCATTCAAGAATTATTTTCTACTCATTAAAAATTTATGTACTTTTGCTACTACTTCATTAGATTTCTCTTCCACTAAGGATTGTATTTTGTAAGTCACCCCACTCTTCTTGAAGGTATATATGTTCCTTCCTCCTTGGTGGACATCATCTCTATCATATTGATATGGCATACTTGACAAAAGATGACAAGAATCCAAGGGAAACACATTAGAAAGTATTTTGTCACTATACTCCCCAATGGAAAACTCCACCCAAGTCTTTCATTCGCTAATACATCTTTCCCTATTTCAACCATGTTACTCTATAAGGATGAGTATGAGGTTTCTTGACAAGTTTAAGCTTCTCTACTACTTCCTTTGAGATAATACTATTAGTATAACCTAAGTATATAATTACTTTTCACACTTTACCAAGGATTTTATAAGTTATCCTAAACAATGACCTCCTTTCCTTAGGTTCTTCTCTATTTGGCACCCTAATTAGAACTCTTTTGAACATCAAAATTTCTCCCTTTCTAAAGAAAGAATTACCTCTAAATTGGTTACATTATCTTCCTCCCTTTGATCATATGTTAATTTTTTCCCCTTGGGATAATGAGGAGGCCTTTTTAGGGCATCAATTAGTTAGGTGTCCTGAGTTACCATAGTTATAGCACTTCATGCTAGCAAAATGGGAAATTCTACCAAAACTACCAATTCATCCTCCACTGGTAAAGCCTTATCCTCTATTGTAGTTGCCTTTTATACTAGTCTCATTGGTTTTCTCATTGGGTTTGGAGTCTCCTTGGTTGTTGGAGTCATTTCTCCTTCATCCATATGCACCTCTATGTGTACCTCTTGTATCTCTACCTCTGCATCTTCCCCTTGAGATGGAATCTTGTCTCTTCTTGTTTTTTTCTTCCACTTAAGAGCCAACTAGAAACACTTATTGATATTGGTGTAAGTCCATAGACTAATTTCCTCTTGAATCCCCCATCTCAAGCCTCCTAAGTATCTAGTAAACTTCATACTTTCTTCTTCTTGAATCTTGGACCTTAAAAATAGTTTTTGAAACTCCTCCAAGTATAAGAGGCTACATTCATATCATTTACCTTTTATCTTTGTCTCTTATTGTGGAGTTGTATCTCATAATCTTAAGGAAGATAGTGTAAAATATAAATGTGTCACACTCTAAACCTTTCTATCCAATGTATTCCATGAGTTGGAATCCTCAAATGGCGGCTTAGAGCTCCCTATCCATGGAGTGCAAAGGTGTAGTTGGAGCAATGAAAATAGCACTTAGTTGAGTCTTTGAGACACAAATCTTTCTTGTAAACCATGAAATGGAAATTTCTTAAGATAAGAGCAAGAATGAAAATGTCCAAGAGAACTCTCAAAATTCAATGTAAGAAATGTTGAGAAGGGGGGCAATATTCTAGATGACCATTTTTTAGGTGATTACGAATAGTTTTCCCTAATCATGGCCACCATGGCCCTTTAGTTAGTTATTGGTATCTTACCTTCTTTTCCTCTCTCTTATTAAAGGAAATTCCATAAAGTTAGGGTTGGTCCCCTCAATCTTACCTTTTCAACTTTCACCTTATGATCCTCAATAACTCCTTCATAGTCAAAGTGATTCTCCATTCCCTCTATCCATTCCATCACCAACTTTGAATCCATCTTTCCTTTGAACAAGGCTACACATTCAAGTGACTTGCCACTCATTTCCTTGAGGGATTTAAGGAAAGGTTCTTTTTGCATTGGAGGGTCTGATTCAGGTTCTACGTCTTCTTCCTCTATGACTTTTCCCTTGTCTTTATTCTCTTCCAACTTCTCCTTCACTTGCTTTGTTGTCTCTACAACTTCTTCAAGTTTTTTTCTTCATAGCCTCTGAGCTATCTTTTAGGTGTCTATTTTTCTCCCTTTTCTCTATCAAGTCCCTTTTTAACTCTTCATTTTTTACCATGGTTCTCTCACCTCTTGACTTACCTTCCAAGTCAGACATACACTTAGCCCAATATTTCACTAGCGCTAAGACCAATTTGAAGAGGAGGGATTACCCCTAGTCTTAGTTTATCCACCATGACTCTCAAGGATCTCCTACTAGACATCTTAGGGTCTTATCTGCACCCTACCTCTAAGGGAATTCTTCTCCTAGTCCCCTACTCAACCAATCCACTCACATTAATTGAAACTCTTCACCAAGCCCATGACTATACCTCACTCCTTGTCTTGAATCCTTCCACTGGTTGAACTAAGGCACTCACTAGGTTAACAATGCATTTAGGGATTCTTCTCTTATCCATTAGATAACTTCCAAGGTTCTTGTTAAGTTCTGCATCATAAATTTGTAAAAAACCTCAAGAAACCTTGCTAAAGAGGCTACTAGGGCTAGTAGCAATTAAGCATCATATTTGGGATTTTGGCTCCTAACTTCACAAATGAAGAAAGGACTTGCTGAAAAAATTGTAGGTTCTAATACCCTTTTAGAATACTCTAGGACTCACTTGTCTTTGGGTCACCAAAATATACATACAATGCCAAGCCAAAAATTACCTATTTTTAAGGGTTTCCTTCAAGATGGAAACTTCAAGACTTGTCTCTTGGCCTAGTGTGCTTTCATATAATTCTATTTCCAATCATGTTACTGGATTGACTATTTCAATCCATTTTTTATGCCTTTGAACCTTTGATTTGTTGATCTTCCCCTAGTCGGGTAACCTTCTACTCACCTAGGGTTCTACTTTAAAATTAAAAAAATTATTTTACAATCACTTCAAAATACATATATTTACAATATGTATAGTTCTCTTCTTGATTCGAAAGGGCCATAGTGATCTAAGCATTGGAATTCAATAAAGAGTCATTTTTCATGGTGCTACCCCAATCAAGATAGTAAACTGGTGAGTTACAAAATAATTTAAAAACACCTATCTACACGAATCTTTAGGAACCCAAATCAATATGAAAAATAATAATTTAAATACACTATCTAACAAGGTAAAGGAGAGAGTTCAATCAATCCACTAGCATGTCGATTTTGGTCATGCAAGTTGATTGTAATAGGAAATTACTTGTTGTTTGTTATTGCTTCAAGGTTGAATCCATAAAATCTCATCACCAACCCCTCCTCTTCAATTTTGGTATAGAAAAATAATTGAATCTTTTCAAGTTGATTTTGTAAAATATTAATAATTTTATCAAAAATGCAATGTTGTCTTTAGAAACTTTCCTCCAACTCACACTTTGACCACTCTTGGACCTCAAAGGACCTCAAATGGGTCTAGTATGATCCAAAATCACTTTCTTACACTATTCATTGACTATAGAATTCTAGACAAGGTTTGGTCAACCTTTGACTAACTCAGCTTCTAACAAGCAACTTGAGCATCCTTAAGACACTTTTTGACTCTAGAATTTCACACACTTCCCTACTTATGTATAGGAAAATACTCACACTCTTGGGGCTTTATACTTATCCCTCATTCTCTAACAATTGGCTAAAACCATCTAAAAGCCAAAAATTCTTAGGACCTCAACCATGATCCTAGGTGCTTCTACACCATTCCTTCTCCTTTGCTAATCATTACCCATATGTAGACTAACTGTCCTTTATCTCTATAGGTACTCATGTTCCTTTAGTTTCACCTTGATCAAACTCATAATTTTTCACCTGTACATTCTCCATCTTTGTCTCTTCTGCATGTGGTGGGGATGATTATATTTCTTATTGATGCTGCACTTGTTTTTCTGCCAACACTTATGTTTCCTTCTCTGTTAAGCCATACTTTATCAACCATTCATCAAAAAATAGAATCACTTGGCCCATAAAAATCAATGATTTCCTTCTCCCTCATCATAATATTCTTTCACATTTTCTTTAAACCTTTAATCTTAGTCTTGAAAGAATCAAAGAATATTTTGATATTTGTGATTTCTTCAACTATTCTTGAAAACAAGATATTATCCTCCTTATTTATCATATAATTAATTCGTAGGCACAAGGCATCCTTCAATCCATTTCGCCATGCTTCTTTAGGCTTAATACAAGTTGTTATATTGATAACATGACAGAAATAATAAAAATTATTAATGGTGTACCTAGAGAAACATCCTTTCATCTTTCTCTGCAATATTTCTCTTTTTATACCAAAATCCAATAATCCAATTGCTTGATCATATGTTTTTTCAATCAAGGTACTAGTATTTTCTTTATCACTTACATTAACACACAAGCTAATTACCTCCTTTTCTCTTCCAATCCATTTACCCAAAAAAAATCTTAGCACAACCTCGTTCTTATTAAAAACAACCCACATGTCCACCAATTTAATTATTGTAAAGTGAAAAGGTGCCCAATCAACTTGATCCACTAGAAAAAGAAGTGTATCTCTAATTTGTTATCTACATATCTTAGTAACATTTCCAACTGTGTTTCCTTGAGTCTATATTTTTCCTCTTCCAACCCCTCTTTAGTGTTATATTCAAGATGAAAAGGGGTATCTAGTATCTCAACAATTGGACTAGTCATAGGTGGGGGCACAAGTGTTGACTTCCTGGCTCTAATTTTCTAACCTATTGTATTTCATGGGTAATGAGCCTATTTTCAATTTCTATTCTTCTCTTTCTCTCTTCATAATAGGAAACCAAAACTTCTTCATATCTAGATTTTAGCTCTTTCGTCTTTTCCTTTTCCATTACTACTAAAGCCAAAGAAAAATATGTTGTCTCTTTATTTATGAAATCAACTTCTTCATTAGAAATCTCTCCTACCTTTTTCATAATTAGACTCCCCATCTAATCAATGTCATATTTTTCAGAGGACCAAAACTTATTTCTTCTTTGTATTGACCACATTACTAGTGCAGCATGGTCCTCACTGTATTTCATCCTCAGGATATGTTTTTGACCTCCTCTTCTATTTTATACATAGTATTTTTCTCTTTTCTTACTACATCAAAAACCATGGCATCCACAATATCCCAGTTCAGTATAATTTGTACTCTTGCTTCTTGAATCATCATTATTCCCTATTATGGATTGATCTTACCAAATTCTTACATCATTTCTTCTTTAATTTCATCTCTAGTAACAAAGTCCTCTTTATTAGGTTGCTCTGTTGTTCTCTTCTTACATCTTTCCTCAAAGTTTGAAATGCTTGATCTCCAAAAAAATTAAATAAATTCTCTAGATTTTACCAAATTATCATCAGAAAAAAATTCATAGAGGCATGTCCAACAATGGGATCTAAATTTTTTCCACTAAAATCATTACTATTACATCCATGATTGGGATGGGGGGATCTTCCAACATCCCCTCTTCTAGATAAAATTTAGTAACAAAAACATTACCCTGACTCCCCAATTGCACCAATTATTCTATTGTAACTTGGTGGAATGGGAATTGAGATGGAGTATATACATCACCTCCTGATACAATATTCTCTTCAATCCTTCACTTCTTCAGTGTAGGTTTAGAAAGACTACTTTCAAATGATGGCCTCTTGAGAACTAAAGAAGAAGGCATGCTTACCTTGTTCCCTTTTCTAACCACATCTTCCTCTGTTCTAACAATATCATACCCTATATTCTTTTGAATGACATATGTATTGGGGTTCAAGAAAGGGGTGAATGTCAATTTATTTATTACTTCTTTGGACTAACCAGGGTATGTCTGAATTATTGGAGCCTTCTTCTCATTTACTAATTCCATAATCTTAGCAAAGAATATCATTAATTTATTTATCTTATCCCCAAGTTTTTTTGCATCTTCCAAGAGGTTATAAAAATTTTCAAAAACATTAATAAACTAGAGCACCTTCTTATAAACCCTCCACTTTTCTTTCTTCACTTCTTGTTCTAGCGAGGAAAATGCATTTATGATGATATCTTTATGATAATAGAACTTATGAGCATGGTGTTTGGCTTTAGTTCTCATGTTGGACATTTCAAAAAAACCTTGGGGTCAAAAAACCTAGCATAAGATACAACCATCTTATAAGGGTTTAAGAATTTATACAAGAAAAGCCATCCCCTTTAGTAATTACAAATTGTTGAGCAATAATATATGAGGGAAAAATGGTTCGTCTTGATCTCCTTGCAGACTCAACTCTTCTAAACCATTGATCTACCAAAAAACTTATACCACACCCACCTTAAGAGGTACTTTATAGAGAAAAACACAATGAGTCCCTTGGAAACCATAAACTCTAAAAATAGTAGAAACTAGATAAGGAATGATGTCACCCCAATTATGGGAAACTTTTAACCTCTTAGCAAAATCCATAGGTCTAATGAATTCTAATAATGCCTTTGGAATCCTTGGGTTGTCATGAGACAACACTACCCTTAACTTTGATGTAAAATATTTATCAAACCTGAGAAAAATGATATCTTCTCTATCCCAAGACATGTCCACACTCCATAATTAAACAAACATATTTTTACCATCTTGCTCTCTTGTCAATTACATCTCTTTTCCAAAATAAGAAGCTCCTTTGAATAGAAATATATGCATCAATATTGAATACCATCCAAAAATGTTTCTCAACTTTTCCCTTCCCAATTCAAATCTATCCATTATGAATCTCCTTAGCCAAGTAAGAAATTGAAAATGACATCAACTCCATAGAAAATAATTTAAATCATCATATACATAAAATTGATAGGCATATGGCTTTTTCATCCTCCCCAAAGACCTGACACAAAGACATATATACCTCTAGGGTACAAGAGTTAAAGAATTCCTTTAAGAAAGGCTCTGGAGTTGAGGATTTTACCAAAGTTGAGTTTCCAATAGCTTCCAAGTGTTATCTTAAAGGTCCATTCCTGATGTAAACCTTCTGAGCTACATAGTTGTTCTCTATTGTTTGAAAATAAAAGGTTTCATGATACTCAGAGAAAGGTTCCAACCCAAAGAATTCACAAATTTCCTTAGGTGTTATCTCAACCAATAATTTTTCATCTACACTTCTAACACATCGGACAGTGGGATCATACATTTTAGCAACTAGGGTTGAAAGTTTGGAATCCATAAAAAATTCAAGAACAACCAATTTTCTTAATCCAAAATCCCAAACATTTTCATGAGGAGAAAAGAGGTTTCTCTCTAAAAACTACTTCTTGAAAAATTGTAACCCACTCTTGGTTATTTGTGCATCACGTATCCAATTTCCTCTATCATACAAACCTTCATTTATTTTCAAACATGGAGTAACAAGGACCAATTTCTTACCCTGTGTTGTGTAATTAGTTGACCAATTTAACCATTCTAACAAATCATCACAGACATTCCTCTATTGGTAATCTAATTTTCCCATAAAATACCTTCTTGAGGCATCCTTT
The DNA here is from genome assembly GCA_028749045.1 of Cupressus sempervirens. NCBI lineage: Eukaryota > Viridiplantae > Streptophyta > Pinopsida > Cupressales > Cupressaceae > Cupressus > Cupressus sempervirens. The sequence continues at coordinate 593,349,115 of CM053785.1, read as the reverse complement.
AACGATTATATGGCTCACCACATAAACAATTATCTCTACCTTTTCTACTCAATATGGAATTCAAGAAAAGAAAATATACTTACTATTTTTTAGGCCTGTAAATTCTCAAACATCCTTGATTCATAACTTTCTATCCATCTACAAATCTCTTTGGCACTATCGGCTTCTTTTATCACCTTCACCTTGGAAATAATCACTCTTATGCATCATAAAATAGTGTACACACATAGTTTTCATAAAATCTCAATCGCATGAGACTAAATTAACTCTCCATTAATTTTTTTGCAAACAACTGACATGCACATCCCACTAAAATTTTTAAGTATGGACCATTGATGAAATTGTAATCAAATGATCATGATTCACTTTTCTCCTCAATGATGGGGTAGTCAAGCTAACCATTTCATGCCAACTGTCAATTAATTTTTCTATGGTCCCTCATCTCTCCACCAAAGACTTCCTTGACACATGGCATGTTGTCACCTTTTTGCTATGAATAAACATCATGCATCTCACTATAAAAACAAAGTGACCACCACAAATTTACTTTAGATCGTGTGGCAAAGAACAAGCATATTTCTCTATTGCTTTCTTGCATGACTATCCCACTGAGGACACATGGCACAATGTTGTAGTCTTAGCAAGTTCCCATGGCAACATAATGACTTCCCTTGATCTCCATTTGATCCAACAGTCAAGATATTATTTAATGCTTCATATAATTGGGCCCAAGAGGGACATGTGTCAAAAAGTCAAAATATCACATTACTTAAACTCTTTGCTTCTTCTTATAGTGACAAAGTGATATTCATAGATCTCATTTAGATCAGTGCTTTTAAATCCACAGGAAAACTTTTCACGGTGTTTCCCACTTGGGACACATGGTGTATTATCATGCCACAATGACTAAAAGGCTTGCATATTTCTATAATGACACAATGAAAACCATTGATTTCCTTTAGATTTGACGGTTGAGAACTAATCACCATCTTTTCTTTACTTGGTCTCACTATGGACATGTGTCAACACATCGTATTAATGTGGAGAGTAATGGTTATGCATCTTCCCATAATGAAAATGTGACAACCATTGATCCTGACAAATTAAAGATCAAAGATGTCAAATAAATTCTTAAAATGTTCACTGTCTTATGATCCATCCTAATTCTGACACATGTCTATCATTTGTACAAGGCAAAGGCCCAACTTCCCTCTATTCTAGGAACATGTCATGTAGTTGCATTCTCATAATGATTACAACCACTGCAATTTCCCATAACAAAAAGGTGAAAATCATTGATAAAGTCACGATCTAACTGTTGCTAGCATGGGTCCACAAAAGATACAAAAATATCAAGTTTTTGGAAAAACTATAAAATGATCAATACTTAGGAAAAAGAAGACAAGAAAAAAGACCACGAAAGACATAAGAGACAAATTTCTCAAAAAATCAACCCTAGCATACCATAAAGTAATAAAACCCTTTTGAAGAATTAAAACAAAGATACTCAAATAGTAACACGGGCAAGATTTTTATTTTTGCCTAGGGTTTTAGCTAATAAATTTCCACATTTTATTTTTTTGAAAAAACAAAATGAAGCCATAAAAAATAAAATTTCAAAAGCCAATGAAAATTATCTCCTAAAAGGGGGCCAACACAAACTTTAAAGATTTTGAAGATTTTTTTGAATTGCACAGTAACTAATATGTTGTTTCCATTAATGCCAAATAGGGGGAATGTTAGAGACTTCGATTAGAGAAATTGTTACATTTTCATTGATTTCAAACCTACTAGTAATATCAGGTGTCAAAACTAATGGAGAGACATTTTACTAAAAATGTAGAGTTTCATATCATTTGGTTGATGAAGAGATTGAAAAGAAGAGACAAAAAGGTAAGCTAGTAAGTGTTGATTTGAGATGAGATAAGTATTATGGAAATACAATGGGAACTTGATAAGTTAGTCCTTGACAAGATAGTATTTTGTTCAATAAATACATGAAGTGAAAAACACAATTGGATGAACTTAGGGTTGAAACAAATCATAAGGATAAGCTTGACCAAGTTTTAGTGTTGGTCAGTCAATGAAGGAGCTAGAAAAGATTAAGGAACTTAAGTAGAATCTCAAAAAAATAGTTCAAGCCAAGTTTATTTATTGTTGATAAAATGTATGAAGAAGTGTTAGAAGAGACAAAACATAGTAATTGTTGAGTGAGCACATTTATGCCAAGTGAGACAATATATTGTGCACCGAGCTACATAGTGATGACAAAGTAGAGGAACACAATGATTATCAAGTGACAACAACAATTATACTTTGAGTAAGATTTAAATTTGAGGCCAACACAGATGGAATTTTGAATTAGTCAAAGTGTGTGGAAGATAAGGATTAATGAGCTGATGTATTTAATGCACAAGGAGATTTTGTTAAGCAATCAAAGGCAAGGATTTGGTCAAAAGTATTTAGGAGGAGGAAAACAAAATTATGGAAGGATTCAATATATATATATATATATATATATATATATATATATATATATATATATATATATGACCTAACCCTAAGATCAAAAATGATGTTGAAATGGAAAAGATCAAAATTACCTATTTAAGGAGGCATAAGAAGTATTTTCTAAGGTTGATTCATTGTTGATTGGTGACCTTAAAGAGAAGTTGTGAAGAGAAAAATAATAGAGGTGAAGTGTGATTTCTTTAGGAGATGCCAAGCATACCAATGATGGAGATGTAAATGAAGGCTAGTCAATGAACCAACAGATGATTGAATAGAGATCTAAATTTGCAAAGTGAGTTTTAATTTATACATCAAACCTATTGTTACATTCTAACCATTGTATTAGTCAAAATCCTTAATCAAGGTTAACCTAATAGTCATTTTTTAAATCTCTTAATCAAGGTGACATTCTAATGGAATGATCCAAAGTCCTGTAACAAGACCACACTTAATAGGGTGAGTAAATCCTCTAATAGGGTTACATTTAACAATATGTTGTATAACCTTTAACAAGGTTGGCTCTTAACCAAGTGCACTTTAGAAGAGTGATAAATTGGTAGTGTGTTCCTTGGTGGTTTTTCCCAAATTGGGTTTCCATGTTAAATCCTACTATCAAAGTATTATTTTCATGTGTGGATGTTATTATTTGTTGGAAATATAAGAAGAGTAATCAAGAGGGGAGGGGTGAATCAATAACCTCTAAAATAATTCCAAATCCCTTAGATGTCAATACAAACTTCTTATTAAGTCAAATCCTTGCATGGCTCAGTTACAACTAGATATTCACTGTAACTCGATTAATAAAGAAATATTGAGATATTAATGTGTATTAACCTTTAGTAACTTAGTTATACAAAGATAAAGTAGTAAGAAAATAACATGAACACAAGAGACACCAAGATTTAATGTAGAAACCCAATTTGGGAAAACCACCAATGCAACTAGTTACAACTTTTCACTCTTTTGAAGTGAGCCCTGTTAGGAGACAACCCTATTAAAGGTTACAAAAAATAGTGTTAGGTGTGACCTTATTAAAGGATTTGAATCACCCTATTAGGAGTGTCCTTGTTAGAGGTCTTAAGACACTTTAATCTAGAAATGCTACCTTGTTAGAAGATTTACAAAATGATTAATATTAAGTCAACTCTATTAAGATATTCATTGCTAAAATTCTTAGGGAGTAGCAATGATTGAACTGATTGATGAAGCAATTGATTTGCAGATTGAGATCACTGTTCTAGTTTTTCCTCTGGATCCTTCCTTATTAAAATATTCTTTCTAGCTCCTTAGATGTTTTGTCCTTAATTATATATTCTTCTTTATCCGCATTCTATCTTCCTTCATGTGACTTTCATATTTAAATCCACAACTTGACCTTTCATATATAGAAACCCAATGTCAAGTCATCTTGAAGACCTTTACAAATAAACAACTAACATCCACTATGTTGGCTTGTATAAACCAAATAATAAGCAAAACTATTCTACTATAGGTCGACTGACACTGAAATGAAGTCACTCAGTTAACATTGAGCTCTTTAATAATAAACCTAACTTAGTTAACACTAAACTCCTTTGGTAACCAACCTAACTTAGTTTCATAGGAATCCTTTAATGACCAACCTAGCTTAGTTTACACATGATCACTAAACTTGTCTTCTTCTAAACATCTACTCAGCTGATACTAGAGTCCTCCGAGCTTAGTTACTACTCACAGTGCTAAGTTAGAGTGTAAAATTTATGTAACATAAATTATTGACAACTAGGTAAATGAAATATGTAATTATTGTCATTTATGGCAACACATGATGTACATGCTTATAGGAAACCTCAAAAATAAAGATACTTAGATTTTGGGAATCAAAAAATTGTCTAAGTATAAAACTTGGTATACATCAGCATATTGTTTTGTTTATAAGTTATTTTTGATGTCATACTATGACTAGCAAAGTTATATAAAGATAGTATACATATTGGTGATGACATGAATAACCTTGAAAGTTAGTACAAACTGTATAGAATAGAGATAACCATGTTAACAAAATAGGACAATGGAATTGAAGGAAAGGATTATTCTGTTTAAAAAATAACTACTTGTCCAACTAGGGCTGACTTTGTAGATGTTTACCCTAAGTTGGAAAAGCATATTGTGGTCTTAGCTGACCTAGAAAAAATTTGTGTAAAGGCATGGTATTTATGCAAAGGACATTTTGTAATGAAGTATGTAAGTTGTGTGAGTATTGAAATGTGAACTTATTGTAAAAGAGAGATATGCAAAGTTTTGAGAAAGTTATTTTTGTGATCTGAGATTGAGCTAAAGATTAAAGATTAGTCAAGGAAGAAGTTACCGTACCTATACTCTAGAAGTTTGATTACTTGTTTGGGTAGTGATCTCTTCTTGTAATTAGAAGTGCATGTTTGGGCATTGGGCTCATCTTGCATCTATTGTACTACAACTCCTAATAGGGTTGGAATCTCCTAACAGGTATTCAAAGTCTCCTAACAGGGACTCCATATACTAAATTTTCTCATTAAATCCTAACAAGGTACATCCTCTAACAAGGAACTTATATATCAATATATTATCTAGTGGGTATAATCCCCACTAGGGTTTTCCCTTGGCCAGGGTTTCCCTAATTAACAAAATATGGTGTTATAAGCTATCTTTGTGCATTTTTATTTTTACTATCCAATATTATTTTATTTCTTGGTTATGCATGGTTTAAAGTAAGAAATAATATCTAGTTGGAGACTAAATTTTGTAGATTACTAATTCACCCCCCTCTCAGTAATACCTATTTCTAACAATTGGTATCAGAGCGTAGTTACTTTGAAGAGGCCTAATAGCTTGAGTAAGATCTATATGGATATGGAATAGTTGATGAAGAACCTTGAAGAGGCTCTTGAAAAAATTGATCTCCTTACTGAAGAAAGAGATAAGCTAAAGGATAGATATGAAGACTCCAAAGCATACATTGGATAATTAAAGGAAAACATTGAACATCTCCAATCCAAGATTGAATCTACTAGTGATGATGACTATTTGAAACTAAAGATAGAGTACAAGATCTTGAAGCGTGAATTGAAGATTACAAATCTGAAGTAGACTTTGAGAAATGATCCTAGCAAAGTTGAATCTGATTTGAAGACTGAGAATGTAGATCTTAGAGCAAGTATGCCAAAGAAAACATCTAAATTTGAAACATTGAAAGAAGATCATGAAGAACTTCATAAGTACAATAATATTGTGAAAGGTGAATTAACTCAGTGTAAGCAACACGTTGAGAAGCTTTATTCTAGTAGAGAAAAGCTTGATGATTCAATGTCAATACAGAGACCTACTTATGATAAGACTAGTCTTGGTTATCTAGTTAAAATGTTTATGAAGAAACTTGAGATTAGATTAGATTTGAAAGAAAAAGGTAAGTCTGATGATAAGATTGAATCCAGTAAATCTTCTAATAAGACTAAAGAAGTTGGACAAGATAAGGAAGTTGAAATTTTGGATCAACCAAAGCAAGTGGAATATCCTAAAGAAACCAAGTGTGAATTTAGAGATAGAAGAAGATCTAATGAAAGGACATCGAGAGAAGAAAGATATTATGAAGACAAAAGATAGATCATGTGTTATAAGTGTAACAACTTAGGACACATTGATTAGAATTGGCATGCACCTAATGATCAGAAAAATCCTAGAAGTAAAGCACCAATATGTCAGTTATACAACAACTTTAGATATAGAAAAAGGTACCATAGAATGGATAGAAATTTTGGAGATAGAAGGAGCAATGGAAGAAACTTCAAGAATAGAAGGAATGATGGAAAGAATGTTACAAATGAAAGAAGGAACCATGAAAGGAACTCCAGAACTAACAAAGACAATGAGGAACAAAGAAATGTAGTCAATGAACTTCGAGAAGAACTTAATGAGGAATTTATAAAAGAAGTAGATATCTCAAAAGAAAAGCTAGATGATGATGAGAAAAATAGATAGTCAGTTATCAAGTTTGATTCAATTAAGTTGAATTAAGCTTGTCTATAGCATCAAAATTTGAAAACTTCATTTTGAGATTGAATTCAATTTATCAAAGTTGGGAAATGGTGTATCTAGCTAAGTTTAGATGGTACCTAAGATCATTTATAATTTGGAGCTTTTCTAGACAAGTTATGAAGGAATTAAGAGTTACTAGTATTACATAAAAGGTTATTTCTATAGCAGAAGATGAAAAGTATGTTTTTGCAAGGAATTTCATGAAAAAAATTCTTGAGGAGCATTATCATGATGAAAGGAGGGTATAGTAAACCTCGGGTGGCATTTGAAGATCAAATAGATGATCTTCAGCATTTATTTAGTTACAAAATGTAATTGACAACTTTTTCATGTTTACAAAGTATGCAATTAATTCAAGTTCAAGCTAATGAAATAAATGGAGTACAAAATTGATTTTCACTTCATTGCAAATACATCCAAAGTGAAGAGCATTTAGAAGAGACTTGTCGAGGTGATTTTGAAGCAAACCCTATTTTCAGAAAGAGGTATTTTATCATTTTTCCACAAATTTATTTAGTAAATGTTCATAGAATCATGGATATGTCAGTAGTGCACAATGTTGAGAACAAAGATAGACCTAAGTTGAAAGTTGTTTCTAAAAAACCTACTAAAGAAAACCCTAACTCAGTGTTATCCATTACTCCGAAAAATGAAGTATTTTTGGAAGATGTAGGAAGTTATCTTAAAAGTAAATTTGAATCTATTGGGAGTGAATACATGAACAAAGATATGGAATTAGTTTTTAATTATGACATGATTGTGAAGCCTAAACTTGAACATTTGAAGGAACTAGACCTGTTCAAATATCATTTCTACCGAGAATTGGACATAGATCATATTAAGTAGGATACATGATGGAAAACTATAGATGCAAGATAGTGTAATTGACATTTTTTCTGACCTTATTCATGAGGTAATTGGTCTTAGTAAATAAGGTAGTGTACCTATAGGTGAGAAAATGGTCAAAAAGAAAGTTGAAAGTTATACTAAAGCAGTGTATAATGGAAAGGCAATGGTGATTAGCACCATTAAGCAAGATGATGTAAGATTTTTTAGTAGAATCATTTCCTAATCTATATGTGCAAGCTCAAAGATTGATGAATTATTAGTTAGATTTATCTATGTAGTATATAAGATATCTGTAAATAAGGAACAAGTAAACCTCCATGAAATTTTGAGAATACAATTATTTGAGAACCTAGAAAAGATCAAGAGGACTAAAAATAGTGTGTTTAGATTTCAGTCACTAATTAATCACACATTCTTCCATGTACTCAAAATACTTCCATATTTATTAGTCATAGATATAATATGGGGTGATAGATGTACAATGGAGAAGACCACACAAGTATGCAGAAGACATCCTACAGACAAGATATTGGATAGTGGGAACTTGATAATGAAGACAGTTTAGAATGAGATGAGATAGTGATTCAAAATTGCACCTACAATTGTAGACATATTTAAAGAAGATATTTGTATTATGGTTGATACATATTATACTTATATTCAAGCAATAGAACCTTGCAAAATATTTCCTTGGGTTATGAATTGAGTGACGATATTGTAGTTATTTATATTGATTTATTGTTGAAATTAGAGAATGATAAAATAGAATATAGATTTGGAACTTATGATGAGATTACCTAGTTAGCTCATCAGGAAACCTTAGAGAAGGCATCATGCAAAAAGGTATAGTCAATCTTGAAGAAAGCTTTATCAAAGGCCAATATGACTCGGAGTGAATCTGAGGTAGTCAGGAAAAACATGAAACAAGGAATACTAAATGTGCAACCTTTTTGAGTATCTGTTGTAGAGACATCTTTAGAACAAAGAATTTTGTATGTAATAGTGTTAGATGTGCAACCTAGTAAGCCAAAGAGAAAATTTGAGAGATTAGCAGAAGCAGTGACCATAAAGACAAAAAGGGTCAAACAACAAACCATTGGACTAGGCAAGAGGCAAAAGACATTGTCAATAATTGTCAAATCCAATGATGAAGAAGAAGAAAAACAAGAAGTCAAATAAGCAGAGAAAGTAACAAAGAAATAAACAAGAAAAGCTCAACAACGCTAGAAGATGAACATAGAAAATATTAACTCAGAAAAACTCAACAACACTAGAAGTTGAAGATAGAAAATATTGAAGGTAACTTGGTTCAAATGAACAAATTTTATGATTTGTATAGCAATTTTGAGAATGATCAAATTTATATCTCTACTGTGAGATGCATTAGAGCCAATAATATAAAATTGAAAGATATTGAGGGAATAGTGAACCAAAAAGTCTATGACAGATTTATTGAGAAAAAGACACCAGTAAGAGAAGAAGATTTATAACTTTGGAAGTCTATGCTAAGAACTATTTGCAAGATTGGTGATGAAGAAGAGATTAAAAGATTAATGAATAATCTCGCACCTTACTTGAGAAATAAAGTAAGAACATTTTTGTTTATGGTGGGTGAGAAAGATAAATTAAGAAGTGAAACTGCAATAGCAATAAACTAGATGTTGACATAATTAAAAAAAACATCTCCACCAACACCTAGAACCTTGGAAGTGTCAATGAGCGGTGACACTATGTAGATAGATCACACCAATGTTACCATACTAATCCATTTGAAGGTTCTAAACTTAATGAACCTAATACTGAGGATATTGAAGACAATCTAAGACAAATTGAAGAAGAAAAGAGATTACTTTAGAAGAAAAGAAAGGAAGAGGAGGAAAAGAAAAGATAAGAAAGAAAAGAGAGGAAGAAAAGAGAGAAAATGAAAGAAAGGAAAAAGAAAGAAAGAAGAAAAAGAGAGAAGAGTGAAAGAGGTAGCCAAGAAGAAAATGGAGGATGACACTAAACCTTCTAGTTCATCTACTCCACTTTCACTTGCCAGCTTGGCATCTGATGATGATAACCAAACTAGTTTGATCTCATCCTTGTCAAATCTTATTCAAAACAATAGAACAGTAAAAAGACTACAAAAGACCTTGATGGAGGTTACTGGTAAACTACACAGTACTCTAGTAGTATGGCACACAAAAGTAGATGTAGAATATAGGGCATAGGTAGTGTTGAAGTCATTTGATGAAGAATTTACTAACTTTTTGAATGTTGTAGAAGCAAAGGCATAAATTTCACATGATGTTGACTTGTTTGGCACCATCTGTCAAAACATTAAGAATGATTTGGTTAGTCTTGATACTTGTATCAAGGAACATCAAAAATGTCAACAAGATGGGAATATATTTTACATTATGTTTACTTTATCATATAAATTGACTAAAGACATTTACAGACAAATTGGAGGTAAGATGAGTGAGCTAGAGGCTCTATCTAGCCAAATTCAACATCCATGTTGCAAAGTTTATGATTTGGAGGACAAGTGGCTAGTATTCACAATGATATTAGGAAACTAGAACTTTGGAATGAACAAATTTTGAAGAGAATATCAAACTTTAGAGAGTCTATAGCTCTGAAAATGTCTTTTGTTGAGAAAAAGTTGGATGAATGTGTCAAGGCCAAGGACACCCACTGTAACTTTTTGTACTTAGATCTTAATATAGTTGAGATTGCATCATATGATTTATGTGCAATTCTCGCCCCTATTGAATCCACCAAGGAGACATGGAAAAAAGGTATGGATAGTCTTAAGGAAAATTTTGATGATTGCATGAAGATTTTATCAGCTTAACGTAGAAGGACAACATTTCTATGGACAAATTTTGACATTTTGACCTTTATTATTGATGTAAAAGGGGGAGAAGTACACATAAAAAATTTTAAGTGGAAAATTACATTTAAAGGAGATACAAAAAGGTAAAAAGGATTGTAAAGTATCTTATAAGGGGGAGCATATGTAAAGATGGACAAATTGTAATAGACGTAGTATAGATGTATTTTTGTTAAAGTTTTGATTACTTCACCAATTTTCCCTATATTTGTTGCCATCAATGCCAAAGGGGGAGATTGTTGATAATTGGATAAAGGATATATGCAATTAATGTCATTTATGGCAACACATGATGTACATTCTTATAGGAAACCTTGGAAATTAAGATACTTAGCTTTTGGGAATCAGAAAATCGTCAAAGTATAAAATTTGGTGTACAATAGTGTATTGTTTTTCTTATAACTTGTTGCTGATGTCATACTATAACTGTTGAAGTTAGATAGAGATATTATACATATTGATGATGATGTGTATAACATCAAAATTTAGTATAGATTGTACGAAATAGAGATAATCATGTTTTAATGAAATAGGATAGCAGAATTGAAGGAAAGGATTATTTTGTTTATAAAATAACTACTTGTCCAATTAGGGCCAACATCCTAGATGTTTACCTTAAGTTGGAAAAGCATATTGTGGTCTTAGCTAGCCTAGCAACAATTTGAGTAAAGGCATGGTATTTGTGCAAAGGACATTTTGGGATGAAGTATGTAAGTTGTGTGACTATTATGAAATATGAACTTACAGTAAAAGCAAGATATGCAAAGTTTTGTGAAAGCTATTTTTGTGATATGAGATTGAGTTGAAGATCAAAGATCAGTCAAGGAAGAAGTTACTACTGGAAGATTTTTTCGATGATGATATGTTACATTCATGACTGAGTTTGTCATTAATGTCAACATAGCATGTTTTGATGTCTTTTGTGATATCTGCTAGAAGAACAGTGGAAAGATCAAATTGGTACGGATGGCTGATTGAGAATGATAACCACTTGAGCTCATAGAAGATACTTGTGAGTATTAGGCATATGTAGTTAATGTTGGAAATAAAAAGGATAAGTCTACAAGGAGTTATGTAAGTTTGGGTGATGTCTATTTTGAGATAGAATTTATAGAGGCATATTCTAGTAAACTTGTTATATCTCTTAGCATAGTTGATATCTTGAGGATCAGGATTGAGGACATGGAGAAGAAATGTTGAGGATGATGTGGCTAGCTCACTCATCATAATATTCCATGTACAAAAAGTTATTCAAGTTGCAAGATGGAAGATTTGTGTTATCGCTAAGTGTAACATGTTCTTAATGTAGTCCTATAATAACTAATTGAAAAGGACTAATAGCCAACTCAAAGAATTTTTTTGTGGACTTGTTATAAATGAAGGATATTTTCCTTTATCATGGTATGAATAAATGTGAATTATGAATGTTCTAAAAGCAGCAGAGAGTGCGGAATGCGAAGTTGAGCATAGCAATGCAAAAGTGAAGGAAACTTCATTGTCAAGGTTTTTTTGAGTGATGCAAGGTTTAGTATTTGAATCCAAGGTTTGTGACCTAGTCTACATGGTTTAATAGTGATTGGTTTGGTTGACAAGATAGAGGAAGGAACAATAAAAGAAGAAGAAAAATAGTAAACTATTTGTTTGAGCAGTGAGGTCTTCTTATTGTTGAAATTGCATGTTTGGGTAGTCGGCTCTTCCTGCATACATTGTACCACAAATCCTAACAGGGTTGGAATCTCCTAATAGGGACTCATTGTACTAAACATTGTAATAGACTCCTAATAAATATATTAGTTAGTACATCATCTTGTGGGCATCATTCCCAATGGGGTTTTCCCTCTAATTAAGGGTTTCCCTAGTTAACATATCTGGTGTAATTGCCTATGTGCATCTTTATATGGTTGTTTTCTACTTTGAATGGTTAAGTTTGTTTAAAGAAGATAAATGTTTTAATTCTTAGATAACTTATTCATGCCCCCCTCCCTCCCCCAGTTATCTTGGTGGACTATTTTTTTTGACAATTGGTATTAGAGCATCAGGTTCTTGAAGAAAAAGTTTAACAGCTTTGGCAGATCCATGGTAAACGTGTTCACTCCAAAGATAGTCCAAATTTTGATGGAACAAACTATAATAGCTGCAAGGAAAGTATGAAGATGCATTTGTTGTGTATTGGTCTAGGATATTGGATTTAACAAAATCAGCAAAGACAATCATTGAAGAAAAGGATTTGGAAACTTGCACCAAGGGAGAAAGAGATCTTTTAATGTGTGACATGTGAGCTAGAGAAGCACTATTGACTGCACTTCCTAAAATTGAGTACAATCAGGTAAAATCACTCACTACTTCGCATCTGATTTGGAAAGCTTTGGAAAATAATTTTTAAGGTGACGAAAACTCTAAGAAGTTGAGGCTAAAAAATTGAATTTTTGTGTTTCAAGATGCTAAGATGATGGAAGATGAATCTATAAGAACATATATAGGCAGGATATCAAAAATTACTGTAAGTATTAAAGCTCAAGGATGAACCAATGATGATGATGAAGTTATATGAAAGATATTGAAGACTTTAACACCACCATTCAAGTCAACAGTTTAGATGATATAGTTGTTGATGTCATGTACCAAATATTTCACAAAGGAGACATTGCTTGGAAGACTTGAAGTAATTGAGAATGAACTTAGATAGTCCAGAGAATTGACCAGAATAGAGATAGCCTTTAGTGCCTTAAGTATTTGATCTAACTCATCAAGGAGCACAAGTTCTAGAGGAGATTTTTCTAGCAATAGGAGATCTAAAGAAGACAGAAAGATTGATGAAGCAATATCCCTTCTAGTAAGAAGACAAAAAGGAGGTAAGAAAATCTTTAAATGTTGGACTAGTGATGAATATGATCATTATGCATATAAGTGTCCTAAAAGGGAGAAAATGTATAAGGGAAATCATAAACCTAGAAAAGATAGAGATTTTTTGTATGCAAATAGAGATTATGATTCTAATGAACAAGCATTAAGTGCTAGTGATGATGAAATTGGATTTGTGGAAATTAAAAAAGAAATTCAAGAGAAGGTAGCTTTGGTATCATAGGTTGAGAAAAAATATGATTGGATAATTGATAGTGGTTGTCCACATTATATGACTAGTGACATGAACAAGTTTTTTGATTTCAAAAGTCGGGATGGAGGAATTGTCAGAGTTGGAAATAATGCAGCATGTCAAGTAAAGGGTATTGGATCTATAACTCTTGATGGTAAAACTAATACTGAGGATGTATACTTTGTTGATGGTTTAAAGCACAATATTTTGAGTGTTCAAAAACTAGTAGAAAATGGTTATTAGTTGCAATTCAATAGAAAACACATGCATGATCAGAGATAAAGATGGAAATGTAATTGGAATAGGAACCAGATCTAGAGGTAATGTATTTTAGCTGAATCCTACTGAAATGACATGTTTAGTTGCAAATATAGATGATAGTTGGTTATGGAATAAGAGATTATGTCATATGATCTTTTATAGTATTGTGAGGACAATTAGAATGTTTGCTATTAGAGACTTGCCAAATATTGTAAAGCCTACTAACACAATTTGCAAAGAGTGTGTTTTGGTAAAGCATAACAGAACTTCTTTTCTTAGCAAGAAGTTTACCACTACAAAAAAGTTGGAGATTGTACACATAGATCTCAATAGTCCTACAAAGACTAGAGGATTCTATGGTGAGAGGTATTTTATGATTCTAGTTGATGATTTTTCTAGAATGATGTAGGTTGCATTTCTTAAAGAGAAATCTGAGGCATTTGACAAGTTCAAGATATTCAAGAATAGAGTTGAGAATGAATCTAGTATGAAGATTAAATGTTTAATATTAGATAGAGAGGGAGAATTCACTTAAAATGAGTTTAACATGTTTTGAGAAGAAAATGGAATTAAAAGAAAGCTATCAGCTCCAAGAACCCCTGAATAGAATGACATTGTAGAGAGAAGGAACAAGTCTATTACAAAAGTTGCAAGAGCTATGTTAGCAGAGAATAATGTATCCAAGAAATTTTGGAGAGAAGCTATGACTATAGAAATCTATACCATGAAAAAAAATTCAAGTCAGGAAGGACACAAACAAGACACCCTATGAACTATGATTTGGTCACTCACCTACAGTTAAGTATTTTAGAATATTTGGAAGTAATTTTTAAATAAAAAAGAGATGACGATATTGGTAATTTTGATGCTAGAAGTGATGAAGGTATTTTTTTGGTTATTCATTGAAAGGCAAGGCTTATAGATGTTATAATCAGGGAACTAAGACTATTATGGAAAGTGAAAATGTGAGAATTGATGAAAAGTTTAGAATACAAGAGAGAATAGTTTATTACAATTTAGATGATAATGTTGTTACCAAGCCAAGGAATGATGAGATATTTCTTGAGACTAACAATGATTTGCAGAATCAAAGAGATCCAAGGTAGGGACAAAGCTCAGAACCTTTAGTAGAACCAAGAGTTGAGATAGAAATTCCTACTTCAAGAAAGAACATGATAAAGAATCCCCCATCTGAACAAATCATCAAAAGAAAAGACAAAGGTGTGATGACAAGAAACAAAGTGAATGAAGAACTATGCTTGATATCTCAAGTTGAACCAAAAAATAAAGATGAAGCATGCAAAGATGATTACTGGAAACAAGCTATGAAAGATGAATTGGATTAGATAAAAAAGAATGGAATATGAGAATTGGTCCCTATACCAACGGGCAAGAATGTGATAGGAACCAAATGGGTATTCAGGAACAAGATGAATGAGCAAGGAGAAGTTGTAAGAAATAAAGAAAGATTGGTATGTAAAGGTTGCTCGCAACAAGAAGGAATAGATTATGAGGAGACTTATGCTTGAGTGGCTAGAATAGAAGTAGTAAGACTATTTTTAGCCTATGTAGCATAGAAGAAATTCAAAGTATATCAGATGGATGTCAAGTCAGCATTTCTGAATACAGAACTTGAAGAAGAGGTATACATTAAGAAACCTAATGGATATCCTTTGACAAATGACAAGGTCATAGTATGTAGACTGAGGAAAGCATCATATGGATTGAAGCAAGCACCTAGAACCTTGTATGCAAGGTTAGACAAGCATTTGAAAAAGCTCAGATATAGAAAAGGTATGACAAATAGCGATCTCTATTGGAAAGAAATTGATGATGATTTTATGATTTTGGTAATATTTGTTGATGACAATATATTTGGAGGTAATGATGAAGAAAGCATGAAGTTTACAGAAGAAATGAAGAAAGAATTTGAAATGAGTATGATAGGAGAAATGAAATATTTCCTAGGATTGCAAATAGTACAAAATAAAGAAGGGATCTTTATTTCTCAGACTAAGTACTTAAAGGATTTATTGAAAAATTTTGGTTTGGAAACATGTAAACCTATTGGAACACCTATGGTAATTGGACACAAATTATCTACAAAGGATGAGACACGTATAGTTGAGCAGAAGAAGTAGAGATCTATGATTGAACGTTTGCAATATCTAACTCACATAAGGTTAGATATAGCAAATGGAGTTGGAGTTGTTGCAAGATTCTAGGCTGATCCCAGATAAGCACATTATGCAGCAGTAAAAAGAATATTTAGATATCTAAAGGGAACTTTAGAATTTGGATTATGGTATGATAGATCTAATATTTTACTCTAAGTGCTTATATTGATGTAGATTTGGTAGGCAGTATGGATGATAGAAAGAGCACGAGTGGAGGAGCTTTCTTTCTTGGAGGAAGATTGGTTTCCTAGTCAAGCAAGAGGTAGGATTGTACATCTTAAAGTACAGTAGAAGAAAAGTATGTTGCAACAATAAATAATTGCAATCAAGTTATTTAGATGAAGTAGATGTTGAAGGATATAAGGATAGAAATCAGTGAACCTATTGTTATACATTGTGACAACACAAGCATGGTAAATATGTCTAAGAATCCATTGTTCCATTTGAATACTAAGCACATTTCTATTAAGTATCATATGTTGAGAGAAAAAGTTATAGAAAAAGAAATTAGATTGGAGTAGGTAAGCACAAAGGAGAAGATTGTAGATATATTCACTAAGCCTCTTCCCAAAGAGACTTTTGAGTATTTGCAAGGTATGCTTGGGGTTATGTCCCTTCCTACATCAAAGTAAGAAGATGCAAGAGTGCATTAGTCCAGAGTAACTGAGCATCATTGTTTGTCTAGACTAGATGTTGATGCTTCTTGTATGGGGGAGTATCTATGATGGATAGAGTCATCTAGGACTCTTGATTGATATTGTTGTGAACAGTGTCTTTTGACAATGGAGTTTCTTATGTCCCTTCCTACATCAAAGTAAGAAGATGCAAGAGTGCATTAGTCTAGAGTAACTCAGCACCATTGTTTGTCTAGACTGGATGTTGATGCTTCTTGTATGGAGGAGTATCTATGATGGATAGAGTCATCCAGGACTCTTGATTGATATTGTTGTGAATAGTGTCTTTTGAAAATGGAGCTAAATAAGTATCAGTTGTTGTAGAGTTTGATGCAAAGATATTGGTTGCAGAAACCTTCGACATTGATGATAATGGGGGAGAAGTTTGGCATGAAAAACATTATGCTAAATGGGGAGAAGTATTGTAGGAAAACATTATGGTAAGAAGAAAATTTTGGCAGTATGTTGAGGAAGATGTCCGGCATAAGCATATATATGGAATAATAGTTTTGTATAGAGCACATTGAGATATATCAATGGGGGAGTATGATTGTTGAAGAGGATTTGAAGATGAACAATTTTTTGTTGGTATTCTCAGAACTGGATGTTTAACATCTATGTTGCCATTAATGCCAAAGGGAGATATTTTTGGAAGATTGGTTTGATGATGATATGTTGCATTCATGACTAATTTTTTCATTAATGTCAACATAGCATGTTTTGATGTCTTCTGATGTATTTGACAGAAGAACAGTAAAAAGATCAAGTTGGTACAGATGGCTAATTGAGATTGATAACCACACAAGGTCTTGGGAGATATTTCTAAATATCTAGCATATGTAGTTAACATCAGAAGTAGAAAGGATAATTCTAGAAGGAGTTATGTAAGTTTTGGTGATGTATGTTATGAGATAGAGTTTATAGAGGCATGTTCTGGTAAACTTGTTATATCTTTTAGCATATTTGATATCTTGAGGATCAAGGTTGAGGACATGGAGAAGACATGTTGATGATGATGTGGCTAAGCTTGCTCATCATACTATTACATGTACAAAAAGTTATTCAAGTTGCAAGATGGAAGATTTGCATTATCGCTAAGTGTAACATATTCTTAATGCAGTCCGATAATAACTAATTGAGAAGGACTAACAAACGACTCAAGGAATTGTTAAATGGGCTTGGTATAAAGGAAGGATATTTTCCTTTATCATGGTATGGATATATGCAAATTTTGAATGTTTTAAAAGTAGCAAAGAGTGTAGAATGTGAAGTTGAGCAGAGTAGTGTGGAAGTGAACGAAACTTCATTGGCGAGGTTTTTTTGAGTAATTCGAGGTTTAATATTTGGATCCAAGGTTCATGACCTAGTCTACAAGGTCTGACAGTAATTGGTTAGACTAATAGGATAGAGGAAGAAATAAGAAAAGAAGAAAATAACAGTAAATTATTTGTTTGAGTAGCGAGATCTTCTTATAGTTGAAATTGTATGTTTGGAAAATGGGCTCTTCTTGCATACATTGTACCACAACTCCTAACAGGGTTGGAATCTCTTAATAGGGATTCAAAGTCTCCTAACAGGGACTCATTATACTAAATGGTGTAATAGACTTCTAATATGTTCTATCCTCTAACAAGGAATAGCTATATTAGTACATCATCTTGTGGGCATCATTCCCACCAGAGTTTTCCCTCTAATCAGGGTTTCCCTAGTCAACATATCTAGTGCCTATGTGCATCTTTGTAGATTGTTGTTTACTTTGAATGGTTAAGTTTGTTTAAAGAAGATAAATGTTTTAATTCTTAGATAACTGATTCACTGCCACCCCCCCCCCCCCCCCCCCCCCCATCAGTGATCTTGGTGGACTATTGTTTCTAATAGTTACAATACCTATACTCCAGAAGTCTGATTACTTTTTTGGGTAATGAGATCTTCTTATAACTAGAAGTGCATGTTTGAGTAGTGGGCTCATCTTGCATCTACCGTACTACAACTCCTAATAGGGTTGAAATCTCCTAATAGGGATTCAAAGTCTCCTAATAGGGGCTCCTTATATTGAATTTTCTTATTGACTCCTAACAAGGTCCATCCTCTAACAAGGAACTTATATATCAGTATATTATCTTATGGTTATCATCCCCACTACGGTTTTCCCTTGGCCAAGGTTTCCCTAGTTGACAAAATATGGTGTTATAAGTTATCTTTGTGCATTGTTACTATTACTATTCAACATTAATTTATTGCTTGGTTATGCATGGTTTAAAGTAAGAAATAATATCCAGTTGGTGACTAAAAGTTGTAGATTACTGATTCAACCCCCCCCTTCAATAATCCCTATTTTTAACATCAATGATAATATAAAATTGAACAATTATTATTAGAAATCTCCCTCTATGGCATTGATGACAACACAACATGTCATTTTGCAAAAAGTTTGCAGTAGATATCCTTAGTTTGATTCTAATTCTTCAACCATGAGAACGCCCTCTAAGTTTCTCCCTCTAACATATTACCTTCAAACTCCATCTGGTCAAGTTCTCCCTCTTGCTGATATACAAATTTCTTCCTCTGATTCATGAAATCAATCAAACTCTCCCTCAATTCTTTTGATATGACATATTCAATCTCTCCCTCTTTGACATCAAATGCTAAAGACTTGATACAATGATTTTATAATTTACCTGATGTATGGATTCATATGCAAAGAGCTCAGACTTCTTTGCATCAACTTGATAGATCTTTAATGTAGTTTAGTTGACACATCACTAATTTGTACTCTAGTGAGCATCATATAGGGGAATGGAACTTGGCTTTCCTCTAAGATATAAGAATTCATTCTTAGGTAATGGTTTGGTAAATATTTCAGCAACTTGCTCTTTTTTGTTCACATATTCTACTCTTACCTCTTTATCTTGAACTAATTCTCTTAGAAAATGTTACTTTATTGCAATGTGTTTTGTCTTGGTATGCATCACTATATTTTTGGATATATTTATTGCACTTGTGTTATCACAATAGATAACCACTGGATCCTCGATTTCTTCCTTCATTCTTGACAATAATTGTTTGGTCCAGATTATGTTGGAACAATAAACTGCTACAGCAACATATTTTTCTAGTGTTGTAAGCTGAGAGATGCAATTCATCTTTTTTCTTGTCTGTGATACTAACCTTTTTCCAAGAAAGAATTCTCCTCCACTAGTGCTCTTCATGTAATCCATGCTTCTACCCCAATTGACATCAATAAAGGATTTCAACTCAAATTTTTCTCATTTCATGTACCATAGACCATAGCCTTGAGTGCCTTTTAGATATCTCATGATCCTTTTAATTGCCATAATATGATTTTCTCTAGGATTTTCAAAATATCTTACAATTATGCCAACTACTAATATAATATTAGGTCTTGTGTGAACAACATACTGAAGTTTCCCAATCATGGATCTGTAGGTAGTCTAATTTACCTCTTTTGAATCATGATTCTTGGACAGTTTATTTCTAGCACACATATGTATTCCAATTGGTTTGGAATCTTCCAACCCAAAAGTCTTCAACATCTCCTTGATATATTTTTACTAAGTAGGGTAAATGCCATCCTTCATTTGATGAACTTTCAAGTCAACAAATAATTTTATCTCTCCAGACATTGGCATTTCAAATTCTTTCCTCACTTCTTCAAAGAATGATTTTCAAAAGTCATCATGACTTGTAAAATAAGATATCATCCATAAATATTTTTGCTAACAATATTTTTTTATGGGTAAAAGCATAGATTCGTGTCACCGTTTATGATACAAAAACCTATTTTGGTCAAATCTCATTTCTCTATCAAAACTCAATTTTTTTTTAAAACTAAAAATACCTTTTTATAGATCTCAGATTCAATGTCATCATTATATAAATTTTTGAGTGTTTTGATTAATTATAATTTTTTATAATCTCAAAATATTATAACTTGATATTTCAACATTTTAGAAGATGTTCCCTCAAAAAAGAAAAAAAATAGTAAATCATATATATATATATATATACAGAGAGAGAGAGAGAGAGAGAGAGAGAGTCCTCTTCACAAATATGTAATTTTTTTCAACAAGGTATAGATTTGATAGGAAAGTTTTGATGGGAGAAAAAAACTGTTCGATTTTGATAAGGTCAAACTTGAGTACTTATAAAAAAGAAAATATACATCAAAAATAATTATTATTATTTTGTTCACTAGCTATACATGTCATCTATAAGATATTTTCAAATCAAAACAAAAAAATATGATTTGCATATACTTATTTGACATGAACTACACCTTATATTTTTTACAGTTAAAAAATGGACTTCAAAATAAAATAAAATGAATAAATTCTTACTAAAAAATAATAAAAATTATAGGCATAAAAATCATCCAATTCTACACATTTCATTAGTTTACATCATCTCCATATTTTAAACACAGATACCATTTTTTTTGCCATTAATGTTGAAGTGTCACATTTTGATATCTCGTTTCTTTATAAAAGGTGACACAAGTTTGTGCTTTTACCCTTATGTGGTGCCTCTTTAATATATAGACTAATATCATCTTGGTCTTTGAAAACTAATCTTTACCAGATATCCATGTAGTCTTTCATACCATGCTCTAGGAGCTTGCTTCATAACAAATAAAGCTTTGTGTAACATAGAAACCATGTCTCTTTTATTTGGATCAATGAAACCTTCAGAATGATCAATGTAAACTTCCTCTTCTATAATTCCATTCAAGAAAGCTACTTTTACATCCATTTGATATACTTTGAATCCTTTAAATGTAGCATATGTAAGTAGTGTTTTGACTCCTTCAAGTCTAGCAATAGGAGCAAATGTTTCTCCATAGTCTATACCTTCTTCTTGAGCATATCCTTTGCATACTAGTCCTTATTTATTGATACTTCACCATTTTCATTCAATTTTTTTCTAAAACCCATTTTGTACCAATTACATTTTTTTCCTTGGGTCTAGGAATAAGAGTCCAAGATTTTTCCTTTCAATTTACTCAATTTCTTCATTCATTGCCTCTATCGAACTTTCATTATTCAATGCATCTTTAATAGTTCTAAGTTCAAATTTAGTAAGAAAACATGTACCTTTTAGTTTGTTCCTTTTCATTATGCCTCCTATTTAATCTCCAATTATTTGTTTAGGTGCATGATGCCTTATGAATAATCTAGCAAGTACAGGTTCCTTTCTTCTAGATTTTGGACTTGTTTCACTTGGTTCACCATGCTCAAAGGTTATGTGAATTTTTAAACTTTTCTAAGGTCCCATTTTTTGATAATGGGTTCCCTTTAACTGTGACTTGGATTTCTCTGTTGTTGGTTGCAATTTGGGTTGTACTTGTTGTTGCTCAATTTCCACTAGTTGTAACTCAGGTTGTACTATAGATTTAGGTGACTTGGGTGGTGTAGATTGTTGGGATGGTGCTATATATTGTTGCCCAATCACATTTTCTTCTACCTTTGGTAAAGTATCAGGCTCAAAGTAAATAAATTTTTTGTAGTCTTTAGGTTCCTTGCTACTTTGTTGTAGTGCCTGCCCTCATTCACATTCTTCTGGACACATTGTTGCTATTATTGTCGGACTATGTTAGACTAGTTTTATGTTGATGGTTAGTAGTATTGTTTCGAAACTATTAGATATTGTTCTATGGATTCAGTTAATGTATGATGAGATTACTTAGACTCTACATTTCATATATGCATGATGATTATTACATTATTTTAAGTTATTGATGATGATTAGTTAGATGGTTTATTATTACATGTGTTTTATTATGGATACTTACCCCATACTTGCATGTGTATGGTGTGCGTGTTTGTTCTTATGTATGGCATTTCTGATGTGGTTAAGGAAGGGAGTCGTAGTCACCTGCTAGTCGAGATCTACATGATGTACCACTTCCTACCATTGCCTGTTTAGCTTAGCATATATATATTGTATGTACATGCATGGTTTTTATGCAGGTTGCAGGTATCGGGTATCAACTTCCCTAAATTGCCAGGATGAGCGTACCTTATCGCACTATCTCAATGGTAAGAGAGGGGAGATAAATTCTCAAGTCCAAATCCTAAACCCTTAAACCATTTGTCCTAGAAAGGTAGGACAAGTATCCAGGATATTTTATCTTTTGAATGTGTCGGATGACATAATTCGTGATTTTAACCCTTTAGATTGATTTTGTATGGATTGTTCTATGATGGGTTTTCATATTTTATCTTGGAGGTCTATGGTGAATTTTCTATTAATTAAGTCATTAAATTAAAAGATTTAATTAATGATTAAATAATTTTGAAAAAATTAATATAAAGTCATGATCTTTAGATATTTAGATTATAATTAATTAAATGGGAAATTAATTGAGATAAAGAATTAAATAAAATAAATTAAAACTATTAATAATAATAAATTAATAAATTATTAATAATAATAGAAAAGATAAAAGAATTAAAATAAAAGTTATAAGCTTTCCTAGGAGTAAACGCACCTCTTGATTGCACAAATGTCAACAACACAGGAGTTAGCGCACAAATTAAGCACATGGTGTCTACAACCTTATGACTCATCTAGAAGGTTGGAAAAGACTCGTGCTTAGTTATCAACACCTTCTGGTTGTTTCTAGAGACATTCTAGGTGCTTCCTGAGAGTTATTTATATTCAGGCACTCTTAGAAGCTTAGAGAGCATTTTTGGAGGACCCAGGGAACGTTGGACAAGGAAGGAGCTTGCTCTCTAGTTCTGAGGAGAAGTGGTTTAGCATCAGTGTCCAAGTAGACACTTGTGATTTTGGCTTATGATATTTTCGCTTCTTGCACTTCCTGTCTTCTTTGTGTCTTCTGAATATTTTCTGAGGATTTTCATATCTTGATTGTATGCATTTGTCATAGGTAATTAAATTTCATATAAGAAACTTTCATATGCGTAGATCCGATGAAATTATGGAGCTAGGGTTAAAATTTATAGTCAAACCTATTAGAAGAATTAATGGGTAAATTTAGGGAACAAATATTTTATAAGAAAATTTTTAAAATTGGAAGCCCTTTAAAGAAAAATTGCGTATATGTTCTCTATAGAAATATACATGTCTATATTTTCAAATTTGCATACATATATATATACACACACACATATATACATATATATACATACATATATATACATATATATATACATACATACATACATATATATATATATATATATATATATATATATGTTTATTATAAAAATGTTGTAGTGCTTAATAAAACTCTGTGAGTATATATATATATATATATACATATGTACATATATATATATAAACACACACACACATATATATATATATATATTGAAAAATTGAATATTAAATCACAGTGGAAAATACATATATAAAATTCGAATTGCATATGGTAAAAGCGTTTTTAAATGTTATAAAAAAAAAATTAAACAAATTAAATTGGGAGAGCGAAGCCCGTGCCCCGTCGGCAATGAGTGTTGAGTACTTGCATCGTAGGTACTGCGATGACAGGCAGTACTCTATACCGCTATCACCGTAGGCCCTACAACCGCAGGGTACTGTGAACCGCGTCAGCAGTATTATTATTATATGTTGGGAGTTATGTGTTTGGTAAATCGATTTTTACATTTCAATTTTTTTTTTATAATGTTTTTTTTAAATGTTATATAGTTATATGTTTATAATTTTATATATATATTTATGTATGTATATATATATATTTATTTATTTATTTATTTATTTATTTATTTATTTATTTATTTATTTATTTATTTATGTATCTATATATATATATATATATATATATATGTAAATATGTATATATATTATCAATAATTAATTATTATTATATTTGATAAAAGATTTGTATTAATAGATCATTTTTTTAATAATAAATTATTTTTTAATATTATAGTCTAACAAAATAGGTTTAATTTAATTATTTAATTAACTTGAATTATGAAAAAAAAATGATAATGAAAATAATTGGTAATTTCTCATGTTAAAATCTACAATGCGAAATTCTATAGGGATCATTTTCAAATAACGTTTATATAAACAATATATCATTAGAATAATTGGAAAATCGATTCTAGAGTTATGGGAAATTTTAAACTATTACATGGGTTAGGTAAAAATGTACAAAATTTCTCCACTTGATATCTAAAATTGAAAATGAAAACTGAGACCTCCACACTTTATTCAATTATGCAATTTTAAACAAACCCGAACATGTGCTTGCATTTTGTGTTTTCTCTATGCTTCTGTTTTGGATTTTGGGTTGACTAGTTTGTTGACCAGTTATAGGACATCTATCAAACGCGTGGGGGTTATGATTGTGATGTCATGATGATGTCTTTTGATCTCGATCTTTTAAACTCAACCATGGTTATGTGATGGCATGTTGATTGATATTGTCTTCAATCTTCTTGTGTAAGCTATGATATATGTAACCTGTAGTGCCTACCCTCGTTCACATCTTTTCTGGACATATTATTGCTATTATTATCAAACTATGATGGACTACTTTTATGTTGATGGATTAGTGGTATTGTTTTGACACTATCAGACATTATGTTATGGATTCAGAGGTTATGTGATGAGATTATTTAGACTTTACGTTCATGCATACATGATGATCATTATATTGTTTCAGCTATTATTGATGATTAGTTGATGGTTATTATCTTATGTGTTTTATTATGAATACTTACCCCATACTTGCATGTGTATGGTGTGCGTATTTTCTTATTGTATGGCATTTCTGATGTGGTTAAGGAAGGGAGTCATAGTCACCTGCTTAGTCGAGATCTACACGATGCACCACTTCCTGCCATTGTTTGTTTAGCTTAGCATTATATATATTGTATGTACATGCATGGTTTTTTTGCAAGTTGCAAGCACCGAGTATCAACTTTCTTGAATTGCCAAGATGAGCGTACCCTATTATACTATCTCAATGATAAGAGAAGGGAGATAAATTCTCAAGTCCAAATCTCAAACCTTTAAGCCAATTGTCCTAGTAAGGTAGGACAAGTATTTGGATGTTTTACCCATCGAATGTGTCGGATGACATGATTCATGATTTTTAACCCTTTAGACTGATTTTGAGTGATTTTCTCTATGATGGGTTTTCATATTTTATTCTTGGAGGTCTATGGTGAATTTTCTATTAATTAAGTCTTAATAAATAGATTTAGTTAATAAATTAATTATTTGAGAAAATTAATATAAAATATCATGTTATTTGATATTTTGATTATAATTAATTAAATGAGAATTAATTGAGGAAAAAGAATTAAATAAAAGAAAATTAAAATTAATAATGGTTATAAAAATAATAATAAAGTAACAAATAAATAATAATAATAAAAGTTATAAAAATTAAAATGAAAGTTATAAAGATTAAAATGGAAGTTATAAATACTTAAATAGAAATTATATAAAAAGTGAATTGGAGTTATAAGCTTGCATGGGAGTTAACGCACTTTTCTATTTCTCAAGTGTCAACAACACAGGGGTTAGTGCATCAATTAAGCACATGGTGTCTACAACCCTATGGCTCATCTTGAAGGTTGGAAAAGACCCATGCTTAGTTGGTGACACCTTCCAGCTATTTCTACAAGCATTCTAAATGTTTCCTGAAAGCTCCTTATATTCAGGCATTCATAGAGGCTTAGACATAGCGGTTGGAGTGCAAATTGGAGCATTGGAGGACTCGAGAACTCTGAAGAAGGGAGAAGCTTGCTCTGCGAGTTTCTGAGGAAGAGTGAATTAGCATCTGAATCTGGGTAGATTCTTGTGATTTTACTTATGCTAATTCCGCATCATGCATTCCCTGTCTTCTTCGTGTCTTCCATATGTCTTCTGAAGAATTTCATAATTTATTGTGCATTCTCAATATAGGTAGATTAAATTATTTGAGAATTTTTATATGCATGGATCTAAAAGAACATGGGGCTAGGGTTGAGATTCATAGTCAAACCCATTAGATTAATTATTGAAAATTTTTGGAAGATCAAAGGTTTATGGGGGAATTCTGAAAAATTGAAGTTCTATTGATATATTGTCAATTTTCTTATACTTACATGTGTGTGTGTGTGTGCGCGCGCGCGCTCATATATTGTGATATTATTAATTCTGCATATATTTGTATATATATATACATACATATAGATATATATATACCTTTATATATATATATATATATATATATATATATATATATACACACACACATATATATATGTATATATAATATATATTTGTTAAAAAATTAGATAACATACCCATGGGCGAAAATGTTTTAAACCAAATCGCAAATGGAAATTGCGTTAGCGATTTTAAAAAAATAATAAACATTATAAACATTGAGTCGAGGGGGGGGGGGGGAGACGAGACCCGCACCCCCCACAGCGATCGTAGTGTACCACCATCGTAGGTACTGCAACGGCAGTGGTACGCAGTACCACTGACGTTGCAGGCCCTGCGACCGCAAGGTCCTACGTACCGGCAGTCATTATATAAATGTGTGTTGTTTTTTTTTAAAAAAAACATTTTCCATATTCAATTTTAATTTTGGCATTGATCAAATTTGATTAATTTGATTTTGTTAAATGATAAAATAATTTATATATTCATATATGTATTTACATGTATATATTTTAATTATATATATATATATATATAAAAGTATGTATATAATATGTAAATACGATTATTTGTTTTATAATTGTAAAATTGATAATTGATTTATATCAAAGGCTCATGATTTAAATTAATTGTTTTATTAATTATATTAAATATTGATTTGGTGGGGGACGTTTGGATTAAAATTATAATTAAAGATTGGATTAGTATTCATTTTAAATGTATAAATGTTCCTTCAAATTCTTTCTCTAAACTTGGAAACATAAACCGAGACTTTGCATTTAAATTCAAATTGTAAATTTAGCAAAACCAAAACATGTGTTTACATTGTGTATTCGTTATGTTATTGTTTTGAGTTTTGGGTTGACTAGTGTTGACTAGTTATAGGACGTCTACCAAAGGCTTGGGAGTTATGCGATTGTGATGTCATGATGATGTTTTAATCTCGACCTTTATAAACCCAACCATGGTTATGTGATGGAATGCTCTATGTATTGGATGTGATTACTGATTGTTATAGTTGAGATTCTTATGTATGAGACACTTGACTTAACCATTATTTTTGGTCATCGATCAATTATCCTTGGTTATTTTCTAGTCGCCATGATGGGACTGTGATGTGGTTTTATTCTTGATGATGTCATGCTGTGACATGTTTGACTCAACCATTTTTGGAGCCTTCGATTAGTTTGATTGAGATATATTTTGGTTATTGAGAACCATTGGATACTTTGATTATCAGTGATACTTCAGTTGCCAATAGAGAGTTGTTGTGTTCATAATTTTCGATGGATGTTTTCTCATGGAGATTTGATGCTTTTATGCATATTTGATGATTTTATCATGGATTATCTTTTTTGATTTTGAGATTTATGATTCTATGAGCATTAGGGTAGGATATCTGCATGTAGTGACGGGAAGTGGCTTGCAATGGGGGTCGGGGCCCTAAGAGGCTGCCACGGTAACTCATTGTAAGTTAGATTAATAAGTGATAACATTCACACTTAATACTAACTAAATGAACCTAAAAAGATAAGAGTTTTGTTCTCGCCCATGCCTTGAGTTCTTGTACAGGCTAGGATGGGAGTAGTGAGATGCATGGTTACGACCTTGCATTCCATAGTATGCCTCGTCAGTATGAGAGGATACTAGTGGCCGCATGAAATCAGTATGGACCCGTGGAGTTTAGCTAATTGCCAGGGTAACTTGTATGTGATAATTGCGATGACACTTTCTCGCTTGTATAGTAGGTTCCTACATGTCATTGTGTGCCTCTCGGATTAGATGTCAGATTTTGTGTTTGGAACCTTTGAGTTAGTATACTTTTAGGATTCCTAGACTTATGGAGATTTGTGTGTTATGGATAGCCTGTTTGAGACTTGAGATTATCTCCTCAGCACGGTGGGAGTGGACCACTTAGGTACCACGCGGTCTGGGTGGTAGTGTATTTTCCATTCTTATCATTTTGAGATTCATTGAGACATCGTGGTTGTTGCATCCTTCATGATGGTGGATATGTATCCTTTTCATTAATGATTAGCATATGTTAGATGATGATATCTTATGCTTTTATTTGCATGTTAGATTTCTTTCTGCATATGATGTTGTATATATTAGGAGTGACATTCCTATTATGTTGGTACCAATGATCTCTTCGATAATTTGGAATGTTACGCACGGAGGGATGGCTAGGATCTACGATGGTCTAATGATGCTATTAACGATTGGGAGGAACCGTGCACTTAGTTTATTATGTTTGATCTTTATGATGGATGTATATGTCTTCTATGATGATGTATCATGTATATCATGTGATTATCTTTACTTTGATGTATCATGGATTAGAATAGGATGATGTACATTATTCTATGTATGTATGTTCGTTTGAGCTTTTCATACCCTGTGACATGTATAGTGGATGATTGAGTATTTTGAAATGTAATGTATAAACATTGGACTTATCATTATTATTTCATGTGGATGTTGTATTAGACGGATTCATGTATCTAGATGTAATCCAATGTTAAGGGATCTTAAAGATTGTAATCTATTATGTATGTTATGTTTACTTTCAGATGGACATTACTATTGCTTCCGTTATTGTGCATAAGTTTTACGTGGTATTTACTTTCATATAAAAAAAAAATGTTGCTAAACTTAGTGAAATTCTAGGTTAATTCTTTGGATCCCTTGGTGAGGCATTACATAACTTTTTTATGAGTTATCGCTCAGTTCTATTGGATTATTTTTCAGTTACTTGATGGGGTTGACTTGTTTATCTTATCTTGATGATGTCATGTTGTGACATGTTTTGACTCAACCATTTTGGAGTCTTTGATCAGTATTATTTTGAGATGCTTTTTTATTGCTTATTAAGAACCAATGATTATTGTGATTATCAATGATACCTTCAATTGCTAATAGAGAATTGTTGTGGTCATGATTATCTATTGATGCTTTTCAGTTGACTCATGGAGATTTGATGTTTATATTTTGGATTATATTTTGGTATCTTGTGATTTACTATTCCATGAGCTTAGGGTAGGTTATCTACTTGTAGTGACGAGAAGTGGCTTGCAATGGGGGTCAGGTCCCTAAGAGGTTGCCAGGGTAACTCATTGTAAGTTGCCTTAATAAGTGAAAACATTCACACCTAATACTGACGTAATGAACCTAGTAAGATAATTGTTTGTTCTTGCCCATGCCTTGAGTGCTAGTACAGACTAGGATGGGAGTAGAGAAAACACTTGGTTGCGACCTTGCATTCCGTAGTATGCCTCTTCTGTATGAGAGGACACTAGTGGCTGCATAGGGATCACTAGGGGGTTAGGGTCTATTGGGAGACTACCAGGGTAACTCTAGCGTGATCCGTGCGATGACACTTTCCCACTTGCATAGTAAGTTTCCTACATGTCTTTGTGTGCCTCTGGGATTAGATTTTAGTTTTGTGTTGGAACCTTTGAGTTAGTATACTTTTAGGATTCCTGGACTTAGAGATTATTTGTTCTATGTGATTTGATAACCTGTTTGGGACTTGAGATTATCTCCTTAGCACGGTGGGAGTGGACCATTTAGGTTCCACGCGGTTGGGTGGTAGTGCTTTTTCACTCTTACCATTTGAGATCCATTTGAGACAACGTGGCTGATGTATTCTTTGTGGCATCTATCTTCATTCTGTACATGGATTATGATGGTGGATATGTATCCTTACATTGATGATTTGCATATGTTAGATGATGTTATCTTATGTTTTATTTTGCTTGTTAGAATACTTTCTGCATATGATGTATTTTTTTTAGGAGTGACATTCCTATTTGATAATACCAACGATCTCTTTGATGATTTGGAATGTTACACACAGAGGGATGACTAGGGCCCACGATGGCCTAATGATGCTATTTACGGTTGGGAGGAACTATGCACCTAATTAGTTATGTTGTGATTTATGGTTATCTGTTACGATGAATGTTTATATCATTTATGATGATGATGTATCATGTATGGTATTTGGTTTCATTTACTTGCTATTTTTTCACTATAGATTAGAATAGGATGATGTACTTTATTTCACATATGTATATTCTTTTAAGCCTTTCATACCCTATGGCATGTACAGTGGATGATTGAGCAATCAGAAATGTAATTTAAGAACATTGGACTTTTTATTATTATATCATGTGGATGTAGTATTAGATGGATTCATTAATAGTTAATTTAGATGTGATTCAATGTTAAGGGATCCTTAAAGAATGTAACCAGTTATGTATGTATGTTCATGTCTACTTTTAGTTGGATATTGTTATTTCTTTTGCTACTATGTTATGAATGGTTTTACTTTCATGTTTAAAAACAAAAATGCTACCAAACTTAGTGAAACTTTAGGTTAATTCTTTGGATCCCTTGGCGGGGCGTTACATTTTTCTTCACTCTTTTTTGTAGACTCATCAATTTTTACATGTACACTTTCTATAACCTTGTGAGTAGAAAGATTCAAACATTTATATGCTTTTCTCTTGTTGGAGTAGCCTATAAATATGCCTTCATCACTTTTTGCATCAAATTTTCCTTTCCTTGTCTCTTTCAAAATATAAAATTTTCTTCCAAATACTTTTAAATAATAGACATTAGGTTTATAGTCATACCATAATTCATAAGGTGTATGATTTGTACCTTTCTTCAATTGAACTCAATTCAAGATATGAACTATTGTGTTGATCTCTTCTTTCCAGTATTTGGATGCAACATTTTTCTCTATCATTAGTGTTCTTGCACAATACATGATGGATCTATTCCTTCTTTCTTCTATGCCAATATGCTTAGATGTACTAGGTACAGATACTTGTCTTTTTATTCCTCTTTCATTGTAGAATTCATTGAATTCATTAGAGATTAATTCTCCTCCTTTTTCTGACCTTAGGCATTTGAAATTCTTTCTTATTTCTTTTTCAACTCTAGACAGATACCACTTGATCTTTTGAAAAGCTTCATATTTGTCTCTTAAGTACATTACTATCACCATCCTAGAATAATATTGATAAAATAAATAAAGTATTTGTCTCCATTATAGCTTTCTATACCTATTGGTCCAAAAATATCTATATGAACTAGTTCAAAGACTTCTTCAGTACTATAATTCTTACTTTTGAAGATAGTTTTACCCATCTTTCCAATTTGACATTGTTTGCATATATCCATTTTAAGTTTCTTCAGATTTGGAATACCTCTTGCTCTTTTGTTCTTACTTATAGTAACCAGATTATCAAATTTTAAATGACACATTATTTTATGCCATAGCCAACTTTCCTCTACTTATGCCCAAAAGCATGAATTTATAGTGAGATCTAGATAGAATAGATTACCTTTAGTCTGATTTCCAGTTACAACTAGGTTTCCTTTACCATCCAGAAGCTTGATCTTCCCATTCATGAATTTTACCTTGTATCCAATGTTGTTCATCTATGCCACACCTAAAATATTGTGTCTTTGTCCTTCAACCCAACAAGAATTGTCACATTTGTGTTCATCAATTAATGCAATGCATCCTTTTTCCTTCACATAACACAGTTCATTGTTTCCAAATTTAACACTTCCACCATCATAGTGCTCCAAGTGTTCAAACTTATATTTATCACTAGTCATATGATGAGAACAACCACTATCTATTATCCATGTGTTATTCTTGCTAACATGAGAAATAAGTGCCATATTTTTATTATTATCATCATCTGATTCATCTTTAATAGAAATATATATAATTTCATCTCCATCATCAATGTCAGGATCTTTACCAATATAACAAGATTTCTTACCTTTGTCTTTGTAGTCTTTCTAGGTCTTGAAATCTTTCTTTCCTTTGAACTTGCTGAATTTTTTGTCATCTTTGCTTTCCTTTCTTGGACACCTTGCAACTATGTGACCAACTTCTTCATAGGAGAAAAAAAATTAATGGAATTTTCCCTTTATATTTACCTTTTCCTTTTGGAAAACTTCTTGCAAGAAGGGCTTCAAGGTCATCATTTGGTTATTCTTATTCTTCACTGTTAGACTATTTTCCTTTTGAGTTTCCTCCCTTTTTACCAAGAGTTAGTTTTTCTTTGAATGTTGATTCTATGTTGTGAGATCCAAGAAGATAGTTAACAAGGTTATCTAACTCAAAAGTTGTTAACCTTCCCACTAGTGCATCCAAAGTTATATCATTTTTGGGATCACATCTCATCTCTTGAATAGATAAAACTCTAATTACATAAATAGGAAGGAGAATTCTTAATAACTTGTTTACTACTGTCACATCATCTATTGTTCCTCCTACAACTTTGATTGCACTCACATTTGCTTTGATTCTTTCACTGTGTTTTGCAATGTTTTCATCTTCTCTAATTCTCATCTAATAAAATTGGCCTCTTAGACTTTTTCCTTTGGCTCGTTTCACATTTTCATCTCCTCCATAGATCTTTTCCAGTTTGTTCTACATATCAAAGGCAGTAGGGCAGTCTTTGACTGCATCAAATTTAGAATAGTTGAGAGAGGTAGCAATGCCAGTCATCATTATGTTGTGATTATTTTTATATACCATCTAATCCATATTCAAAGAATTAGGAGGTGCCATATATTGGTTCTCTAAGAAGTGTAGGCATGTGTCTCCAATGGTTCCCAAATATAGCTTCATGAGTTCCTGCCATGCTTTGAAGTTGTCTATGTTCAACTTAGGAATCTCTCATGTGGGTATGTGTAGGATCATGGTGTGCCAAAAAGTGGAAATGTAAAAAAAATGGAGTTTGAAAATTTTTAAAAGCATTTCAAAATTTTCTTTGACTTTTTTCCACCCATCCTGATACCAAAGCTGAAAATTTACAACCAAGCCTTTTTGGGTATCCAATCGGTAATCAGGTATCTGATTTCATATCGGATACCTAATATTATATCAAATACCAGAAACCTGTAACATATATTTTTAAAAAAAAACCCGAGAGCTCTTTTTACATTGTGCTTTTTTTGGCTTGAGTGTTGACCTCCATTCGGGTATTGGATTTCGGAATGGGTATATGATAAGGGTCATTTTTTATTTTTTTTAATGTTTTGAAAGAATATTATTATAAATTTGTTATTTTTTATTGAATTTTTTAAAAATTAGGTTTTTTAATAGAAATTGTTGAAATTTAGGTTGTTTTTAATAGAAATTATGTTTTGCAAATGCGTCAAAAGGGGTCATATGATAACCTATGACCCCTTTCGATGCATTTCATGACAAAATATGTCCCTAGGGGCCCTAGGACCCCTTGGGACCTATTTGGTTGGTTTGAATGCATTGAAAGTGGTTATAAGTTAACCTATGACCCCTTTCAATGCATTCAAACCAACCAAATAGGTGCCTAGGGACATATGTTGTCATGAAATGAGTTGAAAGGGGTCATAGGTTAACCTATGTAATGACCCCAAAATTGAGGTAAAACATTGAAATAAAATTGAATACTATGTCTATTTTATCGAGTGGATTTAGCAATAATAAATCTATCCTTTGTCAATTATAATAAATCTATCCTTTATGAAATTAATTGAAATGATCTTCAATAGTAAATAAACAATAAATAATTAGATAAATGTTATTGTAAAATATTAGAGAAAATAACATAAATATTATTGTAATATATCATTATAATAAAACATTTTAATTTTTATTAAGATAATATTCAATTATAATAAATAAAATAAATATTGTGACTTAATCAAACATTATTGTAAAAAAGTAAATTTATAAAGATAATTTATAAAATCAAAGTATGAAGTATTACAAACATCAACAGAAGGGTTATCTTTAATAAACATTATTTACTAGAGTAATATGGGTCACGACCAATCGCTACAGTCGTGACCTTTGTCGAGCATCAATATTTAATCCACGACCACAAAAGAAAGAGAATGAGAAAAGGCATGGACAGAGAAAAGTAGGAAAGATAATAAGCAACTTGCGGAAGTATCTAGGACACCCACAATAGAAGGAGTAATCCAAAATAGTTGTCGATGAAATACATTTAGGAAGGAATAAAAATGAGAAAGGAAGGAAAGGATACATCGGCGGCATTACAAGCACCAGACGTGTTTAAGGTGTGACTTTCCAGTATTACTAGGGACATGAGCTGGCAGTACACACCTTCTTATTGTTCAGACATCTACCTATATTACTACCTGAGGTTACATGGTGTAGACTAACATTACTACATGCAGCTACCCACAGGCCATACATCCATCTATATTGTTATAGGCAAACTGATCCACCTAGCACCGAATCCAACAAGACCATCATCACTACACATTGAAGTCAATAATCCAAAGCTGAAAAGTTAAAGGGGAAGAGATTTAAGGAATATTGAGTTTAGGAGGGACTCTTCTACATAAAGAATTAACATTCTTAATAGGAATCTAGGCAGAGATATAATCTCTCTAAAGGTCAGTAAAATCAAAATGGTTGAATACATATTCAAATGAAATGAACGTACCAAAGTTAGTTCATAAGGCTTAGGTGGAGAGTATCTTCCCTAACAAGGATGGATGTATCTGATCAATCATCCATAAGGATTAACAAGAGTAATTGTGAGAGGACATCACTTTGTGGAGAGTCATTCCATTTCAAGAGCCCTAGGAGGCCTCCCCCAAGAGCTAAGTGATCGATCACAACATCTCCTTAAGAATAAAGTATTAAGTAGGATATGAGTTTTAACTAATATGTACTTAATAATTTTTTGTTTCTTCTCTTTTAAATTGCAAAGTAATAACTCTTGTGTAGGTTTTAAAACTAGGAAAGTGGAAGAATAGTTTTAATCAGATAACAGGAACATTACAGTGGTATCAGAGCATCAATCTTGCCATCCTGACAATGTCTATGCAAACTTATGAAAGAAGGACAAGGAAAATGACCATGAATGAAATGGCTAACGAATTAAGAACCTTTATGGAGCAAACCAATCAAACTCTCATTGGTCAAAATGAAAGGTTAGATCAATCCAATTAGGCCCTTCTAAAAGCTTTACAAAATATGGGGAATTCCATTAACAACCAAAGGAATAACTTTTCCCATGGGAAATATATGAGTTCAAATGAACTAGACATTAACGAATCTATAGTGTAGTGATTTCCCTAGTTTACATTTCTGTTATCATTGTTGAACTCTTTTAGGCCAACTTTATGCTTGATGATTAGTAGCATTGTTTTGAGAATATTAGATATTATTTCAAATTCAGTGATTTATGATGAAATTACTTGGTACTCTATACTTCACGTATGCATGATGATTATTATAGTGTTTTTAGTTATTGATGATGATTAGTTAGATGGATTATCATGTTTTTTCTTATGGATACTTACCCCATATTGCATGTGTATGGTGTGCCTGGATGTTTTCTTTATGTATGGCATTTCTAATGTGGTTAAGAAAGGGAGTTGTAGTCACCTGCTAGTCGAGATCTACACGATGCACCACTTCTTACCATTGTCTATTTAGCTTAGAATATTGTGTTTGTACATGCATGGATTTTATGCAAATTGTAGGTATTGGGTATTGACATCCCTAAATTGGCAAGATGAGCATACCCTATTGCATTATCTCAATGGTAAGAGAGGGGAGATAAATTCTTAAGTCCAAATCCTAAACCTTTAAAGCCATTGGTCCTAGAAAATTAGGACAAGTATCTATGTTGTTTACCTCTTGAATGTGTCAAATGACATTAATTCGTGATTATAATCCTTTAATTTGATCTTGTATGTGTTTTTCTATGTTGGGTTT
This sequence comes from Cupressus sempervirens, assembly GCA_028749045.1. Taxonomy (NCBI): domain Eukaryota; kingdom Viridiplantae; phylum Streptophyta; class Pinopsida; order Cupressales; family Cupressaceae; genus Cupressus; species Cupressus sempervirens. Next base: position 593,312,676 of record CM053785.1, on the reverse strand, counting down.
TCGTATTTTGTTTTATAAGTCTTTGGTGGGTTTTTCTATTAATTAAGTCAAATTAAATAATTAAATTAATGATTTAATTTAATAGAAAATTATTATGATATTTTAATATTTAATTATATTTAATTAATTGGGAAATTAATTAAATGAAAATAATTAAATTTAAAGATAAAAGTTACAAGCTTAATTTTAGAATGTGATAATATTTATTTTATTTAATAATAATATATTTAGAGTTCATGTTTAAATAAATGCTAAATACTATTATTATTTAAGTTAATAAATATTTATCAATTAAACATTCAAAAATAAATTAAAAAGTGAAAGGATATTAATTTATTTAAAGTTTCAAAATTGCATAATGCGCTCATGAGATTAAAATTTAATAAATTAATTGAAAATAGAAGTCAAGTGAAAATTAAATAAAGTTATTTTATAATTCAATGAACATGCATGGAAAAGATAAAGAAAGCATAAAGAAAAGTTAATAGGAGTTAAAGTCTGGTGAGAAAGGAGTCCTCTAGCGTGAACATGCAATTAGTGCCCCGATTTTAGGAGAGAACTCCTTATCACCAATTGAGGGTTCATTTTCGAAGGACCGTGAATTTTGGAGGAGAAGAGGATTTCAGAAGAGAGAAGGTTTGAAGAGAGGAAATTTCTTTCACAATCTTCTTGGGCATAGCGATTAGCATCAAAGTCCAGGTACATTCTTGTGGTTATTCACGTAATTTATTACACTCTTTCTTTTCCTGTCTTCTTCGTGACTGTGGATTGTAAATCCAAATTTCTCTATGACGAACTTGTGACTATTTAAAATTATTGAATGCATGTCAATATCTTTTGTATGCGTAGAGGTTTAAAATATAGTAAAAAAAACCTCATTTTATAGATTTGGAGTCTTAATTTTATTCTTGAAGGGTTTGAAATGATATGGTAAATTTATATTGAAAAGTTGATTGGTATGCTAAATTTTCCCTATTAGAATTTGGTTGTAATTCTATTAAAAATAATATATTTTAAATTATTTAATAAGAGGGGGGGGTGTTCGTTATTTTGTATGTAACAAAATATTTTTTTTAAATATATATTAAAAAATTAAAATTAAAATCTGGGGAGGGGTGGGTTTTACCCACCCTCTACCCCCTCACCGCTTAAAAGTAGTGGTACCTCTGCGTTGCAAGTACTGCGATAGTAGTGGTACCATGTACCACTCCTACCACAAGCCCTGTGACAGCAGGGTACCTACTTATAAAAGGCTAGCGAGCCTTAAAAATAAATGCATGCTTTTTTTATTATTTAAAAATTATAAAATTTATTTTATTACTAATTTTAATTAATAAATTTTATTATTAATTCAATTTTAATATTAATAAAAAAAATAAAATATATTTAAATTTAATTCATTTTATTAATGAATTGTATTATTAAATCTATTAACTATTAATAAAGGATATTAATATAATTAATTCATGTGTATGGGTATTAATTAATTTAATTAAATATAATTTAATTAAGTTTAATTATTACATGAGAAGTATCTAATGGATTTAAATCTATTTTATTCTATAATGATAATGACTTTAATAAAATGGAAATTATTTTATTGAAAGATCATTAGTTATTATTTTAATAATTTAAATAAACAAATAATTGCCCTTAGGTTATTTTAGGAAATTTACTTAAGACATGATGAGGTAATTCTATATTTTATTCAAACAAATGCATGGGTTAACCTATAGGGTAAATGGAGAATCTTTTTACTTGAAACATACATTGAAAAGAAAACTAAAAACCTTATATTTAACTCAACAATATAGTTTCAAATCAAACCAAACTGTGAGATTATCATGCTTTATATATGATGTCTAAGTTTTGGGTTTGGGGGTTGACTAGAGTATTGACCAATTCTAGGACATCTACCAGAGGCTTGGGAGTTATGTAATTGTGTTATTATGTTGGTTCAATCTTGATTATTTTAACTCAACCATAGTAATGTGTTGGTATGCTCTATGATGAGTGTGATTATATTGTTTTTTACTATTTTTCATTATCATTGTGGGATAGCGAGATAAGTTCTATGATATATTTGACTTAACCATCTTGAGTCTTTGATCAGTATTATTGGCATACTTTCGGTTGCTCACTGAGAACTGATGGGTATTCTGATTTATCTTTTGATGCTTTCCAGTCACTTGTATAGGGCTGAGGTGATTTTACTATTTTTCTTTGATTTTTGATTTCATGAGCTTAGGGTAGGTTATCTATATGTAATGTTGGAAAGTGGCTTGAAATGGATGTTGGGGCCCTAAGTGGCTGCCAAGGTAACCCATTGTAAGTTGTTTAATAAGTGAAAACACTACACTAAATGAGAGTAAAATGAACCTAATAAGAGTCTTTGTATGTTCTCGCCCATGCCTCGAGTGCTAGTATAGACTAGGATGGGAGTAGAGAGAACGCTTGTTTGCGACCATCCATCGTTGGTATGCCTTGTCAGTACAAGAGGATACTAGTGCTGCATAGTATCACTAGGGGGTTGGGGTCCTAAGAGACTACCAGGGTAACTCTATCATTGATTTGTGTGATGACACTTGCCTACTTACATAGTAGGTTTCCTATGTGTGTTTATGTGCCTTTGGGATTAGATGTTGATTTATCTTGGAACCTTTTAATTAGATTACTTTTAGGACTTCCTGGACTTACCACACGGTCAGGTGCTTGTGCTTTTTACTCTTACCATTGAGATCCATTCGGTGCTACCGTGGCTGGAGTTTCCTTGTCTACGTTTCCTTTCATTTTATTTTAGTATCATTATGATGGATGATTATATCTTATGATGGATGTTTATATCTTTTATGATGGATGGTTTCATTTATTGTATTGTACTTTGTATCATGGATCCAAGAAGGATAATGTAATTCTATTTTGATAAATGTATATTCTTTTAGCCTTTCATACCCTGTGACATGTACAGTGGATGATTGAGCATTCTAAATTTTATTGCCAAGTGGCATTCAGAACAAATGTATGTTATTTAAATGGACATTGGACTCTTAGTTATTCTTTCATATGGATGTGGTATTTATTAAACCTAATATTAATTATATTTAAATGTGATTCAACATCTTGGGATCCTTAAGGAATGTAACCTATTATGTATGCTTATAGATGATTGTATGTTATTGCTTCTACTACTTTATGTTTGATGTGTATGATATTCTTTCTTGTTTTAAAAAAAATGTGTTTGACAAACTTAGTAAAACTTTAGGTTAATTCTTTTGGATCCTTTGATGGAGTGTTACATCTGGTGTCAAAGCCCAAGTTTCTACATTGGGAGCTATGGGTATATTGGAATGCCACTAGTTGTTAACTAGTTGAAAAAAAAAAAAAAAAAAACTTAAAATTGTTATGTATATATATTTCAAACTGAAACTTGAACCAGTTGAACTGAAACAAAACTTAAACTTGTAGTTGTATATTTTCATACTTGAACACTTAAACTTCAAAACTGAAATATACGTAAACCTAAAATTAGGCAAAACTAAAAATTGAACTTACTATTTTCAAAAATATGTCTTTTATGTATGCCTTATAGTAGTATGTTTTATGGTTGTTATAGTATCTTGTATCTTGGATATTATTGTAGGATGGTATCTGGGATGAGATCTTTTGTTAGAGGTTGTAGCCTTGACCATGGTAGAGGTCGTGGATGAGGTAGAGCTATGTAATGACCCTCCTCAAACCTACCCTCAAAAATGCTGATGAAAGCTCAAGGAATTTCATCAAACAATTCACATGCAAGGGACGTATGACTGATATAGTATTTCAGCTAGCTTCAAATGACTTTTTCTTCAATTTGCATCAATGAGAATCTTGTGCTAGAAGACTACAATGGACTAAACAATGACCTAACATGAGTGTGCTACTAATTTTGACAATATTCAGTGCATATATATGATCTAAGCATGAAGAAATGAACACCTACAGCCAACTGGCATTTTTACAAACATTTGGTATGCAAACTAACTAGCTGATAAATAATGATATTAAATTGCTTAAATGACACCAGCAACTATTATCTTCTTAATTGCAATGAAAATTACAATACTCATGAAATATGGCCAAGACTTTGGCATTTACATGGATTACAAAATGATAATGCTGGTATAATGCACACTTACAGCTGAAAGCTTATAACGCTCTAAAAAAAAATACTAACAAAAGAACCTGGTTGTAGATGGTTGTAATAATTTCCTTCTATGTTGCCCCTTCTGCTTTGCTTTTTTTGAATTGGTTTTCTAGCCTGCTTTTTTCGGTTCTGCTTTTTCGGACTGCTTTTTCGTACTTGCTTTTTCAGCCTGCTTTTTCAGTTCCACTTTTTTCGAACTGCTACTATGTTGAATCTCAAGACCATATCTTTCAATGGCATCAAGATTTCCAACTTGAAGGGATTTCGTCCTCCAAACTATTCAGACATAATCTCCGAAAAAAAATTCAATTTCTTTGATATTTCCAAGCATGCCTAAAAGAAGCTCTTCCATTTCTTTTATAGTGTTCTCACAAGGGCTCCACCCTTCCTTTTCTCAATGTGGGATAAAACATCACTCCCTTTTATGTAACTTATGTCTCCAATGTGTTATAAAATAAAGGGGACTCTTTTAATTTAAATATTTCCCACAAACTATAGTCTATGCATTAATAAAGTTAAATATTTAAATTTAACTTTATAAAATAGCTTTATCAATGCATAACAAATCTTATCAATGATAAACAAGTCTTCTTGCCAATTTTAAACAATTACCATCGACATACTGCTGCCACTGGATGTTCGACCATATCCAACATGACTTACTATAAATAGTAAGTATGCCCAAAGTTGCCTCAAAACCCCTCAGAAAGACCTACAACTGAAACTATCTAGGCCAAATGGCCTCTAAGTCCCTTTAATGTCCTGGTTAGCCTATGGGACCGTGGGAAAATAGGCTAACGACAACATCATGCTATGAATGCTAAAAAGGGGACATTACAATTCGCCCTTCCCAAGATTGCTTGTCCCCAAGCAATGGTCGAACAACAACCCAATCAATCCACCTGGATCCCAAATGTAGTCATGAACTATACTGCTGTCAGTCAACATAGGCTCCTACAACAACCTTTGAAAATTTACCAAGAGGAATCCATAATCAAATTGACAATTACAGCTCAACCAAACTCCGAAATCACAACTGCTATAATCAGAAACCCACGAGACACAAACTCTTGGAACATCAGAACCCGAGTAAAGTGGACAAATCAAGCTACCAACATAGTAAATACCATCAACGCATCCCACTGGCCTATATGGAATGTATAATCCAACTCTGCAACAATGGTGAATGCTCTCGAATGAAACTGCACCAAGTATGGAGAATCCACACACTACACAACTCCTACAATCAACACAAATCTGCAGATCATTGGCCATTGTCTCATAACCATAACTCCCATGCACCGCTGATGGTGAAAAGACATCACAAGATAAACAGCAAGAAATGGAACCCAAACCAAATTTTCCTACCATCAACTCCTCAACACAAGGATCAAATGCTAACTGATGTACATACCCTATAGTATAATGCTGATAAAAAGAACCAACCTCAGTCAACAGCTCACCATGAACAAGTGATACAGCCCACTATAACTGATCGCCAGTTAAGTCAGGAGATGTCATAGCCAAAGGCATAGAATCAATAACAACAACCACTAAAGCATCACTCCCAAACTCCTGCTCTAATTCATATATTATCAAACTGTCAACCGTAGAACCTATCACCATGTCATGCCCATCACAACTCTCATCCTGAGGCGTCAAACTGTCCCATAATTGATGACAAGCACTAGGAACCAAAGTACATCTCTGTATCATCATCTCATCAACATGGTCATCAAAGGTAAATTTATGAGCATACCTCACAGTGTAATGTCGATAGAATGCGCCAATCTTAGTCAGTGGCTCAGACTGTAATCAATCATTAACCATGTTGGAACTGACTACTACCTCCGAAGAAATCACCAAGGGAGTAGTATTACTAGCAGGAATCATGCCAACTGTCGGCTCACCAATATCACACATGATCTTTGATACAACATCTCTAGTCTTTGTGCCATCAGTACTAGAGGCCACCACCATGTCAGGCATACCAAAACAATCTGTTGTAGCACCCAACTCAACTAATCTTGACTCTAGTGGGAATGAACCCGATATGCCAATGTTAGTATCAAGGATGGATGCATTCCCATCTCCACTATCTTTGACAATCTCGACCATGCACATCCTCGGATCACCATGCACATCCTCGGATCACCAGACACCACAACTTGTGACTGTACAGAATCTGGTAAAGACTACAGTCGCTCTAACTCCACGGTCACCTTAGCCAAATGAAATTATGACTCCTCGAAAGCCAACTGTGTACTCTCAAGAATTTCAGAAGTCACCTCGAGCTACTGAATAAGCTCACTCACCTCATCTTCCTTGGCCAATAATGCTTCGTGTGTTGTACTCCCCCACTCCATAAGATAATCTATGTCGGCTACCAACTACATATAATTCTGTCTTAGAATCTAAATAGCCTCCTATAAAGAGTGGATCTCTGTCAAGGAAAGATAACTACCTCCCTATTCATCACTAGTAAGAGAACCACATCCATAAATTGCTAACAACTGGCGAGCAGCATCAAAATGTTCGCATGCAATAGCAATGTCTCGTTTGCCAACTCTCAGCTGACTAGACACATGATTGTGCCAATTGGTTGAACTCCTATACTCTATCCCTCATACACTGTCCAAAGGAGTAACCTCAAAATAGCTATCATCTGTAATACTTAGATCCTGGGACTCTCCTGTAAACTCTATCATCTCTGATAAATCATCATGTGACCTGACTGTAAAAGAAAACTGAGTCCCTACTATATGCGCTAACTCTCGAACTGAGCTCACCTCAAGACAAAGCTCATCCACATGTCTCTCAGAATCTTGGAGAGCCAACTGAATACACACCAAGGAATTCTGAGTATCCTCCAGCTCATGAGAAAGTTGGTCAGCCTCCTCCTCCTTCTTCTTCAATGCATCTAAATAGATCCCTACAAGATTAAGGAGATGATCGTGATCTGAAAGTAGGTGTATGTAACTTACCTTCATTGCCTCCATGCCTTCCTTGATCTGATGTAAGTCATCACAAGAAGAACCTGTTGTGACTCCTTTCTGGCTCTCCTGTAGTTGAATCATCCAAATGCAATTCTCAATCAATCCATGCATCTTGTCATGATGAGATAAATCCACGACAATATCCTTGTCCCCTGTCTTTAGTTGGCTTGCCAAACCAAGTGAAGAGCTATTAGCCTCTATCTCATGTGAAGAAGCATCCAACTGTGCTTAGTACTCATTATCTACAAAATCTTGAATGCTCACTTTCTGATCAACTGTACTATCCTCAAACATGATAGTATCCTCAACTGTTGTAACTTCATCCAGCCCAACTGCACTGGAATCACTATTTGTGACAATCACGCAATCTAGTGTGCCTATGATATCACCTTCTAATACAACTGGCTCAACCTGCACAACATCTAAAACCCCTTCTGCCTGTGAAGATGATTTAGATAAACCATTACCTGAAGATGTGCTAATGTCTCCCTCTATTGAATCAGCATGTTTGTTAAACTCCTCATACAAGTTTCTGCCTGTCATAGGGAAGGTACGATCCTTAGGCCTATCAAAACGTTCAATCAATCTCTTCATAAACTCCACATATGAGGTAATGTGTGCATGACCCATAGTGACCATACCATAATGCCACCACTCGTGTGCTAACCCATCCAAGTGAATTTTTGCATACTTAATAGCTTCTTCCTCAGGCATAGGGTTCATTTGAAAGTATGTGTCAAGCTTTTGAACCCAAGCTCTTGCTGTAGACTTCACCGAGCCATCATAATATGGTAACTGAAGTTTCCCTACTTTCTTTTGTAGCTCATAGCTCTGGTTCCTATCATGTCCACGTGGCATATGCTTCATCCGCACATCTATATACTCCCTAAAGGTGATTGCAGCAATAAAATATGAACCTCCAGCTTCCCAATCTCTCCTCAGCTGGTCCTATATATCAGTGATCTCGAGCTCTGGTATGGGCTGCTCTTGAGCTCTAGGAGGAAATATGGGAATCATTGGCCGCGAACTCACTGTCCTAGTTTGTTGGGGTGCATGACCGAAATTGTTCCCAACTTGTTCGCCTCCATTATGTGCCCCATCCTAATTATTACCATTCTGATTATTTCCTCCACCCACATTAGCATTCAACCCCATTTGACAAGCCATCATCTGCATCATAAGCTCAAATCTCTAACTCTATTCTTGTGCTCTTTGCTCTGCTGATCATTGTCCCTGTGTTAAGGTGTCTGATAATTGTAAGAATCTTTCCTTTCCCTGATCTGGACCGGCATTCATTTTGTCAAACATTTTTCTCTCTATCTGGCTATTCCAAATTCCCTATAAAACCTCCATAGGATGGCAGGACTTATAGCTCTGATACCACTGTAATGACCCTCCTCAAACCTACCCTCAAAAATGCTGATGAAAGCTCAAGGAATTTCATCAAACAATTCACATGCAAGGGACGTATGACTGATATAGTATTTCAGCTAGCTTCAAATGACTTTTTCTTCAATTTGCATCAATGAGAATCTTGTGCTAGAAGACTACAATGGACTACACAATGACCTAACATGAGTGTGCTACTAATTTTGACAATATTCGGTGCATATATATGATCTAAGCATGAAGAAATGAACACCTATAGCCAACTGGCATTTTTACAAAAAGTTGGTATGCAAACTAACTAGCTGATAAATAATGATATTAAATTGCTTAAATGACACCAGCAACTATTATCTTCTTAATTGCAATGAAAATTACAATGCTCATGAAATATGGCCAAGACTTTGGCATTTACATGGATTACAAAATGATAATGCTGGTATAATGCACACTTACAGCTAAAAGCTTATAACACTCTAAAAAACAATACTAACAAAAGAACCTAGTTGTAGATGGCTATAATAATTTCCTTCTATGCTGCCTCTTCTGCTTTTCTTTTTTTGAATTGCTTTTTCGGCCTGCTTTTTTCGGTTCTGCTTTTTCGTACTCGCTTTTTCAGCCTACTTTTTCGGTTCCACTTTTTTCGAACTGCTTTTTCGTACCCGCTTTTTCAGCCTACTTTTTTGGTTTCACTTTTTCGGACTGCTACTATGTTGAATCTCAAGACCATATCTTTCAATGGCGTCAAGATTTCCAGCTTGAAGGGATTTTGTCCTCCAAACTATTCAAACATAATCTCCAGAAAATTTTCCAATTTCTTTGATATTTCTAAGCATGCCTAAAAGAAGCTCTTCCATTTCTTTTATAGTGTTCTCACAAGGGCTCCATCCTTCCTTTTCTCAATGTGGGATAAAACATCACTCCCTTTTATGTAACTTATGTCTCCAATGTGTTATAAAATAAAGGGGACTCTTTTAATTTAAATATTTCCCACAAACTATAGTCTATGCATTAATAAAGTTAAATATTTAAATTTAACTTTATAAAATAGCTTTATCAATGCATAACAAATCTTATCAATGATAAACAAGTCTTCTTGCTGATTTTAAACAATTACCATCGACATACCAATGCCACTGGATGTCCGACCATATCCAAGATGACTTACTATAAATAGTAAGTATGCCCAAAGCTATCTCAAAACCCCTTAGAAAGACCTGCAACTGAAACTATCTAGGCCAAATGGCCTCTAAGTCCCTTTAATGTCTTGGTTAGCCTACGGGACTGTGGGGAAATAGGCTAAAGACAACATCATGCTATGAATGCTAAAAAGGGGGCATTACAAGCTATCAGTGTACATGGGTCTTTCCATGAAGGCCCTGTTCAGGAAGAGAATAGAGAAGAGCATGTTAGTGAGCATCAAGAGGAGAACCATAGAGAGTAATAGGCTAACTCTGAGGAGGTTGACCTTAGGAAAATGATGAAAACCATCATGGATCACCTACCTCCCACTTAGAATCAGGATGGAGCACATCGTGAAGGACATGAGCATAGACCTAGGTTGAGGAGCCCTCAGAGGGATTGACATAGATCCATAGTAGCTTCTTAGATGAAGGACCTTATGAGGTCCAAGGTTAAGCCCTTTAACAAGCATGGTTCAGGACATATAGCCAAGCAGTGGCTTATTCCTCTTGACAGGGTTTTTGCTATTTAGAACTTTGACAGTAATGTCAAAGTTAGGTTTTCTATTACCAACCTGGAAAACTTTAGAACCACTTGGTAGACTATGAAGAGAAGAAGTCGAACATAGACATGAATAGTGTCACATGGGAGATATTCTTGGAAAACATTTGTGAGTGATTCCTACCAAAGGAATGGAAGCAACATAGAGCAGATGAGTTCAACAACCTGAGACAGTTCACTATGACCACACTAGAGTATGAGTGCAATTTCTATGAGCTCATGCCCTTCTGGAAAATTAGCGATAACCCAACACAGTTGACCCAACATTTCATCAAAGGCTTGAACAACCATCTAGTTGGGGGTGTTAAGGTGTTTGAGCCTAAAACCCTCAAAGATGTGGTACATTGAGGCATCCTTATAGAGTAGAGTGTCAAACTTGGACATGGGGGTTTTATGGGAGTGTCTACAGCATTAGGATCTAAGGGCAACCACAACTAAAGTGGAAATAGGAAGCCTCCTTTTCCTAGGGGGAATTAGAACCAGCAACAACCTCAGCAATCACAATAATAGAAGGGATCATACCCTCAAGCACAGAGTAGTGGTAATAGTTCTAACTCCGAGAACAATTGTAATGCACAATGCAATAGGAAAAATTAGTACACTCAGCCTGCACAGACTAGCCAATATTTTGCTAGTAGGGATAGCCACCAGTAGTCAAATGCACCTCCTCTAGGGAGAGGATCTAGTAGAGGCACAAGATGTTATTCATGTGGGTAGACTGGACACATTGTAGCTCACTATCCATAGTGACAACCTCAATATTTAGGTCCTAGACTAGCAACATTTGAGCCCACGATAGGAGATGTAGGTAGAGCTCATAGGGTATTTGCGATGGTAGATCATCATCAAGTAGATCATCAAGGGACCATGGTTGAGACTACAGGAGCTATCTAAGATACACCTCTCTCTATATTGTTTGATTTAGGTGCCACAAATTCTTTTATTTCATCATCATTAGTTTCTAAGTGTAAGTTGGAAGAGGTTAAGCAAGATGTGGGTTGGCAAGTGGAACCAGCCTCAGGTGCTAAGGTTTCCATAGATTTCATAGTTTAGAAGTGTGAGCTTAGCATAGGAGTGTTTGTGACATCAATTGACCTTCAGGTTATTCCTCTTGGGTCCTACGATTTGGTCTTAGTTATGGATTGGCTTGGATTTCATAGAGCCAGTATAGACTATAGGAAAAAAAAACCATCGTATGTCAGGATGATCAAGGGAAGGATGTGGAGATTGTGGGGATACTAAGGCCTATATCTCTATGGATGATATCCATGATGCAGTTGAAGCAAAGCTTTCGTAAGGGATGTTAGGTATTTGTTGTTATGGTAAACAAGCTAGAAGAAGAAGACCCTGCAGGAAAGACTTTAGACCACCCTATTCTACAAGATTATGCAAATGTCTTTCTGAGTGAGATTCTAGGCATGCCCCCGAAAAGAGATATTGATTTCAGCATTGATCTCACTCCAAGAGCAGAGCCTATTTCTAGAGCTCCTTATCGTATGACCACTCAAGAATTGAGTGAGTTGCACCTTTAGCTAGAGGACCTTTTGGCTAAGGATAGTATCAAACCAAGTGTATCACTATGGGGAGCTTCAATGCTCTTTATAAAGAAGAAGGATGGTTCTTTCTACCTTTGTATTGATTATAGATAGTTGAACAAGGTGACAATAAAGAACATGTATCCTTTACCAAGGATCGACAATTTTTTTTATCAGATTAAGGGAGCTACAGTATTCTCCAAGATCGATCTTAAGTCAGGATACCATTAGCTTCGCATCAAGGATGCTGATATCCATAAGACTGCCTTCTAAACTCATTATGGGCACTATGAATTCATAGTAGTTCCTTTTGGGTTGATGAATGCTCCATCAGTTTTCATGTGTTTGATGAATGGAGTGTTCTATTTCTATCTTAACAGATTTGTACTTGTGTTCCTTGATGGTATACTAATATATTCTAGGTCCCAAAAGGAGCATGAGGAACATATGTGTTTGGTTTTGTAGTGTTTGAGAGATAATCAACTTTATGCCAACTCGGTGATACAGTACTTAGGGCACATCATATCAAGTGAGGGTATCTCTATAGACCCTACGAAGATGCAAGAAATGGTAGATTGGCCTACACCCACTACCATGTCAGAAATTCATAGTTTCATGGGTCTAGCTAGTTATTATTGCAGATTTGTCCACAACTTCTCCAGAATAGCACATCCTATCACTTCCCTTTAGAGGAAAGGAAATAAGTTTTTATGGATGGAGAAATGTGAGGAAGCATTTCGAAAGCTCAAGGAGCTTGTGACTAGTGAATTGATCTTATCAATACCTGATCCAGCACATGATTTAATGGTGTGTACAGATGCTTCCCTTGAGGGGATTGGAGTGGTACTAATGTAGGATCAGGTGATTTCCTATGAATCGCGCAAACTCAAGGATCACGAGCTAAATTATCCTATGCATGATCTTGAGTTAGCAATGGTAGCTCATGCCTTAGTGAGATGGAGACATTTCTTGCTGGGACACATATTTGAACTTCATAGTTATCATCGTAGTCTACAATACATTTTCACATAGCCTAATCTAAATGCTAGGTAGAGGTGTTGGATGGAGTTTCTATGCGAGTATGACTTCAAGGTGAAGTATATTCAAGGGAAGGAGAACATGGTGGTAGATGCTTTGAGTCATAGGAGACATGTGATATCAACTATAACTCTTAGTGTGGATTCGAGGAGCAAGATACTTCAGGAACTTCCTACCAATACTTGATATTAGGAGGTGAGCAAAGAGATAGATTCAGGGAGACCATTGGAGGGTAAGTTTTCAAACTATGTTCTAGAGTCAAATGGCCTTTTGAGAAATTCAGGAAGGATCTATGTGTTGTTACTGGATGAGCTTCACACATTGATCCTATCAAAGGCCCATCGTGCACCTTACTCGGCACATCCAGGTGTCAAGAAGATGCATGCAGACTTGCGACATTTATTCTATTGGACATTGATAAAGCACAACATTGCTGATTTTGTGGCTAGGTGTCTTGAGTGTCAAAGAGTCAAAGTAGAGCACCAGCATCTAGTAGGGATTTTATAGCCAAATCTCATTCCTTCATGGAAGTGGGACATCATCTCTATGGATTTCATAGTAGGATTACCTATGAGTGCTCGTCGACATGATGCTATCATGGTCACCATTGATCAGTTGACTAAGGTGGCAAATTTTTCATCGATGAGATCATCCTACACTGTAGCTTCTATAGCTAACATCTTCATTCGTGACATTGTGAGACTACATGGCATTCCCCGAAAGATCATTTCAAATAGGGATCCTGTATTCACTTCCACATTTTGGACATCACTACAACATGATCTAGGAGCATAGTTGAATTTTAGTTCAGCATATCACCCAGAGACTAATGGGTAGACATAGAGAGTGAATCAAGTACTGGAGGATATGTTGAGGATGTATGTGATGGATAGGTAGACTCATTGGGAGGACTATCTCGACCTAGTGGAGTTTGCTTACAACAACAGATATCATAGTTCTATTGGCATGGCACCTTTTTAGGCCTTGTATGGTCATCCTTGTCGCACACCTTTGAGTTGGGACAGTCTTGAGGATCGCATCTTGTTGGGTCCTAAGATGCTTCGAGATATGGAGCAATAGGTAGTGCACATCTGAGAGCACATGTCTATGGCACAGGATAAGCAGAAAAAGTATGTCGATGCTCATAGGACAGATAAAAATTTTGTTGTGGGAGAGAAGGTTTCTAAGTCATAGTCACTTGCTAGTCGGGATCTACATGATGCACCACTTCCTACCATACTCTATTTAGCTTAGAATATTGTGTTTGTACATGCATGGATTTTATGCAAATTATAGGTAACGGGTATCAACTTCCCTAAATTGTTAGGATGAGCGTACCTTATCGCATTATCTCAATGGTAAGAGAGGGGAGATAATTCTTAAGTCCAAATCCTAAACCTTTAAAGCCATTGGTCCTAGAAAATTAGGACAAGTATCTATGTTGTTTACCTCTCGAATGCATTGGATGATGTAATATCGTGATTATAACCCTTTAGTTTGATCTTGTATGTGTTTTTCTAAGTTGGGTTTTCGTAGATTGTTTTATCAGTCTTTGGTGGTTTTTTCTATTAATTAAGTCAAATTAAATAATTAAATTAACGATTTAATTTTAATAGAGAATTATTTTGATATTTTAATATTTAATTATATTTAATTAATTGGGAAATTAATTAATGAAAAGAATTAAATTTAAAGGTAAAAGTTACAAGTTTAATTTTAGAACGTGATAATATTTACTTAATTTAATAATAATATATTTAGAGTTCATTTTTAAATAAATGCTAAATACTATTATTATTTAAGTTAATAAATATTTATCAATTAAATGTTTGAAAATAAATTAAAAAGTGAAAGTATATTAATTTATTAAAAGTTTCAAAATTGCATAATGTGTGCTTCAGATTAAAATTTAATAAATTTATTGAAAAGAGAAGTCAAGTGAAAATTAAATGAAGCTTTTTTATTATTCAATAAACATGCATGAAAAAGATAACAAAAAGTTAATAGGAGTTAAAGTCTGGTGAGCAAGGAGTCCTCTCGAGTGAACGCACAATTAGTGCCCCTATTTTAGGACAAAACTCCTTATCACCAATTGAGGGTTCATTTTCAAAGGACCACAAATTTTGGAGGAGAAGAGGATTTTTGAAGAGAGAAGGTTTGGAGAGAAGAAATTTCTCTCACAATCTTCTTGGGTGTAGTGATTAGCATCAGAGTCCAGGTAGATTCTTGTGTTTATTCACACAGTTTATTACACTCTTTCTTTTCTTGTCTTCTTTGTGACTATGGATTGTAAATCTAAATTTCTCTATGACAAACTCATGAATATTTAAAATTACTAAATGCATCTCAATATCTTTTGTATGCGTGGAGGTTTAAAATATAATAAAACAAACCTCGTTTTGTAGATTTGGAGTCTTAATTTTATTCGAGAAGGGTTTAAAATGATATGGTAATTTTATATTGAAAAGTCGATTAGTTTGTTAAATTTTCCCTATCAGAATTTGGTGGTGATTTTGTTAAAAATATATATAATTTAAATTATTTAATTGTGGGGGGGGTGTTCGTTATTTTGTTTTAACCAAATATATATATATATATATATATATATATATATATATATATATTAAAAAAAATTAAAAATCTAGGGAGGGGTGGGTTTTACCCACTGCCTACCCCCTCACCGCTTAAAAATGGTGGTACCTCTGCATCGCAGGCATTGCAACAGCAATGGTACCACCTACTACTACTGTCGCAAGCGCTGTGACAATAGGGTACCTACTTACAAAAGGCTAGGTGGTCTTAAAAATAAATGCATGTTTTTTTATTATTATTTGAAAAAAAAAAATTTTAAATTATTACTAATTTTAATTAATGAATTTTATTATTAATTCAATTTTAATATTAATAAAAAACAAAAATATATTTAAGTTTAATTCATTTTATTAATGAATTTTATTATTAAATCTGTTAACTATTAATAGAAGATATTAATATAATTAATTCATTTGTATGGGTATTAATTAATTTAATTTAATATAATTTAATTAAGTTTAATTATTACATGAGAAGTATCTAATGGGTTTAAATCTATTTTATTACATAATGATAATGACTTTAATAAAATGGAAATTATTTTATTGAAAGATCATTAGTTATTATTTTAATAATTTAAATAAATAAATAAATAACCTTAGGTTATTTTAGGAAATTGACTTAATATATGATGAGGTAATTCTATATTTTATTCAAACAAATGCATGGGTTAACCTATAGGGTAAACAGAGAATATTTTTATTTGAAATATACACTAAAACGAAAACTGAAAACCTTATATTTAACTCAACAATATAGTTTCAAATCAAACCAAACTATGAGATTATCCTATTTTATGTGTGATGTTTATGTTTTGGGTTTAGGGGTTGACTAGAGTGTTGACCAGTTCCAGGATGTCTACCAGAGGCTTGAGAATCTTGTGATTGTGGTATTATGCTGACTCGATCTTGATTATTTTAACTCAACCATGGTAATGTGTTGGTATGCTCTATGATGAGTGTGATTATATTGTTGTTTATTGTTTTTCATTGTCATTGTGGGATAGTGAGATAAGTGCTATGATATATTTGATTTAACCATTTTGAGTCTTGGACCAGTATTACTTGGATACTTTCTGGTTGCTCGCTGAGAACTGATGGGTATTGTGATTTATCTTTTGATGATTTCCAGTCACTTGTATAGGGTTGAGGTGATTTTACTATGATTCTTTGATTTTTGATTTCATGAGCTTAGGGTAGGTTATCTATATGTAATGTTGAGAAGTGGCTTGCAATGGAGGTCAAGGCCCTAAGTGGCTGTTAGGGTAACCCATTGTAAGTTTTTTAATAAATTAAAACACTGCACTAAATGAAAGTAAAATGAACCTAATAAGAGTCTTTTTATGTTCTCGCCCATGCCTGATGGGAGTAGAGAGAATGCTTGGTTGCGACCTTGCATCGTTAGTATGCCTTGTCAGTACAAGAGGATACTAATGTTGCATAGGATCACTAGGGGGCTAGGGTCCTGAGTAACTACCAGGGTAACTCTAACATTGATTTGTGTGATGACACTTGCTCGCTTACATAGTAGGTTTCCTATGTGTCTTTATGTGCCTCTGGGATTAAATGTCAATTTATCTTGGAACCTTTGAGTTAGATTACTTTTAGGACTTCCTGGACTTAGAGAGTACTTTTGATATTTGGATTGATATCATGTTTAGGACTTGAGACTATCTCCTTAGTGCGGTGGAAGTGGGCCTTTTTGGGTTACCAGATGGTCAGGTGGTAGTGCTTTTTACTCTTACTATTGATATCTATCTGTTACTATATGGTTGGAGTTTTCTTGTCTGCATTTCCATCATTCTATCTTTGTATCGTTATGATGGATGATTGTATCTTATGATGGATGTTTATATCTTTTATGATGAATGGTTTCATTTATTGTATTGTACTTTGTATCATGGATCCAAGAAGGATAATGTAATTCTATTTTGATAAATGTATATTCTTTTAGCCTTTCATACCCTATGACATGTGCAGTGGATGATAGAGCATTCCAAATTTTATTGCCAAGTGGCATTTGGAACAAATGTATATTATTTAAATGGACATTGGACTCTTAGTTATTCTTTCATATGGATGTGGTATTTGTTAGACTTATTATTAATTATATTTAAATGTGATTCAACATCTTGGGATCCTTAAGGAATGTAACCTATTATGTATGCTTGTAGATGATTGTATGTTATTGCTTCCGCTACTTTATGTTTGATGTGTATGATATTCTTTCTTGTTTAAAAAAAATGTGTTTGACAAACTTAGTAAAATTTTAGGTTAATTCTTTTGGATCCCTTGGTGGGGTGTTACACCTCTTCTATTTGGAACTTGCTTTCAAGTTCAGGTCTCTTCCTCTTCTATTTGTTTGTTTAATTTCAATGTAAGCGTTAAACGTATTTTTCATTTTCATTGTAAGGGTTCAAGGTAATTTATGTTTGCAACTTGCTTAATATCAGGGTAAAATTTCAAGCTAATTTTTACTTTGGCCATCGATTATGGCGATCTAGATATTGTTTATATTGTTTGATTTCAAACAAATTGCCTAATTAATCAAAATATATAACCCTAGAAAAAAATTGGGAGACTTGTGGACATTAAGCTATTTCTCTTCCTTGATCTCCTAGTGAGAGTGTTAGTGAGGAATCTTCCATGGAAGCACTAATACCCTAGTAATGGATATGTATGCACAGCCATTGGAAGAGCCTATTAGAAACATGAAGTTTGAGGTGTTGTCTCTCAAGATATTACAAGGATTCAATGTCTTGCCAGTTGACTTGACTTAGCTCATGATCCTATTCCAAAATATTCTTCTTCAGCAAAATAAATTTTATGTTTACCATACATGATTTTCAGTTTTAGAAACACATTGTTGATTGATATTATTTCCATTTTGAATTGGACCCAATTTTCAATAGCGTGATTTTTATCTTTCCAATGATTGGACAAACTCCTAGATTTATGATTTACCAAAAAAAATTATTGAGGTAAGCAAGGATTTTAAAAGGGCCCAAACCCTTGATCAAATCAAAAAGAAAAAAAAAATTGACCTTCGATTGGATTTTGTAAAGACCTAACTGTCTGAGATTTGTAAGTATTTACTAAACCAAAAAAGTGCCCTTGATGGTATAAAATGATAATAAAATGGGTCTATGCCTTCATGGTATTCATGATAAAACCTAGGATACAAGACCTCATAAATGTCTGAAATATACTTGATATTGGGATACACTCAACATTGGTTTTGCAGGTGCACTTGGACTTAGACATCTTACACCTTTTAATATTCATTTGTGACTTTCTTTTGCATCGTCATTATATCCAAAACTTTTAATTGATTGAACCTATTAGACTGCAAAGATTGGTTCTAATTTGGATTCTTCCTCAACTATGCATTGAACCACAAGAGTACCATCATCCTCTTTATCCTTTGCATATCTATCATTGCTTCGTTTCCAACATTGGCTTGGTTTGTCTCCATTCTTCTCTCTATTTCAATTTGTTTATTGTGTTTCCACCTTCCATTAATAAGCCCTCTTCATGATAAATATTTTTATTAGGAATCACAGAGATGGATATTCATTCGCTTACCTATTTGACTTTCCTCCATGATTCCTTTGTATGATTCCAATATTTTAGTTCCTAAATTTTCATTTGAAAGTAAAGTTAGTTAAATGAGGTGATAAAATTGCATAAGAAGATGTATGTGTGTATGCATGTATGTGTATGTGTGTATGTATGTGTATATATATGTATGTATGTATGTATGTATGTATATTTTATGGTGGGATGAAGACCAAATTAGAAAGAGTAAGGATTTTCCCACCAAAAGGATTGTTATTTCATTCCAAATTTGAATAGTACTATTCCAACCCCAAACTAGGTTGAAGATAATCAGTTTATAGGTCACAACTTTTGACCTTACAACTTCATCCTTCCATGTTCGATCAAAATAATGATCTGATTCTTACACTTCCAAATTGTAAGAAAATTTTAAGTTTCTTATTACATATTAGCCCTTTATGTTGTAAGGAAACGTTCCTCAAACATGCTTATGGGTCATGTGAAAAGGCATAAAAAATGATCAAGAACCTCTTTAGGATGTTGGAGAAGTTCTAGGACATGCAATTTTGTCACCACAATATTTTTTAACTCCAAATGTCTCCAAATCCTTGTATTTGCATATGTTCATCATGGCACTTCTTTTAGGACAATGCACTAACCTTCTTATAAATAACATGTAATGGAAAAAGGCCCCACTACTCACTGTTAGACAGTAAATACTATGAAAATTTAGAATGAAGAATACATTGATTGTATGATTCTCAATGTATGGGGGTTAGGGAAGGTGTTAAATGTTTCTTTGTTTTCTTGATAGTTTTCTTATGTGTTTGAATCGTAACCATTTCTCCTTGTGAAGAGTTGACCACAAAATAGCATGTTAAACTATTGTTGCAAACAGAAACAATGAATCAACATTCTTGAAAAAAAATGTGACAAAGGATCGGCTATGGTGTGCATGTGTATTTGAATGTTGGTATGCATTCATGAGATGTTTAAGATTCTCTTGGAAGGATGGAATAGATGAGAGACTAAAGTTTATGAGACACATACCTTTTTTTTTGGGTGGTGGGTTAATTCCTTTATCCCTTAGTCTCTTATCTTTTGCATATTCAATTATTTCATTACACTACAACTTGTGGCACCATAGGAGGATGCTCATACTTTGGGTTGAGCTTTAGAGCCCTTCTGTACTGGTCTCTCATAGTCTTTAGATGTTTGCAAGCTTTTATTAGAAGATGGGCTCTGTTCAAATATTTTGAGCAAAGAACTTCTCCATAGTTTTTATGAGATGATCTTTTAATTTAGGGGCTTGGTCAGTCCAGCTTTTAACAAAAAAAAAATTGTTACATAAAAAAAATTAGTTCAAGGATGAATGGAAAATTTAGCAACCCTAAAAAAATTAGATCAGAGATAGCAGTGGTATTGTTCTCATATATCATATCAATTGTATAACATAAGAACAATCATTTAAAAGTGGTATTGTAGACTATTTGTCTTGCATCAATCATTATCAGTTTTAAGTGTTATTTGAGACTCTAAGGAAAGAACTTTGTTGCAATTGAGTTTTGTAATTTATTTATACATATTTCCCACGTTTTAATAAAAGGAGACATTACATCAAGGGCATTATCAATGAGGAGCAACACAGATATTAGAGGCATCTATAGAAATTTTTAGAGGCATATTTTATGACAATGACAATGGAATCATATCAGAGGAAATGATTGAAAGTTTCAGACCAACTATTATGTACAACACAGATATCAAAATCATATCATCACAAGCTCATGGACATGAAATTGGTCTTTATATATACAAAGAGATATTTTTAAAATTAATTGGTCTTTATATATACAAAGATATCTTTTTTAAATTTCTTATTAGATATTAGCACAACAAGAAAATTATTCCAGCTGCATACATATTCCAAAATCCAAATAATAAAACAATAAAACTCACTCAGCCCATGCTAAGTGACAAGCCATAACCTAGTTCAATTGGTGTAGTTGATTATTAGTTGGGTTGATTACAAATTCCTGTAGAAATGTCATCAGATTAGGTACAATAAAATGATCAATCAAATGTTCCCAGCTAGCATTAACTTGACTGGTCTATTTAGACCCATTGATTATTGTCACAAGCTTTTAAACATAACTATATAAGGAGTGAGTTAGGACATATATAGGTTAACCTTACATTAACTATAAACTACAACACAAAGGTTGCACTAGGGTATTATAGGATTATAATTATAGAAAACCACCTAATTTGCCCAAGCCTGTGTATGATGGCGAAGAGTTGTATTAGGTGAGTAAAGCTCACTAGTGGTTATAGGAATACAGCTAAATCAAAACAATTAGAAACCAAAACTACATATTCGTTAGAGTGAGTAGTTCAAGGGCCTTGATCTCATGTATATGAGTACGTAAGCAGCCTGGTAGGTGGGGTATGCCTCCAGTGTGTAGATGCCTTGGACATAGTTAGGTAGCACTTAACCATGTATGTATGTTTGTATATATTTGTATTTATGTATTTATTTATTTGTATTTGTATTTGTATTTATTTATTTGTATTTATTCCACTTGGAATGAGTACCATTTAATTCACTTGTAATGAACTCGATTTCATCCCTTTCCACATCCTTGACCACCAAAATCTTTTCCTTGGATAGATAATGTAGTGAAAGATTAGTGACAACATCTCGTAGAATATTCTTCTGGATCAATAGCACGTTACATCCAGTGGCTTTGATCTTCTTTATCATACCCAAAATATAATTCATCTCCTCCTTCAAAATCATATCCATCATTGTATAATCAAAGACCACAATGTTCTGCTCAATGTCCATCTTGGGAGGCAAAATCTAGAACTGTATTATGCCAATCGTCACATTCTTAATCCTAGTGGGGCCTCCAGCCATATGACTTGCCTTCTTATCAAACAAAAAACCCTTTAACCATCTTTGTATCATCAATAGTCCTACCCAATTTTTGTAAAACTTTGATGTCCCTCAAACCCACAATGTAAGGCTTTGTAGGGTCAATGACATTCAAGACGGCATCAACAGCAAGCAGGGCCAATAAGGTAGAATACTAGTTGACAACCTTTATTTATTTGTATATATGTATGTATATATGTTTATATATGTATATGTTTATATATGTATATGTATATACATATATATACACTTATATATGTCTATATATGTATATATATACATACATATATACCTATATATATTTTTAATAAGAGTAGGATGTAAAATTACAAAAGTGCAATCGTTATTTGAGGGTTTTAGTATTAAACAACCTACCCTTATATGTGTATGTGTGTGTGTGTGTGTATGTATATATAAGGGTAGGTTGTTTAATACTAACCCCTCAAATAACAATTATACTTTTATAATTTTACATCCTACTCTTATTAAAAAACACACTATCAATCACCTAGGGCATCATGATATTATGAGAAAACTTCAAATTTATCATAAGAAATCTTTAAATAGATAAAATAAACTTTCTAAACATTCAATCCACCAATTTATAAAGATTTTGAATGGTGGAAAGGGTGGCACTCATAATTTTTTCATGCATAGTAGACCATTAGAACAGTTAACATCCTAGTGCAACTTGGGTTTTCAAAATTCCATACAAAGTCAAGCCAAGCCCTGTAACAACAGGAAATCAGAAAAATTACAAAAAATATCATTTTTTATTGATCTTTATATACACCTCCTTCAATTTGATCACAATACTGCTTCCAATACTAGAAAAACGTTTTATAATCATGTATAAACTCGATGATCCAAACCACTTTTCAACCTCAACTTCCATTTGCAACTTGTTTTGCAATTTTGCAATAGAAGACTCTTGCATTTGGGTCCAAACCCAACAAAAATTTGCAAGGACCTTTAAAGTCAATTAAAAGTGAATATTAAATATCAATTGTCCCATTTTGCCACATTTCAAACACTTTCCCAACCCTTGACCATGGTAGCTCACTACCCTCGCGATGTCTACCAAGTACTCATTGAGATCCATGTCATTAGTGTTACTAGCTATGGTTGTCGTTGCACCAAACGATCAACCTGTCAATGCCCAATACAACCACTAGACTTATAGAACACATGAGGCGGTTAAGCCATATCATGAATCTTGAAGAGGAACATCAGTGATTAGTCCAACAATCCCCCATCGGCATTACTCAAGGACATTTGAACCTGTGACCAAGCTCTGATACCACTTGTTACAAGCCAGGGTTGTTGCTACACCAAAAGATCGACTTGTCAATGCACGATACAGTCGTGCTAGACTTATAGAACACATGAAGTGGTTAAGCCATGTCACAAATATCAAAGGGTAAGTTAAACCCTCCATGAAACTTTGGGCTAATAGTTACAAAATTTCTCAAATGGCCTTACATCTTGAGTCAAATGAACAATATAACCTTATTTGACTTAAAAATAATGGAACGACCTCATATTGGCCTTATTACATTGATTTGACCAAATGGTAATGGCACCTTAAAGGGTCCTCGATGCTCCAACATCATTATGTTAGAGTTCATTTCATTGCATACACTTACATTAAATTTTGTAGGTTGGCTACTAGGTTAATGAGACACTATAAGGTATCGATGAATGGGGCAATAGATTGATATTTGGTTATTGATATTCTATTAGGGATTGTTTGGAGGTGATCGGTTAACCATACTTTTGTCAATATAATATCAATATGGAAGTGGTGCCAACAGAAATAGGTAATGAGAGATGATTTAAAGATAAGGGGACAACTAATGGACATTAATTCTCTTTAAATGAACTTTGGAAACCTTTAATCTCAATGTTCTCAATATATAAAAATGTCTATGTTTTTTTTCTCAAGATCCAAATTTTCAAAGATAATTCAATTGAATGTTAAAAAAATAAAGATTAATTTGAAATTTGAAAAAGTGATTCAAAATTAGTTTAAAATTAAACTTCCAAAATTTTGGGAAAAGAGTAAGTTGCGAGTAAGTTTAAGATTTCTTCTTGGACATCGAACTAAAGTTCCCAATTCCCTTGGTTTGACATGACAGTCAAAGTATGGATTAAGAAATAAATTGGTTACTAAAAGGTAAGGTGATTAGGAACTAGGCTTGAAATTTTTGGTTTTCATGCCCTCGGTGTATCTTAAATTCTATGAGCCACCAAAAGAAAATAAAGACAAAACC
Source organism: Cupressus sempervirens (assembly GCA_028749045.1). NCBI lineage: Eukaryota > Viridiplantae > Streptophyta > Pinopsida > Cupressales > Cupressaceae > Cupressus > Cupressus sempervirens. The sequence goes on along the minus strand of CM053785.1, from coordinate 593,288,435 downwards.
CAAAGTCTCAAAGGAACCTAGGTGCGTGACACATTTAACTCTCAAGAATTTAAAAACTTGCAACATAAAATAAGTGGGTTGGACTATACAAATAGCACATTTTCTTAAAATATCTTAACAATAGCTTGTAAGTGTTGACTATTATTTACATATAATTCCGAAGTAACAACAATAAATTATAAATTGTAGAAATCTTTTATGTTATATTAAAAGAATAAAAAATAAGATAATATTTGAGGAAACCCTCTCCATCACCTCTTTAAGCTCCATGGTTTGTTGCTTATCTCTTCACTTCGCTTTGTAAAGTGTAATCTAGTCTGCCTTCTATATTTCATGAAGATGGTGTGTCATGATGTATGATCCATCAATGGTAAAAACGATTGGCACGATCTAAATAAAAAATCTCTCTAAGGGAATTAATCAGAAAATTATTTCGTTTCGGAATGTGACATACTAAGGACAATAGGGACAACTTTTCTACTCTCTTGACAGTGAACTCTTGAATTATATTTTCAGTGAGTGAGCTTTCGAATTGATCTTTTCAATGAGAGGAGTGTGAATACTAAGAACAATAGGGACAGCTTTTCTACTCTCTTGACAGTGAACTCTTGAATTATGTTTTCAATGAGTGAGCTTTTGAATTGATCTTTTCAATTCAAGAAGACATTGTTCCAAATGTTTTGGTTGGACCTCAGGGATTTTCCACTTAAATATTACTGCAATTCTTGTCAAGCTAATTGCTTCATAAAACATTAACATTACCACATGATGCTAACTGGAACGATACTGTTGAACACATCTGTCTACAGAATCCAGGCTTATTGAAGCTCCAACACAAATATCTAAGGGTAGCTTACAAATAGTTGTACCAAAACAAAGATTTAACAAATGTTGCTCAATCAAAGCAATTCAGAAAAAGTCCCATTGAGTAATTATGCTCAATCAAAACAAGGGATTGGCCAGTCGACAAACAATGCTATTTCGAAAATAAATATAGGAATAACAGAAGGTCACCTGCAACGTCATTTAGGTAGTGTCCCAAAGGTTGGAAATATACGTGTTAGTGGTGGACAGCATGATAATATCAATACAGATGTTGAATATTATGGCAGGTGAATTAGGTCTCTATTATGGCAGGTAAGGGAGAAATGTGTCATCAATCTTGCTTTATTAAGATGGCACAAACAAATAACAGAACAATTCTTAAACAGAGGAATGGGTCCAGCACATAATATCAACTAATTGATTCTATTTGATAGTGTAAAATGTGAAGTATGAATTTAGAAGAGAGGAAGACAGTGCAAAAGATACATGAAACCAGCGTGAAGCTATTCCGGAAATATTGTCTAATGGCATAATGGCATTTGAGGCTAAAATGTAGGAGGAAATGTTACTGCATAATATGCATATCTACGAGAATTTACCTTAAAATAATACACCTACCTATTTTTGCAATAGAAATCTATTCTTTTATATTTTCAAATGTGGCTTTCAGATTAAAAGAAATTTTCCATTACTTTTTCAACTCTAAAAATCAGTTAACTACAAAAATCCGACCAACCGGATAAAATCAAGACTAACATACTAAATCACATGTATTCCGTACTAATACCAAACACTCTTCAGTTCAATGAATAATTGAATAGAAAAACAAAATTGCAGCGGGAAGAAGATTCAGCACTTTTGTGCTGTCAACATTCTTCGCGACTTCGCTGCTGATTCTATTTAGTTTATACATTCCTTTGTTCACCTGATAGGAAAAAATTCACGCCCTTCAAGGAATATCCAGTGGGCTAATTGTATCGAATATGTTTAGATGGGAAATACAACATTTACAATTTGAGCATGCAAATTATGCCTCTAAATACACTCTTTAGTTCAAGCCTTTGGGCTTGAGGGAAGTGTCATTTCATGGAAAACACTAAAGCGGTCATGACACTTCCTTTGTTGGACAGGACAGATTTGTTCAAAATCCTTTCGATCTGGAGCTTCAATGAAACCCAAAATATCCCATGAATAATCAATATTGTTGTCCTGTGTCAAGAGGGACTCTGTAATGCTGTTTGTCATTGTCATGGCCTTGTCTGGCAAAGGAGGAAGATCAATACCAATGGACTCAAATGAGAGTGACCTCCTAGATGAAGGCCTCGTTTCATTCTTCATTCTATGATGGCCTATAGACGAAGGTCCCTTTTCCTCCAAACCCTGGCCTAGAAATGAAAGTTTTGCCTCAATGCCCAAGCTATGGAATAGAGAAAAGGGCTTGCCTTGGCTCTGCAAGTTCTCTCCTATAAAATAAGGCCATGTTTCATTCTCCAAGCTAATTCTATCAAGCTTCTGCCTCAAGATTTCAGTTTCTTGAGGAAAAAGTAATGGAGTCCTCCTGTTGTTTGTAACATTTTCATTCCCGAAACCATCTGAGATGCTGATTGTGTCAAGCCTTTGCCTCAAGATTTCTGTTTCTTGAGGAAAAAGCAATGGAGTCCTCCTGTCGTTTATATTTACATTTTCATTCCCGAAACCATCTGAGATGCTGATTTTGTCAAGCCTTTGCCTCAAGATTTCTGTTTCTTCAGGAAAGAGCAATGGACTCCTGTTGTTTGTATTTACATTTTCTTTTCCAAAACCATCTGAGACATAGTTCTCAGGGCAGGGGAATGGTCCAAATCCAGATGTTGCATTGAGAGCAGAAGCATCCCAAACGACAGAGACAGGAATTTCAGTATGTTTCCATTGACCAGTTTCAATACATGGCAGGGATATGAGGCTTGGCTTTCCTTCGATCTCTCTCAACATATCTTGTGCCCTTTCATACGACTTCAAGTGAGAATCAGGTTTTACCTTTTGTAGCGTTGATTTGGCCTCAGTAAGTCTTCCTTGGTGCATTAGGCATATACTGAGGTTACACACCTTGTTGTTGTCTAGTTCTATTGACAACGCTTTCCTGTACTCATCAAGACAAGAGAATGTTAAGACATGACTGAACATTCTAAAGCAAAATTGAACTTGAAAATATATTAAAAGACCTATAATACCGTAATTAGTCTAGAGGATCTTGATTATTGTGCCTACCTGAACACGGTCTCTGCAGCAATGTAATTTGACTGTTGCATATATGCCCAACCCAAGTTCCCCAGCAATCTTGTAGCCTCTTGTTCTATAGAGACTTGAAATTTCTTGCCCTGAGATTTTGCAATCTTGGTTCTTTTTCCATTGAATCCCAAGCCCTGATAAATCAAGTCCAGCTTGTGCTTCAGCAGAGCAATTTGGTCATTCAGTCTTCCGCAAGTCTGCAAAGATGATTGTTCAAAACCCCACCAAGTTAAAATAATATACGAGACAACAAAACCATATGAATTCTTATACCTGTTCGAATATTTGGGATTGATAGTTATTAGTTTACCTTGTATAAGTCGAGCATTACATTGTCCAGAGACTCCTGGGCTTGATCAGAGCAACGGTTTCTCAGCGACTTGATCGCTTCAATGGCTTCTTCAGGTCTGTTTTGCTGTTTCATTACAATGGCCATGTCTTTCAAAGCACTATCCACCCGGTCTCCCGCATTGATTGCTGCCCAAAACAGAGCTATTGCTCTCTCAGGCTCTTTCTCCACCAACTGTTATACGCACAACAAACCCCGCCATATAAGTTATACAGAGAAAGGCATCTCCTTAAAACAGAACCCAAAATTCCAACTACAGACCATTCCTAGGAAGATAACCCTCTTGGATACCTTCTTTTCAATCTATCCCAAATCTTAAAACATATTTGTAAACTATATAACCAACAGAGGAGACGCCCTCTTAACAGATCCCAGAATTCATAGAACAGAGCATAACTAAGAAGTTAACTAAGCCTCTTACATATAATCTGTGCAATCTCTCCTAAATCTTAATACATATTTGCAAAAAGAATCCGTAAAGAACAGAATTCCTAACAAGTCTAGAGGCTCCTCACAAACCACAAAAATCCTAACCATTTCAAAACATCGATACAAACTCCTCTTAATATGTAAAACCCCAACCAAAACGCAACAAAATCAAAGTAGAAAAGAGACCTAAAAGGATGAACAACAATTACAGACTCGTACAACAATTATCGAAAGTAGAGCGAAATCAAAGCAGAAATGAGACCTCAAACATATAATCAACCAAAATGGCATGCTTAAAAACCCTTACACTCAACTCGTAGCACAACTCACCAAAATACAGCAAAATTAAAGCATGAATGAAACCCCAAAAAGATAGATAACCAAAACGACATGCTTACCTGTACGTGCTTGGCCTTGACATATGGAGTATCCCCAGCAGGCACGTTATGGACAACGTGGAAAGAATCAGCTCTAGCAGGGCCATTAATGGCTTTTTTAACTATAGCCTTTGCAGGTGAACAGGGTGCAGATTTACAGAACCTTTGCACATATGGGCTTGGAGGATTCTTGGCACTGTTACCGTTATTGGACCTCTTCCACATTTTGCCCACTGTGACTCCTCAGAAATTACCAGCCTTCAGAATGCATGAAAAACCCAGAAGAGCCTTGTGCAAACAGATGAAGAAGAGTAGCTAGCTGTAGGAACGGAATGAATTGGACAAATCGACTCAAGTAATTGGCTAACTCGAATATAGACGTTGGAATAAAGTAGCCGTTGTGACTCCTCAGAATTTACCAGCCTTCAGAATGCATGAAAAACCCACAAGACTCAAATAATTGGTTTAAGCCCATGAAGAGTAGCTAGGAATGAATTGGAAAAATCGACTCAAATAATTGGCTAACTCGAATATAGACGTTGTTGAAATAAGCTAGCCATTGAAAATCCAATATAGATGTTGCAATAAATAGGGTGCAGATTTACAAAACCTGTTGTTGCTGTTGCTATTTTTGGGCCTCTTCCACATCCTGTCCATTGTGACTTCTCAGAATGCATGAAAAATCCACCAAACCTTGTGCAAACAGACGAAGAGGAGTAGCTAGCCGTAGGAACGGTATGAATTGGAAAAATCGACTCAAAACATTCAAATCCTCCAATAGAGACGTTGAAATAAAGTAGCCGCTGAAAATCAGATGTATTTAAATTTGGTGATTACTATTGGTTGGAATATCAATGGGGCAATTTAATTTGTTAGTTCCTGCCGTAGGCAGTGAACTTATGGAATCGTTTGACTATGTTTGACTAAAATAACTAACCAATCAAAATCAAATCTAAGTATTAAATTCTAATAAACAAAAACTATATAGTTGATTTTTAATATTAAATTGTAATAATTAAACATGATTTTTCTTATTGTTAATTGGTTGAGGCAATGAGAAAAATATTTTTAAAAAGTTGAAATTTTTTAAAATTCTAATATCATAAGAATATAAAAATATAATAGCTTTATAAATAACATTCTAAAACTTCTAAAATTGGTAATGCTTTTCATCCAGAGTATCTCGATTGGACCCAAAATTATGCTTGCCACCAGTTATCGAAGCCTCTCCACCCTCTTCAACCTTCTGAATAATTTTGATTTTCAATGCCCCGAGGGTGAAGCCCTCAAACAAGGGATCTACTTCTTCCCTCTTTATCTCAGGGGATTTGCTTAACAAAACTCCAACTACAAAATGGAAGGTTCGTCATATCAAGGATCAGATTGTTTCAGAGATAGCATCTAACATCATTTTTGGAATAGCAAAGGAAGAAGGTGTTATCTTGAGTGAGCAAAAATCTATGATACTTTATATGCTCAAAGAATTCCAATATTGGAATAGTCAAGCTTCCCCAAACCCCTCATATGCATGCATGATTTCTAATCTTGGGGAAGCTACTCGGGATAATATTCAAGAAGGACCTACACAGAGGAATGATAGTCACTGAGTTCGACGTGAAAATTAGATAATGATTGGATCTTTCTCTAATGAGGATTCATTGGGTGTAGAGGAGTGAATATATCAGCAAGTTCAAAAGATGACTGAGAACCTAGACCTTCAACAATTGGATGTTACTAATGATGAGATAGAGCAGAACATTACACAATCCTCCACAGAGAACCTTAATCCTTTGGGGCTCTTTGACCATCATCAAATTCTTTCAATTACTCAATCTCCATCCCAGAGCCAGCATGTCCCCAAGACACCAAAAGCTAGAGGTAGACCAAAAGGCTTCAAGACTAAATTTGAAATAGCGGCAAGGGTTCAGACTACATTGGATGATAAGTTTGTCATTTCAAAAGATTGACAAGGAGAACAAAAGGTTCTCCTTGTCAACAATGAAGATAAACTCATGGAACATCAGAGGCATTAGGATCAAACAAACAATTGATTCTATGAAGGCAGATATTATCATGCTACAGGAAACCAAACTTTCTCAAAACACATTTGAAAAGACAATTTCCAAATGGCCAAAGTGGTCTTCTTTGCACTCTCCTAAGATAGCAGCTTTAAGAGGTCTCGTTGTCCTCTAGAATCCCCAACACAAGACAAACTTAGAGTTTGGGACAACCTCACTCATATGATTTAGCTTCAAGATTCCTAGAATGTCATCCTAGGGGGTGACTTTAATGCAATTCTCAACCAGTCAGAAAAAACAGAGGGCATTAGTCCACCCATCAAAATTATCTAAGACTTTTCTGACTTTGTGGAAAACAATAATCTTATGGATATTCACCCTACTCAAGGTTCATTCACTTGGACAAACAAGAGAGCTGAATTTGTACAAATTGTCATTCACCTGGACAAATTTCTTCTATCTAAAGAATGGAAACTCTATAATTTGCATATAAAATTAGAGATCCTATCTCTACCAAGATCTAACCATTTTCCAATTTCACTTACCATCTCCCTGTTTGAAAATGGTGACAATATTTAGAATCATTCATCTTTCAAATTTGAAAGGATTTGGCTTCATCATCCTCATTTTCTCCACCTTATAAAGCAATAGTGGTTCAGTGCACCCTGTGTTAATGGAACAAAGATGCACCAATTTGCCATGAAGCTGAAGCATACTAAAATTCTCATCAAAAAATGGAATCAGCAAGTCTTTAAGAATGTATTTAAACAAAAAACGAAGGTTAAATTGAAATTGTATGAAGTGTACAACAAGATTATTCAAAATGGCATGAATGAAGATACCTATGTAAAACAAAAACAAAAATCATCAGCAAGAGTGGGAAGAATTGTGTAGTAGAGAAGAAGAATATTGGAGGCAAAATCAAGAGAACTGTGGCTATAGGAAGGCGACAAAAATATAAAATATTTCCATGCTTCAGCTAAACAGAAGAGAGAAGCTAATATAGTTTTTGAAATCAAGGATGTAGTTTCGGGGAACCTCATCTCAAATGCATAGTAGATTCATGAAGAAGGGGTTAAGTTCTTTAAGAATCTTCTTGCCCTAGCCACATTTCCATCACCCTCAGACTCTCAAGTGAATGAGATCTTAGAATCCATCCCAACAATGGTGTCACCTGAAGAGAATGTCATGCTTATGGCCCCCTTTTCTATTCAAGAAATTCAAAGTGGTCTTCTCTTTCCCCTTCAGATAAAGCTCTGAGTCCAAACGAATTTACTACCCTCTTTTTCCAAAGTTGTTGGGATACTATTGGCTGGGACCTATTTGTTGTTGTTGAGGAGTCAAGGAAAAATAAAAATACCACGAATATTACAATAATCCCAAAAGTCAAGGATCCAAAAATGTTTATTGACTTCAGGCCAATTTCCTTATGCAACTTAACATACAAGATCATTACCAAGGCTATTTACTTGAGGATGGAACATCTTATTCCTACCATTATCTCAAATGAGAAAGGTGATTTTATCCCAGGTCGAGAAACCATGGAAGGGGCACTGGTGGCTCACTAGGTCCTTCATTCTATCAAAACTAATCGAGCTTCAAATTTTGTGATCAAATTAGACATGATGAAAGCATATGATAGAGTATGTTGGAAATTCCTATTCCAAGTCTTACTCAAAATGGGATTTTCAAAGGGCTGGTGCAAGTGGATAAAAGCATGTATACAGGTGCTTGGTTCTCTGTAATAGTTAATGGTAAACCAGTAAGCTTCTTCTCCTCAACAGAAGGAGTTAGACAAGGAGATCCTTTATCCCCAGTATTATTCATCATCATGGCTAAAGCATTCAACAGAACTATCAAACTTTAGCACAGGTTAGGTAAGTGACAAGGTGCACACATCAATGGCACAAATATATCCATCACCCATTCTTTATTTGTTGATGATACCCTATTATTTGGTTTGTCACAAGTTCAAGAGGCTTGACAAATAAAGCACACACTATAATTATATTATGATGTATCAAGGCGGAAAATAAATGCTCAAAAATCAAAAATCTACCTTTTCAACACCAACAAAGTTATATCTGATAGAATATTTTGGATTTGGGGATTCTCAATGGACTTCTTGCCATCTATATATCTTGGTATTTCATTCTTTATGGGATCAAATAAAACAAGTTATTGGTCCTCAGTCATTCAATATATTAAGAGCAAAGTTGTGGCTTGGAAAGCTAGATGGCTTTCATTATCAAGAAGAATCCTCCTTATCAAATCAGTGCTTTCAGCAATTCCAAACTATTATTTAGTTGTTCTTAAGGCCCCTCCTTCAATCCTTTTATGAATCCAAAAGTTGATTAGAGGCTTCCTTTGGACAGGAAACATGAATGAGGAGAAGAAAATACTCCTCGTATTTGTCCAAGATATAGCACATATCCTTGTAGTAGGAGGTGTGGGTGTCCATGATTTAACAAAAAGAAATGGGGCTTTCGATGGAAAACTAATTTGGCAATTATACAGTAAACCATAGTCCACATGGTACCAAATCATGCAGCAGAAGTATTTAGATAACAATGATCCTTCAAGAACTTTTTCAATCTTGGACCCCCCAAAGGGATCAATCATATGGGACTTCATGTTATATTCTAGAGACATTCTCCTTAAATATGCCACTTGGGAAGTAAACAATGGGACAAAGGTTAAGTTCTGGAGAGACTCATGGAATGGTCAACCTCTGTTATCCAACTGACAAAACTCAATATATATCGTAGCAGCATCAGAAGATAATTGGGGGACACAAGTAAGTCAATATGTATCAGCAGTCTGCATACATTTAGGGAAAGTCATCTGGAAGGATCTGGATCAATCACCATTGGCACAACAGGATAGAGATAATCTTCATAGCATTTTGGTCAATAAACATGTCTTCCTCTCAAGTAGTGAAGACAAACTAATATGGGCCCTAGCCAAGGATGGTAAGTACTCAATAAAGAGGGTTATAGACTGCTATAACAAATAGGATTGGACAAAATTTCATCTCAAGCATACTTATTTTGTTGGAACCATGTTGTTCTACCAAAAGTTGGTTGCTTTGCATGGCTTGCAATTAAACACAAGATTCTGACTAGTGACAGATTGGACAAATTGCATACTACCCCACCATTTCATTGTTTACTATGTAATGTGTGTTAGGAAATGGTTGATCATCTCCTTGTGAACTACCATTTTGCATAATAGTGCTAGACTTTTGTCCTAAGAAAATTAAACTACAACACTCCACTTCAAAATAATATATGGGATCTTTTCCAAGCATGGTCGGTTCTCTATCCAAATTCGTTGTTTGCTAACATCTGGAAGTGTGTCTCATCATTAGTCATATAGGCCATCTAGTGGGAAAAAAATAAATGTATCTTTTGGAAAGAAATCTCTTCTATCAATAGGGTTTTAGAAGGCATTGGAAGATCAATTTTGGAAGTGACTAATGTGATCCTAAGTAGATGCAACATTAATCCTATCATTACCCCATGGGATGGTAGGGTTCTTCGAGAGTGGAAAATTTTAACTATCACATCTGAGTGGGGTGTAAGTAAGTTAGCCTCAACTTCAATAGATCGGTCTGTTGTTCATCGGCATCCACCTATAGCAAACTTTATGAAGCTCAATTTTGATGGGGCCTCAAGAGGAAACCCAAGAGCTTCAGGATTGGGGGCATACATTCAAGACAACTAGGGTAATGTAATTTCTCTCACTACTTCCCCTCTTCTTGTTGGCACTAACAATATTAGTGAATCACAGGGTCTCTTCACAGGACAAGTACTAGCTGAATAAGGGAATCACCATCACTTGTACATCGAAGGAGATTCTTTGGTTATCATTAACTCCTGCATTAGCAGGTAGACATACTCCTAGCAATTCAAATATATCTTAAATCAAATATGGAGGCTCTTAGATCAGTGTCAGGATGTGTGCCTTTTGTACACGCTTTGGGAAGGCAATAAAGTTGTAGATTTTATCTCAAATTTAGGATGTGATGGGATGGTGATATCTTCTCTAAATTTGATACACCTGATACATCAGCATGAGGATCTTAAAAGCTTGATGGTTGTAGATAAGGAGGCTTGTCATTAATAAATTCCCAAACTCAAGCACATTGTATCATGATTACAAATGTTGAATCTATTAGTAAGATAGTACAAGGCCTTTTACACCTCTATAACTCCCTTGTCTGGTCAGTTGTAGTAGTGACACACAAACCTTCGAGTATGCATCGGAATGTGAGCATGGGGGATTTGGTTCTCAAAGTCACCCTAAAACTAACATTGAGCCTAAGATGGGTTGGTCTCTAAATAAGCAACTAGAACATGGTCGTGATTGGGGCTCGGGTGTGTCATCACAACAAGAAAGAGGGTGGTGCTTGGTTGCAAATTCAAGTTGGGAAACGTAGACATAGGATGTGCCTATCAATGGATGGGTATTAGATGCTAGGGCAGAATCCTACACAAAATAGGAATTTTGGGATTGTGCCGAGATGGAAGAATGAAAGCTAGAAGATTTTCTTTTTTGAATTTTGGCTATTTGGCATAGTAGTATATTCGAAGGTAGTATATACTCCATAATGTAAATCTACTACTTTTTGCATCTTCGACTTAGTCATTGTATGTAAATAATTCGTTGAACCAATTTTTTTGTATTGAGCAACGTGTTAGGTTTTCTTCCTGGTTCTTTCCTAGCTAAGCTTTTGAATCATTTTTTATTAATATATTATTATAGTGGTTCACCTGCTTTTGCCTTTAAAAAAATAACATTCTAGAAATTTCTAGCCTTTTCCCTTTGCCCATTCTTTCTAGATTTCCTTTTTTTTCTAGAATTTGTTCAATTCTTTCTAGAATGTGATACAAATAAACTCTCCACGATCAGTTCCTCTAACTCGTTCTTTCTACCGCCATTACCAGTAAACAACATGAACACACCAATTAACTACTTGAGATGTTGATCGTGGTAGAATTGCCCATCTTGGTGAATAATTGCTAAATGATTTTGAGTATTTTTCCAGTATTTTCTTCAACAAACATAGAGTGCAATAAAATAGACTTCAAACTTCTAGGGAACAAAAGCGAGCAACCATAAATTCTCTAGATAGACATGTTGATAGGTGGAAAGGATGACAAGGAGCAATGCATCTTTCTCTGGTTTGACACCACCAAATACTACCATTCATAACTATGCTTTGGAATCACACTAGCACATTGGCACTAGAAACAATGTTGGGCTTGTCAATCGGCTATCTATGAGCCTTGAGCTTGTTTTGTTTGAGGTTTCAGCATTGCTTTTTACAAAAGGATATATCTGAATTTTCCTATTCACCAATGTTTATGAAGTATAAGTGTCATTTATGTCCAAATAAATCTAAGTTAATGGAAAAACAATATAGATTGTGTGTGTTTCTAAAAATGTCTATCAATCATATTATATGTGTTTAGGTCCTATTGAGTACTAGTACAAACCTTTCTCTTCAAGGCTAGTCTTATAGGCAATACAAAAGAGGTATAAATAGTAGCTCACTATAAAAATTGAGATTGCTAACTTTCTTAGAGATCTAATGTAGAGACTTACTTTTCATGTTAGATTGTCAAATTCTTTTAGGCTAGCTTTTGGCTATGTGTTATGATTTAGTGGTACTTGGTTACCTAATTTGATTGGATGTTGTTTCATACTTAGATGATATATTGGATGAGCTACTTGATACTCAGTTATTTCATGTGTTCATGGTTATTCTTTCAATGATGATACTTTGTATGTTCATACAGTGATTCCAATTGTTTCATGATGATAGTTAAATGGATGATTTATATATGATTTTTATGGTTACCCCATACTTGCATGTGTATGGTGTACATGAATGTTTTACTTTATGATTGATATTTCTGATGTGGTTGAGGGAGGGATTTGTAGTGACCTACTAGTCAGGATCTACATGATGTACCACTCCTCGCCATTGTTTGTTTAGTTTAGATATATATGCATATGTACATGTTCAACTTTTATGCAAATTGTAGGTACTAGGCATCGACTTCCCTGAATTGCCAAGATGAATGTGCCTTATCATAGTATCTCAATGGTAAAGAGGGGAGATAGTTCTCGAGTCCAAATCCTAACCCAAAGCCAATTGTCCTAGATTATAGGACAAGTATATGAGTTATCCACCCTTCCGCATTTATCAAGTGATGTGAATTCGAGATTTTGACTCTTAAGCTTGAATTAGTACTTTGTCTTTAAGATGGATTTTCTTACTAAGGGTTATGGGTCTATTGTGATTTTCAACTATAATTAAATCAAATAAAGATATTATTAAATGATTTAATTTAACAAAAAAATTATGAAAAAAAAATCAATTTTTTATTATATTTAATTAATTGTTATATTAATTAATTATAGTAAATAAATTTAAAGATTTAATTAAAAGTCCAAATTTGGCATAATTATCTTTTTTTAATTTAATTATAATTAATTTAAAATTTTCATTTTAATAATGAACTCTATACATTATTATTAGTTGAATTAATGAACATTCTTTCTTATTATGTCTTCTTATTTAATAAAAGCAAGTGAGAATAATTTAAATAAACTTTATTATAATTAAAACGCGAAAAGTATGCACGTGGAATTAAGAAATTAAAATAATAATAATAAAAGGCTTTCGTATGTTCGTAAAATCGAAACCCTAGAGGAGAAAGTTCTTCATTAGGAAATTAGAACTCATTTCTCCATACACAGGTTAGGAGGAGCAAATTTCGAAAAGGGTTTCGAGAGATGGGAATTCTTGCATTCTCTGAGCATTTATCCAGTTTAGCATCATATTGAGGAAGGAATCTTGTTGAGATTTTCATAGTCATCCCCTTCGAATTACCTATGTCTTCTTTGTGTTTGTTTACGGATCTTGTTTCACAAATCATATTTGGATTGAAACCCCTGTTTGGAAATTATTCTTCTTCATTATAGAAAACATCTGTGAGAGAAATTAGATTTAAAACCCTAATTGAAAAATTTGGATTTTAGAAAATAAAAATCAAGCTAGGGTTGAAAACAAAATCTAGTTTTAAATTCGCAATTTTGACTGTTGTATAATATTTTCTCCATCAGATTGTTGTTCAGGATTTTGTTTTGGGAAAAAAAGAAAACTATATACTTACCACAGTAATAAAAAGTTCCTGTGGTAAATATATTTTTATTGCACTTCAATCAGGGGAGGGGTTGTTTTTAATTTCTTTTAAATTAATAATAATAAAATGGGAGACAGAGGCCATGACCTCCCCCATCCCCACGCTACTCATCGCAGCTTGGCTACAAAGGCAACCAAGGTTGTCATAAGCAACCAAAGCTGCCATAGTAGCTAAGGCTGTCTAAATAGCCAAGACTATGGCGATGCAGTCATAGCTACTGCGGTAGTCGACCTTTGGGATTTTTTTAATAAATTTATGTTATAATTTTAATTATCATTATAATTTTAATAAATATTATATTATTAACAAACTTAATTGTTTTTTTTTTATTGATAAACGGTAGGAGCCTTATATTATATTAGATTAAAAGAAAATTTACAAGAATCATTATTCTGATGGGCACTGGTAGGAAAGAACAGAGAAAGAAAACCTCCAGTCTAGCCCGGGACAAGTGTCCTTTATTATACATAAGGGAAAGGGGCATACCCTAGAGAAATAAACATTAAGAAAAGTCTTAATAAATCATTACATTGCGATACATCTAAAATTAAAGAGCGAAACAGAAGAGATCTAAGCACAATTCTTTCAGTAAGCAGGAGATAACTTGAAAAAAGGGGACAACACAAACTAACCACCAAACAGAGTTAGATGTCAGACAATAACAAAAACATAATTAAATTTGGATAGTAAATTGAAGATCAAAAGGCGAAAGTTTGTTAATAATCCTGCTATTGATATTTAGAATTAATGATAGTCAAAGTGGGAGAAAGATATAGACAAATTGTTGAATTGGTTAGGAGCATATTTTTGTTTTTAATCCTTAATTATCCGTTATTGAATAAAATTCTTGTTAAAAATCATTTATCCTTAAGGCTATTTACATATACAAATAATTTGTATACTGTAGTCTGTAATTAATCTGCATAGTTTGGGGTTAGCTTAAAATGAAAGATCAATTGAACTAACAAAAGTTAATAAACTCGGGAAAATAAAATGGCAAGTTTCAAAGCCATCAACAATGCCATAGCCATAATTCCAAGCTGGATTTGTTTGACATTGATACATTATAACTAAAAGAGTATATTATATTAATCTGGGCCATATTTACAAGGGGTGATAATCGATCGAATCAAAAACTAGGTAAATTATGTATAATGTATACTATATAGACTGCTTAAAAAATGTAGTCATTCATCATTCATTTTATGTATACTATAGGTTGCTTAAGGAAAATGTAGCCAGACTAAAACTAAAACCTTGACCTAATTACATAGAGGCTACATCAGAGACTTAGAAAAGACCAAAGCTAAACATTAGAAATTACCCGAGATCCAGGCTAAACTCCTTAATACTACTTTTTGAAAACCATGATGATCTTTGAGGCATCGTGGAGGTTTGGGCCTTTGAGCCTGGTAGTAATTCATAGGCATTCCTTGCTCTGCTAGACTTGTCATAGTTTGGGAGGCAAAACTCCATTGCTTCAAGTTCGAAAGGTCTACCTCCAGGTGGATATGAGCATCAAACACCCGTAGATAATTCATAAGTCATTCTCTGCCAGGGTCCTCTATGATTCCTCTCCATCTCAACAAGAATTGGATGCTTGCTTCCATCCTTAGCCATTCTCTAAAGAAGAGAATATTGTCTCTTATAACCAAGCACAACCACTTAGGACTCCTGGCGAGTTCGAGGCTACCTATTTTGTATTCCATATAAGCTTCAGGTAGAGGAATTTTAAGCTTAGCATCAATATTGGCCACAACTATCTCTAGACCTATTAGCTAGCATAGATCAAAAATGTTGTAGCTCAACTTAACAATATCCCACTTTTCTACACCAGTCCTAGCTAAACATCCTACCCCTAGCCCCAAGATGTCGCTATTGATTTTCCATGAGTATTCATAATTAAAAACCCCTTCCCCCAAAACCCTACCAACTGCTACTCTACTCATATCATCTATCAGCCTGCAAATCCTATTCCATCTTTCTGGTTTAATGGGACCACAAAAGGCCATAATGCAGTTTTTGTGGGCATGATACAAGTAGATATTAGTATCCATAGGTAGGGATTTAAAAAAAGACTAAAACTACAAGGCAGAATGGGAGAGTCAAAGCCTAACTTTGTTAGTAAAGATCTCAGGGGGAAGCATCTAAAACATATTAAGATGATGTCATCTGTGCTATCAAATTTTTGGATTTGATTGTGTATAATTTTTTTACATCAACGTTTCGGATCATACTACATGATCCATCATCAGGATGCTAGAGAGAAAAGAGAACATGAAAAATTAGATCCAACCCATGTTCATGTAGTATGATCCGAAACGTTGATGTAAAAAAATTATACACAATCAAATCCAGAAATTTGATAGCACATTAGCATGGATTGTGGAAATCTAATAGATCTCATGATGTCATCTCCCTAAATTTACTAGATTGCTTCACTTGAATTCGTAATTAAAGTGATACTTGTAAACTGGGGAAAAGGTTATCATCATGCGTAGATACGTACTCCCAATTTTGTGTTTATTATGAAAATCATGAACCCATTAGTCTAATAGGGTGGTAGAAATATAATGAGATCTAGGAATAATTATCTTGAGCTTATTATGATTAAATATTAGCAGATTTTCTCCATCTATACCTTTGTTTGCTAGGTTATCTACTTTTGAGTTGTCTTCTATGAATATATGCAAAAATCTTACTTCTTCAAATTCTTCTAATAGATTTAAGGTTCCTTCTAATTTGGAATTTAATATCCATTTTGGAGTTTCCCCTTTCCTGAGTGCATTTAATATTATTTGTGAGTCTCCTTCAATTATGATTGTTTAATGCTTAGGTTAATACAAATTTTAAGTCCTTCTAGTTCAACCATGTTATTCATTGTTATTTCTAGAGGCTTTGCTCTTTTTACTAACCACTTCCTTGTTTCTTCCCTAATTATGCATCATATTCCTAACCTTCCTGGGTTGCCTCTGGAAGCCCTATCGAAATTCAATTTCTTCCATCCTGTCAGTAGAGGTTCCCATTTGCATTCTTTTCTGGCTACATTATTTTTCTTTTTATATGTAAGAGGTGGGTTGATAAGGTGAGACCATTGTTTTATAACCTTTGCATCCCATTCTGTGAACGAACCTTCTTCTTTTGAGTTTTTCCTTAGATCGCTATTTATTACTTCTGTTATGGTGGCCTCAATATTTCTATAGAGGGATTTTGAGTTAAGTTCTTTGTCTTGAAATATACGACTATTTATTTATTTCCATATTTCCTAGGTTAAGATTACTGGAGTGATATTCCAAAGTTTTCCATAAACTCTCTTGATTGTATTTTTTTTGCCATCCAATCAAGTGATCATCCCACTTTTCTGGTAGGGTGGCTATCTAGTTGAGTTTAGCTTTGAGCCACATCCAACATTCCTGCACATATTTACATTGGTATAAAAGTTGCTCTGCATTTTTTGAGTCTTCTTTACAAAGCATACATCTTGATGGGCCTTCGAATCCCATCTTTTGGATTCTATCTGATGTTAGGATTCTTTTTTGGATGGTTGCCCATAGAAAAATGCCTGCTTTAGGAAGCCCTACTAGATCCCAACAAAGGTTTATTGGGATGTTTATTGCTTGCCACCTTTGAGAGCAGATAATTTTTTTATAGCCTTCTTTAACTTTATATATCTTGTCCTTAGAAGTTGCCCATATAAGTCTGTGCTCCCTATTTTTAACTATAATTGGACGATTTTTAAATATATTTTCTAAAATATCTTGGTCTGCATGGTTGAGACCATAGCTGGAAAAGGATTTCTATTCCCAAGAGGTTCCTTCATCGGATTGTATTACTTGTATGTAGTCTTTCACTTTAGAGCCCCAGACTGATTTTAAATGTGTTCTAGCATTAAGGGTTACCTTAGTATGATCAAGATGGGGAGGATACCCATTCCACAAATCTTCCCAGAATAGTGCTTTCTCATCTCTCCCTATGTCCCATGTTGTAAATTTCATTATAAGGGGCCAACAGTTCATCAAAAAATTCTAGGCTATTGAGCCCTTAGGAGGCATCCTAGTTCTGAGAAGTGAGGTACTATCAGATGCATTAAGATATTTGTTATATAATATTTTGGCCCATTTGCTATCTTGTTCTTGATACATTCTCCATACTTTTTTAGCTCCTGAAGCTTTGTTTTGCCAATCTAGGTTTTTGATTCCTAGACCTCCTACTTATTTAGGCCTACATATTTTTTCCCAACTGATTAAAGCTGACTTCTTTTTATCTTTTATGTCGTTCCAAAAGATATCTCGTAGTTTCTTTTCAATTTTTTATTTATGTTCTTTGGTAATTGTGAGCACAAAAGTTGATAGGTAGGAATAGCTGATAGAACGGCTTTAATTTTTTTTGTTCTACTAGCCTTAATCAACCATCTACCTTTCTAGGCCTTAGTCTAATTGTCAATTTTCCCTAAGGTTTGATCCCATCCTGGATTGTTATTATTACCTTTATCTAGGAATATTCCTAGATATTTAAATGGAAAGCTACCCTTTTTAAATCAAATTATTTTCTTTCAGTTGATGTGTTTAAGAAGAAGATTTCTAATTTTTCTGCATTGATTCTTTGGCGTGAGGCTTTTGTATAGGTTTCCAAGATTTTTTATATGTGATCTACCTCATTCTTTGTACTAACTCTAGCTAATATTGTGTCATCGAAAAATTGGTGATGAGTAGTATTTTCCACATTATTGGTGACCTTTACTCCTTTGATTTCATTGTTAAATTGCACTATTTTGATTGCCCTTCCAAAGGATTCTGCCATGATGATGAAGAGAAATGGAGAGATGGGGTCTCCTTGTCAAATCCCCCTAGAAATGCTAAAGAATCCTTTCGGAGTTCCATTGATAAGTAGAGAGATTTTTGGAGTGGATATACATTGAAAAATGATGTTTATCCATTGTTTTGAAAACCCGAAGGCTTCAAGTGTTTTGCAAAGGAATCTCCAGTCTACTTTATCATAAGCTTTTTGTATGTCTAACTTTAATAACATGGCTGCTTCATTATTTTTGTTTGCTGAGTGGATTGTTTCTTGGATGATAGAGATTTTGTCTAGGATGGATCTCTCTAGTACAAATCCTATTTGTTCTTCTGATATTAATTTGGTGAGATGTTTCTTGAGACGGTTAGCTAGAGCTTTTGAAAACACTTTATATATTGTATTGCATAATGCAATGTGTCTAAAGTCAACTAGTTCTTCGCTTTTGTTTTTCTTAGGTAAAAGCATTAGGAAGGTATGATTTATTTTTGATAAAAGGGACCCTCCATTCCTAGAGGCTTCTAATGCTTTCCATAAGTCTTCTCCTAAAATATCCTAGCATTTTTGTAAGAAGAATGCTTGGAATCCATCAAGTCCAAGTGATTTATCGGGGTTATATTGAAGAGAGCCATTTTGATTTCTTGTAGTGTAAAAGGCTTATTTGGTGTTTTATTGTCTTCTATTGTAATCAACTTAGGTAAAGTTTTTAACATTTCTTCTTGTTCAGATTTGTTTGAAGTATCATAATTATTGAGTATATCTTTAAAATTGTCAACAAAAGTTTCTACTATTTTTTTTGGATTTTTTGTATTTATCACCTTGCAAATTTTTAATTTTTGATATATTATTACATGCTCTATTTTATAGTGTGTTGTTATGGAAGAACTTCATATTACAATCTCCTTCTATTAGCCATTTCTGTCTTGATTTTTGCTTCCAATACATCTCTTATTTTGCTAGAATTTCTTCTTGTTTTAGAAGGTATTCTTTTTCTAGTTGATATGTTTCATTATTCATTCCTTTTTTGATAATTTCTTTGTTGAGTTTTTCCAATTTCTCTTCTATATCTAATTTTTCTTTAAATAAGTTTTTTAATTGTGTTTTGTTCCATTTTAATATCTTTTCTTTTATGCTTTTTAATTTGGATACAAAACAAAACATTTTAGATCCTTCAAAATATTCCTCTTGCCACCACTATTTTATCTGTTCCATAAAATTCTTATCCATAAACCACATCTTTTCAATTTGAATGGGTTCCTACTAGGTTTAACCTATTCTTTCATTTCTATTTTAATGGGGAAGTGATCTGAACCTGCCATTGGTAGAATTTCTGCATTGATCTCTTCGCCCAGGTTGCTTAGCTCTCCCTTGAAGAAAAATCTGTCTGGTCTTTCTACAATATAACAAAAACCTTTCCTTCTATTATTCCAAGTGTATGTTCCATTTTGGTGGGGATATCTATTAGAGAGTTCTTTCCTATCCATTCTCTGCAATCATCTATAGCTTTGGTTACTATTTTTATCCCACCATATTTTTCATCTTTCTTTAGTATTACATTGAAGTCTCCCCCTATGATGATGCTCTTATCTGGTATTGTATTAATGAACAAATTAATCTCATTCCAAACTGTTGATTTATCTATTGTTTGAGCAAGCCCATAGACATTTATTACTGTCAACTGGATATTTGACTTTGTACTAGTAACTTTGCTTCCCATCCAATTAGTATAGGTAGATATGTTTTCTATGTTGACTTTTTGTGTATTCCATATAATTCCTAGTCCTCCTAAAGCCCCCTATAATGGTTTAAACTCAAATTTACATGTTCCAAGTTTTTGGCCTAATTTTATGCCTTCTTTACTTAACTGAGTTTCTTGAATTAGTATAATTTCTAAATCAAATCGTGTAAGGTTACGCTTTAGTAAGTGTTTCTTGCTAGGGGCATTTAGGCCCATAGCATTCCATGTAGTGATTTTCATTGATCCTTGGGAAGGTTCTTCCCCTTCCTACCTTGTTGGTTTTCTATAATTCTAGTTTGTTCATTTACCTGTCCTGCTACTTCCCTTAATTCTTTCAATGATTTTTTTCCTCGTTCCTATTTTAGTTTCCCAAAAATAGGTGTCTTTATGCCTTCGTGATTCATTACTATACACAAGTTTTCCATATTTACTTGATTGGTTACACTTTCTGCAATATCAAATTCTTCTATTATCTGTTTGTCCTATGCTAGGATTTCTTTGATAAGTTGGTTACTATTTTGATCCTCTTCTACTTTTAGATCTTGTCCTTCTTCCTCCAATATTTTTCTATTGTTTCATTCTTCTCAGTGGTGCTTTCCACCAAAGGTCCATAATCCTCCCATATTTCTTCTTCTTGATTTACCTATTTTTCTTTTTTCCTGCTTATTTGCTTATTAATCTGTTATGTTTCTAGATCCATTGTTCCTATAGCTATCTCCTTCCTTGATTCCTCTTTGTCTTGATTGAACATATCCTTACCATTACTTAGTGTTTTCCAGAACTTATAGCTCTTCTTTTTTGCCTTTTTTCTTGATAGTTATGTTGCTCCATTGTGTTGAAACTACTAGTGGGATATTTGGACTCTATACTATCTTCTTCAAAGTTTGGTCTTGTTCTTGATTTATTACTTGCTCTGGTGCAATTTCTCTGCAAATCCCAATTTCTGAATGATCATTACAAATCTCTTCCTCTACTAGGATAAATTGTTTATAGCTGCTATTTGGTATTTCCTCCTCTACGTCTATCTTCAAAATTTCCTTACCTTTGTGAATTGTATGATTAGCTTTTGTTATGATCCACTAATCTTATAGATCATTTTGTAGTAGCAAAATCTCATGAGTAAGCATCTTAAGTTTTTTGACATTGTTCTCCATCTCATCTAATGAGTCCTTTTCTATTTTTTAGTCCTTACAATTTCTATATTTTTCTAGTGAATGTTGATAATTTGAGTTTGTCAACCATCTATATTCTACCTCTTTTTTCTTTTCTAAATACTTTGTTTGAGTCCTTTGGTCTATCTCTACTTTCTCCATTTCTTTATTTCTATCCTTCTCTAGTATTATTTTTGCCCTATTTATCTCCATTTCTTTTTCCTTTTTCCTACCTACCCTTTGTATTTTCCTAATGTTATTTTTTATAGTAGTGTTGTTAAAGTCTATTCCTATAATATTATTGATTTCTCCTGTATATTCAGTGAATTTCATATTATATATTGATCTATTTGTTATGATTTTCTTGTTTATGGAATCGCTTTGATTAGTTTTAACTAGAAATCTTATTTTTCTTTTTTTGTATTTACTTGATTCAAATCCTATCTTAGTTCCCAATGATTGGCCTATTCTTTCAATGATGTGGTTTTCATTTAATTCTGATGGTATGTTTGCAATTCCATCCATTTGATTTCCTATTTATGATCTTTATAATTTTCATTAAAGTTTGGCTTCCATGCTATAAAATCTATATGATGCCCTTTGTAATAGCAGTAGGATAATTCTAAAAGTTTATTTCTAGAATCTATATCCTGACATTGCAGAAACTAGCAATGCTTAGTCTAGAATAACATATTACTTACCTTTGTTGCAATGATCTTGGCTAAGTTCCATTCTGGATTGGATCGATATTTGTCTGGATCGTTCCAATGTGCATAAATACCTTTCTCTATGCATTTCTTCCATTTTGCTTCACTGTATGTGTCGATGATGATTGTAGTGTCAGCATTGTCTCTTTTTATATAGTTTCTTTGATTGGGGTTTCTTTCATCACTCAGTTTGCTTGATGTATTTTGCATCTTCTGATGGGGTGGAATATATGTTGACCAAGACTGTGCTTTGGTTTCCTTCTGAACCATTTTTGGATATTTTGATATAGCAACACATGTTTCCTATCTATCTTCTGGGGCACGTATATGTGGCTAAGAAGAGCCAACATGTATATTGTTGGGCTCAGATATCAAACTAGGCTGGTTTGAACTCTTATTGTATTGGATTTGCTTCAGTGTAGATTTTTGTTTTTATCTACTAGGGTATTTGTTTTTTTTGAAAAAAACCTCTTAATATTTTAGCCTCTAGTTTAATCTTTCGCTCCCTTTATAAGGTTTTGAATTTGATTTCTACTTTTTTGCCTAAGCTTCCTTCTATTTACAACAGTCTTCCATTCATGTTCATTCGTGCTATTCCGAGTCTTGTGAATAACTACATTGTGTTCTATGTGAAGTTGGATTAGGGTTTCAAATCCATTTAATTTTTTAGATGTTTTGCAGTTTTGTTGATACTCCTAGATCTTGGCAGGTGCATCATACTAATTTATGACCTGGATAGAGTTGCTTCCCTTTAATTGATGAAGGGACCTAGTTTTGGACATGATAGTTTCTCCTATTTTCTTGACATCATGTATTTTAACCATGTCTCTGAATCAATTTTCCTTCTGATTGCCATCTACGAGTGCTTGGAATTTGTTACTGAATAGAATGCAAGAGTGCACCTACCTTCCTATCAGTTCCTTTGGTGTTAAGTTTAGATAGCTTTGTTTTCATATATTGCCTTTATCGCAGAAGGGTTTATGAATTGTGCAAAAATTATTTTCGCAATGTCTTGCTTTTTTTGCTTTTCTCACCATGTTTTTTAATTTTTTTATTAGAATCTCCACAATTTAATAGTTATTATTATTTATAATTTAATAAAATATTATTTTATTAATAATTTAATAATAATTATTAAATTTTAATAATATTTAGTTAAAGATTTTGTTATATAGTTTATTATATATATATATACTTTGATAATTGTAATTTCAATTTTTAATTAAGGGAAACTTTTGATGAAATTATGATTATTGTTTAATAATATTTCATTTCATTTTGTTATTAAAATAGATTATGTGCTAAGGTGATTTTGATGGATTATTGGTTCATTTGAAATGTTTGTGTCCTTTGAAACCTTTATCTAATGTGACTATTAGAAAATGAAAACTCAAAACTTTATTTTGAATCAATTTGGATGAGATTATATAGAAAAATTTAATGGTTGTTTAATTTCACTTGTGTTATATGCTCTTTGAGATTTGTGTTTTACCTTGGGGTGGTATTGGGAAGACCTAGTTCTTTGACCAATTAGGTATGTTTACCAGAGGCTTGGGAAGTATTGTTTTATGATGATTGTATGAAATGTCAAGATTTATGTGATTTAACCTTTGAGGTATTGGTCAATTTTTATTATGATTTCCAATTGCTTGTATAGGACTGATGTTTTCATTATAACTTTATGAGATTTTTTGTTATGAGCTTAAGGTAGGTTATTTTTATGTATGTTGGGAAGTGGCTTGCAATGGAGGTTAGAGTCCTAAAGAGGTTTCCTAGATAAACCATTGTAGGTTGTATTAATAAGTGGTAACATTTCATTAAATGCAATTAAAATGAATCAATAAGAGTTAATGTATTACCTCACCCATGCCTTGAGTGCTATTATAGGCTAGAATGGGAGTAGAGAGGATGCTTGGTTACGACCTTGCCTCATTAGTATCTCTTGTCTGTAAGAAAAGTTACTAATGCCACATAGAGTCATTAGGGGGTCAGAGTCCAGAGAGGCTGCCACCTGGGATAACCTTAGAGTTGGCTTATGTGATGAAACTTTCCCACTTACATAGTAGGTTTCCTATGTGTCTTTATTGCTTGTAGGATTAGATGTTACTTATGTACTTGGTACCTTTGAGATAGATTGCTATCAGGATTCCTTGACTTAGATTCTTGTTTTGACTTGTGGATTGTTATCAATTTGGGACTTGAGATTATCTCCTCAACATAGTGGGAGTGTGCCATTTAGGTTCCGCAACATTAGGTGGTAGTCTTTATTATACCATTGAGATCTGACAATTGGATGTCATTGTTGGATGTACTTGTACAGATGTTCCATTCTTTTGATCTTGTGATTTTTTTCTATGGTCATATGTTGATTTGTTGTACTTTCATTATTGGAGATCTTATGGAATGTTGTAATTTATCATGGTGTATATTCTTTTAGCATTTCATACCTTGTGACTTGTACAGAGGACGATTATGCATTATGGTTATATCATATATTATTTCATTTGATTTCGTACTTATGGTTATCCTATGATGTGGACTTTGTTTATTTATCAGATTAAATCTTAATAAAACTTATGTACGTAGTTCAACATCATGGAACCCTTGAGATGTAACTGTTAATGTATTTGTTATGTATGAATGTGAGTTATTGCTTCCGCAATGTTATCTCTTGTTGTTTTAATCTTTCAAAAAAAAAGTTTGGCAAACTTAGTGACATAATAGGTTAATTTCTTTTGGGTTCCCTAGTAGGGCGTTACAACAATTCTACTTAGAACAACATAGAGACAATACAATGAATGCACCTATAATTGATTTGCAAAAAAAAATTCTAAGAAGGTTCTTTAGAATTATTATGATGCCATATTAATGGTCAATAAGAGATCATTTTAATTTCTTTGATGGAATGGCACTAGAAACCACTTCATTGTTTAATTTTTGACATTAGAATTCACTTTGAAATTTGAATGTAAATTTCTATAAGAAAATTTCAAAGTTGTATTCAACTAACTTTCACCTCTTAAAACAAAACAAAAAAATTTATTTTAAAATCCACAAAATTTCAAATTACATATCTATTTAAATTTTCATATGCAATCTCTGATAACTTAATGCTCTAACCAACCAAGCTTAACACCTTGAACTATATGCAAAGTTTTACCAATCAATAGATTGTGGCCAATGCATTAATTTATATGCAGAATTGAATCTGCTACATTAATATATGATGCTCTTATTAAACCTACAGATCATTCATTGTTCTAACAATTCAATTATTTTTCTTCTATTACAGATTGTTCATAGAGAACATACCCATAAGGTTGTTCAAGAATTACAAGGACTTATGGGTGAGGTACCCATTCAACCAGTTGAGGAAGATTTACTCTAGCCTTTGGAATGATGATGACTGGGTGACACAAGGTGGAAAGGAGAAGAGGGATTGGAGCAAGGTGTCATTCATTACATCATATAGGGTTTTCTACATTAACAGTTGTGAGGCATCTGTGAATGCATCAGAGTTCCCCATTATGGAGAGGAGGTGGTGGGATCAAGAGGCATTCAAAAACTTGGATGGCCGCCAGTATAGGTTCCTCAAATGGGTCAGGTTCCATTACACCATCTACAATTGCTACACTAATAGAGTCAGTTATGACAAATGCCCCTTGAATGCAACCATGATAGTCATGCTAGCAAAGAATCTATCAACGTGGGAATAGAAGGAAATTGGTTGACACATTATGATAGCCTCTTCTAAAATCTTCCATGTATCTATAGTGTCAAGCATTTCTATTTGATCCATATATGCCTAAGGCCTTGCTCTCAAAGTTCATTTTTGTATGAACTCCCCAAAAAAAATTAAAATACAATTTATACTATGTAATGTGCCCTGCCTTTCAAATAGTTTTGAACTTTACGCCTCAAATATGGCTCAGACAATTGTTTTGAGGTGGGTGTTTTAAAATAAAAAAATATTTTGAATTAAAATCTAAACTTTATTGTATATTATACTTATATTTAAAAAACTTATGTGTTGTGGTTAATTATTATTATAGTATGTATCAATCTCGAGTATATTCGAACCCAAGACCTCTCGGATAAGTGGCTCACAATTTACCATTCTGTTATAGGCTATTGCCAAAATTCATGATATTTATTGTCTTACACAATACTTGATATAAATAACTTACATGTTTATATTTATATTATATTTAATATAATATAAATTACTAAATTAATTTTCAAAATAATATTATATATGTATTTATATTATACAAATTTAATAATTCTTAATGTATTTAATATTTTTCGTACCTCTCAACTCTTTGTTTATTAATAATATTGGTAGTCAAAGTTTTGTATTTACATTATTTCTATAGTTGATCAACTTGCAAGCCTCTAGTGGATATGGTAAACATTTTGTATAGTTTGTAAAAGTGAATAACACGATTACAAGAATAATAAAAATATTGATTTCAAGAGTTAGTACTAGAATCTTTCATAAATAATATAGATATTGTTGTACATTTCTCAAAATAATATGTCCATTTGTTCAAATCTTGTTTTCCATACTTATATTAGAACCCCACATATTAAAAATTATATCAAACTTATACAATTGTGCTAATTTAATATGTGTCAATGACCCCTTTAATAGGTGCTTAACACAAGAGCCTACTTTCATTTTGGGATGCAAGTTTTGAAAGGAATGTCATAGGAAAGTGCAACATGTTACAATCATATTTGACTTGTTGTAATTAAGGAAAAATTCAAATCTCCTAGTCACTAGGCCTCCAATGCAAATTTGGGTCTCCTTAGAAGAGGAAGCTAGAGCATCGTCAAGAGAAGATGAATTGAATGTGTTGAATAGACTATAAAAAAGAAAGATGAAGATGGGAAACAAAGCCTACAATGAATGAAGGGCATAATCTTGTGCTATGATCAAAATGTACAATTTCTTGAAAAAATACAATCTCGTGTAAGTCCTAAAACTTAAATCAACCTTCTATAATTCAGAGGACTCAAAATCAAGTAAGCATCTAAGCTCATAAGTATATTTGATGTAGTTTCTCTTCACAAGTTAAAAGCTCTGTATGGAATCTAGTATTCCACTTCAAGTTCACAGTTAAATGACTCAAAAGCTCTCTGTGGAATCTAGCATTCCATGTCAAGTTCACATGTAAATGTACACCTTGGCTGAAATCCTACCCTAAATCCCATCACATTAAAGGCCAAAACTTTGGCGCTTGCGCCCCTTGTTTGTAATTGTTTCGTTCGACTACTCTAGTAATAGGTTATATGCAGGTTTGCTCCAAGTTTCTTGTCAATCTCTTTACTCTTACAGCCATCTAACTCTTAAGTAATTATAGGTGCTTCTAGGAGAAATGTATCTTCTTTAGTCAATCATTATGTTCTCAATTGCCCCTATGGACTATAAAATTAAGAATTTTAAACTTAGGGTGAATTGGGTTGCTTTGACAAGGACCTCTCTATATTCATAAATTATTAAAAAACTTGGAGGTGGTTGAGTATGAGAAATAATGTTATAGATAATGTGTTTGTAAATTTTTCAATTATCTCGTAAATCATCCAAATTATGTAAGTGAGTTTTCAAAAATAGATGTAACTTTTGGGAAGATGAAATATACACACACACACATATATATACACATATATACACACAACACATATATAAATGTATATATGCTGATATATATGTGTATACATATATATGTGTATATCTATGTAGACACACATATATATACATATATATCTATACATATATATGTATACACATATATATCAACATATATATACATACATATATATATATACATATATATATATATACATATATATGTATACACATATATACATATATTTCTACATATATGTGTATGTATATATATGTATACATATATATGTACATAGATATGTGTGTGTATAAATATATACATATACACATTTATATATATGTGTACACACACACACACACACACACACACACATATATATATATGTATACACATATATCTCTACATATATATATACATATATATATCTACATATGTGTGTGTGTGTGTGTGTGTGTGTATATGTATGTATGTATGTATGTATGTATGTATATGTGTATATATGTATATACATATACACATGTATATATATGTATGTGTATATATGTATATACATATACACATGTATATATATGTATATATACATGCATATATGTATATACATATACACATGTATATATATGTATATATACATGCATATATGTATGTGTATATATGTATATACATATACACATGTATATATATGTATATATACATGCATATATGTATATACATATACACATGTATATATATGTATATATACATGCATATATGTATATACATATACACATGTATATATATGTATATATACATGCATATATGTATACATACATATATATATATATAGATACCATATATATATGCATACATATATCTGTATGTATACAATATACATATATGTATGTTTACAATATATGTATGCATGCATATATCCATATATATGTATGTATGCATGCATATATCCATATATATGTATGTATGCATGCATATATCCATATATATGTATGTATGCATATATATGTATGTATACATATATATAAATATATATGTATATATACATACATACATAAATGTGTATGTATGTATTTATGTATTTATTAATCTTTGAGTCTATCTTGAAGCTTGATTCATATGACTCAAAGAAATCTTCTTTCAATAAGTTTGAAGTGTTTCTCTCTTCACAAGTTTCTTATCAATTTCTTTGCTTTGAAATCCATCTAATTCTTATGTAATTGTAATTTCTTTTTGGAGATATGTAACCACCTTAATCAAGTAATATGTTCTCCATTTCCCTATTGACAATAATATTAAGTATTCTAAAAAAATATTTTTGGCAAGATCCTCTCTATATTCATAAATTATTAAACATTAGAGGTGGTTAAGTATAAGGAATATATGTTTTTGATTAAGAAAAATAGGTTTTACAAGGATCCTAAAACTTGAGAGTTTTTACATAATATCTGACATGATAATTTTAAATAAAGTCCATACCCTATGCATCTACCTATAAAAATCCATAACAAAAAAGACATGCCCGCGGCAGGAAACAAAAGCCAACTAACCTAAATTGAGAAAAGGATAGAGCAAAAAATAAGACCTCTACTATTAGTTCTTCCTATCTAGGTCCTACAGATTTTTTGTTGCTTCATTGGCACTCTAGATTTCCATGCCCACACGTTCTTGGTTTAGGTTGTTAGATCATTCCATTAGGCCCCTAGTCTCTTTCATTTCTCCCTTAGTCTACCTGAAGTTCATGCTGGCCTTTTCTTCCTTTTCCCCATTGATTCGTACATTTTTCAACAATTCACCCAAATATTGATATTCTCGTTTAGAGTGTTCAAAGTGGCGATCACCTAATTAGCCAGGTTTTGGTTCGATATCTCCATCCTTTGCACCCTTTTCTCAACCTTAGAGAGATGATCCTCCTAATCGAAAAGATATCCCTGGTCACTACTCATCCTTTGGCCTTCCTCTTGGCTCCTTTTCTCCTTAAGTTCTTCATCTCACGGAACAACCACTTGATTGAGAAAAAGTTGTCTATCATACTATTTTTGGCTTTATTGAGCAAATTGAGCCCTATCTCTCTTGCATTATCTAAAATTGCTACCAGAGTTGGTACTATGAGTTCATCAAAATGGATTTTTCCTTCTTTGTCTTCCATAACTTGAGGGTTCATTATCTTCTTGACAATCCCCATCTTTTTCATTTTAGTGTTGAAGTTTCTCCACGCCCTCCTCCTTTCTTTCATTATCATCTTCTCACTGTCTTCCTCCAAGATTTCCATAATCTTCCCCTATGGTGAAGAGATAGAAGGGAAAGGGCTTGAAACCTTAGGGGTCTGATCTTTTTTCTCTTCTAGCAATTAATCCTCCTCAGCTTTCCTCTTCTTGGGGTTTCCAGGCAGAATAGTAATGTCCTCCCCCTTCTTCTCACTATCCTCCTCCTCCTTTTCTTCCTTCGATTCCATTTCCTCTTCTTCTTCTTTATACTCCTTCTCCTCCTATTCCACAGGTTTGGGGGTTAAGCCCCGAGGGCTCTTTCTACTAGGAACAATGTTGGCAAATTTTCTCCCCTCCCTTAGGCTTCTTGCCTTTTGGGGGGTGTTATCCTCATCTTTCGAGCCTAGACTTTTAACTTCCTCTGAATCGAAATAATTTGAGCTCCTAGTATCCTCTGAAGCAACTACAGAGTGACCTAAAGATTTTCCCCTAGTCTGAGTCTTGAGATAGTCATAAACCAGGAGGAGTAAACCCTCATAAAGGGTTGGTTTTGCACTGGGTTTCTTCTTGAAACCCTCAATGCCCTTACTCATTCAGGTAAACAGATAAAAAGGAAAGGGTATTTTATGCCATGTCTAAAATGGTTTAACAGAACAAAGTGGTGTGTTCTAACCCTATCGAATCTAGTATCCAGAGATATAAATTTAATAACTGCCCTTAATACATACCTCCATAACTTTTTTATCAACTCCATTTCATAGTATGTCTCAGCCTTCACTAACTTCTTCCTTTCTTCCTCATCATAGTATGTATAAGGAATATATGTTATAGATAATGTATTTGTAAATTTTTTAATTTATGTCATAAATTCTCTAAACCATGTTTTGGTTTCAAAAATATATGTAACTTTTAGGAAGATAAAAATTATATATTTTTCAATTACATATTTTTATTAATCTTTGAGTTCAATATATTATAGAAAATAGCCTATCTTGAAGATTAGTTCATGGTGATTCAAAGAGATTCTTCATTTAATAAATTCAAAGAATTTATCTCTTCACAATTTTTATTTGGGTGACACTTCATTATTTTCTATTATAATAATGATAATTTTCAAGTTTTAATATAATTGGGACACCCTATAGAAACTTGTGTGTTTTGTAAAGGAGACAAATAATAAACCATCTTTAACCTTTGATTGGTTCTTGTGTAGATATAGTACTTTTCTAAAAACTCCCAAAAGAATTCATTCTTAATACAATGGGCAAGTACTAAATTTGAAGAAAATTAAATCGAAGTGTAAATATATTTCAAATTGGCATCTTACCCCATAATGTGATGGAGATGATTCAAGAAATTTTGGAGTTATCTTGATATCAAGGATTTGGATTAGATTCTCTTAAACCCACTTGGTGGGTTAAAGCATAAATCCATCATCATCTTATTGTTCCAAATAATTTGGTCAAGGATGAATATTGTCTACTTTTTCCAAACGTAAGTGTTAGCTTAACTAAAGCATTCTATCTTGGTTATTTCCCACCTAGGTACAAATTACACTTCAGTTAAGCTTACTTAGGGAATTTACATAAGAGCTTTCAAGAGCATTTCCACTTTGGGTGGTGTTATATAATGTTATCAAGTCCCACTTTACGTGTTCACTCCACCTTTAGTGTACTTATCACATTGGAACAATGGACACATGATAGGTGATAATTTGTCTCTTGATTATCATGTGTGATATTTCTCATTGTCCCATTCACTTCTTTGTACTCCCCTTAGCAATATAACCAAGGATTATCTTATGTAATATGTATTTTGAAAGATGCTTCCTAATGAATGCATCATAAGGCATAACATTTGGTGAAGGTTTTGCAAATGGGGTTGCAAGAAGAATGGGTTCAACCATGGAGGAAATTTGCAGTTAGGCACACTCAACCTAGAGTAGTACTCAGTTGGGTGACCATCTAGGAAGTCTCGATGTTTCACCTCTATGTGCATCACCTATACCCAATGAGTGTTAAGTGTTCCATTCATTTTCATGAGAGACGGGCTCATGTGAACCACTACTCATGAAATATGGGTCAATGAGTTTGACTTAAAAAACTACATAGATGAATCCTAATAGCAGTATCACAGTAAGACTAAATAAGTTAAAAATTTCTCCTTAACTTGATTTTAAAATGTAATAAAACATTTTTTCAACTTTTAAATAGTTGTTTATAAATAAATTCCAAATAATTAAGAAAATTTGTGATCTCCAAGGAAGTCTTAGTGCTTCACCTCTATGAGCATCACCTAGATCCAATGCGTGCTAAGTGTTCCATTCATTCTAATGAGAGATGGACTTGTGTGAACCACTACTAATGAAATATGGCTCAATTTATTTGATTAAAAGAGCTAAACAATTGAATCCTGATAGCAATATCACAATAAGACTAAATAAGTTAACATTTTCTTTAACATTTTCTTTGTAACTTAATTTAATATAATATACTAAAATATTTTTTTAAACATTTAAATCATTTTTAAAAATAAATTCCAAATAAATAAGAAAATTGGGGAAATATATTTTCGTCCACCTATCCTACTTGTGATGTAACATTCTTCCAATTGATAGCTAAGAGATCCAGTTGTCCTTTATTTTTCCTTGGCGTCATTCTAATTGAAGGAATTTTCTACCATTTTCTTCAAAGCATTATTTGGTCGCACCAACTTCATGCTTTAATATTTGCACTATTTGTTTTGTGTTGTGTTCTCTTACATGAGCTATATTATATATGTACTAACATAAAATGTCATCGTTCTTTATTATTTTTCAAGATGATATATTTGATTTATTCCTCTTGAGCTCAGAAAATTAGGAAGTATCTTGTGATACTTGGTGCATGAATCTAATCGAGACTTAGAATGCACCAATTTTTTTTGGAAAGTATCTAGTTGATGCTTAATCAAGTCTTTCCATTCATGACTTGTATCATATTGCAATGGGTGATTCATAATTATCTCTTCATCAATATTAGTGCCTAGTTTTGTCATACTTAGAGTCTTTGGTGCTTTATTGGCTCCATTTTCTTCGTATGGAGGAGTATTGGTCATCATCTTGTACCATATTTGTGGAAGACTTGACATTAAGGTGGGGCTTTGTTATATTTCCTCTTCTCTCTTGTGGGGTGGTATTTTTTTCATATGATGTTTTGTTCTTATCCTCGAAAGTATTATGGCTTTCATCTCTCTTTAGATGTGAATTTTTTTATGCAAAGTACCTAGGTGTATATGCAATCTTCATCATCCAAATATTTTGGGTTTTGATCTTAATTTTGGTTTGTTTTAAATTAGTCATCATGAGTAATTAGGGTTCATTAGGAGATATCAAGAGCTACCATGGTATTCATAATCTTGATTTTTAATTTTGTCTTGGTTTGGGTTCAGTTATCAAGAGTCATGAGAAGTTGTCATGAGAAATTTGGCCCAAACAAGAGTTGTTTGATTTTGGTCTCATAGTCAATGTATTGTAATTAGGAAATTAAAAGACATTTATTCTTTGAATTTATTTTCAATTTCTCAATTTTAAATTGGAAACACTATTCAGTTCCCTCCTCTTGACTATTCATTTGCCTCCTTATATGTATGTATGTATGTATGTATGTATGTATGTATGTATGCATATATGTATGTATGCATGCATGCATGTATGTATGTATGTATGTATGTATGTATGTATGTATGTATTTGAACTCATTTAAGAATTTGGAGAATTATTCCTTATTTAAGTTACTGATTTTAGAGGAAAAATGTTGAGTTCTTTGTGGAGGCAAAATGTCTCTTCTTATTTCATGGGTTGTAATTCTAGTTTCTATATATTATTAAAAGTTAATCGAATATTACAATTTCATAATTTGTGTATTACTGTTAGAAATTTCTTGTTGCATGTTTAAGCATATCCCTTGACATGATTTCTCCAAGTGGGTAACCGAGTAGGTTTGAGGAGAATTAAAGGTGTAAAAAAAAATCTAAACGATTTTTTGTTGTGGAAAAGAAGAGGAAAATACAAGACCTACAACCATAATGAATGTTTGTGAAATGATAGAAGGAGGATGTGTTGATAATATGACTAGGTAGATGAGTTAGTGTTGTCATTTATGAAAACATATATATTTTTGTATTTCATTGTGAAATTAGAGACAGAGTACTATCTCAGTATTGGACAATTTGCAGCAGCACAGAGATAGTTTTGATATGTACAAATAACAGAGTTTAAGCTAGGAATGCATAGTTGAGGACTAATAGTTGACAGTGTCATGATGACTTTTGTCAGTGCACAGGTATATACAGATAGTACAACGTTAGTTACAAAGGAATTATAGGTACATGTAATTAATAGAGCATAACAGAGCATGACAATAAAATGAATTGTATGGCTTAAGGAATTATTTTGGTCACGAAATAATTACTTAACTATGATGGGATGACATTCTAGACATTAATCTGAGTTATTTGATAATTAGCTAAGTGTGTGGAATCATCAAGGCCAACTAATCAAAGTTTTGACTATTAGCAAGGTATAAGTAAATATCATATCTTGCACAATAAATGTGAAAGCGATATGTGATGTGAATTATTGTAAAGGAAGTATATGAGATATGCGAGACTTGTGTAATGCAAAATCTAATGTATGATTAGATAAATTGTGAAGTACATTAGTGAGACAGTATTGTATGTACATCTAATCTTGTGAAGAAGCTTAATTGTATATTACATGTTAGGGCGGTGGCCTCTTCTTGCATACATTGTATTTATTTTGCCAACTCCTAACAGGGTTGAGGCTTTTAATAGGGCCTAGTCCTCTAAAAAGGACTCAAGCCACTATATGTATTTGATAGACTCCTAATAGGATCAATATCCTTAACTGCATTTTTTTGTTTAGTAGATCATTCTATGGGTACCATCCCCACTGGGGTTTTTCCTTGGCTAGGGTTTCTCTAGTTAACAAATAATGGTGTTATGAGTTCTCTTTGTGTATGGTTATATTTACTATTCAACATTATTGGTTTAGTTTCTTCTAAGGACTTGAGACACTATATGTATTTGATAGACTCCTAATAGGATCAATATCCTTAATCGAACTCCTTTTTTTAGTAGATCATTCTATGGGTACCATCCCCACCGAGGTTTTTCCTTGGCTAGGGTTTCTCTAGTTAAAAAATAATGGTGTTATGAGTTCTCTTTGTGTATGGTTATATTTACTATTCAACATTATTTGTTTAATTTCTTATGCATGTTGCAAAGTAAATAATAATATCTAGTTGTGGGGAAAATTTTGTAGAATACTGATTCCCCCCCTCTCAGTATTATCTATTTCTAACAATTAGTATCAAAGCATAGTTACTTAGAAGAGGCTTAACAACTTGAGTAAGATCCCTATAGATATGGAATAGTTCAAAAGAAATCTTGAAGAAACTCTTGAGTAAATTGCTCTTCTTACAAATGAGAGAGACAACCTGAAAGATAGGTATGCAGATGCAAAAGATTACATTGGTAAGCTAAAAGATAAGATTGATCATTTGAAATCTAGGAAGGAATCAAAAGAGAAAACTAGTGACAATGATGAAGTAGGAACTTGTTAACCACTACACCAAAAGCTCAAACTATTAGTGAGGGTGCCACCAAAGAGGTTAGCCAAAGACTGCACAGGTCCCAAGGAGGGTTGAGGGTCCCATGTGATAATAGAACCCTTAAGAAAGAAATGAGATCTT
This sequence comes from Cupressus sempervirens, assembly GCA_028749045.1. Lineage (NCBI taxonomy): Eukaryota > Viridiplantae > Streptophyta > Pinopsida > Cupressales > Cupressaceae > Cupressus > Cupressus sempervirens. The sequence continues at coordinate 593,252,981 of CM053785.1, read as the reverse complement.
GAAACATGAGTTGAAAATTGTTGAACTTAAGATGAGTCTTAAGAAAGATGATACCAACACTAAACTAGATCTTAATTCTAAAAATGCAGACTAAAATCCATTTGACTCAAGTAACGTCAGAATTAGATTCTATGAAATTACATTATGTAGAATTAGAAAAGTACAATACCATTGTGAAAGGAGAATTAACTCAAGCCAAACAATAGCTAGAGAAGCTTTATTCTAGTAGTGAGAAAACTGATGAGCAATTACTTTTTTAAGAGATCTTTTTATGATAAGATATGTCTTGGATATATTATTGGAGAGAAATTAGCCAAGAAAATTGAAGTTAGGAAGGAACTAGATCTAGTTATTAAAAAACCTAAGCCAAAATACACTGATCAGAGTAGGATTGAATTAAACACACCTACTGAAGTACCTAAAGAAGTTGAACAAGTTAATCTATCTGTGAAACATGATGAACCTAAGGCAACAAAGCAAGTTAAAGCACCTAAGGAAGCTAGACATGAATTTAAAGATAGATGTTTTATATGCAATAAAGTTGGTCATATGAAGAGAGATTGCATAGGTAAGTCTTTCAAACCTATTACTAATTTCTATTTTTATAATTATCATGGTTATGGACATAAAGCAGTATATTGTTAAGAAATCTAAGTTTGATAGTAATAATGCAAATAATAGAATGTTTAGGAATACTAACCCTACAGGTAATGAAAGAAGGAGATCATCTAGTAGATCTATTGATGGGGAAAGACCTAATGCGAAAGGAAACAAGTTGTATGTTACAAATACAAAAACCTTGGACATCTTGCAAGGAATTATAGAGCACCAGATAATCAGAACTCAACCAATCAGAGAAGGACTGCACCTGTATGTCAATTATAAAATACAAAAAATACTTGCATCCTTATTGTTGGTTGTTTGGAGTTTTACAAGTGTATCAATTCAAGTTTGGCATTTAGTGATGCAGGAGAATCCTGGGTTTCCTTATAATCCTGCACTTTTGTTTAATTCTGCTAGTTGATGACAAGTTCTTAGTTGCTATCAAGTGATTCCTTTGGTTGCTAAGTGATCCTTTGGTTTCCAAGTCCTACACAATTGTCGAGCATTTAGTTGATGTCAAGTTCATAGTTGCTACCAAGTGATTTCTTTGGTTGCTGAGTGATCCTTTGGTTGTCGAGTCCTTCATGGTTACCAAGTGTTGGTGGATGCCAAGTTCGTAATTACTACTGAGTGATTCCTTTAAATTCTGAGGTCGTGTGGATATCGAGTGCTAGTATTTTGTGAAGTCTTCATTTGTTGAGTTGTATGTGCCTGGTTCCAGTTTGGGTCAACTTGTCTTGCATTTAATTTTGGTATAGGTAGTTAATATTTGATGTAAGCCAACTTGTGGTTGTGCATGAATTTAATGTAGGGTTTAATTTTGTGATAGGTCGACTTGTGGCTGCACAAGTATTTAAGGAGGTCTAGGATTGAGTTTTAAGTAGAACTAGGAGGAGGGAAAGAAGGCGATATATGTTTTTGGCAATCTAAACTTGAAGTTGGAACATAAATTCCAAAGTTGTATTTTTGTAATTGGCAATAACCCTAAAGGCCCTATAGCTAGGCATGTATGTTGATTATCTGATAAATATTTAAACATCTTGTCCTCTCTCCTTGGGGTTGTTCTTGTGTTGTGTTTTACACTATGTTAACTCCTGTAGGGTGGTTTGGATAGTTGGGTGTGCCTTTGGCCCTAGTTATTTCGTTCCTCACTACACCAGGTGGTATCAAAGCCTAGTTCATCCTTGTGGTGATTGGATCATGTAGAACCCTAAGTGAATTGGGTTGTAGGGTTGTAGGTCTGTAGATTTGACCTATAACTTGTAGAAGGTTATGATCTTGCAGGAACTTGATTTGTAAAGATGGTCTGAGGTAGAGGAAAAGTTGATAATGCAATATTTGATACATCGAGACAAATTGTAGCCAGATTAGATGTTGTGAAAACATCCCAGAGGAGAGGAGTACATCTTGATGATGTAAGTGATGATGAAGTAGTAGCACCAAACCCTAACCTAGAAGCTGAAGAAGACCAAGATGAAGCAAGGTTGTTGATAGTGTTGTCTAGGGAAAATTCAAAGCCTATTATCAAAGTTGATCCTTATGATGAAAAATTGGACACTAATGTTGTGTTGGATTGGATCTCTGAAATGGAGTTCTTTGAGTATGAAAACACTCTTAACAATAGGAAAGTGAAGACTGTAATTACAAGGTTGAAAGGTCATGCCTCACTGTGGTAGGAGAATTTGCAAACTAATAGATAAAGGAGAGAAAAGGAGAAGATCAAAACTTGGTTAAAGATGGTGAACAAGGTAAAGAAAAAATTCCTTCCTGTTGATTACCAAGTTAGCTTGTTGAGAAAGATGCAAAATTTGAGACAAAAGGACATGACTATGAAAGAGTATAGTAAGAATTCTATAGATTAGACATCAGATCTGGACATGTGGATGATGATGTTGAAAAGATTGCAAGGTATCTAAATGGATTGAGATTTGGATTTCAAGATGAAATAAGTTCTGTGAAATTGGAAAGTGTGGAAGAATCATACCAATATGCCTTGAAGGTTGAGGAGATCTTGACAAAGAAGCATGAACAAAGACAAAGAGGTAGAGGTGGTAGATTCCAGAGAGGTAGAGGTAGATCTTATGGAGAAGGTAGCAAATCTGATAATTTTGTGCAAGATAAGAGCAAATCTAAATGGAAGAATGATGACAAAGGCAAGACCAAGTGGAAAGGTGGTGATTCTTACCGAGGAGGTACTGGTTCTTACCAAGGAAGAGGTAATTCTTATTCTAGAGGTGGATTTCATGGTAATTGTTTCAAATGTGGTAAAGAAGGGCATAGATCCTTTGAATGTAGACCTTCTAAAAGTTGGCAAGGTAACATAAATGTTGTGATTCAAGGAAATGATGAAGGTTTATCAAGTGGACCTCAGGCTGGAGAAAATCTGATGGTGAGAAGAACCTTATGTAATAAGGGAAGTGATGGAGAACCTGTTTTAAGAAGTCTCTTCAAAACCAGATGTAAGATGGTTGGAAAATGTTGCAAGGTAATCATTGACAGTGGAAGTTCTAAAAATTTGGCATTAGAAGATTTGGTTACAAAGTTGCAATTGCAGATGTTGAAGCATCCTAAACCCTATCATTTTTCATGGATCAAAGATGAGCATAAGATATTGGTAAGTGAACAATGTATTGTGAAGTTCAAGACTAGGCATTACTTTGATGAAGTTTTGTGTGATATTATGCCTATGGATTGTTGTCATATTTTGTTGGGTAGATCTTGGAAATATGATACATATGCTATACATGATGGAAGATTGAATCAATATCCTCTTTGGGTGAATGGGAAGAAGCAAATATTGCTACCTTTGATTGAAAGTCCAGATGAGGTGAATTGTACTCCTATAGAAAATTTGCATGGTTAATGGGAAACAATTTGAAAAAGAAATGAAGAGGAACTAAGTTTTTTTTTTTTCTATAATTCCTAGAGGACCGAGTTTCCCTAGTAATGACTGAGTGATAGTAGAAACTAGTGGAAGCCAAGAACCAACTGAAATTGAAAATTCACTGAATGAATATAAGGATATTGTTGCAGAGGATATTCCTAATGGTTTATCTCCAATAAGAAGTATAAGTCATTGTATGGATCTAATTCCTAGATTTAGTTTACCGTACAAAGCACCATATAGATTGACACCTACAGAGAATGAAGAACTTAACAAACAAGTGCATGAATTGTTACAGAAAGGTTTGATCAAAGAAAGTTTGAGTCCATGTGTTATACCTATTGTATTAGCACCTAAGAAGAATGGAGAATGGAGAATGTGTAGTGATTCCAGAGCTATTAACAAGATCATAGTGAAATATAGGTTTTCTATGCTGAGGATGGATGACATAATGGATTGTTTGAGTGGAGCAAAGTATTTTACCAAGATTGATTTAAAGAGTGGCTATCATCATATTAGAATTAGAGAAGGTGATGAATGGAAAACTACTTTCAAGACAAAAGATGGTTTGTATGAATGGTTGGTTATGCCTTTTGGTTTGACTAATGCACCTAGTACTTCCATGAGGTTGATGAATGAAGTTCTGAAAAGATTCTTTGGTAAGTTTTTGATTATTTATTTGGATGATATTTTGATATTCAGTAAGACCAAGGAAGAACATCTTGAGTATGTTAGATAAGTAATGTAGAGATTGAAAGAGGAGAAGTTGTTGATTAATTTGAAAAAGTGTTCTTTTATGCAAGAGGAGATTGTGTATTTCGGATTTGTGATTTCAGTTAATGGCTTGAAGATGGATCTGGAGAAGGTTAAAGCAATTTTGAAATGGCCTACACCTGAGTGGGTGAGGTAAGATCATTTCATGGTTTGGCTAGTTTTTACAAAAAATTTATAAAGAATTTCAGTGTTGTTTGTAATGCTATGATTGAGACAATGAGAAGATATGAAAAGGAATTTAAATGGACACATGGAGTCGATAAGAGTTTTGAGACTTTGAAACAAAAGGTTGTTGAGTTACCTATATTGGCTTTGCCTAGTTTTAATAAAGTCTTTCAAGTTCAATGTGATACTAGTAGTAGTGCAATAGGAGTTGTATTGAGTCAAGAAGGTAAACCTGTTGCTTTCTTTAGTGAGAAGTTGAATGGTGCTAAAAGAAAGTATTATGTGTATGATCAAGAGTTTTATGCTATTATTCAAGCCTTGAAGAAGTGGAGACATTATTTGATTCCTAAGGAGTTTGTGTTGTATACTGATCATAAAGCTTTACAGTACTTGGGAAGTCAACATAAATTGAATCAGAGACATATGAAGTGGGTTGAGTACTTGCAGATTTTTACATTTGTGATCAAGCATAAGAGTGGAGTTACTAACAAAGTTGTTAATGCATTGAGAAAAAGACATTCTTTATTGACTAAGATGAAGGTTGAAGTTCTTGGTTTTGATAAAATGAAAGAGTTGTATGATACTGACCCTAATATTTCTAAGGTATGGAGAGAATGCGGAGCACCAAATCTGATAGATCACATTAGTAAGAATGATGAATATTTCATTCAAGAAGATGATTTGTTCAAAGGTATTCAATTGTGTATCACTAGGAGTTCTATGAGACTGAATTTGATTAAAGAAAAGCATAGTGGTGGATTGGCTAGACATTTTGGAATTGATAAGACATTGAGTTTACTGAAAGAGAAGTATTATTGGACACAAATGTATAAGGATGTTCAAAAATTTGTGAAGAGTTGTGGAGGTTGTCAAGTTGCAAAAGGAGTAAGTCAAAATATTGGTTTGTATAAACCTATTACTATTCCTAAGAAACCTTGGAGTGACCTTAGTATGGATTTTGTTCTTGGATTGCATAAAACAATGAAGGGGTATGATTCTATATTTGCTATGGTTGATAGATTTTCTAAAATGGCTCATTTCATACCATGTAAGAAGACATTAGATGTTGAACATGTTGTTGAAATTTTATTTAAAGAGATTGTAAGATTACATGGATTGCCAAGAAGTATTATTTCTAATAGAGACAGCAAGTTTGTTGGTTATTTTTGGAAGACTTTATGGAAGAAGATGGGTACCGAGTTGAAATTTAGTTCTACATTCCCTCCACAAATAGATGGATAGATAGAGGTTGTGAATAGAAGCTTGGGTAATTTGTTGAGATGTTTAGTTGGGAATAAGCCAAGTAATTTGGAGATGGTATTGGCACAAGCTAAATTTGCATATAATAATTTAATGAATAGGAGTACAGGGAAGAGACCTTTTGAGATTGTTACTGGAATATAGCCTAGAGGAGTATCAAATTTAAGAAATATTTTTGTTGAAGAGAAGAGGAGTGTTGTAGGGAAATAATTTGTTGATTTTATGGAATCTTTGCACAAGGAAGTGAAGTTGAGGTTGGAACAAAGTAATCAAAAGTATAAGGAGAATGTTAATTAGTCTAGAAGAGATCATGATTTTCAAGTTGGTGATGAGGTGATGATTCATCTGAAGAAAGGAAGATTTCCTATTGGAACATATAGTAAGCTAAAGATGAAGAAGTTTAGACCTTGTAAAATCTTGAAGAAGTTTGATAGTGGTAATGCTTATGAAGTTGAGTTAGCTGATGACATAGATATATCTCCTATATTCAATGTTGATGATTTATATAAGTACCTTGAGTTAGATGATGAAGCTGTTGTATTAGAAGATTATCCTAAGAAGCAAATTGAAGAAGTTGAATAGATATTGGATCAGAGAGGTTGGTAAGAGCACAAGAGGGAAAGATTACTATGAGTATCTAGTGAAGTGGAAGAATAGACCAATTGAAGATGCTACATGGATTTCTCAATCTGAGTTGGATTTAGCTCAGGTTGTGACACTTGCATGATTCAAGAGAATCATTTCTTCCAACACTAGTTGTCTGATGCAGGAGCATCCTAGGTTTCCTTATAATCCTACACTTTTGTTCAATTCTACCAATTGATGTTGAGTTCTTACTTCCTACTGAGTGATTTCTTTGGTTGTTGAGTGATCCTTTGGTTGTCGAGTCCTCTATGATTGTCAAGTGTTTAGTTGATGCTGAGTTCATAGTTGCTGCCAAGTGATCCTTTGGTTTTCAAGTCCTCTGTAGTTACCGAGCATTGGTGGATGCCAAGTTTGTAATTACTACCGAGTGATTCCTTTGAATACCAAGCTCATGTGGATGTCTCGTGCCAATATTTTGTGAAGTCTTTGTTTGCTGAGTTGTCTATGTCTAGTTCTAATTTGGGTTGACATTTCTCGAGCACATTTAATTTTGGTATAGGTAGTTAATATTTGATGTGAGCTGACTTGTGGTTGTGCATGAATTTAATGTAGGGTTTAATTTTGTGATAGGTCAAGCTATGGCCGCACAAGTATTTAAGGAGGTCTAGGATTGAGTTTTAAGTAGAGCTAGGAGGGAAAGAAGGAAATATGTGTTTTTGGTAGTGTAAACTTGAAGTTGGATCGTGAATCTGGAAGTTGTATTCTTGTAATTGGTTGTAACTTAGAAGGCCTTACAGTTGGGCATGTATGTCGATTATTTGATAAATATTTAAACATCTTATCCTCTCTCATTGGGGTTGTTCTTGTGTTGTGTTTTTCATTATGTTAACTCTTGCAAGGTGGTTTGGATAGTTGGGTGTGCCTTTGGCCCTAGTTATTTCATTCCTCAATGCACCATTTAGACAAAAAAACAAGATTTAGATCAGTGATATATTACTTGTGTGCAAAGTGTTTGACAAAATTCTAATGTTAAGAAATCAAAAAATTAAAATTAAAATCAAAATTGAAAGGGGTATTACATTATGATAAGAGGCTCCAAGATGTTGGTAGGGTAATGAAAATGGGGATGAAATGGATTTAGGCAAGGGATTGGATAGGCTCGATGAAAGGATACGAAAAATATGTAAGAGGATGGAGGGAGTGAAAGAAGGATTGATGTTTAGTGGATGGTGCAGACGCCTAAATCTGATTACATAAATTAAGTAATCATATTTAGTCATCTCCTAGGGCATAATTAATTAAGTATTTAATATTTAATTAATTTATTGTCATCCCCTAGTTAATTAACTCATTTAATTAACTATAGTCCAATTGATAAATTTAAATGACAATCCAAAGTCTAATTATTAGTTAAATCACTATTCTCCTATTAAATTAAATAATTGTACCATGCATATTTAATTTAATCCCACATCCCCTTTTATTGAATATTTCATTTAACAAATCAATCTCTAACCCCTAAGTATTCCTAAATCCCCATCCTTAGCTTAATCCAACCCATTCACCTATGCTAATCCTATTTAACCAACTAATTAAACCTAATTGAGTACTTAACCCACTTGCATCCTAATCCCCCTCTAATCAAAGCCTAATCCTCACCCTAATCATGTGCACAACTCTAATCCTACATTAATAATTCCTAAGTCAAACCAAAGTCAAACCCCTCTTACACCCCCACCCACATGCATTAAATTCTCTTACAGAGAATTAATGGCTCCTTACATTCTCTTATATTCCTCTTACACACACCATCCCCCTCATAACTCCATTGTCCCCCACTTTCCCTTCATTTTTCCCTTCTTCTCACATCCTCTCTCCTTGTAACACTTGTTACAAGGCTATGGATTTGAGAAAGCACAATCCATGTGATTCCCTCTCCTTGCATCTTATACATCCCTCATCTTTGGATCTTGACCCTCCATCCTCACATCCTTGGCCTATAAATTGAACCTTTTGTCCTTCACAAAAGATCATCCACTTCCATGCTAAAGTTATCATGCTATTTTGAGAGCCTAAAAACTACCAAAATACCATTATAATGGAAAAATTCATCCACACTTACCTTTTGAGTCATCTCCTCCATTGAAGCTTGAGAAATGTTTGAGAACACATCTCCATCCAATGACATATCAACATAATCAAGGAGGCTCATTGGGTGCTCTTCTTTTTCGTTTGCACTCTCTTTTGCACCTCTTTTGTCTTAACTATATGGGATCATTATTTTGGTTTGTGAATGTTGCAACCTTTTGTTAATATTCTTTGCATACTAACTTCATAGCTCTATAGATGGAAGTAGATGCAATAATAACATTGGCATACACCTTGAAGGATTATGGAATGATGGAGGAAAATGAGATTCTAAATTGGGAAGAGGAAAAGATATAGACTTTGGGACACAAGGACCCAAAATGGGTTTGGAAGGTGGAATACTTTTTGATAGAGGGATAGCAATTTTAGATGTCATCTTTGATTGTTCTTTAAGAATTTGTGCTTCAAGAAGATTCTTGGAATCCACATGGTCTTTGAATTTTTCTTTCTTTCATGGGTCCTTAGATTACATTGTTTGCAAAAGAGATTTTGGAACCCATGTTGCTTTTGACTTTTCTTTTTGATTGATGAGCCTTTGTGGCCTATTTGATAAAAAAAAATTCTTTTTGGATCATATTTTTCTTTGTTTTCACATGTCATTTAGACTAGACATGTTGATCCTTGACTACATGTCTTAAAGACCTTATTCTTGGCATCCAAATTACTTGGAGATGGAACAAAATCTATGGATATATAGGAATTGTGTGGAGAAATTTTGGATGGGTGAAGGGTTCTCCAGGATGTGTACCTCTACAGATTCGTATATGGGAAAGGGCAAGTTGATTATGAGCTAGTGGATGGAAGAACATATGGACCTAAAATGGATGGAAGGGGTGAAGGAGGAGGTATAGGTTTGCATTTAGGTTTGAGAGGGATACCAAAATCATGAGAGTGAGCTTTAGGACTAAGGTCATGACCTTTAGAATTTTCTTTGATATGAAATGGTTTTGACATACTTTGTTCTTTAATGTTGGACCATTTGACTTGATAAATATTTTGACCAATGGGATTCTTACTACCAGATGTGAGTCCATGTTTAGTTGTATATGATGTAGCAAAAGTGAAAGGACCAATAATTTGACTAGACTTGGTAGAACTAGGGGAACCCATTTGAAGTGGAAGGGGTTCATGAACATCTTGCGAAAAAAGTGTTTAAACCATTAGGGGGATTAGAAGGAATAATTATATCCTTTAATGGAATAGGAACATTGATAGGATCATCTAGTAGGATGATATCTTATGGAGGATTTGGAGGGATGCGAGGAGAATCCAGAGGGGAAATGGGATCATTTGGGAGACATAAAGGAATGATGGGATCTTTTGGAGGATCTAAGAGTGAAGGGATACTTTGATCTTGACTTGGATTGAGATTGTTAGGAAATATTGATAGGTGATCTTGATCTTTCTTGGGAAGTGAAAGGTCAAAGGGAAATGGATCATCTTGGATGATGGAATTATCATGAAATTCAAGGGAAATGAGGTCTTGGTCAAATATTGGATTGGATTGGACATTAATAAGATTTGACCTTGATTAATTTTAGGGCTCATTTCTTGGCCTTTTGAATCATCCTCTTGACATGGGGTATGTATTTCAACATGTATAGGAAGCTCTGAATAGGGGTCGATGTTTGGTTCTAACATTTGGGAATCATCAAATGGACTTATGTCAAGGATGGGACTAGTTTGAATTTTTTTTATGGATATCCCTTAAGGGGTTTCATTATTGGAAATGAAACTTGAGCGTGATGAAGGAAAATATTGTTGTGAATCTTTAGGTGATGAAGGAATAGAGGGAGATATGGATGTATTTTGAAGGTTCATCTCTTGAGTGTAAATATGTATTGCATCCATGCAAATGTTTTGGGATGATCCATTTCTAGACTTGAGTGAATTGTTATCCTTTCCAAATAATATAAAGAAAGTATTTCTTTGAAGTATATGATTTGTATTTACATTGCTTGTTCGATATTGTTGGTGTTTTAGGGTTGATAAGTACATTGTGTTTAGGTTCATTTGGTTGAAGATGTTCCTTAAAAAGAATTTTATTGATCCTATGAGATTGATGTGAAAACGTTAACATGTTTGAGTTTGTATTTAATTGAGACAATCTTATTGGATTTGTGGACATAAAGTGTTGTTGATCAAATGTTTTTGAAGGCCAAATTTTTTGTGGACTCGATTTTGGTTGAATTATTTGCACACAAGGTTGTAATATTGTTAGGGGATCACTTGATTTAAATGGAATGAATATTTGTTCAAAGTTAAGGGGTGGCCCCCATTAGATTGTTCCACATGTTGTTGAAGTGTTTGGTGGAAAAACCATGTTATAGGTGTCATTGAGAAAGATGAGGCATGTTTTAAAATAGGATTGGGTTGATCATATTCAAAGTCTTCATTGAGAAGTACTTGAATGAATTTTTTCTTTTCCTCTACAAGTTGTGCAATAAGTTTTGGCATTTGTGATCTATCCATGAGACATTTTATGTGAGTATTTGAAAAAATTTGTACTGGACAATTATAAAGTTTAGTCATATCATAGGCTCTTTTTGTAATGGATTCTATTTGCTTCTGAACTTTTTTAGACTCCTTGTCTAGTTTCTTTTGTAAATTTTCAACAAGGAGCATGTGAGATTCAATTGATTGATCATAAGATGTTGAGGGTGTCATTTTCATTTGATCAAAAGAGTTAACTTTATGTGTAGTGTGTGTCATGTTGGGGTCAAGACCTTGTGTTGGAACAAAAGGTGTTTGTGAAGTGTTCATGATGTTTGAGTGAAAACCTAGTTGTTGCAAAGGCTTGTTTTGTCTTGGGTCAAAGGATGTTTGTGTGTTGTTGTCACTTCTTGGAGGATACATTCTTAGTGGGTCTACTACTAATGGTTGTGAAATTTTAGTTTGACTTGGGTCAAAAAATTGTTGAGGTTGCTGGGTTTTTTTTTTTTTTTTTTTAATATCTTGGATGAGTTTTTGGTTTTTTTTCTCTTGAGAAAACAATGTTTGGTATAGGTCTTTTGGTCTTTTAATTGATTGTGTCCTTATGAGAGATGGTATGATACCTATGTATGAAAATGCAATGGGGGATTTTGAAATGGACTTTTATTCTCCCAATTGCACACCTAAAGTACCAACTGTGCCCAGATAGTACCAAGTGTGCCCCTGGGGTGTGCACTTGGAATCCAGAAGGCTGTAATTGGTAAATGAGGTCTTTGGGTGACAAATATGCAGAGTATGTATTTTTTATGTATATTTAGTAGGGGTTTAGGATTTACGCATGCAATGTAAGTTGTGGAGATGTAGTTTGGGACTCTAGAACCTAAAAGGGACTCCCTAGCTACCAAGTGCACCCTAAAACTACCAAGTGTGCCCTTGAGGTATGCACTTGGTAAAAATGGTGTGCAATTGGTAAAATAGGTTGAAACTTGGTAATTTGAAAGGGGTTATGCAAGATATGACATTTTTTGGAATTTTAGGGATTTAGGTATGTGATGCAAGTTGTGAAAGTATAAAATGACCTAGGGTTATGGTATGAAAGGTGAAAATGACCTCTAAGGGAATGATGCACAAATGAAAATGCAAGTAACATTTTGGACTTTTCAATTAAGGGATATGAAGATGATCCTAAGGTATGCTAAGTGTAGATTGCTTTGGGCCTTGGACTTTGGGTTGTCGAAATGAGATTGAGGGTTGATGTATGCAACTTAAGATTGGATTATGCAAAGGGGGGGATATGCTAGGGTTGATAATGATGTTTAGGACAAGCAAGATCTGGATGTGAGCTTATGGAAAGTGTTGGGTTTAAAAAATGATTAGTGACCTGGACAAGTTGATTATTGGAAATGTTTGTTGGACTTAGGAGGATTTTGATGCTTGGAAAAAATGCTAGGCTTTTGGATTGCAACTAGGGTTTAATAAAAATTATGTTTAGGGAGACTAAGGATGTGCTAAGGTTATAACAAGTGTATGCAAGGTTGGAACTTAGGAGAAATTTTTTGGAAAACACCAATCCAAGAGTTTAACCTTATGAAGATGGACTTTGGATCTTGACCAAAATGGAAAAACAATCAAAAAGATCAAGTTGATAAAAAGGACCAAGTCAAATCCATCAAGACATAAATAGAATTGACCCAAGAAAAATGATAAAAAATGATGACAAAAAGACCAAGGTCAAGATCCTTCATCCATCAACATATGGAGATACTCTACGACTCATATTTTGTTCTGATTTTTTACTAAGTTCAAAGGGGTTTTAGGTTCAAAATGAGGTCTATAAGGGGATCAAAATGAGAGCTATGTGAGGTGGGTATGTAAAATTCAGGGATCCTAAGGTACAAAATGAGGTTTAGGACATGATCAGAATAAGGATCTATGTAAGCATCTAAGGGAAAATCTAGCGTCTAAAAGTGCAATTTGGAGGTCAAAATGCAATGTTCTAGCAACCAAGTGCACCCAAACAGTGCCAATTGTGCCTATGGTGGAGTTGGGGACAAGAAGAGTGCAATTGGTAGTTTAGGGGCATAGTTGGTAAAGATGGATTGAAACTTGGGGATTTTGTACCTAATGGCTTTCAGATTACTATGTTGGAAGGTGGGCTGACTAAGGATGATGTTATGATCAGAATGGGGATTGTGAAAAGGTTGAAAATGAGGGCTAGAACATGAAAAAAGAGGACTAGGGTATGCAACATAAGGGCTAGGACATGCAAGAATGCAAGTTAGAGGATGCAAGATGAAGACTAAGGGCTGCAAGATGAAGATTAAGAGATGCAAAGTAAAGACTAGGGGACACACTATGAAGGCTAAGGGATGCTCTATGAGGGATAAAAAATGCAAAATGAGGGCTAAAAGATGAATGTGCAAGGATCAATAGGTAGAGGATGCAAGAGTGGGCTATGAAAAGATGAACTTTATATCATGCCAAGGACTCCTAATGTCAAAAAATTTAATGTTTACAATCTTCTCAAGGTTTTGACAAAAGGTTTGCAATGTTTTGACAAAACTTTTACAATGTTTTGGCAATGTGGATGTTTGAAAGTGTCAAAGGTTCAAATGTGTTTGGTGAGAGTTCATAAATTTTCCATTATATTGATTAATTTTATGCGTACACACACACACACACACACACAAGACACAATAGGCAAGAATAGTCGTCGTTAAACTTAAAAGATAGATCACAACCTAGGCTTTAAGACAATATCCACCGAATTCCCACTTAAACTAAAGTTTAGCCAAATTTATCCAAAGAGAACAACCTAGGATCTTGACACCACAGGCTCACCCTTACAATGCACTCACTTCTCAGGGCTACTAAGATCTACTTCCCAAGGGTCATCACTTCCCAAGAATAGTTGCCTCTACTAAGGACTGTGAGATTGTGGGATGTCTTCATGAGTATGGGTGACCCCCTGAGCCAGTGGATAGAAAGGATTTTGGGCACTAAGACATGGTATTTTGTTTGTGCATCATGTTCAACAAGTGGATGATAAACTTCCTCAAAAGGTCTCCTAGCCCTGAGAACTAGGGTTTGATGCATCATAAGGGTACTAGAGGAGAGTTATCACCCAACAATACTATTGATAGGGAATTAACCCATCTATTCCATTATAGTGGCTAGAGTGTAGACCTAGTGTTGGCCTGTTATAGCTTTGAGGTCAACCCCTAGGACCCACCAAGTGGTGAGTCTTGGTTCCAAGGCAGGCCTCTCTAAAAGAAATTGTAAAGATTTCTCTTACACCCAAGATCTATAAAGGGTGAGAAGAGATGATATGTCCATGCAAGTCTTTGAGTTCTAAACAATTCAGAGACACCAATCAAAAAAGAAAGTTCATTTTAAAGCACCAAACTAAGTGTTTGCTAATCTGAAGAAAACCACACACATAGTTTTGATAAACATGCAAATCTTCGTCAACATCCTACATCAAATACATTAGTAGTTTTCATTGGAGTAGTCTTCTCCTAATGAATGCCACATGCTACAAACAGGTCATCAATAACACAAAAACCTCTATTCTGATTTCTAGAATCAAAATGAAACCCTAGATGCATATTATGACTCAGACTTGACCTTTATGTGAAACAACTATGTAGTGACAGTACCAACTATGCTAGGAGGGCCAAAAAGCTCTCAAAATGCTCCCAAGTGCACCTAGATAGTACCAAGTGCACCCATGGTGTAGTTAGCACCTAGAAGGATGCAGTTGGTTATGTATGTGTTAGAAAATTGAAAGTTAGACAACTAGATTGGGCTCTGAACAAGCATCCAAGAACATAGGCATGCAAAAACAATGGGGTCACTTCCCAGCGGCACCTAGAAGGGTGTAGTTGGTAGTTTAGGTGCACAGTTGGGGCCTTGAGAACTAGATAGGGTGACAGAGAGTTAAAGTGGCACCTACAATAGGCAAAACTCAAACTAGGGTTGCCAAGTGCACCTAGAAAGTACCATTTGTGCCCATGGTGTAGTTGGGACCTAGAATTGCACACTTGGTCACTCAGTGGCATAGTTGGTCATATTAGAGCAGTAGACAGAGAAATTTCTAGGTACTAAGCACCTAAAATAGCTTCCTAAGGCACCCAAGTGTGCATTGACAATGCCAAGCACACGCCTAGGATAGAGAGCTACAAAAATGAATAAAAATGAATAAAAGCTTGTTATTGGACCACCTAATTAGGCTAGGTGTGATCATAATAAAGAAAAAAAAGTGTTAGACTCCTTCAAATGAGCTCCCTCCTTGCACCTACAAGCACAACCAAAGAAAACCCAAGTAAGTAAGCATGTTCACGTCAGGTTCACCAATTGTAGGACTAGAAATAGATTACCTAGCATACTATGAGCAACCAAAAACTCAAATACATATACTAATATATTTTAATCTACCATGAAAACCATTGAAAATAAGGAGATTGAAAACAAAAAAACCCTCTTTTCAAGTGTAATTCACATGTCCTTCTTTCTTCTCCATTGTTGATGTAACCCCAATTGCCTATAGTGCACACACAATTGAAATAAAATGACAAAGTGATATGATGGATGTTATTGAGAATACTAGAAGCATGGTTTGGGTGCAATTTGAGAGAATATGGTTATTAAGGTATGGGTCGAAGACCAAAAATGAGTGCAAAATGGCTCAATTTATAGCCAAAATGCAAAAGGTTAGACATGAATGAGGAGATTGACATTTGTCAATTAAAGTGTGAAACTTGGCACAATATTCCTTGATATATTTATGATAAATATGACGTAATATGTCAAATGTAGGGTTCCAAGACACATACAAGTCAACACGGCTAAAAGTGGAAGAGAAAATATGACAAGCTTATGACACATCAAAGCCACTTGTAGACAAGAATCTATGATGAATATGGTGTATTAGAGTCATGGGTAAGGAATAATATATGAGACATATTAGCCAAAAGTAGAAAGAGGATCTATGATGCATTATGGCCATGTGTTGGGACTAGGTGGATTATCTAAATTAAAAAATCATAATTCCACACAAATAGAAATTAGTAAATTAGAAATTGGAAATGGGAAAATAGGACTTAGGAAATTGAGAATTCCCGTAGTTCATGAAGATAGACAAATTAATTAATATTTATTAATTAATTGAGAATGTTGGTTAATAAGAATAATTAGCGAGATGAAAAATGATTAAAATAATATAGGAATAAATTATGGATTATCTAATCCTATAGGATAAACTAGTAAATGATTGGCCAATTTGATGAAGTAAATGTAGGATTAACCTTTTGATGAAATGTGTTGATTATGCAGATCGACTAGAATGAAGGTGGGTAGATCAAATCCATGATCAAATTGATTGGGTGATTGAGATTGATAACATGTCAAGGACATATGACATGGATTAAGGACATGTGACATTTAACAAACATTGTAAATGCAACATGATCAAAATTGATGATAAGATTGATCATAATAACATCGACACACATTGTCAATGTTATTAAATTGATTAGATAAGTCCACAATCTGACACTGAGGGACTTGAAAATGTTGATGATCAAATGATAAAAATGATAGATTGACCTAGCACTGAGAGACATTGTAGTGATAAGGTCAGATTTGATAGGTTTGATTGATTGACAAGGCATTAAGGGACACAAAAATGCCTAGGGTTGGATAAATGATGATTGATTAGGATGTTTGACACATTTTAGGTTGATAGGGTTGATTTGGAATGGTATTGGATTGATTAGAGAGGATTATGATGATATTGAAATATTTTAGGGTTGATTGGGAGAGATTTTGATGATGTTGGAATGATTTCAAGTCAGTTCTAAAAAGTTCAGATAAAATAGGAACCAATTCTAAAATGATCTACATTTGATTTGAAAAGGGGGTGTGAATAATGAGGAATATTATTGAAATATGTTCGAATGATAATCAAGTTGGTCAAAAGATCAGAATTAGTGAAATGAGAAAATGGTATGTGTTAGTATGAAAATATGATTAAACATTAGACATGAACCATTTTTTAGCATCTAGAGTATGACCTTGCCAAGCTTCAGTGGACACAATGGGCAGAAAATCTAATTTTTGTTTGCAAGGCTAAGAACTCAATGTGTAGGTTTGGCTCACTCATTGCCTAGCTATTCTTTTGTATTGAGAATTGCTTTCCTACAATTGGAGATGTAGTGTGGGGACAAGGAAAATCTATAACACAATAGATAAATTATTTCATTTGGAAAATAGGTGAGTACTTTGAGAATGTGATGGATAGTTACTTTGAAGGTTTTAAATAGAAGATGAAGAAGAGGACAAGAATTCCAAAGTCATTAGGTGACAAATATTATGATGAAGTTTACTTTTTGGTTGATACTAATTTACATAAGTACAACTTGTAATAACTAGGGTAGCATGGTTGAGACCTTTTGCCTATGAGGTTAATATAGGGGTGACCGCAAGAAGTTGGGTCGCAATTTCGCAGAAGTCAGATCCACGAAATTGTACTTCTCAAAAATGGGTACCCAATTTTTTAAAAATCGGGTACCCATTTCTAAAATTAAGCTTCGGGCACCTGAGCTGAATTTCAAAATGGGTACCTGATATTTAAAAGCGGATCAGGTGCCCAACTTTTTAAAAATTGGGTACCTGATTTGTAAAACTTTATTTAACCTTTTTTTTGGCATTTTTTAGGTCATTTTCATGACCTCAAAAATGGGAGCCCGATTAGAGACGCATACAGGAGCCCAATTTTTAGCTATCGACTACCCCCTTGCTGCTAGTTTTCGATACACCAGGTATTTTAATATGTTTTATACTATTTTACTTTTTTTTTTTCAATTTTCAATTTAATATGTATGTTAATATATTGTTTTTTTTTTCATTTTTAATATACGCAAAATTGTAAATTTACATTGTTAATGAGTAGATGTTTAAATTTTTGTATTTGTTAATTAAAATATAGTTTCATAAATGTTTATTTAAAAAATTATTATTTTAGATGTTTTGAAATGTATTTAATTTATGTATTTATTACAATGTTGAATGATTAGATTAGATGTAAATTCATTGTTTAAATATGTAATTTTACAAATAAATATAACCTCAACCTAGAACCATATAACCTTGACCTTGTTTTAACTATAACCTTGACCTAAATTCATTGTTTAAACTATAATCTCGACCTAACCATATAAATAAAACCCTAAACATATATAACTAAGTACTTAATCACATAACAGCCCGCCAAGGGATCCAAACAAAAAACTTCTAGTATTTAAAATGATTTTACTTAAATTGTATTGTACTTTGTTTCATGGATAAAAAATGGATGATGTAAACTATTTTACAAATGTATATTCTTTCAGCCTTTCATACCCTGTGACATGTACAGTGGATGATTGTGCATTTCGAATTAATTTGCCAAGTGGCATTTGGAACAAATGTATATAAATTATTTAAATGCATTGAACTGAAGTAGTTAATATTCTTTCATGTGGATGTGTTATTTATTTTATTTTTAGTACTTATAATTATTTAAAAATGAAATGTAAATGTGCTCATTAAGGAATGCAATCTCTTATGTTTTTTATACATGTAAATTATTGTATGTATGTTATTGCTTGCTTAGTAAAACTTTTGATTAGTTCTTTGGATCCCTTGGCTGGGCGTCATTTAGGATTAGTTCTATAATGTCAAATTGTATTGAATTTAACTCTAATCATAACCCTTACTATCATCTTAACCTTAATCTTACTTTGCTAAAACCTACACCAGGTAATATATAAATAATTAAATAACTTTCCTATCTTACCTTGAGTACTAATTTTATAAATGTCAAACCCTAAAATTGTAACCTTATTTATGATTTAAACTAAATTATCCTAGAGGAGCATTATATCTACATCTACATGTCATGTACATGTGAATCTAAAAACATTTGTACACATATCTAATTACATCATTTATTGCATAGGAAGGATTTAAATTTTTCATTATATATATTATCCATGCATATCATATCAAAAGAATCATATAGAGATATGTCATTTACGACATGTCCATCATAGATAATCAAGAAGGGTACTTAGGTAAAAATATATATATTTAACACTATATATTATAAGAAAAGAAAAACACCATACATAGGAGCATCTCATGTACATAAACTAAAAAAAATACCATGACACATGTAATGAGATCAAATAATATTTGTAAGATTCATCGCATATAAGTTATCAACATGTATAGGGGTGATATAATCAAAATATCAAAAAATGAGTGATATCGAAGCATTATATCTTAATATTTAACACTAAAATAAACTTACCCCTGGGTTAACCCTAAACCAAATTGAATATATCAAACTAGATTGAAAGGTAACCCTGGCCCTTAACTAATTAATATTATACTTATAAACCAAATTGAATTAAACCGTGATCATAGACCTAATTATATATCCCAACTTAACAGTAGAAACCTTGAATTTAACCTTAAATCATTTTCCCTACCATTAACCAAATTGAACTGTTACCCTAAGATTGAACCAAGTTAAACGTTGACCTTAAGACTAAACCAAATCACCCTAAACTAGAGCTCAATAATATATTGAACACTTTAAAACAAAATTCAAACCTAACTTTTTTGAATTAATGTTGGTTTTTAACCTAAAAGCTCTAACTATAATTCTATATCTAAAACCAAATTTAGCACTTTAAAACTTGATTCAATTTATTAACTCTTGTCCTAATCGAAACCTAAACATGTAAACCTAATCAAATAGTACAAACCAAATTGAACCCTAATCCTAAAACTAATTAAACATTGATACCAAGGTCTCAAAATGATACATCATAATAAAATTAGAAGAGACATGAACAAATCAGGCATCTAATTAAGTAACCCTCCCTCACCATCAAGAGGTGGAGGTGTCCACATCAGTGCGAGTAGGAGCCCAGACTACACCCTTGGATGCCTAAGAATATATCTAAAGAAGTGAATAACTTGTCTTTCCACTGGATGCCTAAACCTTTATATCCTAAGTGAGTATTCATCATGTAATATCTAATTAGGAGGGTATTGAAGCACTCTAACACCCCAATCCCTAACTAGATAATTATGTTAGGGTAGACTAATTTCTATTTATCTTGGGTTGGAAGTGCCTAAAAGTTTTTTTTTGGAGACTAGAGATTCTTTGTTTCCTATTTTCCTGTATGGGTAGCCTAAATGTTTATTGCCTTTGCAGAATGGAAGGCCACATAACAAAATATTGCCTTATTCTATAAAAAGAAATACCCAAACCTAGTGATATATATAGTAAGATCTTTTCCCTAATTTTACTATCAATTTTTTTGGTTAGAAGATGATGATAGTTCAAAATGATTTAGAAGATAGGGATAAAATGAGAACCATCATTCCTAGAATGAAGATGCATTATTCCAAGTGATAAACCCATTTCTATCATAAATCAACTCCTCCATTAGTAATGAGAAATCCCAAAATCAAGTAATCAATGGAGGGCTCATAAAATTGATCAAGTGATCAACGGAGGACTCATAAAATCCCTAGGTCAAGTAATAAATTGATCCCCAAGGGGAGATAAGAATCTCATTAAAAATTAGAGACAGGACACTCCTAAATACATATCATACAAAATTATTGCCAAGGTCTTAGCCTCTAGACTAGAAGATATCCTACCCAAGATCATTAACCCTACACAAAAGTGTTTTGTTAAGGATATTTATGCATATTGGAGAACTTGATAACCTATTGGAAGACTTTGGATTAAGAAACATTTCTAGGATAGAGTGTAGGCATGCTCAAGTAATTGATTATGAAAATGTCTACAAAAGGGTGGAATGGAGTTTCACTATGATGATGTTGCAAGCCCTCCATCCAATATTATTTCAAATGGTGTCCTCTCTTATGATTGGTGTCATGGTTTTCGTAAAGAAATTAATGGGGTTAGATCATAATTTTTAGGACTCTCTAGATCAATTATGAAAGGGTGTCCTCTTGCATCCTCTTTATTTTTTATTGTTGAACATTGACTCATTACATTATCTCCTTAGAGATAACCAGTTGTCTCTAAAAGTTAGAGGATCTACTCTCCAAATAATTAATAAGTATCTAACGTACATAGTTTGTTGATAATATTTGTATTCTTTTTAAGCTAGAAGAGTGCAACACGAGTCATTTAATGATCAAATTGGACCTCTTTTCTTTGTATCGGGTAGTAAGATTTATGTCTCTACATCTATTAAGATTGGGGCTAAATATTGAGTCCCCTACCTTGTGTAGTAAATATGGTATTGGATGGATATTTCATAATTAAGTGGTTAGGTACCTAGGGATTCCATTTGTAGTAAACCCTAACATAAATGAAATGTGTCTTTATATCAACAAGAAAATCTTTGAAAAACTCAACAATTGGAACTCTAATTATATCACTTTGGTTGGTAGAATTCAAGTATGTTAAAAGATTCTCTCCTCGTATTGGGTGTAAGTTTCTCTTCTTCCTACTCATTTTATTTAAATCAGTTTGGTCTTGTATATAAATCTATTAGGAACAATTTGTGGATAGCCAAGGGATTACTCTGGCAATAAAATGGATAGCCAAAGCTTCATAAGGTAATGAATTATGGATTATGATTAGAATTACGATTATTATATGGTTAGGGATAGAGTTCACATGTATTAGTTCATTATCTAACATGATCTACACTTATAGTTTGCATTAAAAAGCGGATAATAGTTAGGATTCAAATTACAATCATAATTTTTTTTAATCAAATCATAATTCTATCTCTAAGCTTTCATTAGATAATTGTAACCTTAACTCTCGTCCTAATGCCATCTATTATATATATCCTATAAACAATAGGACCATAATAAATATCTGAAACCTAAATATAATTCTAACTAAAACCATAATCCTAGGTAAGTTCCCTAACATTAAAGGACCATAATCATTATAATAATCATAAGCTTAGCCATCATGAAAACCGTTAACATAACAAAATTGTAAACCATAACCTTGTTATAACCTTAACTTTGTTTCATTCTGAGATGAACATGTATAATCCATAATGAGTTCATAAAATTCCCCAGTGTCACAAAATAAGTGTACATGAAAGCAAAATTAGCTTGGTGGCTCCTATTTTAAGAAAAGAAACCTTGAACTAACCTAGATATATTTTTTTGGACTATTATTTTATGATTAGACTTAAAATTTTGGTATTTAATGTTTAATTTGACTTAAGTGTTTAACTTTATTTATTTAATTGATATGATTTTAATAAAGATATGCGCATTTATATAGATCTAGTTGATAAATTTTAGATTTAAATTTTATTAAATAGTAATTTTTTCATGTTTTATGTTGTGATGTATTTTTGTCATGTTTTATGTTTTATGTTGTTTAAAAATATATGCAGATTATATTTGATGGACCCACTGCCAACCCCTCCCCCTCCCATACACTCACCTCTGCCCCCTCCACCACCCACCGCAGATGAGCTCCGCGAGACCATGAGGCGTAACCTCGATGACCTCATGCGTGATATAGAGGCTATCCGACATGAGAGGCACCCCCCCTCACCTACTACGTCTTGCAGATAGCATGCAAGGTGTGGTTGACTCCACCCATCATTTTGATTTAGACATTGACTCATTTAGATCATGGAGGGAAAGCATGCGTGCCTTCTACTTTGACAACTTATCATACAAAGAGGTTTATAACTTGCATATAGGTAAAGGGAATTTTCAACATTATTTTGTAAACCCTAAGACGGGTGAAGCAATTAGTGATAAGAAGCCTCGCATTTCCATTAGGTGGTGTACACATCCACGTATAGCAACACATTTTTGGGAGTGATGGTGGATGGTATTTGACCATCCACCACATGCTAACCATGAGGTGCCCATGTACTTCCTTAGGAATTTATGGGCTAAGTTTGAGTTGGGTTTGAAACCCAACTATTTTGATATGAAAGCATTTCAGGGGGTTGGTAGAGGGATGCCTCAGGATAGGCCTGGGGCAAAGCTAAGTGATAGAACGAGAAATCGCAGGCAAGCTGAGCCCCTTGTACCTCTTCCTATGCCTGTTGTGCCTGCTCCTCACCATCATCAAGCAGTTTCATCTACTTTTACCCATTTGAGTGCCCTTTCAGGCAATTTAGTATAGCAGTGGACGCAGGCGGTACATGCTCCTCCACTTGGACATGTTTGTACTAGCTATGGAGGCATATGCATAGGCCCCCAGAGTGATCCTGGTGCAGCACATGATGGCCATTATGCTGAGGGTGCAAATTTTGATGATGATGTATACACTGCTCATGGTGATGGTAGTGACAAGATAGACATGTCATCAATTGTTGACCTCATGCAGCAAGGAGAGCCTGGAGAGAGTCAAGAGCAGCAGGTAAAATTTTTATTTCAATATAAATATAAAGTACACATAATTATTTACTTTTTGCATACATGTGTAATTGTATTAACTATATTAATTTGTACTTTTCAAATAACAGAGGATGGATGATGCTATTCCTCCTAGGAGGCAGTATAGTCTTTTTCCGAGACCTACAGACATTGGCGTCCCTTATACGGTATGCACTTTGAATTACACTGTAAAAATGTACATTCAAATTCGAATTTAATAGCATGTGCTCATATATTCTTTTTATTTGATTTTGTAGGGATTGTCTGCATCTACACAGATTAATGTTAGTACAAGTCCTACTCCAGTTACCACTGAGGCACAGCCTCAAATACATGCGGTATGAACTTTTGACTGAAGACAAATAATTTGTATTATTTTTATGTATGCACATTATTATTAATGTATAATCTGAACAATTTTGACTCACATGTATATATATTTTATGTGTTTTGATTTTACGAACAGGAGCCATATCATACTCATCCATACAGGCCTCGATATAGTCTATTTTCGACTCCATCTTATGATTATCGTTCTAGCATACCTATAGACACATCTATGACATTGGCTACCACTCAGGTATGATATATATATATATATATATATATATATATATATATATATATATATATATATATATATATATATATATATATATATATTATATACATGTTAAATTTATAGTGTATAAAAAATGTAGTGTACAAATTATGTACTTTGTAATTATTCATGTATATTTAATTTTGACTAAACGTTTATGTATGCATAATTTTAGGACTACGTCACCACGAGTGTTGCTGAGAGCACAGGACTTAGCCAGATGGAGGTACCTACATCATCATTTGAGGTTAGTATTTTGATTTATGTACATAATGTATAGTTCATTATGCTCTAAAATCAAATTTTAAAAATGTATGTATTGTAAATTACATGACCTCACCACTGCTACATTTGGTAGTTTTGATAGTGTGCCTCCTCTCGTTACTGAGGGACACCCATCTCATGTGATATAATTTATTTTATTATGTAGTGAATATTTAATTGATTTGCAAGCTAGATTTTGAGACCCATTTCAATTAAGCATGTACATGATGAGACGTGCCTCATGTTACACAGGGTGATACATCTACCTCACAAGGTGTCCGACATGACGAGACAACTCATATTACACATGATGATCCATCTGAGTCTTCTTCACGTGGAGTAAAGAGGACATTCAATTAGATAGATTAGGTCTTGTTGGCACCTACAGGTTGTGTTTTTATGATGTATATTATTTATGATGTATACACTTTGTGTTAGGATAGTTAAAATTGTATGTTAGACCATGCATTTTTTTACTTCATAGATCATGTTATGATGTATGTTAGACCATGTACTATTTTTTTACGACTTCTTATTATGCTTGTGTATGTAGTATATATTATTATGTTTCACCATGTTTTAAGTATATTCAAACCATTTTCTTTATTCTGACATATTTTATTCATGAACATATGACACATTTTGTAAGTATATATGCAAGATGAACAATAATTTTAACTATCTATAGAGCATTATTGGATAAATATCACATCAAATTTATGCATTGAGATTCATACAAATAAAATTGACCTACTAGATTAAAAAATGTATTGATAACGTACCTAACAATGTATCATAAGTGATCTTAATGTGTTGTTTGGTAATGTAAGACTCATTATCACCTAATGAGACCTATTATGTTGTAGTAAACATATGAATACCTACCATAACCTATAATAGACATAATGACCTATTAGGACTCCCATGTCCCCTTAAGACACACATGTATGGATAATGTACCTAACAATGTATCATAAGTGATCTTAATGTGTTGTTTGGTAATGTAAGATATAATCAATACAATAAATACAATGAGTAATGATCTAACATATAATCAATACAATGAGTAATGATCTTTAAATTATTATTAGGTGCAAGTAACTTGTTTTTAATATTACAATCAATAGTAATTTGAAACTTCAAACAAACATTAATTTAAACATGCTAGAATGTAAAAGTAATGGAACAAAATAGGAGGTCATTACTTAAATTGAAAATTAATTTATAATTTATCAAGTGCATACCTTTAACTTTCAAATAGAAGTAAACTCTCATTTTTGAATTAGTTTGTACAACATATTTCACAATATATGTAAGACAATGTCAATGATATATTTATAGTTCAGTGAACTCATTTGAAACATAAAATTGGTTCAACACATCTCTTCAAATGAGGTCCTGTAAAATAAAAATGTAAAACAAAAACACACATGTTAATAAACCCATAAATTAATATTCAAGGTATCTGAACTATGTAAATATATGTGTAATTTGTATGTACTTACTATGTGAAATTGCACAAGATGTTGATGTTCGATCCACTTTAACATTTAAATTTGCATAAATTGTAATTGAGACCTGAATAAGAGGTATATAAGTTCTCTAAATTGGTATTGACAACACAAACATACATGTAATTAAATTATATAAGTACATATATATAAAAGTAATACAATAATGAAAAAACTTACATGTGTTTGATTTAAATGTAGTCATCCCACTGTACCATCTGCATCCTCTCTCTTTTGCAATGCATCTATGATTGTCTCATGCTCATCCATTGAAATTGTCCATAATACCTTATTGGCAGGTCTCCCTTTGTATCTTTCTAATTTGATATTTGTTGCCACAACCAAATGAGAATAGTGTAAAATCTTCTTTTCGGTTTGGTAGTCTTCAAATGTTGGCAAACCATTTCTTCTTGTTAGGTATCTACATAGCCAGGTGCCAGCTACAACAGCAGACCCGATTGGATACTCAAAACCATCATCGTCTACTTGATGACATGTCAATTTTTTCTTAGGTTCCACACATCTAGCTAGCCAATACTTAGTATGTTCATCATTATCACTAGGTGCAATAATAGCATAAACATGTCCTACAAGATAAGATAAAGTATACAAACACTTTAATCACATGAGTGTACATATGCAAATTATATAAATTGAAGCATGAGATCGCAAAAAAAATCTAATTAAATTGTGCATACTAGGTTCTATGAGGTCTAATATACGATCATAGTCTTCTGATGCAAAAGTAACATTCTGGCCTTCATTTACTATATCATCTTCAAAATGCGTGTCAGTAGGTGCTAATGGTCTTTGTTGCCAATCTTGAACCCATTCTGTATTTTCACATTCTTCCCATTCACCTACAAGACAAATTTGACAAAAACAAGCAAGCTCCCTAGTCCATATAGTCCAAGTGTTAGAATCTAAACTCCTAAATGAATGCCATTTAGCTGACCCACTAATTGTATCACAATCATATCTTGAAGGGATATTATTTTCTTCAACTAGGTAGAAGAAACGTTTGATTGTAGAGTTCTGACTTGATCTTGTGTATAAATATTTGTTACACCATTCGACAACCTCATGTGCATTTTTTAATTTAGCTTTTTCCTCAAATTTTAATTGCTCTCTACTAAGGGCTCTCTTCACACATGCACCAGCACCATCATGTTCTCCTTTACCATGTCCAGCCTCAAAAAAACTCCACACATGTTGGATGTTAGTTTGCCTATGTGTCCTACTCAACCAATAGAACATTCTAGCATTCTTGAATCGTTCTGTACAATTATCTGACCATATCCAATGTTGTGTCATTTGAATTTGTCTCTCTTTTAAATTATCATAAAAGACCTTGAAACAATATTGGACAAACTTAGATGAATGGAGTTTATTATCACTTAAATAAAAATGGTACTCTCTCAATATTTTTCGATCCTCCTCTGTACTATCAGGTGCATGCCTATAAACTATATGAACATAAATTGTTACTTGCACTAAATTGTAATATTGTGGTTGTACCTCTTCTTGCGGTGCAAGCGTGTAGTTCTCTGCAAAGTCAACAACTGAAAGTATAGTACCAATTGGAAATGTATTCTTACATATGTGAAATTGTCCATCAAGCCATCTAGAATATTGAGAGTGTCTAACATATTTTGGTATGATCACACTCTTAAACTCATCCATAAATGCATGACAACTAACTTTATCTGTAACTAGATCACACCTTCTTCCAATCTTCCCATCCTTCAATGGATATTCAATAGTTTTGAATCTTTTTACCTCAACTAATTGTTGTCCAAAAGTAGTCAAAGCATTTTCATGCAAACATTCATCTAACAAAGAAAGATTGCCGCACATATCACATGTACTAGAAAGACATGCATTGAAAAGAAAGTATTGATCATTAGGTGGCTTACAAAACAAACCTGATATGATATCTTTTATAGTTTGAGGTGGTATTTTTATACCACATTCTTACAACATTTCTTTATTATGCATGGTACCACGTATAGATCGAAATACATCATAATGGTAATGAAATTGAATATGCGTTTTACAACAACATGTGATTCTTTCCTTGTTAATCCTTACATACCATGGTTTACACTTTTCAAAAGATCTTTGACTAATGGTAATATTTAATACCTTACCATCTACAAATTTTTTAAACAATTCAATTTGAGTCATGTCCAAAAGGTGTTTAGGATGTGGATCACGTATTTTTGACCCAATTCTCAATTTAAGAACATCTCTTGAATTAGGTGATACTCTTGTATTATCATGCCAAAAATTTTCAATCAAACTTTTGATTTCACTAGTAAGTTTCATATCACATCTCGGGAGTCTACCACTAGAAGTCCATAAAAAATTTGCTGGATCACATTCAAAGTTAACCCTTCTCTTTATAGGTCTTTCTAAAGTCTTATGATTCACATTAAGATATCCACTTATGTTGCTAATCAATCTTTTCTTAGATGTTGATTTGTTAACTAAAGTTGTTGTTATTGCTCGTCGTGTTGCATTCTTATCTTTAGACTGATTTCTCTTTCCAATAATATCAAAGGCACTAGCAATAGTGGATACAACTTGTTTTAAAGAATCATTTTTATTCTTGGGTTTTGCATGCATTGCCAACCTTCTCATTACTTTTCGCATTTTAGACATTTTAATTAGTTGCAACATTAGCTGACATTCAAACCCAAATTTTTTATTATAAAAAAAATGCCTATACAATCTATTAGCATGTGTCCTAATTTGTCTCCATGAAACCAATCCCTCAAGATTATCTAACAGATCATTAGGAATATGAAAATTATGTTTAGACACTTTACTATCATCCTGACATGTTTGTTTAGTAGTTGGTGTTTCTATGTCTACATTCATGCAATTTTTATTTTCAAACAGTTTACTATTTTCACTGTTATTTGGGATTTGAATATCATTTTCAAATTTTCTTGGTATTTTTTTTGGGGCAGGCATTTCAATTGGAGTGTTTTGTGCATAATCGTTTGACAATTGCTTCTCATGACGAAAATCTAAATCGTTTAAATCATAACCTACTTCTAAAAAATCACCAATTTCATCATGAGAGAAAATTCGAGGGTTTGGAGACACACCTGTATTGAATGCATGATTAGAATGTGCACCTGAATTTTCTTGTATCGGGTTTTCTTCTTTGACCTCTTCATCCATCGTGGTATCCTCAATGTCTTTCTCCTTTGAAACATTGTTCAAGTCTCTAATTCTCTATCTTCTCTCTCGTTGACATTGTGCTTCATTCTCTTTATTTGTTGTAATCTCCTCATCTGTCAGAACTTTTGCTTTCTTCTTTCTTCGTTGTTTTGATCCCATGTTTGCACCAATTTTGAATTTGAATTAGTAGCTTGCAAATTGTATAAGAGGACAACAAAACATAATAAGCATGACGAAATTCGGTGTTGCAGATCAAAACTGTTATTCAATCATTGAAATTGGGTCGGTGGGGCAATTTTTGGGGCCCAACGGGTACATTAGAAATGGGTACCCGATTGCTTGAAAATTGGGCACCCGATTCTTTAGAAATCGGGTACCCAATTTTAAAAAGAATCAAGTACCCAATTTTCAAACAGTCAGGTACAATGGTTTAAAGCAATCGGGCACCCGATTTTTGAATTACAAATTGAGTGCCCGATTCTTGAGACATGAGCGGGAATTTGGTATGGCTCCTGACTTTTGCATGGGGTTTTGCCTTGGGGAAAGGCATGGCATAGGCTTGGTCCCACCAAGTCATGCCTTTATGATCTTTTTTTTTCTAAGGTATTTAATCGACAATTTTTTGTATTGTCGTAATTTTTTTTAGTCATTCCCTTTGAATTTTTTGACGAGACAAAAACCCATTATAGGTCTTACTGTTCTGATTTCAAAAATGTAAATTTTATGGTGTTATCAGTTTATTTTCTATTTTTCCATTATTTATTAATCAAAACTATCTCCTAAATGTTGAAAAGTGACATTCACTAAAACTTTAATAACTTTTTTATTTTATAATTTTTCTTAAATTAATTTATATGTCATCAATCTAAATACAATTCTTTTGATGTTAATTTTTTTTTTTTTTGAAAAAAGTTAGATCTTGATCAAATTATGTGGTCCGTACACGAGAGGTTTTAAAATTTACCTTTATAGCCAATTAATAATTAATAATAATAAAATTATTCAATAAAAAATTAAGGAAAAATATTCTCATCAATCTTAGGTGTATTAGATAACTCCCTTTAAAAGGATTTGTGAAAATTCATTTATTTGTGTCAAATTATGGCATCCGTACATGAGCGTGGTATGGTCCTGAAATAAGCATTTTGAAAAAGTGGTTTTTAAAGATCCATACCAAAAAATTAATCTATCATATGGGTACACAAATAAATTACATATTCAAAAACTAGATTCTGAACACTTAAAATTTTATTTTTGGAGTTTTTTAATATTCAATCTCTAAATACCTCAAATTTTGACATCAATTGACATAAAATTTCAAAAATAGGAAAAATACTTCCACTTTTTGGCCAAAAGTGAGACCCAACTTCTTGCACTGACCCATAGATGAAGTATCAAAACCTATCATAGCATTGTTGGCAAAAGAAGTAGATAAGAATGTTGAGTACTTTGGAAAATATAAGGAAACCAAAACCAAGATTACAATTGGACTGAAAACAACTAGATTAGACATGAAGAGAAAGAAAATGGTAAAGAATTTTGAGAATTCACTAAGCAAAGGTTAAAAAAAAGGGGTGTCATTACAAATAGCACAAGGCCAAGGTGAGGACCAGTCTAATGATAATGAAGGTAGTGAAGAGGAGGAGGAAGAGAATGTAGAGAAGAAAGGGAAAGAGATAGTCGTGGTCAAGCCTAAAGCTAAGAAGGACAAACAAATTATGATTGTTGAGCCCAAGGTGAAGGAGAGTTTGAAGAAATATATCATTAAACCCAAGCCTACTCCTTAGATCCAAACCACACCGAGAACTGGGGCAACCACCACTACAACACTAGTTGAGTCACATATGAGATTTTATAATTACTATAATAAATGATTTCAAATTCAAATAAAAATGAACATCAATGATAAAATCTCATATCATGCTATTGATTTACTTCCTCAATGCTTTCTTGTTAAACCTTGAATTTCTTAGATTTCCTCCTACATTATATTTCCAGGGTTTTTATACACAACATTAACCCTTGCTAGAGCTAGTATCTTAACATCAAGGTGATATTTAATTCTAAAACTAGCTCTGAAGTAGCAATAATTGAAAATAATCTCTCAAACGTTATTCCATAGTACCAAATTTTATCTTTTATGTTTCAAATCGTGTATCATATTAATTGCTAACTTTATTAATTGTGGGAATACTTTGATGTTTTTTAATGAACCCACCACGACAAAATTCAAGTAAAGAAACACAAAGGATATGCTATAAAATATCAATTAAATTGATTAGATTGGTCAAAAATATTTTTAATGATATGATGCTTATGTGACAACAAACACATAAATTCAATATTGTGTAATTTTTTTAAATTTTTTTTGAGAAAGTAAATAGAAATAACATTATTAAAAAGATTAAATATTAAATCTAAGTATTTGGAAATGGGAGAAACTAATAGTTGATTATTAAGAAAATAATTATAAAGTGTTTATAGATTGGAATGAAGTAAAGAACATCGGTATTAACTTTATAGGAATATCATTCAAGCAAATCTATAATTTGAATAATCATATAGTAAATTATTTTAACTAACAATAATTCTACCAAGAATTCCTATTAAAGTTTACCATATATGTCGAAATTCAAAAAAGTTATTGTAGACAACATTTTACAAAATAAATGACAAATATAATATTTCCACAAGAGTTATAAATGTTAAGTTTAATTTGCTAATGATAAAAAGCATTGATACCACATATATAATTTATTCCAAAGTATAAATTTATGTACTCTTATAATTTTGTTTAAATCTTATCATATTCACTTTTACTTATTTATTTAAATATGCATAAATATTTGTCTGTCTTTTTTATGGCAAGGAAATGAATTAGATATGTGTTTTATTGTAACCACATTCTATACTTTACTATATTATCTCTATTGTATCAAAAATAAATAGTAAGTTGTTATATCTATTAATATTTTTCTTAATATTGGTCTTGACAAAACTGTGTATTTTATTTGAGGCACAAATCTCTCCAAAATTATCTTTAGCTCTAAAATATTGTCTTGTCCTCAAATTTGGTTAGTTTTTACTTGTTTAAAGTTGTAATCTTGTTATAAGTAATTTTTGTTTGATTTATCTAAACTCAATAATATCTTCTATATCAAGGTTTATATGTAGAAATATATTGGTTGTAGTACTTATCACCTTCTCAGTATATTCAAACACATGACCATGTTTTATAGCAAGGATGGTGGTTTCATGTGATAGGTAGTTCTTATGGAATTGAGCACCTTCTTTTTCGAGAACCATTCCCCATAAAGTAACATCTACTATTGTTCTATAATGTTAATCAACCTTATGGCACATCTACAAACCTTTGTTAATCAACCTTATGGCACATCTACAAACCTTTGTTAATCAACATTATGGCACATCTACAAACCTTTGTCTCATCATTTCTCCTTGTTATTAAGTCTAGTTCCACGTAGATGACAAGTCCAATAACATCATCAACTAAAGTATTACTCTTTCTTGCATCTTCATTGATAGGTGTAAAAGAGAAATGATGTTTTGGGATGGAGAGGTTGTCATCATAAAGGGATCAACTCCATAAATCTATTATAGAAAAGTCTAGAACCATAAAGTAAACCAAAACCTTGATTAAAAAATTGATAATAGATTGAATGTTTTTAAGAGATGAGAATTGCCTTTAGACAACTGGTGTAGTATCACATACCTTGAATTTGTTGCTATGACTAAATATTGTCCTATCAACAATAATTGCAATTTATATTTTTATCAATATAGAAATTCAAAAAGAAACTAGAGAATACAAATAGTTGGCAATAAGTTTATCGTTCCTCTGAAGTATGTTTTTCAAGCTTAACTCTTATGAACCCAACAATGGTTTGTGATAACAAACTAAGAAAAAATCAAAACTTAGATTTAAAAATGATATTAAACTAAAATATTTTTAAAATATATGGATGTCAATATCACATATTTTGAACTTCCTAGACGTTGTGTCTAGATATTATCCTATCAACAATAGTCACAATTTATATTTTCTTCAAAACATAGGCCCAAAACAAATAAAAAAACACAAGCTTAACTCTTATGACTTCAACAATAGCTGCAATGAATGCACCAACTAATGAATTATCAAAAAAAATTTAAAAGATTACCTCAAGTATCGAAGACAACTTTATTTTTGCCAATTTTGAAGATAGACTACATAAAAATAGGAAAAATTAATATATGTAAAAAAAATTAAAATATTCATGTAACAACATAGATAAAATATAACATAAACTATTATTGTTAATAAAATTGATATTCCAATTTGTGTTATTTTAAGAATCAAAGTTAAAGATCCTATAAAAATCAAACCTAAAGTATGTTATAAAAGTCAAACTTAAAGCTCCCACGTTCAGTGTCCCCCAAACGTTTCCAAGACACAGACACCTAAAAAAATGTTGAGACCCTTCCGCAAATAATGCCATAAAAAATCTACTACTTCAGTTTTTTTTAACTAAAATTCAATATGTATTTTGAGTTCTAATAAATTAGCCAAACGGTCTTGATAAATTAGGAGAACCTTGAAATAAAATTATGAAATTTTCTACATTCTTCACCCAGACCACAAAATGAGACACGAAAGCTAGAAGTGAACAAAACTTACAAAGTTTTTTTAAAAACATTTCAATCATTCTTATTATTAGCTTAGAGGCATCTTTTGGTCACATACTACCACCACTATGACTACATGGGTGCTGAAGTAAATTTTCCTTCTTGTTGATGATGAAAATAATTAATCCACGTGATATTTTTTCCTTTACTTTTTGACATCTACAATTAACTGAATGACAAAATTTTGTTTTGGCCTCAGCTTGTACAATTTTTAAGAGCCGAGTTTTGGAGCATCGGTGCTACAGAAACTAAAAAACACAGAGTTGATTGATTTGGAGCTCACCCTTGGTGCTACTACAACAAATGTTCTACTCGAGATGTTTTCGAGCCATTTCCATATTTTTATTAAGAATGAGGGATTAGAGAAACGTGTTGAGTTCTTTAACAGGAACATTTCTATAATCAATTCAAGAAAATATTTTCCCAAAAAAGAAGTGAATGATATCACTTGTTAAAAATAAAAATGTGTGCCTTTTGCAAATCAATTTTAATAATAACCTTATAGATTTTTGAACCAATTTTTCTCTTAGACAAATTAAAGCCTTATAAATTAGAACTAACTATAAGATGAACTCCTCTAACCTACACCCAAGAACTTCAAACTCAAATAGTTTAATCCTATAGTAATTAAATAATTGTTTTACTCTTTTCACCCATTAGCTACATAAACAAACAACGGTAATAATAAAACTCACGACTTTTTACCTATAAAATCCCAGCATTACACTACGAGGAATAGCTATAATTCGTCCCCATTTAGTACGTTGAATAAAATGTTATAAAACAAAAAATTAAAATTTTATCAAACGGACAAACTTAGACAAAAAGCTCTGAAATCCACGTGTCGACATGAATATTCCAACGAATAGTAATCACTAATTTAGATATATTAGATTTTCAACGGCTAGTTTATTCCAACGTCTATATCCCAGTCAGCCGATTATTTGAGTCGATTTTTCCAGTTCATTCTGTTCCTACAGCTAGCTACTCTTCTTCATCTGTTTGCACAAGGCTCTTCCGAGTCTTTCATGCATTCATAGGCTCGTAAATTCTGAGGAGTCACAATGGACAGAATGTGGAAGAGACCCAATAACAGCAACAGTAAAAACAATCCTCCAAGCCCATATGTGCAAAGGTTTTGTAAATCTGCACCCTGTTCACCTGCAAAGGCTTTAGTTAAAAAAGCCATTAATGGCCCTGCTAGAGCTGATTCTTTCCACGTTGTGCATAAAGTACCTGCCGGGGATACTCCATATGTCAAGGCCAAGCATGTACAGGTATGCAGCCATTTTGGCTATTTATCTTTTATGGGGTTTCATTCATGCTTTAATTTTGTTGTATTTTGGTGAGTTGTGCTACGAGTCTGTAAGGGTTTTTATGCATGCCATTTTGGTTGTTTATGTGTTTGAGGTTTCATTTCTGCTTTGATTTCGTTCTATTTGGTGAACTGTTGTACGAGTCTGTAATGGCTGTTCATCCTTTTAGGTCTCTTTTCTACCTTGATTTTGTACTGTTTTGGTTGGGGTTTTACATATCAATAGGAGTTTGTAAGGGATGTTTATGTCGATGTCTTGAAGTGGTGAAGGTTTTCATGTTTTTGCGAGGCGCATCTAATCTTTTTGTAAATATGCTTTAAAATTTAGGAGAGGTTGGAAATAATACATGCAAATGGTTATCTTCCTAGTTATGCTCTGTTCTGTGAATTTTGGGGCTAACTGTTCTTGATTATATAGTTTAGAAATATTTATTAAGATTTGGGATAGATTGAAAAGAATGATTGCAAGAGGGTTATCTTCCTAGGTATGGTCTATCGTTGGAATTTTTGGGTTATGTTTTAAGGGGATGCCTTTTCCTTATTGCAGCTGGTGGATAAAGAGCCTGACAGAGCAATAGCTCTGTTTTGGGCTGCAATAAATGCGGGAGACAGGGTAGATAGTGCTCTGAAAGACATGGCAATAGTCATGAAACAGCAAAACAGGCCCGAAGAAGCAATTGAGGCCATCAAGTCACTGAGAAACCGTTGCTCTGATCAAGCACAAGAGTCTCTGGACAATGTACTTCTGGACTTGTACAAGGTAAACTAACTATCAGTCCCCAAATACTATCATAGATTTCATATGAGTATGGTGTCTCGTCTATTGTTTTAACTTGATGGGGTTTTGAACACATCTTTCCAGAGATGCGGAAGATTAGACGACCAGATTGCACTGTTGAAGCACAAGCTCAACATGATTCATCAGGGCTTGGCATTTAATGGGAAAAGAACCAAGACTGCCAGATCCCAGGGGAAGAAATTCCAAGTCTCTATAGAACAAGAGGCTACAAGATTACTGGGAAACTTGGGTTGGGCATATATGCAACAGTCCAATTACGTTTCTGCTGAGGCTGTATACCGGTAGGTACAATAGTCAAGATTCCTCTAGATTAATTAAGGCATCGTATGGGTCTTCTTATATATCTCCTAGTTCAAGTTTACCTTGGAATGTTCAGTCATGGCTTAACATTTCAGTTGTCTTCACTATTTATGAATACAGGAAAGCGTTGTCAATTGAACTAGACAACAATAAGATGTGCAATCTTGGTATATGTCTAATGCACCAAGGAAGGGTTTCTGAGGCCAAATCAATGCTACAGAACGTAAAGCCAGCATCTGCAAATGGGCCATGGGGACTTGATTCTCACTTGAAGTCCTACGAAAGAGCCCAGGAAATGCTAAGAGAGCTTGAAGGGAAACCCACCAATTATAATCCCCTTAAGGAAAGCTCAGCCGTTGAAAGCCTCAAAAAGTCTGTGTGGCAATCCCTGCCATGTCCATGGAAGCATGCTGAAAGTCATCCGAATGAAGAAGAGAAACCAAATCCTGTCTCTGTTGATTGGGACGCCACTGCACTCCATGCAACATCTGGATTTGGACCATTCCCCTGCACTGATTGGGACTCGGACAAAGATGAAGATGGTTTCGGGAATGAAAATATGAATTCAACTAGCAAAATCAATACATCAGCTTCCTTTCAAAGCAGGAACTCGTTTTCATTTGCTCAAAATACAGAAATCTTGAGCCAAAGGCTTGATAAGATTTGCTTGAAAGAAAATGGTATTGCGAAAGGCTCAGGTCTGAATATTGCAGCTCCACCATTTATCT
Organism: Cupressus sempervirens; assembly: GCA_028749045.1. Lineage (NCBI taxonomy): Eukaryota > Viridiplantae > Streptophyta > Pinopsida > Cupressales > Cupressaceae > Cupressus > Cupressus sempervirens. The sequence goes on along the minus strand of CM053785.1, from coordinate 593,216,271 downwards.
CTAAACATGTCTGTCAAGGAGACCAGCAGTCCTTATTTTCAAAAGGGTTCGGACAAAACATTGATCAGAGGGCATTTGTTGCATCAATGGGAAAAAATGATTACTCTAGGATGCCATTCGAGGAAAAGAGAGTCTTGGGTACAAAAGCAAAGAGACCTATATTTCCAGATCAAAGCTTGGAGAATGAAACAAGTTCTTCATATGTTGAGCAGGCAATGGAGAATGAAATAATGCCTTCTTTTCTAGGCCAGAATGTGGAGAGTGAAATAATGCCTTCTTTTCTAGGCCAGAGCTTCCAAATTAGTTTGGAGAGTGAAATAAACCCTGGCATAGCAACAAGGCCTTGTTCTGCTGGCCAGAATTTGCAGAATGAAGAAGCAAGGCCTTTTTTCCTATGCCAGGGTTCGGACATTGAGTCAAAATCTTCTTTTCTAGGCCAAAGTTTGGAGGAAACAAGGCCTTCATTCAATGTTAGCCTGAAGAATAAAACAAGGCCTGCAACTAGGAGGTCCTTGTCATTTGAGTCCATTGGTGTTGATCTTCCTCCTTTGCCAAAGAAGACCATGAAAATTACAGAGGACAACAATATTGCTGATCCATGGGATACTTTGGGATTCATTGAAGCTCCAGATAGCAAGGACTTTGAACAAATGACGGTACCTGCCTTCTCTGAGGTACCCAATTCAATCCATCCTGCTCAGCAAAGGAAGTGTCATGGCCGCCTTAGAGTCTTTCAGGAGATGACACTTCCCTCAAGCCCTAAGGCCTGAACTAAATTGTAGTGTAGGAGCGCATGCTCTCCCTGCATAAATATTGTTTTTCGCACTTCAATCATAAGCGATTATTTGATATGATGTTAATAGTGTAGTATATTTAGCTTTCTGGACATTTCCAGAGGGCGTGAATTTTCTCATATCAGGAGAACCAAGGATTGTAGGCCGGCCTAACAGAATCAGCGGCAAAGTTGTGAAGAATGTTTGATAGCACAAAAGTGCTCATACAAAAATATTTATTCATTTATTCATTGAAGTGAGGATTGCTGATATGTATGCATCCAAAAATATATGTAATCTATTATGTGTGTCTTGATTTTATTCAGATGGGTTGGTTTCTGTATATAACTAATGTGTAGAGTTTTGAAAGTAGTTTAGTTGTTGATGCCATGACTGCTCAAAACTTCTTGGCACTGAAACATGTTGAACACAAAGCAAAAATCTTCCTACTTCTAGTCATGGTAATGTTTTATGGTAATGGCCAGATGTTTTACAATCTCATTCCAGTTATCACCATAAAGTCCTGAAGCTTCGAGGAGAAGCCAAGTTTCTTAGTCGGACCGTCATTAACACCACCTACTCTCTCAGTCAGAAATTCCGTAGGTACAAAATTTGTTGATGGCATTGAACACAAATCCAAATTCTTCCTACTTCTGGTGACGGTAATGTTTTATGAAACAATAAGCTTGACAAGAACTGCAGCGAGGTCCAACGAAAAACATTTGGAACAATTTCACCTTCAATGTTCACCGTCTAACCAAAGATTGATGACCCATTTCTCTGAACCAGTTTATTTGCGTCATCTGGCATTGTATGGACCTGATTTCCTCGTCTGTTTACATATTAGTAAAAGGATTTTCACGTTACTCACTACATTGTCCGTTATTTCTATAATTTTTTTAGAAATAAAATTGTTGTCGATGGGTCAAATTCCTTACAATTGATTTAGGCCTAGCATCATTGTTCTTTGTAGCACTGGGATTTGTGGGATTTGTTGAATTGTTTCAAGGAGCGCCAGTTTAAGTTTCTTTTACTAATACTATTTATAGGCTGTGTTTAATATGTTTATTTTGTTTTGAAACTGATAGCGTGTCTTTTTTTAATCAATTGTTTCGAACAACAAAAACAAGGAGCATAAGTGCTAATTTAGGTCATGCCTTTAGGGTCCCTTTGGTTGCTGGTATGTATGAATTGAAAATTAGAATAGAAAAATGGAATGAGAATGGAATTAAATTATTATTTTTTTAATAAAAAAACAGATTGGGAATAGGAATGGCTATTCCAGTTTCAACTATTTTTTAGCATAAACATATGCTCATTTTAGGGGCAAAATTAGAATATGTCTTCCTATTCCTACCTATTCCTAGTTCTGATTGAGCGTACCAAACAACGAATATAAAATATATTCTAATTTTCTCTTCCTATTCCAGTGCTATTCCAGCAACCAAACGGACCCTTAGTGTGCTGGGTTTTGAGGTAAGAGTCTAATCAAATTGTACATATAGAATTTTGAACATTTAGTAACGATGACATATTCATAAACTACAAGCTTACTAAACATTGTACACATATTAGGTGCATACAAAATTTGATTTGGTGAAGGAAAGATTAATGAAGAAAAGATTGCATATTGTGATTGATTTTAAATTTATAACTGATGATAATATCATAAAGGTTAAGTCACTTTTGCATAATTTAGAACTCGGTTGAATGTTTCAATTTGGGATGCAAAATAAACTATACATATTTTTGTTAGAAGTATTTTCATATTCTTACATCTTTAGAATGTAAATTAACTATTGCATTAATCCATAAACTTAAATTTACAACTAATAAATAATAAACGGTTTAAACATAAAACAATAGATAATGATAAGAGTAGAAAAATACCTTTTATTGTAGAGTAGATAAATATTAAAATTTAATTTATAATATATTATATAAAAAATTATTTTCTTATTAGAAATGTTAGTATAAAAAATTAGATCATCAATAGTTAACACTATTCACATATTTATATATCAAAAAATAAAAATACTAAAAAATTAAGAAATAAATAGTATTTATAGTATTTTTATCTATTTTTATAATATTATTAAACATTTTATATTTTCCAAAATGAATTTTTTTATTTTTCTTGGTGAATTGTATGTGGCAAAATTGTAGATGAGATAGGATTGTGACTGAGATGAGAACATGTAAAAGAAAAAGAAGTGATTAAGCTCTTTTAATGGTCTTGTACCATAGATAATAAATTGCATTAAATGATGATATGACATTTTTTTGCTAATTAAAGTTTAAAAATACTAATTTTTCATTGTCTTTTTTAAGAGTAGCCAATATAAATTTAAATAAAATCATTATTTATATATTTTAACTCACTAAAATTTACCAAACTTTACCAAATCCAACAGTCATTAAAAAATCTTGGAAGTGATAGGTTCAAATTATTTGTTGTTGGTATCAAACGATTCCAATAGTTCTCTGTCGTAGGCAGGAACTAATAATAATGAAAAATAAATATAATAAAAATTAAATACAAAAATAAAAGACTAACAAAAAATATATATAAATGACAAGGCAAATTAAAAAGAAGGAACAATCAAAGTCATATGGAAGGATCCTTCAGACTTACCATTGGATGAACAATAAAGGGTGTGTTTGAAGCAACTACTTGCGGAATGTACTCTTCTCGGACAAGGAGGGTGTTCTTAGATGTGCCCTAACAAAGAATGGTGAGTACAATATCAAGGAAGGTTATGCAACATCTTGAGAATATGAGGCCTACAACTAGAGCTTACAATTTTTGTTGGAATAATGTAGTGGTACCAAAAGCAGGGTGTTTTGCTTGGTTAGCATTAAAATAGTGAATTCTTACGAGTGATAAATTAACCATGCTCCGAAAAACACAACCTTTTAATTGTGTTCTATGTTGTGAAGAAATTAAAACAATTGATCACATGTTTTTAAATTGCTCATTTGCCACACAATGTTGGCAATTTGTTCTTTCAAAATTATGCTACTGTATGCCTCTACCTAACACTTTATGGGGTCTTTTTCAATCATGGCCATACTTGTTTTCAAAATCATTATTTCATAGCATCTAGAAATGTGTTCCTGTAGTTGTGGTATGGGCAATATGGTGGGAGCCTTCTTTGAGCCACTTGCAAGGTCAACTTGAGGTAAATATTATGGAGACTGTGAATACATGTTTGATAAATAACAGATGCAACCATCATTTTTCTCCTTAGGATGGCAACATGTTGAAAACATGGAAAGGGTTAGATATCCCAATGATAACAACTCCCAATCCTAAGGGCCAACAAGATAGTAGATAGAGCACCTATAAAATGGATTCCTCCTGGACATGGTTTCTATAAAATTAACTTTGATGGCTCATCCTATAGTAATCCAGGTCAATTTGGAATTGGGGTTTGGATAAGGGATCATGATGGGTGACTATAGGTTGTCAAAACTTGCCCATTATCTCAAGGTACAAATAATGTTGCTAAGGCACAAGTGTTGGTAGAAGGAGCAATATTGGTAAAACAAGGTGGTTACGAAAAAGTGCATATTGAGGGTGATTCTCTTATCATAATTAAGGCTTGCATTACAAAAAAAATACTAAATTGGAGGATTGCATACATCATGAATCGTATTTGGCAGCTTATAGACTCCTTTAGTAGATGTAGAATATCTCATGTGTACCGACAAGGCAACAAATTAGTTGATTATCTCTCAAATTTGGGGTGTGATGGTGTCAGTGTTTATTCTTTTAACCTGACAATAGACTGCCAATCATACCCCGCCATCAATGAATTGGAAAATGTGGAAAGATATGGATGAACTCGCATGTGTTTAATAAGTCCAAATTGCTATTAGGTTGAGGCAACAATTATTCCATCAAAGGACATACTGTTTGAGCCCTTTATTATTCCTCCTAAGTAGAAAGAAATGATCGAAGATGTGGATCAATTAATTAGGAAGGAAAAGAGGTGCTTGGATGTTGGAGCAAATTTAATTATGATTGGTGCATACAGTGTAAGAAGACATTCAAATTCCTTGTGTGCTGATGCTATAGCAAAAATAATTGGGTGCCTTGGCCTTGAGAAAACTATGTTTAAAGCAGGTAGTCTAGTACTGCTTGAGTGGTTTGTGGGAAGACATGGATCAAGGGTTAACATCTTTGTGCATCATTCTCATGTAGGAAAGTTGGAATGCATTAGAGATGGAGCCATTGGAATATTCCAAGCTCTTTATCTCAAAGCCACAAACGTGGGCCAACTATCTTTTTTCTAGATATTCAAGGGAGATCAAATTGCAATAAAATCAGTTCATGTACTTATTGTTGTTCAGGATATTAGCATTAAATATGTTTATAATGGTTGACATATTATCTTCACTACATAATAGAAATGTGAGAATCTCATTTCAAAGTTCCCCATAACTTTTTAAGTTACTAAAACTTGCATGAGTAGTGCTAAGATCACTTGCATCGAGTGATCACATAATTCTTTTGCTTGGAAGTGTGTATTGCATGGATTTATATTTTCCTTTGTTGGACTTATTATAAGTTTGACTCAATGTTTGAAATTGAATGGTTTTCTTTAGATTGATGCAAGATACTCTATGAATTATCTTTAGTCCTTTATCTTAGAGCAGTTATGGGAAACTCATGTGTGGCTAATCTTCATATGGAGGTGGCTTCTACTCAGAGGTTTTAAGTGCATTAAATGAAGTGTTTTCAAACTCTTATCACTTTGCCTTTTTTTGAATGACAATGAAGCCAAACATGTCCTAATTTAAACTCTGAGACTTTGGAATATTGGGATTTTGTTCCTGATCATATATATTGTACATGAATAATGAAATAGGGTTTTCTTGCTAGTTCTTTCCCTATGGAGTTTTTGAACTGGCTTTTATAATAATAAATATTATTTAGTGGCTTTGTCCACCTTTGCTTTTTTTTTTTAAAGAAGAAGGAAAAGTCAACAAGTGAAAATGAAAAAGCTACAAAATATGGACAAATTCTAGAGATACAATAAAACCCAAAAGAGAAATAAGAATGGTAAAAATAAGAAAAGAAGCATGAATATGTGTAAATAAGCAACATAAAATAAAAATAATGGTAAGAAAAGAAATTGATATAAAAATTAAAATGTGGATTTAAACATGCAACAAAATGATGTAAATCAATTGATTGACACACACATTATGTATAAATACACGAAAGGCAAAGAAGAAAAGACAAAAAATAGTTGATACTAAGAGAATATCTTGTGTGTTTATCCTCCAAAAATGCATCTTTCAATGGGATGCCTTAATGTGTTGTACACTAAGTTTGGATTTTGTAACAAGTTGTTCAACAATCTCATTCTTGTTATCATTGTAAGCTACCGAAGCTTCAAGGAGAAGCCAAGTCTCGTAGTATATCTAACTACCATTAACATCTACTCTCTCAATCATAAATTCCATAAGTATAAATTTTGTCGATGTGTGCTTGCATAAATATTCTTTGCCTTGAAACACTATGACCATAAACTCAAATTCTTCCTACTTCCAACAATGGTAATGTTTTACAAAGAAAATAACTTTACAAGGATTGCAATGATATTTAACTAAGGGCCCTTAAGGTCCAACCAAAACTTTTAGAATGCAACATCACTCGATTTCATCTTGCATAGTTCTAAAAAGTTAACAACTATTAATTTGGAAGCTCTAGGACCTATTAGGCCCCATTTTAATTGTTTTTTGGATTTTTTACACATTTATGCTTGATTTTCTCACTTATCTTTTTATTTTTCCTTGAACCGCCTAACACTTTTTGAGTAAATTGGTCAAACATATTTTGACCTATACCATGTATAAGTTCAAAACCATTTTGACTTATACCTCAAGGGTTGAATTTTGATTGGTTTCAATCCCTATACAATGTATTTTCATTTTCCTGCCTAGCACAATTGACCTTAATGAATTTGGACTTTGAAATTGCTATATATGGAGGCTTTTCCCCCTCATTTTCACATCTCAGATCATCTCCTTCCAAGCAAACATCACATCACACCCATCAATTGTAATCATCCACTCTCAAGTATTCATGTCAAGGGTGTATTCAATAGCTTTTTGGTGACTTCTATCAAGAAAGCAAGGACTTGGCTCCAAATTTTAAAGGTTGTCATCCATTCAAGATCTCTAGGTCCTTATCCATCTATTCCAAGGAAAATTTTCTATTGATTGTGTAAATTTATCTTCCATGATGGATTAGTAGAGAAATTCCCAATTGAGTAAGAAGGTCCATGTCCATTCTTCTTTCCTCTCCTTCTCTATCCAAGCTATCAAGCATACATACAGATCCATGATCTATGATTTGGTAGGTATAGATTCATTACATTGGTAAACACATCCTACATTATACAATGCAATAATTAAGCAAGCACTCATACATCTTTGTGGATATAGTGGATCAATATCCATCCATAAAGGTTTGACAAGCAAGGTGAATACTTACATCTATCTTCATTTGTATACTTTACTAATTTTATTACAAGGACACTTCTTATACAAGGTCTTGACCAAGGGAACCCCCTTCCTACAACAATTTTACATTCATCTTATGTGGAGGTGCATATTTATGGAGCTATAGATTCAGATTTACAAATTTGCAAACACAGTAATAGTCACAGTCCAAAGATCTTCAATTTTAGCCCTTTCAACCATAGGTCAAACTATTTTCAACATATACTTGGTATAGGTTGAACATGTTTTGACTTGTTCTTACAACCTTGAGATTTTGACAGCCAATAGACACATTGTTTAGGTTTTTGGATCTAGATCAATTTCCAGTTGCATAATCAACTAAAATTGGTACTCTAAACCACGAGCCCCTAATATGAAATATTGATCAATATTATCAAAGTCCTAACCAAAAGATAATCAATTTTCATCATTAATTTGATTAGATCATCAAAATTGCATAATTCATCAACATCTACAATAATCATAAAAGTTCTATTAAGTCCTAAATATTGACATTCATTGATAATTAATTTTTCTAACATAACAATTAAATTGAACCCATTTTCCATTTACACATGAAAAAGGCATTAATTCAATGAAATTGAATTAAATCTCTAAATATATCAATTAATTGAACTAAATATTCAAAATCTGAGAAAATTTAATTGAATGAGAAAAGTATTTAATTATCTTCGAAATTAACAAAAACAAGGATAAATCCAAGATTGAGTGAAAAGTTGAGTTTGCATAAATAAAGAAATTAGCAAAAAAAACATTTAACTCAACTATGCATAAATTGAAAAAGCAAGTTAACTATTAACTCATATTTTATTGATTTGACGATGTTGTTGATTATATGTTATGGGTGATTTGGTTCAAAAAAGTTTATTGCATGATATCTGGTATGTTAAAGATTTGCATATTATTGCAAAGTTTAGTGTAGGTATATTTTGGTGGAGGTGGTTGTAATATGGTGGATTTAATCCCATATGATTGAAGGAGAATGCAAGTTCTTAGAGGAGGTGATCAATTTATGGTGAAGTTGATTCCACCTTGATGAGGTTGAGTTTAGAAGAAATTTATCAAAGAAGGGTGTGTATTTTAGTTAGATATTGGAAGAGAACAAAGAAGAGGTTATTAAAGGTGTTGATTTTAGTAGAGTTTGTTGAGGATTTCTCTCAATCTAAAAGGGTGATACTCCCATTTAACTCAATTTTGTCAATTTTTTTTTACATTTTTTTTCTTATGTTGTATGTTTGATGCAAGAGCATCCTAAGTGAATTCACAATCAATATCAACCAAAAGATTTAGATTTTATGTTGTTTATATAACATAAAAATTGGGGACATAATGGTAATGTACGATAAGGTGTATATTGAGCCCCCAATTTTAGGTGTACATCAGGTTATGAGAAAGAGGAACTTTGAAACACAATATTCAAAAGAGCCCAAATTAGATTAGCATAACCCAAAATGGATGTAAGGGGTGTCAATGTCTTGATTGTTCTTTCCCTTTTATTGTTATGTATTGATTTGATTATGTATTTAATGACTCGTTTTATTGCAAGTAGATTAACCAATTGAAATGCAACTAGTATAAAAGCACATATGATAGCTAAGAACATTAAAAAATCATATTTGATAGATCAAAGTAAGTTCTATGAAATGAAAAATAAAGAATCAGACTCGCCTTGAGGGCTAACAAAGGAGTGTCACTTCAAATCTAAAAATCAATTGTTAAATTCTAACAAAAATAGAAATTGTGCATAATTTTGAACCAAAAGACTAAAGTCTATAGATTATGAGAGTTTTGAGGCTCCATATAAGGGATGACTTGGTATGAGTTGAGGTCATCCTTGATTTTGTTTGTACTAAAAACTTGTAAATCTGGAACATTGACAAAAACCAAAAATATAAATTGTTGGAGGGGAGGGGCTTGCCTTGGTCAAACCCCTAGTTGAGAATTAACCTTGAAATGAGAAGTTATGTAAAAGTAAGACAAATATAAATATTCACCTTACTTGTCAATCCTCTATGGATGGATTTAGATCTCTTATCCACAAAAATGCATAGATGTGTGTATGTAGATGAACGATGTAGAATAATAATGTAGGATGTCTCCACAAATGCAATGAATCTATGATTTCTAAATCATAGATCCATGGATGTAAGTATACTCTTGAATTCTTGAAGGATGAACACTTGAATGCTCGTGCAATGTTGACAAATGTAAATCTTTTTCCTTAATGACAAACTCTACTATCTCCTAGAAGAAATAAGCTAGAACTTGAGAAGGAAATGCATGATTGGTGACATAAAGTGAGGGCTTTCAAAGAATTATTTCTTGTTAGACTTGAACTCCTTTGTTAGAGTAAAGGGCTTGGGTTAATTTAATTTAATTTATTAAATTACCTTAACTCCCTTCTTAAGATTTTCCTTTATGCACTTGCATTTTCATTTAATAATTAAATATTAATTATTAAATGTCAGTTACCTCTTAGGGTTTCCCATTTAGGTTTTATGATCTCCTTCTATAAGGATTGATCAATTGTAAATTTCATTTATTTTTTCAGTTTGATAATATAATTTTCCATATTCTCATAGGAAAACCCTTGCCTCTTCTCTGTCTTTTCTTCTCTATGACAAGTTCTTGCATGCAAGTTTTCTTGGAGTTTTGTGGATTTGTATTGCTCAAATCCTTCATGGTATCTGAGCTTGACCTATTGTAGCTTGTTCTTATTTGGAGAAAAAAAGGAGTGAGGGTTTGACATAACAAATCTGGTTGTTTTGGGTTTTTTTTGTGAAAATAGGGGGCCCTCTAAGATTCAAAGCACTTTGAGGCCAAACAAACCTCACGATTGGTTTAAGAAGACGTCCCTATTTTCATATTAAATTTGTCAATTTTGGACATTGGGCGAATTTGAGGCTTTTTTTTGCTTAACAGGGTCGTATGACCCTCAGCACACATTCTGAGGCAGGAAAATTAAATAAATCATTAAAAATGTATTTAAAAGTGATTTAAAAAACTACAGACAATATTAAAAATACCATTGTAGTTATCAAACTACTTGCAGTTTGTATTTAACTACTAGCAGTCACTGATCAACCAGTGGCCACCGATGTCGTCACTAGTTCACGCTGCCCACACCTGGCCTCTATCCACTCTACCAACTCCACTTAGTCATTGCTACCTCTGCTAGAAATTGTCATCACCTCCATCGATTGAGCCGCTAGTTTGCCACCACCACCCAGCCTATGGTCACATGGAGTCGAGGGCTTATTGTTTAGCCATCTTTCAAATTTTTGTTGAAGTTTGTAATTTTTCTTTGCTTTCTAAAGGCCCTAGTGGTTGTTTGGCTCTAACTTGAGCATACGATATCTTTTTTTGGAAAATAAAATATCACTGGAAAGCTAATTTCGAGACAGACATAATGATCAAGATTTTTTCCTAGTTTGATACATATTTTTTGCTCAAAGTTAGATGATGCTTTCTATTGTCGGGGTGTGTAACTTGCTCTTTTTAGCTCCATTTTTTATCCAAAAAAAGCATTGGAAAGCTCTTCTTGAGTACTTTCCATATTCTCTATCATTTCACCAATATTGTTTACAAGGTATTTGTGATACTCAATTAAAGCTTTTTTCTCTTTTCTTGTATACACATTCCTTCTAGCAGTTAGGGTTCATTTTTTTGCATTATGGGGGGGTGTTTTTCATTTTTTTTGTTACAATATTAGTATATTAGAAAAAATTAAAAACACTTTCTTAAAACAATGGCCGAGACCTCTTCTTGTCTAGTTCTTATAAACCCACATAACTATCACACATGGAAAATTGCTATGCAACAACTTCTCCTTTTAAAGGGTTTGTGGTCTTGTTTATATGTAGTGCAGTCAGTTTTTCAAAGTCAATATCAAACCTTGCAGCACAGGAATAAGATGGGCGAAGCCATGGGTTTGATTTCTTTGAGTGTTTCATACAACTTACAATTTCATCTTGATGAGTGTTCCACTCCTCAACAAATGTGGAACAAGTTCAAGGACTTGTTTGGTACCATCAACAAGTTTAGAGCACTTTAGATTGAGGTATAGTTTACTTCACTTGTACTAGATGCTTTTCCCTCTATTGAGGACTTTCTCATGAGGTTCAAATAGCAAAGAACTTTTTTACAAGGGTGTGGGAAAGAGAAGACAAATAAGGAGTGCATCTATATGATTCTATCAAAGCTTTGAGGAAACTTTTAGATTTTATCTTCTACCTTCCATTCCACTATGGATGCTTTGGGTCCCAAATTTACCATGCTTACTTTTGAGGCTTTTTGTGATCGACTGACTAAAGAGCAGTCCAACCTTACACAGTTGGATACTATCACAGGTTCAAAGACACAAGCATTGGTTTCTCAGACATCTACAGAGAAGCCAAAGCAGAAGCCGAAGCCCAAGATAGATTCATCAGGCAATGAGAGTTCCTCCAAGCCTACTCCTAAATCAGATGCTCAAAAATCCACTTTGAAGGGTAAATCTTCTAAGGCTGGCAAGTCTTCCTCCAAGACTAATAAGTTTACAGGTGATCCTTGTAGTTTTAGTGACAAGGAAGGACATCCAGTTTCTAGGTGTTGGAAACATCTTGAGGATTTAGAAGAGGCCATGCAACAACATAGTATTGCTTCTCCGAAGCCACCACCTCCTCCTTCAAGGAAAACACATGCTCTTTCTACGCGGGCATTGTCTTCTACAGCTACTTGGATTCTTGATTTAGGTGCTTCCCACCATATGACACACTCATCTAATTTGGTTAACTCACTTTCTCAGAGTGTTACTACACAGATTGCAGTTGGTGACTCCACACAACTTTTAGTTTTAGGTTTAGGAACTATCTCTTTAGAGGGTGGTTCCCTAGAAGATGTTGTCTTGGTTTTGGCCATTTCTACAAACCTCTTGTTTGTCTTTCATATTTGTCATTCTGGCTCTGGTAAGAAAGTTGAGTTCTCACCATATGATGTGGTTATTTGAGACCTTCATGATCCTAACTTGGTTGTTGCTACTGGGAGTACTGATCTACAATCTCACTTACATTAGTTTGATGCCTTTGAGAGCTCTGGTTCTATAGGTGTTTCTCTTATTGCTCATGTAGACACAGTGAGAAATATTTGGCATGAGTGTTTTGGCCATGTCAACTACAAATATCTACATCAAATGATTACACACAAGTTAGTGATTAGGATACCTTAGATCTCTTGTACTAACAGTGTTTGTCAAGGTTGTGCACTTGGCAAACATCACATGGATCCATTTCCAGTAGGTAGATCCACACGTGCTAAGACACTGTTGGAGTTGATACACAATGATCTTATGTCATTCCCCACTCCATCCTTTTCAGGTGCTTGATATGTGCTTACCTTCATAGATGACTTCTCTAGACACACGTGGGTGTACTTTTTGAAGTAAAAGTCTAATGTCTTTGGTTCATTTCAAATCTTTCATACATTTGTGGAGAAGCAATCTGGTCTTTCTATTAGGTGTATACGCACTAATAATGATAGGGAATATGTGAATCAGTATTTCAGAGATTTTTGTACTAAGCATGGTTTACAACATTAGTTCATAGTTCCCCATACCCCTCAGCAAAATGGGGTTGTAGAGAGAAAGAATAAGACATTACGGGAGATGGCCAATTGTATGATACAATCTCAAGCTATGAGTACTTCATTTTGGGTTGAGACTATCAATTGTGCCAACTATATTCAGAATTGCATGCCTCACAAGGCATTGCGACATTTGACTCTTGAGGAGGCTTGGACTCATGTCAAGCTCAATGTTTCTACATTTTGCATTTTTGGTAGTGAGGCTTAGGAATTTATTCCAGATGCCCAACGGAATGCCATGGAAAGGAAGAGTTGACCACTCATCTTTGTTGGCTACTGTGAGGATGTGAAGGCATACAGGTTGTTTGATCCTGATTCCAAAGATGTCTTGTTTTGTCGAGATGTCCAGTTTGATGAGTGTTATCTTCAGATGGAGCCTCCATCACTAGCTTCTCCCTCACTACCTAGTACTTTCTCTACTCCTCCACAAGATTATGCATCCTCTGAGAAAGATTTTGATATTGATCCCCCTTCACGACCTCCACCAATTGTTCAACGAGTGCCCAAGTGGGCTCATGATACTGTTGATGTAGCAAGACCCATGACAGGTGATCATTCAGATTCTCGTCGCACTCGTACTCAAACTTTGGCATTGGACTATTGAGTAATGCCATTTTAGATGATCCACAGAGTTTTTCACAGGTGACATACACTTAGAGTGGGAGACTTCAAGTATTGAACTATTGAGTAATGCCATTTTAGATGATCCACAGAGTTTTTCACAGGTGACATGCACTTAGATTGGGATAGGGCTATGGATGAGGAGTACTCTTCTTTGATGAAGAACCACACATGGGATCTTTGTCCTCTTCTGAAAGGAAGAAAGTTGGTTCGGTGTCGATGGGTGTACCGTACGAAGTATGATGTAGATGGTTCTATTGACAGGTACAAGAGACATCTTGTTGTGAAGGGCTTTTTACAGGTTGAGGGTATTGACTACTCCTAGACCTTTGCTCCTATTGCCAAGATGAATTCTATTCACCTTGTACTCTTGCAGCTTCACAAGGATGGACAAATTTTTAAATGGATGTGAAGAGTTCCTTTTTGCATGGAGACCTACATGAGGAGATCTATATGGAGCAGCCTCATGGTTTTGTACAGGGTTAGAGTAAAGGGTTAATTTAATTTAATTTATTAAATTACTTTTACTCCCTTAAGGTTTCCCTTTATGCACTTGCATATCCATTTCATAATTAAATATTAATGATTAAATGCCATTTACCTCTTGGGGTTTCCTATTTAGGTTTTACGATCTCCTTCTATAAGGATTGATCAATTATAAATTTAATTTATTCTTTCAGTCTGATAATATAATTTTCCATATTCTCAAAGCAAAACCCTTGCCTCTTCTTTGTCTTTTATTTTTTGTGACAAGTTCTTGCATGCAGGTGTTCTTCGAGTTTTGTGGTTTTGTATTGCTCAAATCCTTCATCCTTGAATGCACCTTGAAATCTTTCATGGAAATGATGACTTGAATGAAAGTATGAATTGTGATCTCAAGTTGATGACATGGGTAGGTTTCATGCATATGAATAATGGATAAATTGCACATAGAATTGATTACTTGTGTATATAATAAATGATCAAATGAAGTGAGTAAGCCTCCTTTTATACCAATTTTGAGATCAAATCTAAAGGGGGTCCACTGAGCTCAGGTGGGAAAAGATTGCAATCCCTAAAGTAAATATGATGAAAAACTCTTTAGAATCTCAATTCTTACTTGTGGTAAAGGACGACCTAAGACATTACCTAGGGGAATTTTCACATTTGGATTTCCCTCTAGGATCTCAACGGTGGAGGAAAAAATGGTTGAAATGAGCATAAACTTGGAAAAAGACAATAAATCCACCCATGTTCTACAAGATCATTAAAATTGGGGCTCTAAAAGTCTTTGTTTAAGTCAAGAATGTTCTGGAACAATACTTTTACAAACAATAAATTGATTTGTGTTTTGATTTTTTATCCTAATTTCTAGAAAGAGACCATATGTGTATAAGATTTAAAAAATTAAGAATGATTTCACTAAGATATATATATATATATATATATATATATATATATATATATATATATATAAATTTAATTGCATGTGTAAGAGATAATTAAAAGAAATGTAAGTAATTCTTTGATTTCTTTGATTTTATTTTCTAATAAGGTGACATTAATAATACAGTAGTATTTTGACTAAGATTGAAGATTATAAGTTACAAGAATTGATGAAATCATATAAATTTTACAATCTAAGAATGTATATGTATGAACTCATATAATTTTTAGAAAGACATCATATGTGTACAAGATTAAAAAATTAAGAATGATTTCACTAAGAAAAAAAAGATATATATGTAAAAAATATTTAATTTCATATATAAGAGATAATTAACAGAAATGAAAGTAATTTTTGGATTTATTTTTTTGTTAAGGTGATATTAACAATAAAGGAGTATATTTGTAAGAATGAAGATTATAAGTTATAAGAGTTGATGAAATTATAAACTTAAAGTTACAATCTAAGAAAGTTAAAATCTTCTCATAGTTTTAATATCCCTTTTTGAAGATATATATATATATATATATATATATATATATATATATATATATATATATATATATATATATATATATATATATATATATATATATATATATATATATATATATATATATATATATATATATACTTTTTAAAATGCAAAGTTTCTTTTAATATAATTTACAAAATTATAATTTTGATAGTAAAAATTGATAATTTTCATAACAAGATGAATGATTTATTATTTTTATAAATTTTTCTCTTAATTTATTCTATAACATAATTAGAAATTGATAACATTTCATTACAATGTGATTTAAAAGAATTAGAAAGTAATAATATTTCATTTACAATGTGGTTTTTATTTCATAAAATTTTAAGAAGGTAAGTTTCTCTTATTTCTCGCTATAATATTATTAGAAAGTGATAATATTTTACTTATACTAATAATATATTTTTGTAAGAAACAAAATGAATGCTTTTTTATGCCATTATATAATTGGGAAGTGAAATAATAAATTCATCTCCACAATATTATGATATAAATTCATTCTTCATTTGTTCAAATTATTTTATCAAATTCAAATCTAGAATTTGAATATTATGTACTTTTCTTTTGATTTAATTATAAGTTTATGGATGAAAAGATCGAATAAATTGCATTAATGATGACTAAATATATCTTGCATAATAGCCAAACTTCTTTAGGCTCGAATGATCTCCTATTTGCACTTGAATCAAATAGCTTAAAAGTCATCAATTTTTTGCATTAACATTAGCATTGGGGGATTTTAATAATGTTCATAAAATAATAAGACATGAAGCAATCGAAGGGTGAAAGCAAGAACACATTATTTATTATTTATTAAATTTATTATTGTGCAATGCACTTGAGAAGTAAATAATCATAATGAATAATAATAAGGCCAACATAATATGTAAGAAAACTATAATCTTAAATAATTTCAATTTCACTAAAATAAAAGAATATAACTTTCATAAATTATTATCACCGCACTCCTCACAAGACAAATCATTTGAAGAATTTTCAATACAGTTTAGTATGAAAACACACAAGAGTAGAAATCAAAATCATCAAGTAAGAACACTTATAGATTAACTTGAAATTTTTGAAATCATATGCTAACTTCTAAAAAAACAATGAAAAAATAATTTCGGTGTATAGTCAGAAAAGAAAACTTAATGGGAAGAGGGCTAACAGTTTTTTGACAAGAAAAAATTTATTTCTAAAACAGAGTTCCCACATAAAAACTATCGACTTAATAAATATAAACTCGTAAATATAAGATATTATTTACTATCATCATAACATGTTATCAATAATTGTTATGGCAATGGAAAAAAAAACAAACTCATTTATGTTTATCTATAGCTATAGTAACCATTAAATATATACATGGTGGTATACCATTTTTTTTGAGTTCTCGATTAATCCATTTTCTTTTGTTGAGTTATAAGAGTGTTTTAAACAACAAAACTTTAGGTGTAGCATATCTTGCCAACAAGAAATGAGATTATTTGGAAGCCTATGTGATAGAAACAATTGGGCTATTAGAGGTGACTCAACGAAGATCAATTGGACCTAAGCTCTATTCAAATTGAGTATGCATGACACACTTTCTTTGTTGAGTTATAAGAGTATTTTAAAACAACAAAACTTTAGGTTTAGCATATCTTGATAGACAAGCGATGAGATTATTTGTAAGCCTATGTGGTGGAAATAGCTGGGCTACCATAGGCGGCTCGACGAAGATTAGTTGGACCTAAGCTCTATTCATTTCATCAATTTGAGTACGGAGGTTTGCATTTCCACTTCCCTTTTGCTAAATTTTGTGCTACCAAATCATGGTGGATTGAATTAAGTAGCACATAGATGAAACAACTTAGTTCAATTAACAAGAATTACATCATTTATAACAATGATTGTTTGAACAATCAAATATTTCCATATGGACATGTAGGTGAATGGACTTATTGGAAATTCATAATTTTTAGACTTTTGTAGAATTATTTAACACATATAAATAAATTTCGTTAGTTTAGTTAAATTCAATAATATATTTTTAATTAGTATGATTTACACATCTCAAATTTCTTACGCATAACATTATTAACTTACTTTATCATTGTACAAATTGATTTTAATCTATGGAAAGTCAAATTTCTTATCGACTCAACATTGCATGCACAAAAATCTACTACTATACACTCATAATAAATTTTCCTATATATATATTTTTAAAGTCATCCAGTGTTCACAAGATACATAAATCTTATATAAAATTTCAAGAGACATAATTGACCAACTAGGTGAAGAAACCCAGTGGTTGCCAGGGCGTTTGATGATCGATATGGTATCATTATAGATCCAACCAATTATCGATTTTAAAAAGTCCCAAA
The DNA here is from genome assembly GCA_028749045.1 of Cupressus sempervirens. Classification (NCBI taxonomy): domain Eukaryota; kingdom Viridiplantae; phylum Streptophyta; class Pinopsida; order Cupressales; family Cupressaceae; genus Cupressus; species Cupressus sempervirens. The sequence continues at coordinate 593,198,388 of CM053785.1, read as the reverse complement.
AAATGACAACACATGTACTAATAGCCGATAACACATGTACTAATAGTCAATCACAAATGTACTAATAGTTGATCATTTTTTAGCTTTCTTGGTTGCTGATTGGTCCATTTGTGAAAAAAGTACTATTTTCTATGAGCGGCTATTGGGGGGTTGAACATAATGGGTTCCAAGTGAACATTTTGAAATGACACTTTTTGACTATTTCACACTCTACAACTTCTAGAGAGAGCTTGGTAAATATGGAAACACCTAAACCTTAGCTTTAAGCTCTTGAGTCACCTGTGAAGATTTGCCCAAAAAAATTACAAATTTTAACATTAAGATTGTTGTTGCATTCATATGATTTATATAAAGAGGTTAGAAGTAAATATAAATAATAATAATAATAACCAAATACTTCAATTTAGGAAACAAAAACCAGACAATTGAGGAATTAATTGTAGGTGTGTACAACTTATTGGATTTGGCAAAATTGGCGAATCCCCACATTTACAGTTCAGCTGGTAGAAGCCCTCATCGGAGGGAAAGATGAGATAAGTATGTGGATTCAAAGCCTTTCGAGGGTTTCATTTCAAGCCCTGGCAAAGGCAAATATTTTGAGGTCTTCATTTGAATGTCGGTTCCAGTGGGGCAGATTATTTAGCAGCTCTGGGTCAGCAGCAGGTCTAGTGATGGCGAATGTGACGAAAGGCAACTTCAAGGTTGCTCTCGAGGGCCTTCGCGGCCTTGTTAGAGATGCAAATTTTATTGCCATTGATTTGGAGATGAGCGGCCTTACCAGTGCACCATGGCGCGATAGTTTTGAATTCGACACATTAGATGTTCGATACTCCAAACTCGCCGACTCCGCCCGCAACTTCGCTGTCCTGCAGTTTGGAGTTTGCCCTTTCAGCTGGGACTCCACCTCTTCTCAATTCGTTGCTCATCCGTAAGCGTTTATATATTCATTCTTTATATTTATATTTGACACCGCAACAAGTATTATATACATGGCGAGCCCCAGATCAAGCTGGTTGCCTTTTCTAGCTTGCAGGCTAATTAAATCTTTTATAATTTGGCGAAGAACCGAGAAAACATTTTTATAGTCTATAACTATTTAAATTAAAATGTAAATAATATAAAAAACGCCCAGAAATGATTTTCCTCAACTGGTTTCGAGTGGGCTGTTGTAAAACGCGAAATGAGTGGTGCTGGTGGCGTTTCAGACTACCTTGCGGCCATGTTACAATTAAAGCGGCATGTTCTACTAGTTTAGATTTTATTCACTATTATGCTTCAACTTCTCGTTATGTGATGGGACATATCAAGATATAGACAGGGTTCAATTTCTGTCAAGGTTAGCGACACCATATTTAATTGGGCCCAGAATTGATCGAGTTATAAAATGGTCCGAGAGTAGGGGTGCGCGTGGCTGTAAGATGAAATAAAGAAAGAAAGACAAATCAATTCTTTTAAGATAGTCTACGGGACAGACTAACTTACAAACTGATTTTGCATTTCAGTCATTTTCCTATGCAACTTGATGATGAGTACCTCCAACTGCTCGATTTTCTCCTTGCTGAATAAATTAACCCAAGAGTTAGCTGTAAAGATATTTATATAACCGTCGCTGCTGTCCTTGAAGACATCACTCTAAAATGAAATGCATTTCTGTGGCCACTTTTTCCAAAGTGCAAAAAATCCTTGCTCTTTCTTCCTAAGCTTTTTTTGGTCTTTTTCAATGTCCAGTTTCACAGTGAAGTTGATGAGAGCTAGGTTTGATTGAGAAGAATTGATTTACTCATGAGCTTTCTCGTGAGGTGGATATCCGTGCATACAAAATTGAACAATACATAAATAATTTGAAATCAATCACACCGTAAACATCTAGAAACAGTGGGTCTTAGATGAAAATGCGCATCTGGCCAAAGCTTAACCACTTCATGGAAACTTCAAAAAATTTGTGACTTTGGACACTTGTATTCCTTCCTATTTTCATGTTGTACTTTGTTGGTTCACTAACTTCCTTCAATAATCTTTCAGGAGTTGCGAAGAATTTCTAAGATTAAGAAATAAGGGTTCTCTTCTAGGTTGGGAAGCCTGTCAAACCCACTGATTTCAAGTAGCTTGCAGAATTCCATTCCAATGAATGGTAGTTATGAAAGTTAAAACATAATCTGGAAGGATTTGTAAAATAATAGGGAGTGGATAATCTATGCCTTTTACCTTTTATGTTTTGATATAAATTTTAATAAAATTACAAGTTGTGATATTGTTATCAGGTTTTAATTGTGTAGTTTTTGAATCAAACTCATTGACCCATATTTCATGAGTAGTGATTCAACATGAATCCATCTCTCATGAGAATAAATGGAACACTTAGCACTCAATTAGAATAAACCTGCTTTGCTCCCCATTTTCAAGCAGTTGAATGGTAAACATGTTGAGTTTCCGGATTGCTGCAAATGTATTTGCACTGCTGTAATGTCTGGTATGTGCGTTCCAATACAACATCCTCTTAGATTTATATATAGAGAATAGGCCATGAATAGACTTGCCCCATCATAGGACATGTCGATTCTATAATTAGATAATTAATAAAATAACTACTTTAATCATATATATATTATGTCATATTATATTAATTTTTCTCATATAACAATAACCTTGTATCTCAAATATAAAGAACACACACACACACACACATATAAGAACACACACACACACATACATACATACATACATATATATATAATCTCATATATAATAGGTTTATTCGACTGAAGCTATCAAACATCAACACTCCCTTTTAGCTTAGGAGATAAACACATAAGAATACATGTTACTTCAATGTAATTTAACAAATAATAATTTTAAGGATATCTCATTTGACATCTTAGAAGATTACCACCATTTGATATCGCATTCAATATCATGAGTATTGGTCTTCGAGAATTTCAATGATATACACCAAATACTCAAAAAGGTTTTGATATCACATCTGATATTAAGAGTATTGGTTTCCCAAAATATCAATTATATTCACCAAGTACTCAAAATAAGGTTTGATATCACATTTGATATCAAGAGTAATTGATATTCGCCAAGTACTCAAAATAAGGTTTGATATCACATCTGATATCAAGAGTATTGGCCTCCCAGAACATCAATGATATTCACCAAGTACTCAAAATAAGGTTTAATATCACATCTAATATCAAGAGTATTGGCCTCCTAGAATATCAATGATATTCACCAAATACTCTTGGAGTAATGGCCATCTAGAATGTTGAGATGCAAGACATCACCATGTACTCAATTTGTTTGATCTCATAATACAAGTTACTGCAAGATTGTCACCTAACAATGACTTTTGCATATACAAGTGACATCATTTTGAAGTCATGACTTCCTCATGATGTAACTGGGGGTAGGCCCAAATAGTCATGACATATATTCATGACTCGTAGTCCTCTTGATTGCTACAATTTATTGATCACTAGAGAGTCCATCTCAACATAGTCTACTCACTCTAAATCAACACGACCAAGATAATCAAAGGTTGACTGAACCATATCCTCTATCTACTCCCTCTCTTTCAAGGTTGCCTCTAATGATATCGGGCTCCCTCTGAATCTCAATCTCCCTTTTTCTATAAAAACATCCTTGGAGAGAAAGGTCAAGGCAAATAGATAACGTAATGTATAGAAATATAAATAAGAGATTAAGTACACAAGTAAATAAAGGTAGTTCTCAAGATATAATAATCAGAAAATACATATCTCACTTAATATCCTTGATGCAAATTTCTCCTATGAGAGTCCATATATCCATTTAGTTCTTGAACTTGAACCTCCAGGATTGCAATCAATGGTTGGCTAAGTCATATACTTTGATGAAATACAATAGCCATGAAATTGAATAATCATCCACTTGAGGTCCATTAGATTTCCTCTTCCATCTTTAGTAACCTGTTAAAGTGTGTTCGCTTTTATATCTCGTCTCATCAATATTCGCACATTTTGACCTTTTAAAAACAACGTGCTTATTAAAAGATCAACATTAATATATACTTAAATGTACTTTTAATCGAATCACTTGGACTGTGAAGCAATTACATCTCTCCATTATTTTACTTGGGTAATCGTTATGTGGGAACAAATAAGTTGACCTCTTAATAAAATTCATTTAAGTCATGTCGTCTCTTTCAAATATTATGTAATGTTAGATTTAATAAACATTATAGCCCTTGTTCTTTTAAATGGTGTTTAATAACATGGACAAGGATGTTCTTCCTCTGCATTCCTCACCTGGTGCATTGGGGTCCATGCCTCATAACATGGTTTATCACTTGACTGAATTCTTCTCTCTTAAAAGCATATCATCTGGTGGTCTTTTCCTTCGTTTCCCACTTATGTATTTTCTCTTCAGTTATGCCTTCAACTTGTGGGTTTGCTAGCTTACCAATGGTGTCGATTATCCACATGGCATAATCTTACAGTAGTGTACTCCACTATCCAAAGTCTCATGCTGCGTATGTAGTGTGTCGACAGATATAAATCTATGAGCCTTTGTATCATAATTAATTTCTTGCCAACTAGGGCGAATTCATTTTTGACTTATTACAACCTTGCCTTGGTTGGGTGGTTGATTAATCTACACACTCAATGATGTGGAATGGCACATAGTTGGCCGACTTAATACCACTGCATTTTGATACTTACGCTGGCTGAAATGTACATGATGATATTATTATTTTCCTTAGGCTTCATCAAAATATTATCACCGACCCTTTTGTTTTGTTGTTCGCACATAACACATTCTGTATAATGTCTCTTTTGCTTGTGGTACTTGACTTGTCTTTCTTTTCTCTGCTGCAGGTACTGAATATCTTTATTTATTATCGCTAGTAGTAAAGGTGCATGAGACTGTCACTTGTTTCTTCTGCAGTCGGGATATCCATGTTGCTACTGGTTGACTATCAAGTAATGCTGGTGTGTCCAAGAGGATGAAGTGTAATGTTAACTAGAAGCACTTGTTAGAGCGTAATCCATTTTCTAATTCTACGCACTGTAATAAAGCTTCTTATAATTACCCTACTAGATATATTGCGAGAGGGTGAGATGTGATGATTAATGGGCAAACATTCGAGCATTAATATGCTAGAGCATCATCTAAGGTTTATAAAGTGGAACCAGACTTATCACAGGGAGATGAAGGCAACCCATTGCCTCACTCATGACACCCTGTGCTATAAGAGATGCTCCTATTGTTTTTGAATCACACCTTTGAATTACATGGTGGGGACTTCTAATAAGTTGTGAACTTTTCTGCATAGTTCTGATGCAAAGAAATGCTCGATGACTTCTTTTGAATTAGTTGGTGCCATTCTATGAAATAAGTACACGAAGTTCTAAGAACTTGAGTACCAATTGGCCTGTTATGTTTATAAGTGGTAAGCGCAATTATCTCAGATTATCCCTTCACTAAGCTTGAGCTCCCAATACTGTTCACTATTTCCACTCCTTATCAGTTCATTCGAGGGCAACTAGAGCCTTGTAATTTATGGCAAGCAATTATACATTCTATCAACTAGGCTCTGATACCATGTTGAGTTTCCGAAATACTGCAAATGTATTTGCATTGCCATAATGTTTGGTTTGTGTGTTCCAAATGCAACATTCTCTTGGATTTATATATAGAGAATAGGGCATGAATAGACATGTCCCTTCATAGGACATTTCTATTCATTAATCAGATAATTAATATAATTAACACTTAGATGTAGACAATGCTATGCTTTAGGGTGTACAATTGAGAGTATTTCAAGATCCTTACCTTTGACCATAAAAATGAATCAAGCAGCTGCATGGAATGGCTCAACCCTAAGTCATGTCACATTTTTCCATTTGAAAGGGAGTTCAACATGGATGTTGCAGCTGCTCAAGCCTTTTTAGTTGACATTAAGCAAGTTGAGCTTCCTTACCCTAGTCTTGAAACCTTAGTTGTTTTAGTGGAGGAGGGTTGTGAAGATTAGCCTTTGATGATTGTGACGAAGCCATGATTTCTCTTGGAGCTCAAGAACTCTCAAAAGAATCAAAAGCTTATATCACATTAAGTAAAAAGAAATCACTTATCTTGATGAATCCCAATTGCAAAATAGCCTTTGCTCACACATGTCAAACAAGATAAATCAATTTTTGAGATTATGTGAAGATGTTAGGCTTCCCTTATTGTAGGATGGCCGATGGACAACTATTTTGTTAGGTTTTAAGATAATCTCTTCACTAAAGTTATCGAGCTCCCCTCTTTCTAAGTGGGACAACCTTTTAGTAGATTCTAATGTCCCTTTGTTTATGGGTCTAATGTAGTTTAATATATGAGTACGACCTTCAAGGCAAGGCCAATTTCACTTATAAAAATATGATTCAACAAAATTTAAATTTAAAACAATTTTATAACTTGAAAATTAAAGAAGCAAAAAATTATGATTTCTTTTTTGTATCGAAGAAGATTTGATCTTAGCATCATCTAGGTGCCTACAACTTGGACTTGCCATTAAACCAAGTGTCCTTGTGTCCTTTGACAAAAAATCATAAATAATATATTATAATTTAATATTTTGTATTATTGAATTAAAGTTTAATTAAGATCTTTAATGTATATGCATATTCTAAAATTTTAATCAACTAGCACTAATTAAATGAGAGTTTAATTTTAATCTAAGAATTTAATGGTAAATTACAAACATTGAAGAATATCAAAATAATTAATATATTTTCTGATATGAATTTTTATGAAGGGGCCACCCACAAGTGTGTGCAAGAAAATGTAATCATAAACATTAGCTTCACCTAAAGCCCAAAAATTATAAAACCCGACATGCAACTCCCTCATCTAGTCTTTTATGCCTTCCCCAACACCCTACTCGATCACTAATTGCTCAATCAATGTAGGATCCTAAATCAGTCCTTTCGGTTCTTTGAGAAAATCCATGTCTCTTGCCGCTTTCATTGTCTCACCTCCTCATCCTTGCGATTTTCGCAAGTGAGGTAATGGTATCCATGGGCTTTGTAGTGAAGGGTCAGCATCAACCACACACTTGTGTGGTGAGCCCAATGCTTACCACCACTTGTTTCAAATGCCAGTTCATGTATTTGTGCCAACACGCCCACACCAACCTTTCCATCATCCTTGTTATCATAACTTTTTTTGTTTGGCAACTTGAGCAGCCATGCCAAGAGCATTGATGTAATGTCTGAGCTGACATGGTATTCAAAAGTTGAGAAAGAGTAAACATCTCTTGGAACTAGCTTTATGGCTTGCAATGTCTCCTTGTCGTTGGCGCAAAAGTCTTTCATCAACTTGTTTTGAATTTCTTTCTTTTGTAAACCATTGACTACTCTCTGTGTCTAAATTGATGGTCCGCTACATTGCAACTCAGTTGAGGGCTATGAAAATCTTGGTGAGCTTATCAAGATAGATTCCTCCAATGGTAGGCACATGTGTGGATGTCACCCTCTTAAGCTGTTATTAGCAATCATTGATCACCTTTAATCCTCATGCCAAGCTTTGTCTTTTCATTCTTTAGCTTGGTGTCTAAGTCCTTCCAAAAAAATGTCACCACCATATTATTTTTCCTCATGTCTATGGCTTGCCTTGCTAGGTAATCACCTCTTGTTTTTCTTCCCCATAAAAATGGGAGATGATAATATCAATAAAGTAGATGGTTAGAATATCTTCAGAAAACCTAAATGAAATAGCAAATGGACAAGTTGTGTCTTATTATATTTAAAGCCTTGTTGTATATGTTGTTAGACAAATAATGGTGTAAATGCAATGGAGCATTGGGTGTGTGATTCATTACACAGTATGGTATATGATATTTCTGTTTTGGTGTCTATGCAGGTACAATTTCTATATCTTTCCGCGCAATGAACTTCCAGCTAATATTCCATCATTTGATTTTCTCTGCCAGACAACATCTATTGAGTTCCTGGCTAAGCATAACTTTGATTTTAATGTTTGCATTTATGAAGGTAAGTTTCTTCAAAACCAACTGATTAATTATTTTTATTGTTATATCAATAACACAAAAATCAGATCGTTTTCAAAATTAAATTGGACTTTCTTTTTATAGACACAACTGTTCTGAAATGATCAACTTTAGGATATGTCTTCTCAGCAATAGTTTGCTTGTATCTTTCACACTGGCACATCTAATTCTTATTTTATATCCTTCAATGCGTTGAAATGTTGTTGCACTTCATTACTGGAGAGCTAAATCTCGAGCAAACAGCTGATGTATTCTTATAAATTATACTGTTTATGGTTTGATGTAAAACGGTGTTCAGTTGTCATCATGTTGGCAAGGGAATTGAAATCTGGACCGAACATAATGTTACAGCCTACAGCCTAGTCCAGGCTAGTGGTTGAAGTTGCCAAAGTAGTCATTTGATGGTTGTATATCACCTCAAAGTTACAACTGCTAATCATATCATCTTCAGAATTTAAACCAAATTAAACTTGGTCATTAAAATCTGATTTGAAATATATTTGAAACTGATACCTGTGTTATTTTCCTTTTCCTTCTGTGCTGTACAATATAGTTCAAAATTAAAAAACTCATCCTTAATGTTTTGTTTAATTCTGTAGATGAATCCTAATGAAGATATTATTTTGCTTTTTCAATAATTTATTAAATAAAAATTGGCCACCTAAGCAGATAAAGTAAACCTTTCAACAATACAAGGAATAAAACTGTGCGAAAGGAAAATATTTTAAAATTACTGACAGCTTTAATTAATTTATTTTGAGACATGTTATTTGTGTGGATGCACATGCAACTATTCTCAATCTTATGGGATGTTTTCCCTATTAATATGATTATGTTTAATTTATAAGAAGTCCCTTGTAAATCATTGTAAAAAGGGAAAGGGAATAAAATGTAATATGACTCCGTAAATATTTAGTAACTCTGTAAGTTAAAAGAGGGGTTACAGTCGAACTAAATTCTTTACAAATTATTTAATCTGTAAATCAGGAATTTAATAGATCCCTTTGTAAAGAGCATACTAAAAATGTAATTAATGTTATGAAAGTGTGTGACAGTTGTGGCAGATATGAGAAACAGTTGAGATCCTCCTAGAGTGAGAGTGGTTGTTCTGATGGTTGAACTTAGATAAACATTTAGAGTATTTTGGAATAGATTGAACAAAAGCTTTTGATATTATATAAATAAAATGGAACTATTGTCTGTTTAATAGTTGATTTTGTTCAATGCTTTTGATCAAATACAATAATTAATCATTTAAATTATCTCTGATTACTTTAGAATAAATTGGAAATTTCAATTAAATTAAATCCATTGCAAATATCAAAATGCTCTGGGAAAAGTAGCATTACATTTTGGTATCAGATAGTTTAGAATATAATGGAGGAGGCTGAATAAATTTGTCAAAGATTGCATTTCATCACAAGAATGGATAGGGTGGTGGAAATATGTTGGATGGTTTATAAGGGTGTGCGTATGAACATGCCATGTAGCATAAGAAATTTGTAGAATGGTAGGCAATGATAAGCAATCTGATCGGGGGGGGCATACAGAGGTAAAATTGGTTTCTTTTCTATTAAAGTCTATAAAATATTTTTTTCAACTATAGCGGGCACTAAAAAATTTCAACTATTTGTTTGCCTTGAAATCTAGGGGTGCTGAATTATTATTGTTCAGCATAGTCAACTATTCTTTTTTGGTAAAAAATAACTACTATGTTCATGGGGATGCATACTCGGGGCGTTTGAGTGTGCTTTCATTGGGGACATAGGGATGACTTTGGCACATTTCTTAGCTTCTTTAAACTAAAATATTTAGGAAGTGTTGTTGATATGTTGAGACGGGGAGCGAAAGCCAAAAGGATGGCATACCAAAGATGAGGGCAAAATGCTGTAGGGATGACCAATTATCCTTAGGGATGTTGGTCATGATTAAAAAACAAGTCACGTTTTAAAAAATGGAATTTAATATTTTGTGTGTGGGCCTCCACACTCTTCTAAGCCCTAAAACAGCAAAAGGATGTCTGCTTATAAAACTTCTATTCATTCAAAAAAACTTGAAGTCAAGTTAGAAAGACAAGCAACTAGGGTTCGACGATGTAGTTGGAAATTTGGCATTGGTTAGTAGTAGAGGTGAGGAGTTAAATGGTGACTAGCAAGGGAAGTGAAAGAACTATGGTAACCTTCCATTTGTTCTTTTTTCAATTATTTTCAGTGTTTAAATGATGAAATGTATGATTATTTTATTTTAACTTTATATTTTTGATTTCCAAATTCCACTTACATATTGATTCACAAAACAAAACAACATGAACAACAACACTAGTGAGAGTAGTTAGAATGATAAGATAGATAAGAAATGAAAGGCAACTTGGGGGTTCTTTAGGGTGTGGGAGTTGTATGGGTGAAGGCTCCAAAATCTTTTTGAATGCCTTTTCAAAGTTCTAAACATTTATGCAAAAGGCCTCTTTAAATCCAAGAAACCTCTTCAATTCATGATAACCCTAGACAAATATAGAAAAGAAAATTATGGTGTGCGAGATTGTGGTTTTCACATGTATTAAATTGATTTTAGAGGGAGCTACACGAGCGAATTGCCATCTATTGGGGTATAGTGAGAATGGGTGAAATGTTTGTAAAGAGATGGAGGAGGATGAGAGAATAGAGTTTCATAGATTGCATATGGAGGTGGAAATCAAGGTCTTATGGGTTGCAAATGCCAACACAATTGGCACATGAGAGGATAGAGTGTCATAGATTGCATGTGGAGGTAGAATCAAGGTTAAGGGATTGACAATACCAACACAATTTGCACAGCCATCTATGCATATGCCTCCTATAGTTGGTAGTGGTGATGTTTCCAAAAGAGGGAAGAGGGAGACAAGTACTAGGGAGCATCAGGTACATTTGCAAGTTTGTACCATGTGCATGCACAAATGTGGTAAAGTCTTCCATTGTGAAATTTTCTATCCCCATGCTATTCCATTCCATGTAGCACATTCTCCTTACTTCAAACAAATGTTCAAAGCTGCAACTTTTGTTGGCTCCTCATTTATCCCTTGGAGAACATAAAATGTACTACACTACGTGACAGATAATATTTTAAGGTGAGTTTGGTGATGACGGGCATGAGACATTTTTGGATTAGGATGGGCTACTCTATGGTCATGGATGAGATCATTGATATTGGACGTCCATCATAGTCACATGTTCAATGGTCTCATATTTTCTTAGAGCTATTGATTGTTCTAGGAAGCAAAAGAATACAAAATCCAATTTCATATTTTGAGAGATGCCCATAGAGGAGAATGGTGCCTCGAGTGTTCTACATGTGGCATCGTTTTGGCTTGTGCAAATTCAGTGGCATGAAGGTAGAGGATACTTATGAGCACAAGTTTTGGATGATGCATTGAACAAAAAGGCATAGGAAAGATAGATTGGGTGTAGTAGGCCGTGATAGAAGCTAGAGATATTCAAATGTTTATTTGCATTCATTATGCCTTGCTCGCTTGAAGACATTTTTAAAGGACTTTCTCAAACTTATGGAGACAAGGTATGCTAGTTATTTAATTTTTGTTAGAGAGTACGCATGAGGTGCTTGAGGCTCTAAAGTTGATAATGGTTTAATTCAGACTAGAATAGATGGCTGATTGCAAACAATGTGGAGGAAAAAGCATCAACCCAAAAAATCTTAATGATGATTGTTTGTTCAATGTGAGGTAAAAAAATGATTTTTACCAACTTAGTAACTTTATTAATAAATTTATAATTTGATTTTATTGTTTTTAACTTGTACTTTTAAATTTTTTTGTTTCCATATAAATCTCTTTCATTTTGCTTCTTGTCTATGTCATTATATGCTGATATTGGATCTAGGCTTGGAGAGATTTACGAGTCATTTAGCAAGTGCTTAGAAAAATGAAGCAAACAATTGGTAATAGGTATCCTGATTCTGGGATTATATGAGCAACACATTAAACCCATTGATGGTGGAATACTGAACACTTAACTTCATGTGTCAAACTTTGCTCTCGATCCCAAATGGTATGCACCAAACATTGGTAGGTTGCTTTCTTAAAATGACAAATATGTGAAAGAAGGCTTAGTGAAGGCCCTTCAAAAGATGCATTCAATTTAGGATTTGAGTATACTCCGCTTACAATGGCTTGTCTTTACTAATCTTTATGGTCCTGCATTTTAAAAATCAGATCGGAAAATAAATCAATCTACATTACCTTAAATTGATCCTATGGATGGTGGACATGGCATGACAAAGACATACTAAAGTTGAGGATGCTCTTTGCCGGTCTCTTTACACAGGTTGCTAGTTCCTTTACTGTAGGTTGATCTAGAAAATTATAATGCCCCCTTCTTGAGCCGTGACATGGAGACTAGTCGGTAGCCTGTACTGTCATGGTCCTGAGGGCTTAGCTAGGACTTTGGAGGTATTTGGCCAAGATGATTATAAGTACAGGGCAAATGGAGTTTGATTGCTATTTGAATTTAATGTGCAAGGGTAATGCTCATAAAGTGACTATTTAAATGTAATACTTTTATTTTTCTCAAGGATCACTTTGTATTATTAAAAACAAGTAGCAAATGTCTTTTTATTAAAACCGTACTTGAGCGATTCACTCTCATGTTATGGAAAAGGAACATGTAGTGATATTTTCCTTATGTAGTTTTTGATGGCAATGGAGACTTTTGGAAAAAAGAACCAAGAGAATATTGTCATTACTTTGGCATTACAAGAATGTGAAGGGTCGTAGGATAGGGGGATGTGTGGAGAGTTGGAAACACAACAAGCATGGGGAGGAGAAAGACAAAAGGAAATTGCAGAGACTTTTTTGGTGTTATCATATATGAGGTTGAGGGACAAAAACCTCTTATGCTAACAATCTTGACGCCATCTCTGTATGGTTTTGGGACTCAGGGATTTACAGTGAAGCTTCAGAGCATTTGTTATTGAGAGATCCTCGCAAACTGACTGCAAGCTTTCTAACTAGATTAGACTTCAAAGTGGTGGCATCGTCTTGTTTAGAGCAGGCACAGTAAGTGTCCACAGTCCTAGGTCGGAAAACCATTTGCTGCAATTGCAGAGACATGTCTGAGTTGCATCAATGTAATTGCTGGCAAAGTTTAACAATCTCTGGGAGTGTTGTTTTACAATTTAGAAAAGAGGAAGGCTTAGCTCATGCAAACTGGTTGGGGAATCTGCAAAGATTTATTTTAGTGTTCCTTTAGATATTTGCCATGTACTGAATTAACTGCATTTGGATAATTGTGGACTGTCTTAGACCACTTGACTTCCTCTCAATGACGTGAACAACAACTTGTCTTGGCACAAATTGTATGTAACCTTTTCAACTAGGACTTTGTTTTGGCATTTCTAATTTTTGATATGAATTAGAGCTCTGAGAATATATATGATATATGCATTTGTAATGTTTGAGATAAAACATAGAGTATTGGAATGTTTAAAGAACTGTTATTCAATTTTCTTTTCTTGCAAATATTGCCCTGTTGAAAGATTGGCTATATCTTTTAACATTTCATAACTGCAACAACTGTTAAAACATTGAACAAAAGCATTGCTTGTGCCATATTAAGGGTCCTTGCAAACAGAACTGTTATCACAATTTCCAAATGATAGAGAAATACCATTAGCAAAATAAGTGGTGGTTTATTACAATGGTAGCAGAGCTTAAAATCTTGCCATCCTTGTAGGTAAACAATTCAATGAATAGGCAGTGATATGGCAGATTGGAGTGCTCATCCGTTAACACATCATTATAATTTGAGAAGAACTAGAGCATAATGAAACGCATGCCAAGAAGAATAGGGAAATCAAGAGGCTTTATTTGATATAGGTTAATAGGTTATTGACAATATGGGAGACAAGAACGTTAGGGACCCCAGAGAAGAAAGATTTTCGCATCTTTTGGACTCGTTGGCACAAGGACAAATACTTAGCTGAACAGAAAGCACATGAACAGAAGTATTGAATGGATGGTATGGTACAGATGATGGCTAGGCAGCTGGGTGTGAATGTGAATGTGGGAGGTGATAATGGTGGACAAAATGGATGGAATAATGCAGGTAATAATGAGGAAAATAACCATGAGCAAAATGGGCAGAATGGTGAAGCACAGGTGGAGGACAACTTTGATCAGGCACCAAAACCAATGAGAACAATATGTTTGAGACCCATTGTACCTACTTTTCCACCTAGATTTCTGGTTCTTCAAGGACAAGAGCCCTAATTGAGTTGCAGGCTCAGTTTAGGATAGATTAGGAAGTGGGAGGAAAGGACTCAGAAAGCTATTACCTTCAAGTAATACATGGACTTGAGGCTGAAACATTGTCATGTCCCCTTTTTCTAGCCAGTGAGTTTTGTTGCGCCATTAGCCCGTTTTGCCTTGGTCCCATGGGCAAACCAGGTTTTCTATGTGGTCAGAGCAGTTTTTGGCCTAGGTCATTTCAGTTGTGGGCTAATTAAGGATATTTCAGTGAGGTTTCCAGATACTCTTATTTTTAGTAAGTCAGCAGGCTTAGCATTTTTGGCATCCTAGGGTTGGACTACGAGCATCTTGCCGAGACCTTTCCAATGAGCTCTCACACATGCATATTTGAGTTCGTTTGGTTAGAGATTTTAATGGCTAAAGATTTAACAGATTTATTATAAAGTGGCTTTATAATTTATCCTCATATTGTAATGTCACTTTATTATCTATGGGCACTTTATTTCCTTAAGTGAGAGAAGTATTATTTTTAAAAGGAAATAAAGAAACAGAAATGGGAATGCTAAGAGTCACCTGTTTGTTCTTAAAAGGGAAGATGGATCTCTTTTGGAGTATGCTTGGTTTATGATTCAGATTTTAGTTTCTCTCTTGAAAGAGTTATTTGTAAAGCTTCAACTTTCATCCAGCCCGAGGATGGAAACCCTTGTGCTGGTAGATAGTGGATGCAACTCCATTGTCTGTGGAGACATCACACCAAGTGTCTCACGTGTGCTTACAGGTTATTTCCTATATTTCCAATTTGACTGAATTTTTGTATACAAGATTGGACTTGATATTCGGTTATTTTATTGCTGATGTATAATGCAATGACATATTTTGAAGCGTTTTATGAGAATTTACTGGTTTATATTTTTGGTTAACATTGCATCATTCATCTGTTTATGTTCTGAAAATTACTTTGAGATAAAATCGAACAAATATCATTGGGGATATTACAATGGTATCAGAGCACAGATCCTGCCATCCTGTTGGGTCTAATCACAAGTTTCATGAATAAATAAGCTATATTCAGGCTGTGGTGTTCATTAAAGAATATAAATTCAAGTATATACAGTGTTAGAATATTTTATCTGATTTGAAAAAACTATATTGTGGAAATTTAAGAAGTTGGTTCATTCACAAAAGAATCATAATGAACAATATTTGAGAGCCTTTGTGGATATATTCTGGTATAATAATTCTTGATTACAATTTGAGATAAGGAATTATTTGATATCGAAACCATTGAAAATTCTAAGTTTGCCGTATGCGGTAAGCTTGCGGAAATACTTTGGTCTATTATTCTGTATCTCCCAAATATGGGAGTTAGTGCAAACAATATTGTTGCCAAGAAATGGTAAATTGTGGGGCCCGACTCAGTATTGGTGTTAGTCTTATAAATTTGATTTCTAATGTTTGAGACATTGATATTTGGGAAAGTTGAATAACAATATGCTCCATTTTATAATGTGTCGACGAGTTTATTAAAATTTTGTGCCCAGCTTTCTGCAAAAATTGTGGATATTGTTAACCAGCCGGCTGCATTGGAATTTGAAGATGCCTTATTGGGGTTGTGAATTTCTGTTTTCAACATTGCCTTGGAGCTGGAAACTTCAAAATTGTCGCAAAAGATTGCTGTATAATATTGTAGTGTCTTCCGATACAATTAGCAACAGTTTGGAAATCTACAGGTCGTTGCCGTTACAATTAGCACGCGATTACTAATCCTGAGCGTTTCTGAAGTTAGAATCTTGAGCACATGAAGGGCTTTATGAATTCATTCCGGTATATTTTGTCAGGATTATTGTTCGACTGTTACAACAGGGGATAATATTGTGAAAGTAACACCAATCAATCCTTGCGGAGATTCAAGACTTTTGTGCTTGTGTACTTGGCATTTTTTTTGCAGAACGGTGATAATCTGGGTGTTACCAGATTTGTTTTGGTTTGGACAGAGTTACAAAAAAACTGGAGTCAGAGTTATAAACATCATTGCCAGTGGTGTGCGGGAACCATCAAAATTGGGCTATGCAATAGCATGGAATCTTGCAGAAGACTATGAACGGATTGTATATGCATTAACCAAAGTTGGGAAGCTGGAAACATTAAATCCCTGAACAGATTATTCCAATTATTCCTGGTGGTGAATTTTCTAATTTCTTGTGCGGAAGCAGTCTTCAGTAGTAGCATCGAGTGTGTGTTATATGTGGTGCATTGAGGATTGGAAGCATTATCATCGCTGAGACTCATTTCTCTGAAGGAGAGTCTATATTTGACTCACGATACTATATATTGTGCCTTGTGGTCAATTCCAGAATCCAAAGGAAGCTGCGATAACTTGCAAGCACAGGGTGGCATCAATAGCTTGAGTAGTGTTGATGAGACCATATTGGAGACCATATTGGATTTTGGATTTTTCTTTTATTTCCCGTGAATGATTATTCCAGCAAAGGCTTTCAGGCAGAGAACAGTGGAGTTGTAAATCCATTGATGGGGTGAGTGATATATGGGTTAAGATAAATATTGGAAACTATATATGCCGATGGAGTTATGTTTTAATACTGACAAATATGTTACTAGCACCATCAATAACCAAATCATATTCAGTCGCATTAAGCTGGATGTAATAACCTCTGATGGATTGGACAGAAAATACAGAATTCGGACTAATGGTAATATCGTTAAACACTTGTTATGAAATCAAGTCCTTAAACATCCATGTTACTGACATGTTATAGTAGTGATTATTAACAGGTATGGTATGCAAAAGATTTCTTAACTAAGGAGAAAACTGAGCTCTTTCAATCAAATCTCTAGATGGAGTTCATAAACTCAATACTGCAATAAGGAAATACAGATATGCTAACAATTTCAATCAGCTGTGATACAATGTTCTAATGACAGATTTTGTGAACATACAGTGATTGAGAGTGAGCGGTGATTAACATACAATTCCGTTACTGAAGTGAATATCAACTGGAAGACTGTTTCAACCCAGAATCTACTCCTAACGTCCACGTCCTGGTCTTAAATGCTGCCTGCAATCTGAAGAATACTGGACTCGACTGCAATAATCGATCAAACCTTTCTTTTGTTATCCCTGCGGCTGGAGTATTGAGATAGGACCGGTCTGAAGGTGATGACGCATTCACACAAACCAGAACTGTTATTCTGTGTTACCTCCAAACGTGCAACTACCCTTGCAGATGCGCCTTCCTCTATTGGGTATTCCTGTTATAACCCCAACCTGCAACTGTTGTATATGGTCACTCATGTGTGGGCGTTAATCTGAAGTCAACCGGACTGCTGTTCAATCCCCATATCTGCTATGTTCTCAACTTGGCATTACGATATTAACCCATGCTATTCCAACCCAACCCAACTGAACCTTGAAGAAGATACATACATGGTAATTACTCTTCTGCTGTAGATGGATTCCTCAACTCTCCTTGCCGTCCAACTCCAATTCTGCCAGTTAACGTCCTGAAGTTGTAATTATCTGAGATAAAAAACATCATTCCAGTCCTTAGTTCTGAAAGTGTACTGTGAGAACCAGGTTTGCGTCCAGTCTCACCTTTTTCCTTAAGGGATTTCGTCCTTTAGAAAATATCCAGTCACATTTAAGCAACCATTAGGATTTTGTAGAAATATCATATAATCGTTGTCTCTCCCAAGACTGAGCCTCTTATTTATAACCTCGAAGTGAGGGAAGAGTGTTGGAATAAGAGATGTGGGATAAACACCAATTTCATCTTCTAGTCACTTAAGTCACTTTATAAAGTGAATGTCTTAATAAAACATAAAGTAACTTTATTAAATTACTTTAATACATTAATTGACGAACTTAAGACAAATCTTCCCTTGTGACTGGCAGGCATCCTTACTGGTAATGTCGTTAATCTATTCAGATGTGGAGATAGATTAATCAGGTGCCAAAAGAACTAGCGCGAAAGAGGGGACATGATATTGGAAGCTTCTTGTGGGTTGTTTTTCCACTAATGATTGCCACTAGTGAAGATTGGGAAAAATCTGGGTTGGTTGAAGAGTTCTGGTCATCAACATTCAAGTCCAGTTTATATGGTGGATGGACTCAAACAGAATCCAATACGATGCCTATAAGCTAAAATTATCACTCTGTGCTTATGCTAGAGAAGATAGGAACTACCTGTTACATTCTGAGTACATTATGAGTGCAGATGTATTAGGCTGGGCAAATGTATCACACATTTGTGCATGAATAAGTCTCTTGTGATCTGGTCGCGGTGGTTTATAACTGCAATATATACATACATACATACATTTCATGATGATACTGGGTTAAAATGAAGAATTTGCTGAACAAGACCGTTTGAACAAATCAGATCAGGAACATCTTCTGTTGTTGTTTTGTAAATCCGAGTCTGCAAAGTTTCTATGGGAGTGAAATTCTTTGAATATTGATGTTAGGGGCAACATTGGTTTTTGTTGTGCCACTAGATGTTTGACTCTTAGTCGCTGGGACTACATGCTAGACCATTGTTGTTACATGCTAATAGCTGCAGGAAATATTTTGAAATCTTTATACCATCAGGTCAGTCCCCTTGACAGTTTGGTTTAGTATTTGGATTGTTGCAATGGGAAAGACACACACACTGTACAAATTAAAAAAAGATCTTATTAAATTACAGCAGCAATTAGCCAAAAATTTCCCACTTGATGCATGCTGAAATATTGAGCATATATGATGAGTACAAAAAGATTCCCTCCACAAGTTCAGAATGAGTTACCCTTGGTGGATTATGTGGATTTCCATCCAAAGCTGCAAAACATGACCAATATGACAAAAAAGAAATATTATGAATTGGCCCAATATCTCCTTGCGAAAGACAAGTGCAAAAATTTGTATGAGGACAATAATCATCTTACTGGTAGTCTTGAAAAGGAAGAGCAGCCAACTACCCCTAATTCACAGCCTTCTTGTGATCACAATATGATGTTAAACATTGTACAAGTTTAGTAATGGGTAGTATGGAGAGGTTTTGTCCGGGGCTGTCGACACTAATGTTCTTGATGGGTATATTATACCAAATTGGAGGAGAATCCATACCATATGTGGAGACCTTTAAGTCTGAATCAAAATCAACATCAGCACTCTCAAAAGATGTTGAGTCCTCATCATGGGCTGCTTGGTACTAAGGATAACATTGATGATGTGGATATGTATGATGAAACAATTTCTCCCACCTCAGCGTTTGACTTATGTCATACGCCTACTAGTTCACCTCATTTGGAGAGTCAAATGAAAGTAACTGAACATAAGATTATTGCAGCTTTATCACACTTCAATGACATTTATGGGATGTTTGAAAAACACCTTTTGAAGGAACAAATGAAGGGGAAACAAAGGGGACTTAAAGAGGATTTTTTACAGCTATTAATAATACAAGAAGGGCTGAAAACTATGAGATCCGATTACCTCCATATTCTTTCAGATCACGATCATCTTGTTGACCTTACATAGATTTACTTAGAAGCATTGAGGAAGAAGGATGTAGAAGTAGACATATGTACCTATGAGCTCATGAATGCCAACGACACCCTTGAAGCTACCTTAGTGGCATTTCATGAAGCAAAAAATCAGATTGCTGAGTTAAATCAGAAATTAGATCTGACATGCTCTAATTCAGCCCAACCTTCAGATATAACCATTGAGGAGGTTGTCAGTGATGATAGTGCGAGGGTTGATCAGGTTAAGTTGGATTCATCCACTTCCAGTTGGCAGATTGTATCGTATGACGAGCCACTGATTAAGGTAGAGGTTATGTAGTGTGACTATACAGTGAGGAGTGCTCATCACTTTTCGTTTGATCCAAATGTGGAGTATTTGATGAGCCGCAGGTGTAGGTTGACTCGGAGTTTGTATCATCCATTGTGGGATGAAGGTTTTCCATCTTTGGAAGATGGTATTAGAGGTTGCAAGTATTTGAATCAGGTGGTGATGGGGAATTACTTGCAAGGGCACTAGTCACCTTTTCAATTTAGTGATATGTATTTGAATGGGTTGCTTACATCTATGTCACAGGGGTGTCATGCGGATATAGGTTTACATAGTGATTATGGTATCAGTTGCCATCGATTGGATTACTTGCAAAGTCAACACATCCATAGGGGTCTTACAGAGGTCGACTATAGTTATGAGGTTGCAAATTCTTTCGGTGGTTTGTATCTCCTTATGGACGATGAATGTGAGAGTTGTTTCTTTTGGGACCCAAGTATTGACAAAGTTAGCAGTATAACTTGGTTGGGTTCCACTGATGGGCTTTACCAATCCTGGCATGGTGAAGATGAGGTTAGAGTCATGCAACAAGAGTTTGATGATCTTGTTAGATTTGTTTTGACTTTGGTGGATTCCCCTTGTGTGTGGAATTTGGATAGTTAGTGTGGTGTATGTCCTTACATAGTTAAGGGAAGCGAGCCATGATGGCTTTCTAAGTCGCTTTGTTTTGAGATGTTTACTCTTTCAACACCTACTATTAGGTTACTCCACAATTTCCAACAGGGTGCTATGGCTTATGAGGTAGTTTGGCAAATGTTATATCCTCTTCATGGGCATAAGTATTACGGGAGTTGGTGGGTGATATCGGGGACATTATGCATGTTTTCACTTGGGATCCAGGTGGAGTTTTTACAGAGATGGTTACAGAGCATGAAGTCAGGAGGAGTGATTTGTTGCATTCTATTTTTGATGGAGATTGGTGTATTGTTGAGCTTTCACCATCTCTTGATATCTGAGGTGTGTGCAATTACTGTTGGAGTGAGGTACTTAGTTGGGTAGCAAGCACTTTGTTTTATGATAGTAATGCATGACAGGCTATTTGGATTGAGCATATACATGACATGTTTTGGATGTCAAGTATCCAGTTGATCAGTGTTCTAGGTTCATGCTGAGTTGTTTTACAACTCTGGGGTTAGAGATGTTTACACTAGTGTAGCGCAATAGTTGGACAGAGTATCATCTTTGAGATAGATTTGGGATCCAAGTAGTTGGTTTCATCTCATAGATGTGGATTGCTTGGGGGCAAGCAATATTTGGAAATGGAGGAGTATCATGTCCCCTTTTTCTAGCCATTGAGTTTTGTTGTGCCATTAGCTCGTTTTGCCTTGGTCCTATGGGCAAAACATGTTTTCTATGTGGTTGGAGCAGTTTTTGGCCTAGGCCATTTCAGTTGTGGGCTAATTGGGGATATTTTAGTGAGGCTTCCAGATACATGCTATTTTTAGCAAGTCAGCATGCTTAGCATTCTTGGCATTGCAGGTTTGGAAAAAGAGCATTTTCCTGAGACCTTTTCGACGAGCTCTCACACATGCATATTTGAGTTCGTTTGGTTAGAGATTTTTATGCCTGAAGATTTAACAAATTTATTATAAAGTGACTATAACTTATCTTCATATTGTAATGTCACTTTATTATCTATTGCAACTTTATTTCCTTAAGTGGGAGAAAAGTATAATTTTAAAAAGGAAATAAAGAAACAAAAATGGGAATGCAAAGAGTCACATGTTTGGTCTTAAAAGGGAAGATGGAGCTCATTTGTAGTATGCTTACTTTATGATTCATATTTCGGTTTCTCTTGGAGAGTTATTTGGAAAGCTTCAACTTTCATCCAGCCTAAGGACGGAAACCCTCGTGCCGATAGACAGTGGACGCAACCCCAACCCCATTGTTTGTGGAGCCAACACATTAGGTGTCTCATATGTGTTTATAGGTTCTTTCCTATATTTCCAATCTGACTGTATTTCTATATTCAAGATTGGACTTGATGTTCGGTTATTGTATTGCTGATGTATAATGCAATAATATATGCTAAAGCATTTTATGAGAATTTGCTAGTTTATATTGTTGGTTTACATTGCATCATTCATCTTTTTATGCTTTGAAAATTACTTTGAGATAAAATCAAACAAATATCCATCGTGGATATTACAAATACATGCCACAAATAGGTAACAGGGGGCAACATATTGACTTGCAAAAGAAAGTAAACTTTCTTTACCTTACTTTGATGGACCTAAAAAGTTTACTGCCAAGGCATGTGTACAAAAGGTAGATATGTATTTCTAGCTAAACTCAATGTTGGAAGAAGAGGCCATTAAATTTTAGTGTTACATTTGGATGGTCTGGTACATGAGTGGTGACACCATGGTATGGTCACTATGGGCCAAAACCCAATTACTTCCTAGATTGACTTTAGAGAGATGTTGATTGAGTGTTTTGACAAGGAGGAACCCAAATTACATTTTGAAGAATTAGCACAACTTAAACAATGGGGTTCGGTGGATACTTTCATAGTAGAGTTTCACAAACTCAATTTTGGTCACAAATATCGCTCAAAAGAGGTTGGTGTTTTTCATGGATGGGCTCGTAGAACCTCTGAAGGGAAGGAGTAAGGGTCTAAATCCAACCACATTGTAGGAAGCCTACAAAAGGCTAGAGACATGGAACCTTCATCTTTTATAGATAAGTTTCATTCTAAGGTATCTACTTCAAGAAAAGATAAGAATTTTTTTTAGAATGTCCCTCTACCTAAGAATGAACAAAAAGGTTGGATAGTGATTCATCCATTGAATTAAGGAGGAAGAAATTATGCTTTCATAGTAGGGAATGTTGGGATCTTTCACACAAGTGTCCTGTAAAGGCAAAGGAAATGCGAATAGAATATTTTCTCAGCAAAAGAATTGTTTGGTCCTAAGTGATTAGATCACTGAGAGGGGGGGGGAGGGATGAATCAGCCAAACAATCAACTTTTAACCTCTTTAACCTTTGACTGATAATCATTTTTAATGCAGAAAATAAAAGCATCCATCACGTTAAATTATTCACACATTCGACACATATTTTAGTTATGCATAAACCCAACTTGGATCAAAACCCTGATGGGGATTAGCACTCACAAATAACTTTTACTCTTTTGAAGTACACCTTGTTAGGAGCTTAACCCTGTTAAGAGTTACAAAGACACTGTTAGGAACTTAGGTGCCACTTTGTTAGGGGATTTACCGCTAGCCCTATTAGGAGCTTTATCTTGTTAGGAGTAGCCTAATTAAAGGACTTTGAGCACTAGCTAAAGTGTCACCTTGTTAAAAGATCTTCAATAAGGATGCACTTGATTAAGGGATTTCACTTGTTGCAACTGTAATTGTTAGGGGGCAACAAAAAGATTGATTTGTGAAATAACACTACCTCTGCCTAATAAAATTCACTTAAGCACACACTCTCATCTTTGCTCACTTCTTCTTCCTAGTTGGACCACACCTTCCACTTCTTCACTTATGCAAATTGGACCACAATCAACAACATCAAACCTATCCTTCTTTCACCTTTTTATAATGGTTTTCCTCTTCCACCGACCTAACTAAACCCTAAACGTATTATCGATGGGAAATCCAAATATCTCGCTTAGATCCAATTGACATAAGATAATATCTTATGTTACAAAACACTTTACATGACCACTCCAAATAATTCATTGTATTTTATGCTAGAGGTCAAACATGTTTTGACCTGTCATGAGCTTCCTCTAGAATCTTTTGCACAAACTGATCTCGATCGTTGTGATACCAAATCATCAACTCAACATGTACATCCATGTTGCTAGATTATGACAGACTCATCTAGATTCATCACAACCTCAACACCTGTCACTGGTGACTAGTTAATCGATTCTCACTCAAGAATTCATTCTTCTTTAACTTGTTTGTCACAACTTCACCTGTCTGTTACAGCTTCATCGATAACCTATCCAACCTAAGACTGTTTCACCTATCACCTTCCGATCTTGGAAATGCTTTACCTGTCATGCTGATGAGTTGCTATCATAACAACATCGACTTCACTGTCTTGTGAACATCATGCTGTGATCATTTAACTTTATTCATCACATATTTGAAAAACCAATCAAATCACCTATTATTTGTCACTTACTGTTCTAGTAGTTACACGCTTAACCTTTCATCTTACTCTTCTCTTCACCAACAGTAATCAACATATACATTTCAAGAGATAGCCCCAATGCTCTCTTGACAATCTTGCAACACTCAATTCTCCATATTTATGCTTTGCAACATATTAGGAACACTAGGTCAATAGTTGACATCATTGACATACATGTGTCGTAACTTTGTATTCCTCATACCCGATTGAGATTTAGGAAAGTTGTGCAATAGAAGCATCCAAGCTGGGATACTTTTCATGCACTATTCCAAGATGTAAGTTTTTATCTTGGATGCTGCTTTGGGTTTGGGTTCGGGTATGATGTACTGTTTGCTGGTACAACAAATTTTAGAAAAGGGTTTTGGGTTCGCTAATACAAACGCACTCACATACACACATACACATTTATGAAGCTGTAATGTCCCCCTTTTTATGTTTTCTTGGACAGTACGCAAATTAATGCAATTTAATGAAATGTACATATAGCTGGTAATTCCAAATGCAAAAATAGATTACATGAATTAATGAATTATAATTCAGTTATGGTTTAATGAACAAATGTATTATGATGCAACGAGTATGCAATCAATGAAAATGGAATAATATATATTTACAACTGTAATTCCAATGCCACAATGGAATACAGTGAACCTTATCAAGGCCGTGACTGCAATGGATACTCAGCAGTTCGAATATCAATATGGCTGTTTCTGATGTAACAATATGGAATATGCACATACCTTGTGAGCTGTATCTGATAGACAAATGTAATATATGCATTATGCTACTATGACAGGATGGTCAAATGGTAGATAGTGTTGTCTCTGATATGCTTGATATGATTTGTGCAATCTGCTATTCTGGAGCTGTCCCTGATATGCAATTACAAAATATGCTTTGTATCTGGTACCGTTGCTAATCTGCTGTGTTAATGCTTGCACTTAAACCTATAAGGTTGCAATAGCAACCAAAATGCTCAGTTTGAGTGTAATCCACAAGGGGATTGGTTTTATGATATCAAATCCCATACACTCTTCTCGTAGCCGATTGGCTTTGGTTGTTTCTAACTGCTGAAAGGGCCCAATGAATCACTTCACCTTTGTTAATTCTTACCATCATAATTAATGTTAAACAACATATGATTGGATTGGCTATCATGAATCACCATTTAATGCGATAACAATACGATTAGTGGTTAATCGTATGTAATGACTATAACAACCACTTTTCCCAGGTCTTAACTAACATCATATCATATCAAGGAAATACAGTTGATACTTCATATTCATAGGAAGGTAGTTATAGCAGATACGTTCATGTGAATGAGATTAATGGTTACAATCAATTAAACGGAAATTTCATAAGTAACAATTGAAGATACCATCAATGAATTTAACAAGGAATTTAAAATCTACATATCGAAATCCGTCTAGGGATGCTTCTGCAAAACCCAGGTTAGTCCATAAATACTGCTTAAGGAACAAATAGCTATATCACTTTATGTTAATGACAAATTGTTACATTCCAATTTTTGACTTTATAGCCGTTGAGGTTCACATGAAGTCAATTGGCAGTTAAATTTGTTATAATCTGACGAAATGG
The DNA here is from genome assembly GCA_028749045.1 of Cupressus sempervirens. NCBI lineage: Eukaryota > Viridiplantae > Streptophyta > Pinopsida > Cupressales > Cupressaceae > Cupressus > Cupressus sempervirens. The sequence goes on along the minus strand of CM053785.1, from coordinate 593,172,504 downwards.
TAAGATAGTCGTTATGATTTCAAGTAAAGATGACATGTTAATTGATCATTAATCACAAACTCATGGAATTGAGAAGATGGTTAACCGTTATGATTAATTAAGCTTAAATAATTCATTATGATAATATAATTTAATTGCGGGGAAATTTCTTGCAGGGAACATGTCGATAAGGGGGAAGCATTGTCAGAAAAGAATTAGGCAGGAGCGTCACCATCACTGGGCAGAGGGCTAGAGGATCTAGCGACTTGAAACAGGATACATCTGTGGAACTGCATGAGTTATTTAAATAAATAATTTAATTAAAATAATCGAGTTAAAATATAAAACGTACCTTAAAGGATTTTAATTTATCTTTCGTTATATTATTTTTAATAAATATTTAATTATGTGCATTTAAATATAAAATGATTTGGCCCCATTATCAATTAATAATTTATTAGTTGTACATTATATAATGTTCAAATTATATTAATTGTATTATTATAATCTTCGAATTTTAATCTTCCAATTCTTTCCAACTTCTTATTCTTTTTATTGTCGATTTAATAATTGGAATCCAATGGTCATCTTGGGAATTTGAAGGGATTCTTGTAACTGATGAAAGTCGTAGAGTCATGCTCTTGTATATTTCTTTGTTTCCCATAACCATATCACATATTCGACTATTTCTTTTCCTTCAGCATTCCAAGCCTTGGCGGCCGGTGACCCAAAAGTGATAGAGCTTTGAAATTGAACTCATTTACGCCTAAATTTTCCTTATCACACTTGCCGTGGATCACAGACCAGAAACCAAGAATTCAATCAAGCGCAAGTCAATCAAAATCATTTGGAGGAGTCACGTACGACACCTATTGCAACTTGTTTTTACTTTCTTTTGTCAAGTTCGACGAACAACAAACCAAGTCTAAATATAAGCTCTTATGTTCCGCGGGTTCTCAGTTCTCCAATTCACATTGTAACAACAGTAGTAAGGAGGTTATAATACCGATTCCAAGTCAAGGTAACAGATAGTTCCATTCGAATGCAAATAATGATGGGTAGAAAATAGAAAGATATGTACTTTAGATTCTAAATCATATAATGGAAAACCCTGTCATGTAGTCTAGCAAATAAGTTTAAATCCAAAATACTTCCTATCATGTTTTCCTTGCATTTAAATCGCTGAGTCTGTAGTATGATACAGAATACCATTATTATGCTGTGTTGTAATCATTGTTTTCCCTGCATTTAAATCGTTGAGTCTATAGCATAGGTATAGAATACCACTATCATACGTTGGGTTACAACTCATGCTAAACCTTGCATCAAAATCATTGAGTCTATTCAGAATATCACTATCTTAAAGCCATGCTGCAAATCATGTGTTACCTTGTATTTTAATTGCTGGGTTTGCAACATGAGTGCAGAATACCACACCCATAGTGTCATGTAACAATTCATGTTTCCTTATTCCTTTTCCATGTCAATAACTCACAGATTCCTTAACACTGTATATGGGTTTGATTCAGATTCGAGAAAATAAATAACAGAATAAGGATATTGCATTGTAATAATGTTTTTATTTATTTTTATTTCTTTTAGCCATGATCGGATACCAATCTTATATCCCTGTTCAAGATATAAATGCATCCTCTTATAAGATAATATTATGAACAATGAGAAATTCACCAAGTAATCAAGATGGAGCAGGTGTAAGTCTATAAATTTGCATGCACTTGAAATCATTGGCATGGTAGCCTGAAATGGTGAGGAGGTGTAGAGGGTTTGCAAGAACGCAGATGAGAATTCAGTTATGATTAAATCAAGTAATTAAGCTTTCGAATTTTGAAATCTTTAGAGAACATAATTTATGTGAATATAGAATGAGAAATGATGGTTGTATATAATCTTCTTGAATAATTGATAGAGTTGTCTGCTCTGAGAATTCCAAATACTTGGGACTCACTCGGCTGTGTAGCCGAGAAGATGGGTTATGAGCTGTGAGAAAGGAATCACCAATAATATGAATCAGTATCAGTTACGACATTTTAATATTTATCATTTAATATGATTTAATTAATAGTTCATGCATATTCCTGCTATTGTGATCTCCTGTTGCCAATTCATGTGGAGAGTTTATACCAGAAAGCCCAGTGAGTGGCAAGATGACCCCTGTCTGTTTTGGGTAGGTAGGGCCTTTCTCATTAGAGATCGTGTGGGGATAAGTTTTGGTCCGAGGTTGGGTGGTTAAGCCGCTGACAATGTTTCACCCCTCCCCAAGATGTCAGATGTTCATTAGACAGAGATAAGCTGTACATTCAATTGTTATTTGGAAAACAGGTAATATCACTTTCATTTAAGAGGAGGTAAGATTAAATTGAGTTATTTCATTGTTACTATTAATCTACACTTAGATATAAGAGGTAGAATCATGGATTTCTTTTCATTTATATTATAAGCATATTTCTAATCTCGAGATATTGTCACAATTAAGTAATCGGAGGAAAAGGAATCTGAAGCCCTAATTGATTGAGAGATGACGGGAACCCTAAATGGCACAGTGGTATCGGAAGCCCTAAATGACACAGTGGTATTGGAAACCCTAATTGAATCCGTGGTATCGGAAGCCCTAATTGAGATAGCAGTATCAAAAGCCCTAAATGAACCGAAGGTAAACAATGACCTAATTGATACAGTGGTATGTGATGCCCTAATTTTAAATTTAGTGGTATTTAATTGTAATTATCATTTGTTTTTGAGATAGCGGTTTTTAGATGATAGTTGTTATGTGATATTATTAAATTGGTATTGTGGACTAACCCTGTTGGTTGCAGAAGCAGCCCTAGTTTTAGTTTCAATCTTAGTTTCCGAGGTATGCATTTGTCAATTTTTGAAGTAATTTCATTTGAAGGTGTTTTAAGTTTTTAGTTAAGAAATTTCGTCTACTGATTTTAACGGTAAATCTTATTCACATGAACATGAATGATGTAACTGTCTTCCTATGAAATTGAAGTTATAATTGTATTCTTGAGTATGATAGATGTTAATTTAGACCTTGGAAATGTTACACAAATACCATCAAATACCACTCTTTCATCTAGGGCATCAAATACCACTGTATCATTTAGGGCATCAAATACCACTGTATCATTTAGGATGTCAAATACCACTGTATCATTCCTTTTCTTCCTATTGCTAACTATGACAATAACATACGGTTAGAAGATACACTCATATTCATTATTCACATAAATGAAAGACTGAAATAACAATCCATCAGATAAACCTATCTCTTTCTTGGCATCTTGTGGAGAGGAAAACATTGTCATGGGCTTAACCTCCTAATCGCGGGCCCTTCAAATATCCCCACATAATCTCATCCGAGAAAGGCCCTCCCTACCCGAAATAGACATGGATCACCTTGACCATCCACTGAGCATCCTTGTACTTGATTCCACCACTCAACTCAACAATTGAGCATACTTTGGACAACCATGAGCTTACTTGAAAGTTCTTGGAGTTTAATTATATATTTTATCATGCTTTAATAGTTCTGATTTTTGTTCTTTCTTTTGCATTGGTTTCCTCCACCTCTGCACCCTCTTTCGTTGGTCCTTTCGACTAGGGTTAATCCTTGGTGATTGATTATGCTGCTGAGCATGGAATTCCTCCATTAGCAGTATATTGCTGACTCCCAACTGAAAACATGAGATAAAACCATTTTGACGGTAAGCTGTTCTAATGAATCAGAAATCATGAAATTAAGATGTTTCATAGACATACATAGATCTGTTCTTTACGAGAGTCACGCTTGTGCATTCCTACTCATTTAAATTCGAAATAGTTGGCATTTAATCATGAAGAAGGAAACAATGAAAGCCGACAGACATGAGCCGAGTGCTTGTACTTTGCTTGTCACATTGAACATAAAATGGTTGAGGAACAATGGCAGATTTAGATTTATCGAGAAAGTTACTGGCATTGATTTTTGAATAAGAAGAAATGAAAGTAAGCATAACCTGATCATTGATCAGTAAGGCTCAGGAAGTCTTGTCGTTCTCGGCTCAAGCCGTCTGAACAATAGAGAACAATGCTAGCAATCTGGTCTGTAAGAACCGTGAGATAGATGAAGCTCGATACTTTAATGTAAAGAAGTCGAGAGGGAAGAAAAGGTTGACTGCCGTTCTCAGCAATAAGAGAGTTTTAATATGATACCGAGGCAGTTTTAAAAGAACAAGATCCTTGGTTTTCTTGAATTCACCAATTAAAAGGAAGAAACGCCAAATGTATTCAACGTCTCTCATAGAGATTTTATAATTTTAAAACAATTGTCAATGGGCTCCTTTGAAGAATTATTGAAAGAAGAGAAAATCAAAATTATATTTACATATATATATATAATTTTCAAAATGATGTCATCATACTATTATTATGTCCAAGGTCATACCTATTAAAATACGCATATCTATATACGTGCATAATTCAGAGAATTATGATTTATTTTAACCTCATATCGTTGCAATAGATATGCATATATATATTTATACATATGTTACTAGAGATGAACTAGAGATTTAATATCATGGTGTATCATACATTTATATACATATATGCGTATGATGGAGACGCCACCGTAGAACAACAAAGGTAATGATTCTGAATATGAATTTTGATAATGATAGCTATATATTTAAATGTTTGACCAAGTAGCTCATGGTATTGTCCAACATACACTCTTGTTTGCCTTGTTGTTTATCATTAACCATGGTGATTCAAGATTCATACTTATTTGCGTAGTGATGTTGTGCCCCTGTGGCCAATTCTTTTTTGACAATGCTTCCACCCCTTTGACATGCTTTCTACAAAGAGATTCTCCACAATTAAATCATATTACCATAACAAGTTATTAATTATAAACAATCATAATGGCTAACCGCCTTTTCAATTCTTGTGAATTCATGATAAATAACCAACTTGCCAAAATAGCATTAAAATATCATCATAATGGTTAACTAGCATGCCAACTTCATAAGAGATTATAAAGATTAACCATCTTACCATTTCACATGATTGTAACTAGTTTTACCTGTCAAAAAACTTCACATGATACCTCAGCGGTTATATGAACTTTTCAAATGGAGCCAAAAATTAAGATGTAACAATAACAACCAAGAACTGATGGTGGATAAACAACCATCCTTGAACATTCTCATTACTCGTAATAATCATTCATTAGTATTAGAAATAATCATAGTGAGCATGAATTTATGGTTTATCCATATATTGGTAGTGACATCCGATCATGGATCATAATGACGCCTTCATATATCTCTGAATATGATACTGAAACATGCTGCTCTATGGATATATCCATACATGATAGAATTTTTTGATGATCTCAACATGGATGTACCCATGTGCATTCATCAATAACCTCAACATGGATTTGATCATGTATGATGTGACCTGTATATGTGCATGTATGCATGAATGTGTATGCCTATGTATGTGCATGTGTACATGTAAGTGCAAGTATGTATGCATGCTTATGTGTGTGTGTGAGAGAGAGAGTGAGTACATACATGTACATATGTATATGCATGGGCATGTATGCATATGTATGGATGCGCATGTATGTGGTGATGCATCATGAGTAAGTGCATTATGGGAATGCTTCTAAGAATGCAGATGTAATGATGATAACTAACTACCATGTAGGAGATATATAAATGACAAGGTATGTTTATTGCTCTTGCCTTTTTTATCTACATGTTATGCTCTTTTTTGATCAAAATAATGGAATATCATAGAAGCCTAGAAGCACATGTTACAAATCAAAATGTCACATATTATCATTATAACTTTTAAACAACAAAAACACCATAAACTTGTAACCATTGAACCATGATCATGCCATCATGGCATCATATACTTCAACATCAAAGATTCAAAGCATTAAAATGTCAATTATAAAGTGATAAATCATGACATCTAGTTCAAGTATCATTGTTACAAGTTCAACTAATGGATTAAAATTTATAGATATTCTCCTTTTTTATCATCTTATTTATTGGCATTAGTTGACTAACAAACAAAGCTAAGGCCAATGGGATCAGTTGCACTAATGATATTATTGGTGTAAAGATCTTCAAATTCATCAAGTGCAAGCCGAGAAGTGGAAGCATCTTAGTTCTAAAGCTTTGCATTTATATCCCACCTCTTCATCTCGCCTTCATTGTATTCTTCACCCTTGTGTGAGACGAGACATAAGTTGTACTGCACAAATGCCAAGTTCTCCGCTCTTTTTGATTGCTACCTATTGTGCTTCACTGAGTGGACGAAAGAATATGTGCTTCATTTTCTTTCTGATGCAAATAAACTAGCAACCTATGAAGACAAGACAACGTATACAATTAAAATAAAATTAATAATCTTATAAAATAAAAATTACTAGCCATTCATGAAGACGAAGTAAACTATTAGAAATAAAAATAAAAGTTACTTGTGATGTAATTTTGATTGCAAGGGTCTGCAACATTGGAATCTGGGCCATGAAGGTACCACCAACTATGAGCGTCCTTCCTAAACCGATGATGAAGAGCATCATTAGTTAGACCTCTTGCATTCACAAACTCTTTGAACTCAATTAGTAATCAAATCTCACATATGATCATCAAAAAATAGTCTTTCAAATGCTGCCTTGTACCCATTATACACTTCTTAATATTTATATGTTGGCAGCCTTCTTGGTTGATCAATATATTGGGTGCTATAGTATTTGGGTGTCAATTCATAAGCAAGCAAATGTAGAGGAGTGTTCATTTTGTACCCATCGCTCTACAACAATTGCTTGCAATTATTTGAAGGTCTCTTGGGGATCTTGCTCTTTTTCATTTTACAAATTACTTGATCTTCTCAAGCATTGAGTCAAATGCCATCAAAGATCTCTTTAAGGTTAGGCCTATCCATGTCAGTGTACCAAAGCGTGTTCATAATGGTCTCTGTAAACTTGATGAGATATTCCACACATTCCCACCATAAGTCATGCAATATCCTTTACTTCAAGTTTGTTACCCTCTCACTTTTGCTTTGCCTCCATATAGACTAATTTTGGCTGATTACCATCTTGCAAAGTGCTTATTTCCATTGCACAAGTTGTCTTAAGGAGATTAAATTTGATGTGAAATAGGTCTCAACAACCTATAACATAAACTAGACAAAAAAATACAACTATTAGAGACATGAAAGTAATGAGAAGCACTGCAATTCGTTCGATTCAGGCTATTTGACTTGACCCACCTAATTTTTCTTAACTCACTGACTTTTGGGGCATAAATCGCCTAAATCACCGATTGAGGCAATTTTTGCCTAAATCATTAAGTTATGTGCCTAATGACTTGGCAAAAAAAAAAAAAAAAACAAAAAATCGTTTTTTTTTATTGGTTTTTGTTTTTTGGTTGCGTCTCAAAGCAATAAAAACCTTTCATTAGATTAGATATACGATATATGATATTATTGTTAGGATTAACCACAGACAGAAATAACAGTTACATGCAAATATAACCAATATCAAAAAATAATAGATTGCACAGTAGAGAACACAAGACACAAAGATTTAACGTGGTTCACCCAATCCCTGGGTTACGTCCACCAACAAGTCCAATAATATTATTATCCAGTGATTACAATCTGCAATCCCTTACAACCCAATATGGCCGCAAGAAGCTATAATATCACCATACATTATTAAATCCCTAAGCCTAAGCCATTTTATACAAGCTTTTGCCACTTACAAAATTAGGGCTAGAATAAGTCGTCCAATAGAAAAATCATAGCTAACGCCTTTTATAATATAAGGTCATTTTTGGCTTCGAGGGAGCACCCCCGAAAACCCCTGCGGGGGTGTTGCCCCTCGACCCCACCCTGTACTGTGATAAGGAGTGCACTCGCAGGGGTGCTGCCCCTTAACCCCGTCTTGGGGCCAAACTCCCGTAGAAATAATTTGCGGGGAAACCGCACCGAATAAACCACCAAGTCTGATGAGGCTCCATATTACAACAATCTCCAACTTGGAGACTGATCAAACTCCACACTAATAATCTCCTACTTGGAGACTGATCATAGCACTGCTAAACTTGTAGCTCCCACTGGAGTATCAAACCACCTTAGACTCTGTTGTTCTTTTATTCTGTTAAGTTTAGAAGACCAACCGAAGCTGAAGAGGAGTTCAACTTTTCCCTTGTTGCTGCTTCAGTAAACGTATTTGTTGGATTATCATTTGTATGTATTTTCTCTAGCTTTAATTGCCCATCATCCAAAACTGGTCGAATGAAATGGTACCGCAACTTTATGTGTTTTGTCTTTGAATGCGGAGCAAAATTCTTAACAAAATGAATGGCACTCTAGCTCTCTGTGAACAATAATTATCCCTTTGTGGGTGTCCCACTTCTTCCATGAAGAACTGAAGCCATATCATCTCCTTGGCTGCCTCTGTAGTAGCAACATACTTTGCCTCTGTATTGGATAAAGCATTAACCTTCCGTAACTTAGAAACTCAACTCACTCCCGCTCCACCAATAGTAAATACATAACTTGTAGTACTCCGCTGGTATCAATATCCCCTGCCAAATCTGAGTCAACATAGCTCTGTAAATCAATGGTAGAGCCCCCAAAATGTAAACACGTACTGGATGTTCCTCTCAAATATTTGAGAATTCATTTAACTGCATTCCAATGCTCAATTTCTGGAGGACTCATATACCTTCTAACGACTCCCACTGCATGTGCAATAGCTGGCCTTGTACATACCATAGCATACATCAAGCTTCCTACAACTGAAGCATAAGGTACCTTGGACATCTTAGCCTCCTCTTCTTATGTCTTTGGACACATCACCTTAGTCGATTTCAAACAACTAGGTAAAGGTGTGCTAACAGCTTTAACATTCTCCATAGAGAAATGTTGCAACACCTTCGCAATATAAATAGCTTGAGATAATGTCAATTTTCTGTTTTTCCTATCTCTCCAAATTTTCATACCAAGTATTTGCTTTGCTTCCCCCAAATCCTTCACAGCAAATGAATGTGCTAACTGTTCTTTTAACCCCTTAATGTGATCCATGTTAGACCCAACTACTAGCATATCATCAACATATAGACATAAAATAATGTAGCTGTCATCATCTAACCTCTTAAAGTAAACACAATGATCTGAATGACACCTACTGTATTCCTGCTCATGCATAAAACTATCAAATTTTAGATACCATTGCCGGGGTGCTTGTTTAAAGCCATATCAACTTTTTTTCAATCTGCACACTAGATTCTCCTTACCTTGGACCTCAAATCCCTGTAGCTATGCCAAATATATCTCTTCATCTAAATCACCACGGAGGAAGGCTATTTTAACATCAAGTTGCTCCAAATGCAAATCTTCAGTAGCCACAATACTTAAAACAGTAAGAATAGAAGTCATTTTAACAACAAGAGAAAATATCTCATCAAAATCAATGCCCTTTTTCTGTGCAAATCCTTTTACAACTAACCTGACTTTAAGTTTTTTCTTACCTGCATCCTCTTCTTTCAACCTGTAAAGCCATTTATTTTGTAAAGCCCTTTTACCTGTAGGCCACTCGCATAAATCCCATATCTTATTTTTCAGCAAAGAGTCCATTTCTTCTTTCATTGCAAACTCCCACTGAATCTTTGTATCCACCTGCATAGCTTCATCGTAACATTCAGGTTCACCAACATTAGTAAGTAAAATAGAATACAAAGGAGAAAATCTTTCTGGAGGTCTATTTAGCTTTGTTGACCATCTAACATTCACCAGGGTGTGTGGTATTTGTTGTTGCAGATCATGAGGAGTTGTTGGAACATCATCTTTTGGAGTATCATCCAACACTACATAATCATTTTTCTTCTTCTCATGCTTTTGCAACAAATCTTTGTACAACACTTACTCATTGAATATGACATCCCTGCTTCTTACAATTTTATGATTTTCAAAATCCCAAAGCCTAAATCCAAATTCATCAATGGCATATCCAACAAATACACATTTCTTTGACTTAGGTTCCAGTTTGATTCTATTTTTCAGAAACTAAATGTGCAAATGCTTAACAACCAAAGGTTTTGAGAAAAGAATAACTCACCTTCTTACTAGTCCATGCTTCCTTTGGAATACCACAAACCAAAGGAGTAGAGGGACCTATATTAATCAAATGTACAATAGTATTGACAACCTCTGCTCACATGTTTAAGGGTAACCCAACATGCAACCTCATGCTCCTTGTACACTCCATTATTGTCCTGTTCATGCATTCAGCCACTCCATTTTTCCGTGGAGTCTTTGGAACAGTTTTCTGTCTAGGAATACCGTTAGTGGAGTAATAATTTTCAAATTCACGATTGCAATACTCACCACCATTATCAGATCTGAGACATTTTAATCTTTTATAGTATCATTTTCAACCAAGCATTTCCATTTCTTAAAAGTTCGAAATATATTATATTTCTGTGTAAGGAAATAAATCCATACTTTTTTAGTTGCATCATCAATAAATGTAACATAATAATGAGATCCACCAACGGAAGATACTTGAGCTGGTCCCCATGCATCAGTATGCATGAGCTCTAATTTCTTATTTTTCTTTTCATTCCCACTCTTCACAAAACTCGCTCTCTTTTGTTTTCCATACACACAACTTTCACAGAAATCCATATTAACACATTTCAGACCTGATATAACTTTCTTTGAATGAAGTAATTTCATACCTTTCTCACTCATGTGCCCAAGTCTGTAGTGCCATAGCACCTTATATCTTTGTACAGGTGATACAGTTCCTTCTACTTTTATTGTTTCAGAGAAAAATAAATGTTCAGGGACAGTTTCTGCAGTTGAGTAGGGAGAACAAATGATTGCTGTAGATTCACCATTAATCACCATTAATCACCATTCAGCAATATCTTCCATCCATCTATTTATACTTAACATAAAATAAAATCCTAAATGTGGAAAGCAACACAAGTTACCACCGTGAAGACCAACACTAAATCAGCAGTCACTTTGATAGCAATATGACAACAATTTCTCCAAGTCTCCTCCTACTCCATTCTAACACTAATCTCCTCTCTAAACAATCTAATCTCTAACCCCTTACGAATGAGAAGCCCTTGGCTTTTTATAGTTGTTCAATTACAATGAAGGGGCAAGATCAATTCAAGATCAAGGGCCAAGATTAATGCATTATAAACCCTAATTAGGGTTGTCACACTATTATCCAATTACATGAAGACATCACCTCATGGCCAATAAGAAAATTACAATGATTTAGAGAGGGCCATTGAGAAAATAGATAAAGTATATGCACTAGATGTCTTCCACATGTACATTTGGCATAATATGATTGAATGTGCTTGAGCACATGTACTGAAGCCCTCTGATTAGATAAAGACAAGTGGACACCACCTCAATATCCTTATGTCACATACTTGATGAATTCTTTGGCGATGAGAAAACATCTCTTGATACTCTACATTATCAAGATTTCAATTATGATGGCATATTCCTAAATTGCTTCATCTTCTCAAAATATCTCCATCTTTCATTTGGAAATCTTCCTCAATGCACGATTTTGAACTTATTTGTACTTGCAAACATGGTTCTCTTTCGATGACTTGACCTCAATCTTCTTGAAGTGATGAAGTCTTCATGTCTTGCCCGAAGTTTTGAGCTTGACATTGTAGCATCCTTTTTTTCGTTTCTTAAACATCTCCTTGCTCCATATTTAACTTGCAAAAGCAATGGAGAAATTGCATTAAGCTCACAGAATGATAAATTAATTTTCAAGTTCAAATATTATCCCCTTTTGCTCATTCATTTTGTCATTAAATTCAACTTGGATCAGCCCCTCTAGATCATGACAGAATTTTGAGAAGCGGGAATTTTCTTGGGTGGAATTCCCAAGAACTTATCACTTATTCAATTATATTTTGAATCAAATTTAGATTTCCCAAAAAAACTATTTGAATCAAATTTCTTCAGCTTAGAGGGCAAAATGATTTATAAAATATAACCTTTAAGTATAAGTTACAATTATACTCTTAAGCTCTGTATTATATAAATACTATTAGGATGTTTGAGTGTGGTTTAAGGTTCATAGGAGCTATAGAAAGATTTTAGATTTTGGGAGTTTCTAAAAAATTCTAGACTTAGCCAAATTTTAGGATTCAACACACCTCTATTTGTTATCTCCCATAACCTTTCTTGAATTTTCTAAGATGAAATTGATACTTAAGAATGGATTTCCAAAGATTTTAACTTGTTTGATCACATCCCTTGATTTCAACTTTATCTCCTTAACTAGTTTAGCCTAGCTTTTGATCTCTGATTGACTTGAGTACCCAATGAGGCAAAGTTTCTCAAACACATCTTTGAGACTTGGAGACTTGAAAATTGTCGCCAACTAAGACCACCACACCTACTAAGCAATAAGAGGGGGTCCCCATTTACAATGGGGCAATGGAGTGAAAACCTCACAACATCCACTTGATCATGTTTGAACAATCTTTCCATTTGTTTCATTGACACTATTCTAGGATCTTCACCAGAACTTCCCCTAAGAACTACCTTCCTTGGTGGTCAAATCTCATATGCAACTTCTCTTGTTGAAGGAGAACTCCACAAGTGACATCTATTACAAGCTAGGGTTGCTGTTGCACCAAAAGATCCTAGACTTATAAAACACAGGAGGTGGTTAAGCCATGTCAGGAATCTTGAAGGGGAACGTTGGTGGTTAGTCCAACAATCCCCCCCCCACCAACGTTATCCTAGGAGATTCAAACTTGTGACCAAGCTAGGGTTGTCGTTGTACCAAAAGCTCAACCTGTCAATGCTTGATACAATTACTAGACTTATAGAACACAAGAGCCGGTTAAGCCATGTCACGAATCTCAAGGGGGAATGTTGGTGGTTAGTCCAACATCATCCATGTCATACCTAAAATGACATCATTGTTTAGCATGTCTACAACAAAGATCTCACCCCTCAAGTCATAATATCCTTGGTTAATATTGAGGTTAGGAATCTTCCGGGTACAAGAATGACCACTAATGCTCATCACCTTCAACCCTTCATATCCTTCGATCTGTAACCCTCCTTTGGCTACAATCTTCTCGTTGATGAATTTATGAGTGACACTTCTATCTATTAGTGCTAGCACTCGCTGTCCTTGTATTTCTCCTCCCACCTTGAATATGATGGCTTTTTGGGCACTTGTAAGATAGGCAATGGTTCTCTTTTCTAGTGTGTCGTCTTCGTCCTTGTTTTCCCCTTAGTCATGATCGGATTGTTTGTGTGAGTTTTCTGTTGTTGACTCCTCAATAGAAAAACATTCCAATTGTTTCACCTTAGCCTTGACACTGCACTTATGGGAAAGTATCGAAGGCTTGTTCCAATGGAAGTAGAACTTCCTCCTCCTGAGGTGACTCAACTGTGCATTGTTCAATCCATTAGATTAACTTTGTGCTTGTTGTCTTTCATTTCTTCTGAAATGACTTAATAGCAACACACACACACATATTGATCTTAGTCAATTAACTTAGAAATGACACATTAAACTACGTTATTCGATTCATGTGTCCGATCGCAGATCGGATTTGGGTCTGTACCAAGTTCACATTCGCAAACAATATTTACCAAATTCATGTAGGGTTTGAATTTGACCTTGTGGATTCATCCAGATGCACTATCTGTGAATTTGGACGAATCCACAAGGTCAAATCTGGACTCTATGAAGTCTTCATGAATCCATGTAGACCTAGGATAATCTATTACGAATCCATGCGGGCTTGGGAGAATTCGGTATGAATCCATGCAGATCCCCAAGGATTTGCAGGCCAAATTTGGGATAAGTACATGCCAATTTCATTATATATGTTTATATATAATTCACATATACATATTTATATATATACACACACAAATCTAGACAAAGCATAATGGAGAAAAAATAATGAATCCATGAATTGGATTCCCATATCCAAACCCGTTTGTGAATTCGAATCGGAACTTAGACATTGATTTTTAGAATTACAAGACGAATTCAGAATTGCAGATTACTTCTTTGATTCAACTCCACTTCCAATGAAATGTGTTTACAAATAGTTTTCAGGCACACCAATTGGTGGCCATGCAGAATCTCAGTCCACAAAATAGCAATATATCCTTCCTCAACCCCTAGGCATTGTAATGTCCCCACTCCCACATTGAGTATCACAAGGTTAAACCTGGAACAAATTGTTAGTACAGCATAGCAAATATATATTGAAAATCCAAAACATGTTAGATATATTAATTAATTAAATATCAACCTAAATATTATCCCTGACTAACCCTCCCAATCCTTCGGAAGGAACTCTTCTCAGATTACCCAACCCCTTAGTGAGAACTAATTCTCAATTAGGTAATCGCCATGTGATGAGTGTCTTCCTAAGGCCTCTAGGATCTCTATTAGTGAGTACACTCATTAACAATATTTGCTTGGCAGAGATCCCACCTCTGACCAAGTCTCTAATCTCCAAAATATGCATATAGTTAACCTCTAATATATATATATATATTGCCTCTAAGAGATTCTCTACAAATCTCTCTTTGGAATTCCCCCCCTAAGGGAGTCTTGACATTCGCTCTTGAATGTCATCTATTCACTGAGTTCCCTTCTCAAGGTACTCGATATTCAAATGAATGCCTTTGGTCAAGCTCTCAATTGGTCTCTTTTTGTAAGATCTCTAATCCATCCATATTCAATGAGAATGACTCTTTAACAATTAAACAATAGATGACAAATACTAAGGTTTTCTCTTACTTTCAATGTTTCTCTTATCCTTTCAAGTGTAGACTGTCTAAATATATATACCCTTCTTACTGATTGTCAGATTACTACTATTACTACTGTTGAGTCACCTATATATATGAGGCGAACTATGACTGTCCAAATCACCTTGTTGTTCTAATCCAAATTCCTTCTTTGTGCTTCTCTGGTGATAACAAGACCTTCTGGTTTATTCCAATTTGAAAACGTGACAACACTAGGTGATGTTGTATCCAGTGCTTCCGTATTCTCCTATCTTGGTTTGCTTTGATGTGAGTTATAATCATCAATCACAGTATCTTGGTCTGGCTTGCCTCTTTGCTATGTTTGCTGGCTTCAGACTTTTGCTATTCCCATCACCTTCGCGGAGATGATTGTTTATATTTCTTCCTTTATTTTTCTTACCCTTTGTGTATTGAATTTCTTGTATATGCTGCACATTTGGCGATGATTCTTAGTATCCATGTTGGTAGGGGATGATTATTCCTCAGTTCATACTTTTTTTTTCTACATCATCTTGTATTGTCCGCTATTAATTTTATGTGTATCCTTTGGCATTATTGCATGATGACTGTGCTTGTGACATTATTGCCACGATTGAATTGCGCTACATCTTATTTGGTTGTTGATTGTTTTTATTATACTGGGTTTGCCTATCAATACATGCCGATGTCTTTGGATACTCTTTTGTTTGCTTGTGATATGTTCGATGATCTTCGATTAGGTTAATGAAGACGTCAGTTAGTGATAAGTGTAACCATACAAAGTTCTTCTTTTCCTTCTATCTTATTCAATCATAAGTTTTTGTGTTCAATTCCCTTGTCTGGGCTTTATAAAATTTGATGATCTTTAGTTGAATGTTTCTCCTTTCCTACCCTTCTAATCATTGCCTCTCTTCGTCCATATAAAGTTTACATTAAAGGAGCAAACTCTTTGGATAGAGGTATCTCTTAAGATTACACCTCTTCGATGCATGAAAGGATCGTTTGGGCTGTAATTATTTTGTTTGCAATATAGTTTCTGTAATATTTTTAAACCATTTTATTATTTATTATTAAATTCTATTGGAGGGGAAAATAGGGGACATGATAGGCATTGCCCTTTCAGCGCCAGTCAGTCAAATATGATTGCGAAGAAATAATATTAGGCAACAATTCAAATGTCCACAAGAGGCTGTTTGAAGTCGTACAACACAATTGATTTCTCCTCCATACCTGAATACCCAATTTCACACTATGAAATTAACTCCAATGAGACAACTAGGTATGCAAGTATGGTTGAATGCAATGTACAACTTACCAAGTGCAAATAGTATAGCCACAACATAGACGTATGGCTAGGTAGGTCTATGGCAACAAATAATATCTCCAAACTCCACAACACAAGAGTGAAACACTTGAGCAACAAATAAGATCCCTTTGATACATGATTTATTACTTGAATGCAAGCACAAGTTAAATCCCCAACCTATATCTTTCAACAACGTAGAGATTGTTGCTAACAAGAGATTTTGTCTCCACAAAACCTTGAAGATGAACTCCCCAAACAATTCATAAATTTCCAATTCAATCTAGCATACTCAAACAAATTCTGAAAAGTCTTATAACACATTTCACTAGTCATTGTGGGATATATAAAAACATTTCCTTTGGATTTTAAGTTTTTTGTCCCAAGTGCCATTAATAAAGGGGAACATCTAATTTTAAATGAGTTTCCCTTTTTACCTTTGTCTACAAATTAATTAAGTTAAATATTTTATATTCAATTCTAACTTTATTGATAAATAAATAATTAACATCTAATGATTATTAAAATCTCTAGTCTATATTAAACAATTACCGTGGACATGATACCATCCAAGAATTATTGATGATATTGGTTTAGCCCAACAGACTTATTGTAAATAATAAGTATTCAATACCACAGCAAAACCCCTTGGATTTGCTTGCAACTGAAACTGTGAAGGCCAAATGTCCTCAATATCACTTAAATCTCCTGGTTAGCCTATTGGCCATGGAGAAATTGGCTAACAACCTCCTCACATTTCATGTACTATAAGGGTCACATTACACTCGAACACCTCTTGAAAAATAGTTGAAATTTACATATTAATAGTTTCGATAAATGGCTTAATTTTTCTATGAAATAAACTGAAAATGCCACTTTTAGGTTATTCGTTTTGCATTTTTTAACTTGAATTGATTTACCAAGGGTTTTTGTCATGACACCCTTTTTAAATGTACTTCAACATACCCATAAAGAAACAAAAAACAATTGCTAGTCCTTAATACCTTTGTGAATCACATTTACATTTTTAAAAATTCCTTGATAAACATCCTACGAATGCAAATTGTGTCTCTGCCATGTCATTCCCTAATAGGTTAGTGACATGAACGAATAGATTCTCTGCCATGCTTTGCAAGCACATAAGGTTTTGCCTGGCTTGACCCCTTGAGCTACGAAAATACCTTTTTGTTTCTTTTCCGTTTGATTAAACTCATCTTTTCACTTGCATCGTAATGCTAGTTTTTTTTTGGTGGGAGCATGTGCTGTGGTAGGTTGTGAGAAACAATAACACTTAAATTTCAATACTTTTAACTAATTAGAATAAATACCATATATGTTTAATTTAATATTATTTAATGCCATATTTAAATAACAATTATAGTTAAATTATAAATTATGATTTATTATGATATCATATATGTTAAAATTTAATATTATTTGATTTATTATAATATATATAAGTTATGAATTATATTTCTGTGGTGATTTTGTTTATATATATAATACATGCTATGTACTCGATATTCTAAAATTTCTAATATTAGAATATTGTTAACATAGGGACTCGCACCACCCTCCCAAACCTCGAAGTACTCGTCCCTGAGACGTCCCAACACCAGGTACTTGAATACCCAAGTACACCCACCTTTGCCATTCCACAATCATGTTGCCGTTGGGATGGGTACTTGAATTTCTATTTGAATTTTGATTTTTGAATGTTACTATTAGGTATGTAACATTTTACTATGTTGAATGTTCAATGGTTCTAGTTCATGTTGCAATTTTTCTATGTTCAAGTATTTTAATTTGGTATGTTCTATTGAAATATCATTTCATAACTAGCATTTCAAGATCTATATGTATACAATACACCACCCCTCACTTGCCCCGTCCTCCCCTTGCTGTCCCTTGCCTGTCCCCTTGTCGTCTTGAAATTGAGGCCCATTTTCCCTGCATCTCGGAAACTCGTCCTGGCGTCCCGTCGTCCTGACATACCCTAGTACTGGTGTTACACTGTTTTAGAATAAAAGTATGCATAATCTTATATGTTTTTGTATGAATGAACCTAAATCTTTAATCACAATGTTTTTTTTTGAATTTTTTTCTTTCTTCTAAAACTTCATCCAAATTTTATTGTTGCCGAACAAGAACACAAACTTGAATCTTGTGACATAGGTTTTTGGGTTGTGTTTTGGGTTTGCCCAAGTTCCTCAAAAATTGTTAGGGTTCTGCCTGAGGCTCGCGGGTCTGCCCCATGTATGTCATGCACCTTGTCTAGAGCCATAGGCTCGTGTAAAGCCTGGGCTAACCCTTGGAAATGAAAGAGGGAATTCAACTTTAGGATGTCCTTAATAAAATCAAAATGTTATCCAGATTCAAAATAATTGTGCAAGAAATCAACATTAGAAAAGTAGATGCTAGCCATCTATTATAACAGATTTTGCATATACAGCATTATAATAATTCTAAAACTTAGATCTTCATTACTTCCTCCTTGTAGTTGATAGATTCTCAAAGATAGAAGCGGTGTTATCACAAATGTGGGTTCGTCGTCTGTCACCTTTTTAACATCTGTAAAGCAAGTAGCATCAATTTTAGGAGCTTGTATCTGTCAGGCAAAAAACAATATTTTTTGTCAAAAACTGTTGGGGGTTGTCTTCATTGGTTTTGTGCTAGCTCTAATACCACTATTAGGGAGAGCTAAGAGCCAATGCTATATTAAGGCCAGTATTAGTTTATTACAATGAAGGAAAGGACTGCCTTGTTCGCCTCTTTGCAGTAGAATTTCTCTTAAAAGCAGTGCAAAAACCATCACATGATTAGCTTGTCAAAATTATTGTAAATTTCATTTTCTCAACTAGTTTAAACTAGTGGCAACACAATTGAGAATAAATTATTGTAAATACAATAAATCAATTTCCTTAGTAAGTGTAAACTTCAAACCAGTTGCAACACAAATGGGAATAAATTATCATAAATAGTAAACACAATAAATCAAATTTAATACGTCTAACAAATTTAAACCATCAGCAACACAAATGTGAATAGCTTGTCAAAATTACTTGTTTCACAGATGCCAATTAATAAGTCATGTTAAACTTTAATCTTGACAGAACAAATACAGTAAATTAAATCTAATATACCTAATGAGTTTAAACTGACAGCAACACAAACTTTTGGATGAGAGCAAAAAATTTGAATAAATGGAATATCAAAATATATATCCTTTTGAGCATAGGCTCCTTCGTAAGCATTGACAAATAGCTGTGATAATGGTTCATAACCTTGTGGGATATTTGAGTTTCAAGTGGTATATAACCATCAAGGGGTCAGAATGTAGAAAGTTGTGCAACTTTCAGATTTAACTTCGATCTTTATCCTTGCAACTATCCAGGATTTGTTTTCTTTAGAGTTTCTTCTCAGAAATAGGGTTTACATGTACAAATCCTTGTCAAGATTTAAGGGAAAAGAAAACTGTAAACATTTGTGCTCTAGGTGTTCAAACAAGATTCTATTCATATTTTAGGGATACTGCCATTGGTTAGAATGGGGATTTTGATGTTTTCTATGTTTGTTGTAAGGATTTTCTATGATGGAAGCCATCCTTTCAAGATTCCATTACATGTCTTGTTCCATTGACCATGTAAATGTCTAAGTCGACTGGTAGGCTGAAATCACATGAAGACCACCCCAGTGTCTTTGAGTTTGGGGGCTTAAACAGTATTCTTGATAAAAGTTTTGAAATTTGAAACTAAGTGATTTGTGACACACTGGCACATACTTGTTTTTGAATTTTCAGTTCTAGCTTTTCCAACAATTACGATGTGTTTTTCCTGCCCAATACAATTTTAAGGGTTTTTAGCTTTTAATGCTGTTTTAAATTTATTTTACTGTTTATTTGTTCACAGGAATATCATACTTGTCCAAACAGCAAGAAGCTGATGTTAGACATAAACTGGGTTTGCCAGATGCTGATGAAAACAAGAAAGGCAATTTTGAGACTAGCATAAATCAAGTAAAAGAATTACCTTTGATTAGTATTGCCGATGTTCTCTTTTCTGAGAGGATGAAGATTAAATTTGGTCAGTGGCGTGATAATCTGCTACGAGACCAAAATAGCGGTCATTGTGCTACAGTTGTTGGAAATGTTGAATTTCATGAGCAAGGATGTGAATCAGAGAACAGCTTTTACAAGAAACGTCCTTCGCTTTTGCTGAATGGATTGAATTCTCACCAAAGCATATTAGTCAAGCAGGTAGTAAATCCAGCATGTTTATGTTTGTTTTCTGCAGTGCGAAGTTTGTGTACATATGGGTGTCCCTCAATTGAATATCTTAAAACATCTATATGGGAACATGTAGGATGTCATAGTTTGAAAATTCGCAAGACACTAAAGCTGACAGACCCAGTTTTTAGTAATAGTGGCAACTTGGTAAATTGAAAAGTACTCTTATCCCTTTAAAAAAGCATAAATTTCATGCAAACTACAGTTACGCAACATATTGAATGTGTCTGTACAATGTTTGGAAGTGTTTTTAATTATACTTGAATAAAAGAGTACAAGATGATAATAATTCACCAACATGCAAATACAATAGCTGATAATATGGTATGCAATATGTTGATTGAATTTTATTTCAAGAATTAATTTGGTGCAAGTAATCTCAATGTATAGTTTTCTCTTCTTCATCTATATCCTAGGTTACTACTTACAGTTGGTGCCAGATCCTCCTTTGAATTGGAAGTTATGACTTCCCAGGCTCATAATCATTATTAGCCATGATGCCATCCAATTGAATGCTTCATTCTTATGTTGCACTCCTTGTGTCCTGCCTAACAAGCAATCTTGCAGTCTGTAAACATGGGGTCCGCTTGATTATTGTCCATTTGTTATATGGATATTGTAATTTCATCCAAGTCAACTGGTTCATGACTCGCTGGGCTCTCCACCTTTTTTGAATTAAGGGTTGTATGCATGAAGATTAGGTCATTGAGTTGTTTTTGTGTCAACTTGTTGCGGTTTATGTGTACGCTAGGAAATAATCTCTAGTTATGCTCATGTTCAAAGTGCTACAAGGACATAATGTATAAAGGGTTAGCTTTTAAAGATTTGAGGGTTCCCTGCCCCACAGTTTCCTCCAAGCAATGGCGGGGAAGGCATTCACAAGTTTGAAAGTTAGCAATCATTGTGCACATTCAAGATGTGAAATTTTGAAGTGGAATGAATATAATTTCTTTGTTAATCCTTAGATGACCAGTGGTGAAGGTAGGAGCCATAATTAGGCATGTCAACTCAACCTTAGACAACACCCTTTTAATGCATGTTGAGAGATTCTCCATAGCATCCCTATTAACATTCCTACAGCTATCTACAAAGGAAAAAATAGGGTTGAGATGGTATCATGCTGCATAGTTGGTTGCTGGTGTTCTCACCCCTGCAAAATTTTAGGTTTTCCCATGGTAATTCAGGGTGTAAATAGTTCAAATTCTTGGAAACTTCAAAATCCATATGCTGTTTGTGGGCTGTGCATTATATTTCGTTGTTGGTTTGTTGTATTCAGTTTCTGGTCATGTTAGTTACTTGCATCTTGTTTATTGTCAAAGTGATCAGCCCTTTATCCCAAGGATTCCTGTGTTTCACTGGTTGCAAAATCCTTCTGAAATTTTACTTAAGATATCCCTGATGATTGTAGCAAGTGGTTTCATCCTTGTCATAATTTGAAGGTTGCATGGGGACAGGGGTACTTGGGTACGGGTATGAGTATGGCTTTTTTTCAAAAGAGGGGACAGGGGCACTTGGGCACATTAATTTTTTTTTAATATAATTTAATATTTGTTGAAAATCTGAAAGTATGAGTCATAACAATAGTTTTTCGAAACAAGAACAATGATAAAGTTTGCAGATGTAATGTATTGTTTTCAGTTTCAGACTTGCAATATGATTGTAATAATAATGTATGCTAAATGTTTACATGCATAATAGGGAAGGAGGACCTTAAACGTGAACAAGAAGATCATAAATCATATAACAATGACACATGGCGAATGATTACTTCTGACTTGAACAGTGATAAAGTTTACTGTTAATCAGTATTGTATCAAGTTTCAAACTGAATACGTATTTAATTAAGCTTTATAAACAACAAGCTGATACGCAAACAAAAAACCAAAACAAATATTAGAAATCTTAATCAAGGCCCTTAGCTATGATGCTCTCCATTGAGTACTTAGTACGTGGGTATGTGTGCCCGGTACTTGGGTACATGTCCTAAGGGTGTGGGTATGTGCACGGTACTTGGGTATGTGTCCTAAGGGTGTGGTTATGTGCACCAATGCAACCTTGCACAATTCCTTTAGCTCCAAAATTGTGCTATTGATTTTAGCCCAGGACTCACCCCTTTTGTTTTGGTGGAGACAATGGGACTCGTTTCCATAGCTGGGAAATTGTGCTATTGGCTGGTGGTATGGCAACCTCATCCTGATCGGTTATGTGGTTTTGTGAGTCAAAGTCTCTTGGAAATACGAGCCTTGAAAAATTACAAAATGGACCTCCCTCTCGGCTCATAAATGATGTGGTCTACTTCTTGAGTTCAAATGATTTCTATTGGCTTCGCTTTTCTGCTAATCAACAGCGGGACTTGTTTTCATAAGCGCAAAACTTTGAAATGATCCCACTAGCGATTGGTTATGTGGTTTTGCGAGTCGAAGTCTCTTGGAAATATGAGTCTTGAAAAATTGCAAAATGGACCCCCCTCTCAGCTTATAAATGGTGGGGTCTACTTCTTGAGTTTAGATGATTTCTATTGGCTTTGCTTTTTCACTGATCAACAGTAGGACTTGTTTTCATAAGCGCAAAACTGTGAAATGATCCCACCAGTGCAGACACAAACCGTGGTATGTGATCTCTACCAAAAGAAGGTTCACACTGCTTTAATAGGAGATTTGTCAAAATTTTGTTCTTGTGAAAGTGTACGATTGTGCCATGTGGCCTAGTTTTGATCATCTGATCTCACAAGGCAACTACTGCCATTTCCAATTCAAGCTTTTCTAAGGTTTCAAAGAAATATCTCGATTGTCCAATGGATTAGATCTATGGTCCAACTTCAGACTCAGAAAACGTCCAGTTCCAATGACTTGTCTTGTTCGTATGGCATTAATGGCACCCTCAAAGAGTTGATTTTAGCTGGGTTTTTTGCATTCAATTGTAAAAATTCTAGGTTTCAAATTTCCAATAAGGTATCCAGTGTGTTAAAATGCTCCATCAGTATTGAAAATACTAATTATAAATTCACAGGTCTGAATCAGAAGTAGAGGTATTCGATCCCCAAGAGGCAAAACATTTATTGATTTCGATGGCCATATCTCTTGTTTGGATCCTTATCTTATATTTGCTTCAAGGTACACAATCATAGATGATCAATTCTATTCACCATATGTCCCTTCATGAAGAGACATGATTGAAGAGCATTTATTAAGGGACCCGATCCTAATCGGGTGTGGTTAGGTTAAACTAATCATCTGAAAACCTCGATCTGGAATAAACAATCATAACCATGATTTGTTTGCTTGATCGAACATGATCCAACAGAATAAATGCTTCAGAATTTATGGTTAGTTTGATGATGATACTTTGGCCAATTTCAAGAGCTATTTCGCTGATGGCAATAACAGTTCTTATTATGTATGTATGTCTATGCATGTATACCAGTTCATATGATGAACTGGTATACATACATGCACATATTTATACAAATTTATCATTAATCCTTGAATTCCAACCGACGCTACCATATTTTAGCACTCCCTCTTAGCTAGGGAAGGTGACTAAGTATGAATTGGTTTAGACATCACCTAACACGTGATATCAAAGCGTATACAGAATATCAAGTCACATGATATTTGTATATCCTAGTTATGGTTTGTGCATTGACATCATGTCACATTATTTCTACCATAACTTATCATGGCATGTCCACAGATTTTAACTCACATAATATCCACCATGATTATCTCATAAAGAGCATATTGATACACAATTGATATCAAGTCAGCATGATATCTATCAAAAGTCTAAGAGATATTAACTATCAAGACATTTCCATGAATATCAAGTCAGCATGATATTCATCATGATAGTGAACATTGTAAAGTCGTCACCTTACAATGTTTATACAAGTGTATATTATTAGAGAGATTGTCACCTTTTAGGAAAGTACACAAGGGGCCCATAAATTCATAGTCACACATATGACAAAGGAGTTTACGTAGAGTCAGCATAGATTCTCTCATGTGGTGTTGTCATGGTGTCACATGCATGAACATCCACCATGAACCATATCAGTGGGTGGATCCATCACAACTACTCCAAAAGAGTGTAACATGGGTCTTGCATTAAGCTTCTTTCTTACAAAGAAGAATCCAATAAGGTATATTTCAAGAAATCACTGAGGCTAAGTTTCCCTCTCAACAATGGCTTCAGTCTTCACATTTCCATATACACAAACTTTATTTTGGTATTAGATTTGGTGAGAATATCAACCATATGTTCTTCAGTGATAATGTAACTCAATTGAAAGTTAGAGAGACCATCTCGACATGGTCTACTCTCTCTGAATCAATATCATTGGATGTCAACAAATGTAGATCCTTATGTTGCTTCCTCTGTCACGGAGGCATGCCCTATTCATATACTCCAATCATAGAAAATATTTTGTTCCAAGGGACTCATCACATGTTACATGATTTATTATTTTAATAATAGCAATTTCCCAAAACTCACATGTCGTTGTCTGATTCCATTGTAATGTGAGTGAATGTAATTAACTGTGGATTTATCCTCAGATTTGGCTGCATCAGGCATTTGGGCTAATTTGGCTTCCTTTTGAAGCTCAAAGTACATTAGCCAACTTCTGAACTCCTCGTCCAAGTTTGCTTGTAATTTAATGCTATTTTCCATTTCTTTGAAGATGTTCCAAGCATCATCTTAGTCCCATGACTGTAAGCATCTAAGTATCAATCTATCCTCAAATATCAATTGAAATTAGATCCTCTAGCTGCTTCCTCCTGTCATAGAATGATAAATTTCTTTAATAGACACATCTTCTAGCATTATCAACATATGACTAAGATCCAAAAAGCACCTTGGAGCTACAGTCCTAAGATTGAGTCCTCTACAATACCTCAGTAGAATACCTAATGCACCACTCTTCTTTTCTTGTAAGATTATCCTTGGAGACAAAGGAAAAACTCAAGGCAAATAGCTCTTTATAGTACATATAGAAATACAAAAGAACTACTATAATAAGTAAATAAATTTAATACTCAAGGATAATAAATACTTATCTGCACTTCAATATCTTTGATACAAGTTGCTCCAATGAAGGTCCATCTAAACTGAAAATGCCTCCATATAAGTATTTGTCAAACAATTTAAGTACATCATTCTCAGATAATTTGAGACATCTCCCCTTCAAGGATGGTTCAAATGGGAATGTAACATTGGTTATTATTTCCCCCCCACAATGTAAAATTCCTACTTATTCCATTATTCAGAGCTTTCTTGGCATCCTTGAGACCAATGGGGTTACTTGATTTATAGAAAATGTTCATGCAATCATAAGCACAGCATGCTACATCCTCCCTAGGAAAGACTGGAATATAATCCAGGCTCCAACCATCTTGCAATCAACTCAGATATTAATAACTTTAATCGTAATTACAAAATGTGATGAGTCAATGATACCAGGTATGACATTTGGAAGTCACTAGTAATTTAATCCCTGTCTTCAACAATATCTTTCGCTTGGGAGGATCATCAAAGTACTAACCTGAGTATCCTTAGCAACAATATACGGGTCATCAATTGTAGCGATTGTTTGATTTGTATGCTGGGGTAAACAAATAAACTGCTCCAAATAATCATATAAGTGTGACATTCTTTCACATTGTTTATCTTTGGCAACATGATCGACCATTAATCTCCGTATAACCTTTTTGATAGAGGGATGCATGGAGAGTTATGTTTGGTGCATGCTTTCTCTGACAGGAAATTTACTGACCATATTTTAAGTGTGTAACAAACCAGACAAAAAAAGCAACAATTTGACTGCGATTCCATCTCAACAAACATAGCTACTCAAATTTGCAGAATAGTTGCTGTTAATCCACCATCCGAGATCTAAAATTTCTGAAATTTTCTCCTTATCGACCACAATATGGCTAAGAAACGTATTGCACTTATTGCTGTCGAGGTCTTTCCACATATAGAAATGCTCTCTTCTGTTTCTGAGGAGACAACTATAGTTGGAGGAATTTCAGCTCTGCTTTTCTTCATCAGAAAGACAATTGGCTATTAACTTAAGATTGAAAGGACAATCGTATAAGGAACCTAGCTTTGGGCAATCCTTAACTAGCAAAATATTTCAAGTCGTGAGAGCATAATGGCCCTGGAACTCACATAGACTGGTCATGGCACTGAAATCCATGGCTGATGTGTAATCCATCGCTTGTGAAATTTTCCACTTGGAATCCTTCCACGGTAATATTACTATCACCGGAACAATTGTGAATGTTTGGGCATTTGCCTCCAAAACTGAAAGGATACGACACCATTTTCGAACTACATTGTCGTTTGCAGGCTTCTTGAACAAATATGAAAATATGAAAGCTTGCCATGACCAGACATATCATGAAACCTTTACTAATTAACATGACTCTGGATACATATGTGATGATTCACCTGATATGATATTGATCTATCTCTGTAAATGTTTAATCCAATGAATTTATATTGATCTATTATGAAACCTCTATATATATTTATCTTCTATTATAAAGATCTCTATATATCCATACATTTTGATCTGTTATATGACTTTTTATATATATATGCATGTATCGAACTTTAATCTTACACTGTATACATTCATTGATCTGTCCTTGAATAAATGTATATCACTCCCCCTATAGTAATCTGCTTGTAGCCTTGTATCAGTTGATCTGCCTTTGATTATCGCTCTGACTTTAATCACATATCTCTTCATATATGTCGATCTGCTATTTTATTGATTTGCTTATAATCTCCGAGCAGAATATGCACAGGACCAGATCTCCATCTAGTGCACTGTTTGACATTCACACCAATAATCCCAATCACAACATGCTCCATTACCAGATCGCTATATCAAACTGAGAAGTCGGATAACCTGCTCTGATACCATGTTTAAATGCTAAATCAGTACTGAAAAATACTGATTATAAATTCACAGGTCTGAATAAGAACTAGAGGTATTCCATCCCTAAGTGGCAGAACATATATTGATCTAATCAAACTGAGAAGTCGGATAACCTGCTCTGATACCATGTTTAAATGCTAAATCAGTACTGAAAAATACTGATTATAAATTCACAGGTCTGAATAAGAACTAGAGGTATTCCATCCCTAAGTGGCAGAACATATATTGATCTTGTTTGGATCCTTATCTTTATATTTGCTCCAAGGGACACAATCATAGATGATCAAGTCTTCACCATATGTCTCTTCACGAAGGGACACAATTAGATATTAAAGAGCATTTATTAAGGGACCCGATCTTAATAGGGTGTGATTAGGTTAAAGTAATCATCTGCAAACTTCGATCTGGAATAAACAATCATAACCACAATTTGTTTGCTTGGTCAAACATGATCCAAGAGAGTGAATGCTTTAGAATTTATACTTAGTTTGATGATGATAATTTGGTTAATTTCAAGAGCTATTTCGCTGATGGCAATAACAGTTCTGATTATTTATGTATGTGTATGCATGTATACCAGTTCATATGGTGAACTGGTATACATACATGCACAGATGCATACAGATTTATCAGATCAATCCTTGAATTCTGACCAATGTTACCATATCTTTAACACAGTGTGATCGAGTGCAAAGGCAAAAGTCGCAGAGTTGGTATTTATCTCCAACTAGGATGTTTTTAACATCAACAAACACAAAAGCTGAATTTTCATGATTTGTGCCCTAATGTGCTCAAGAAAATATATTCTCTGAATCTTGAGTCTCTTGAGTAGAATATGAGGATCTTGTTGCTCGTATTTTGTTTTTTCCTTCTTGTTTGGGTTGTAAGTTTAAAGTTTGTCACCAAATGCTAGTTTCCCTAGTTGTTTGTACAACCCTAGACTGTCAATAATGGCAGAATTATTGAGGAAGTGAAAGGAAAACTTCATGAAAACATAATTGCCTCTACTTACCTGGTTCTTTAAGAGGGCTTGAGGAACTAGAGTTCTTTCAGAGAACTTGGTAGATAATCTTGCTAGTTGTAGGGACACCATTATCCTTCCAGGTTTTTCCCTTTTCAGGCGTGGTTGTAACAAGGCAAAAGCAAGAATGCCCAGCTCAAACATATGACGTTATAACTCAGAAATGGCAGTTCCCAATGTTTTTTTTAGATGTACACCTAATGAGGGCAATTGCGAAAGCCTACAATCTAGATGAGGGTGCTTTGTTTAACAGAGAAGGAAGATGTCCAATGAGAAGCAACAGGACAGTAATTTTTTATACTTTTGGGGTGCACTGTAATGCAATGCTGCCAGTTAATATAGGAGCATTGAGAAGAATGTGATAGATTGAGGGGAGCAAATAGAATGAGTAGGCTAACAAACTTCAGGCCTAATAAATTGAGCAAGGAGGAAAAGAGGCTCACCAATGAATGGCTGAGCCTTATTATTGTTGCATTTTTGAGGAATATTTTAAAGAAATACCAAACAAATTGTTAGTACTTGCCGCTGATATTCAATCTTACGACCAAAATAGGCCATTTGATTATGTTGGTTATGTTGCTGAATAAATTTGCAAAGCTTTGATTATTGTAAAAAGGGATCCTGGTAGAGTATATTAAAAGTTGTACTCTTTGTTGTTATATGTCATTTTTTATTCTGGTTTGGAAGTGTGGAAACCACCACTTATGCATATCATTCTTTATACCAGTTGGAAAATGTTGAAGCACATAGAGAGTATAAATTGAGTTCAGCCTGACAGAATATTGTTTCTGAATATATCTGATTATTACTGTTTGAAGAAAACTTTTCAATGGCCTTGAGACATTCGTAGAGGCTTCCTGGGTGCTTTAAGAATTGGATGCCTATTGTGTTTTAATGGTTTAACTTGTTCTGGAAGTTCTTTTGGATGGAAATAACATTTTCTTATCCAACCATTTATAATTATGAGTCAACCAATGCACTATTTGTCTAGTAACTTATTCTGGTCATATGCTAATTTCCATTTTCCAGTTTTTCCTTGAATAGGGATTATAGAACCAATCTAATGGAAGGAACTCAGTGTTCATGACAGAAATTCAGGATTTATTGTGGAAAGAAGAAATGTATATCTGCTTTTGATATACCCTGTAATCTTACTTTCTAATGTTTAGCAACTTCAGGAGACATCAATATATTTGCAATGGATGTGCAATCTTGTTTGTTGATGATTATCTTGTTCTCAAGCTTTCCCAGTTCGACTTTGGTGTGCTATTCCTTCATACTTCTGTTACTTTCACGAGCCTCTCTGTTTGGTTCTATTATTCTATTGTTTCTTGATTGAGTAGTTGTTTTGCTTGATTGCTATCTGCTCTGTTCTTTCCACCATAATTGTCATTTCCTTTGTTCGTATGTTCAAGCAAGCGGTTGTTTCATAGTTCCAGCTTTTATGTCATTGTATTCTTCCTGCATTTTTTGTCTTGATTCTTTGTAGATGGTTGAAGGTGAATGACTCCCTATGATGACGGTCACCGACCATATTCATTGCTAGTTTTGTCATATGGGAGTTCCGCGCTTGCTGACAACGGCACCGTCAAGAGCATCTTCTATCTTCATTGGAATTTTTTTAGCAAGAGGTTCAATGAAGATTATGAGTATGTGGCTATTCATGTTGATGGAGCTCAGAATGATGTGGATGGTAACTGCCGCCAATCATTTAGTGTGCTTCAAGCGGTGGCTTTTCAGATCCCTTTGATATAGGCATTATCGGCTATGTCTAGTTTGGGTAGAGGTGTTGTTTTTGTGTGATCATTATTTAAGCAAAGGTTGATTATGACAATATTATTTCTATAATGGTGATTATCATCTGCTTTTGACACTTTGTTGTGTATGATTGGTGTTTGATCAATTTTGGCATGTCAATCATCTTACTATTTAGTATCTGTGTGATACAAAAGGTTTCATATATATTGTAGATGCTAAGAAGTTGTTGATCAAACTGTTAAAAGTCACACTTCTGTAGATTTTTAAGAGTTAACAATGTCTGATTAGATTTTGTCTCGGATGTTGAGAACATTATATCCAGATTTTTGTGCATTTAATAAAGAATCTTCTTTGAGTGTGGCTGGGTTTTTCCGCTTAGGCTGGAGGGATTTCCAGGATAAAATTCTTGTGTTGTCGTGATCTTGTTTTTAGTGTTTCAGGTTATTGTTTCTCTGCTATTCTAGTTCTAATTTTAAGATGTTATAAAGAGGGTCTAAAGAAAAGATCCAGAACCAGGACTCTAAAGCTTTGAGATAATCTTTTGCTTGTCTCCTAGCAAAATAATTTCAGCTTCCAACAAGGGTGAATGGACTCAAATTTGAAGACAAACTAGATGGTGCATCCAACTCTACTTTATGAAAATTTAGAATCCACATAGCTCTTGAAAAAAATCATCTTTTCAACTATGTGAAGTCTGATGTATAGAGGAAGAACAATATCATGGCAAGGAAGTGAGTGGAGAAAAGGAAATATCAAGAGAAAAAGAGAGAAGGATTTTGATTCAGCCCCTGAACCGAAGAAAAGAATGATCTCTCCTGAATTCATTTTTTTAGATGTGACAACTATGGTAATTTTGCCAGAGATTGTTTATCAAGACCAAAACATTAAGCTGCTACTGCAAATGTTGATGTTGCTTGACCTCATAAAGAATATAGTGGCAATTCAGAAGGATTCTTATTCTAAAGTATTACTTTTCTGAAATTTAGATGCCATATTCTTATCTTGTGCTAAGTATTGTATTTATGGTTTTGAGAAAGTATTAGGGCTTCCAGTATAAAGTCTGATCCTAATAAAGTCTTTTTAGTACTCACTTCTGGCAGATCATTTTAACATTTCTGAACAAAGGAAATTTGGAATGTGAATTTTCTTTGTTAAATCTGCATTAGATTTCCACATTTTCTAAGAAGTGTTCTCTATATAGATTCTTTCAGGACAAATTTTCTTATTTGGTTTCTATGCTATTGGTTTAAATACTGAAGTTATGATCTAATAATTGTGTTTGAGTTGCATGACTAAAATTAAAGTCAGCTAGATCCATGGATACATTTATGCTGTTCAGATGCAATTGATATAAAAACGAGGATGATCTTAGTCTGAAATTAAAAGGTATTCTGAAGTGATCAGCAAGTTAGTTGCCTTTTGTTGGATACTCAAGTTTTCAGTGTAAACGAAAGCTATATCATTTTTGTGGGAAATTTCTTTATCGATGCAATTGGAGAAGATTGAAAGAAACCTTTTGGTGGTCATTGGCTTGAATAGGGACAGGCTCAATGCAAAGACTTGTTTGGAAACTTGATCCTACTTTGCTGGGAAATTTTTTTGTAATCCGATGTTTTGACTTAAACTGAGTGAATTTTGCTGGCATTGTGTGAAGCCTAGAGACTCTGTTGCCTTGTTTAAGTGGAGTCTGCTACAACATTTTCTAGATTCTAGTTGTAGACCTATTTGTGCTCATTGAAGGTGTTGTACAAGTCTTAAAATCTAGTAAAATCATGAGTTCTTACTCTTTGATCCAAGGGGAAGCTAATGCCATCTCGACTCACTCAATAAAGAAATCAGTATTTTATACCTTGAATGATGGTTATGAATCTTTTTATGTAGTTCATACTTTAGAATAGTAATTCATGTATTCTTGTAGCATTGGTTTGTATATTTCTCTTCAGAATAGTTCGATTTTATGATTTTTTTATTGACCTCTCTAAATTGAATCTTAGGAAGGATCAAGGAACAAAAAGATGATGGATTAATTATCTGAAATCACATAAGAAATTCAAGGGAGGAAGAGATTGTATACTAAGTGGAAGTTATGACAGCTTGAGAAATGAACATACATGAAGACTTAGCTTGCTGTCATGAGTCTAAGTCGATGTTACATATCAAGGTTGGGTTATCCGTAAATGGAGGTTTGCATATGCAAGGAAATTTAGGAAGATGAAGACACTAAATGAAGAACCTATTCAAATTATGTTGTGATTAGTTCCTTTAACTAGAGGAAATGGCATTTAGAGGGAGTTAGATTCTAGGGAATGACTTCGCAATTTCTGAGAGCAGGGATGAAGAGGGAATTCTATGAAGAATTGAAGATGTCAGCTAAGTGAGTTGCAGTGTTGCTAGGTCAGGTGTTAAAGTCTATAGGGAATAAAATTGCACAGTCAATCTGGATTTGACATTGGTAGCTCCGCAAACTTTCCATGTAGTGTGATCTAGGATAAGGTCAAGGAGGACAGTCTTGGACTTGAGCATATCAGAAATTTTAAATGTGTGTGTTGTAATTGTTTCTCTAAGACAAGCATTGTGGGCAACCTTGAACGAGGAGGTCAGGAGGTTGATGCAAGTGCTTGACCATTTAGAGGGAGCTTGAGTTACAAATGGAGAGCATCTTGTCCTTTGCAGAGGATAAACAAGCTTGAAAAGCAGTGTGACATCAAAAGTTCATTGTTTGGCTGAACATTGGAGCCAACTGTAATTTATTGTGATAATCAAAGTTGTGAGAATGTTGTCCTTCTTAGAGGGAGTACTTGATGAGAGGGTGTTTCAAGATCCTGTTCTTATCATGTATTATAATGCATTTTGCTATTAGAGGAATTTTTTTGAGGTGAAAACCTTTGTAATGCATTTTTCTCTGAGATGGAGAAATTGAGGTGCAATGTAATAATCTATACTAGATTATTATGTGTCAGCACTGATTATATTCAAAGTAACCCATATTTCAGACCATTGGAATTCGAACAAACAATTGGTGAATAATCTGATTTATTTATTCTGAGCAATATCCCTCAAATTGGAGAGTTCCAAACACTAGACAAAACAGTTGGTGAACTTCGCACAATTTATTGGTAACCTTTTCAGACTGACTGAATACTCGATTCTGGAAACATACCTGTAATAATCTTAACTAGACTTCAGACTCAGCACACATTATCCTTTAATCACGATTCTGTAGACAGGCATTATGTCAAACAGTTCGTAGACCACACGGTTATTGTATAAGGAGTTCAGTAATTATATATATGTCAATGTACTTCAGAACTGTCGTATTTTTCAGACATGTAGCAATAAGACAAACAGTTTGTAAACAACATATGCATAGGTCTGCAACCTAACATTCGGTTCAAACGTCAGTATTCCCTCATTATTGGAAATAGCGTGCTTCAACTAACTGACATTTTAATTCAATAGCCCAGAACGGCTTACAGACCACTTTAAGTTCGGAAGTCAAAACCTTTACTAGAAGACCAAATGCGATTCTTAAGAAATTCGTGAGAGGAATAGAAAATGCGGAACCTGGTGAGGAAATGAAGCAGCTTGTTATATTGGCAGATTGTATGTCTCCCAGTCGGCAACTGTGCAACATGTGATTGAAGTCCTTTGGTCTGCAACTCGCGGATGTCTATTGGTTGCCTGGACGTCGCTGCCGGTTAAGCATTTCAACCTTAGTTTGGGTTCCCTGTGTATTATCGGCCTGCCTAAGTGCACGTGATCAGTACCAAGTCTGCGGAAATGAGAATCTCTTTCTCCTGCATGAATGCCCTACTGCTATCTAGATGGTGTATTCACACTACCCTTGTTATGTGATTCAAACTCCTTACAGAAAAGAC
Organism: Cupressus sempervirens; assembly: GCA_028749045.1. Classification (NCBI taxonomy): domain Eukaryota; kingdom Viridiplantae; phylum Streptophyta; class Pinopsida; order Cupressales; family Cupressaceae; genus Cupressus; species Cupressus sempervirens. The sequence goes on along the minus strand of CM053785.1, from coordinate 593,138,475 downwards.
CAAAAAACCCTGTCTGAAAATGGAACTGATATGGAATCACCTGTCACATGAACTGTCTGTACTCCTTGCTTGATTCAATGAATCCACTCTCAAACCAAACTAGAGCTGGGGCTACATCCTGCCTCTAATGTATTTCCCAAGGGGTTTCGTCCCTGAGATTTCCAGTCACATCAAAGCAAGTTGCATTAGGATTTATAAAATAACATATATTCGTTGTTTTAATCCCAATGTAGCTCCATGCTTATATAACCCCGATGAGGGAAGACAAACAACTAGGCAACGTGGGATTAAAAGCCAATTTCGTCTTTTAGTCACTTAAGTGACTTTATAACTTTATAACATTAAAATATTTAAATAAATCACTTTAAACTTTAATATCTCTTGAAATACTTGTCTGATTGCCATGCCGTCTAGAATAGGAATCTCTCCTCATGAGTCATAATTCCCCATGTGACCAAATACGCTTTCTAAGAATAGAAAGGGTCCATCTCGACTATCCTTGACTTACTATACATAGTAAGTATGGAAAATGGAGTCCAAATGACATCGAACGAAGGCCAAATCCATAAATCGCTGAATGTTGGAGATGAACCAATCCTCAAAAGACCCTCTGACCATCCTCATTAGCCTATGAGGATCCAGTATTAGGCTAATCTCTGAAATACTGATGCTGGCAACCAATGGGGACATTACATGCAAGCCTTTTTAATGCATTTTTCACCGAGGGAAAAATTTGAGGTGAAAGCTCTTGTTGCTCTTTCCATTCATGGCAGTAGTGAGAGATTCCATAACATCATCACGTTGAGTAACTTTGTGATGAGAGCTTTTGTTTATTCCACTTTTGGGAGTAGTCACAATGGATGTCATGTTGAGATTCTCCATAACAACATCACATTGAGTGACTCTGTGATGAAAGCTTGTGTTTATTCAACTCATGGGAGTGGCCATAGTGGATGTCATGTTGAGAGACTTCATGACAACATCACATTGAGTGATTTAATGATGTGACCTTCTATTTAGTTCACACATGGGAAGAGCCATGGCGAAAATCGCGTGGAGTGATTCCATGGTGGTCTCACGTTGAGAGATTCTGTGATAATTTTTTTGGTTTACTTGCAATTGGGTGTAGCCATTGTAAATCATGTTGAGAGGCTCAATGACATGAGAATCTGGAAATGATCTCTCCTTTGCCCAAAGGGAGTGTTAATGTTTAGTAGCTTCAACAGACATTATTATACTTGTAATGGATGTGCAATCTTGTTTGTTGATGATTATCTTTGTTCTCAAGCTTTCTCAGTTCATCTTTGGTGTGCTATTCCTTGATACTTCTGTTACTTTATTGAGCTTTGATGTTTAGTTCTATCATTCTATGGTTTCTTGGTTGAGTTGCTGTTTTGCTGGATTGCTGTCTGCTCTACGCTTTCCACTGTAACTGTCTTTCCCTTTGTTTGTATGCTTAAGCAAGCGTCTGTTTCATAGTTCCATCTTTTATGTCATCGTATTCTTCCAGAATTATTTGTTTTCGATGCTTCGTAGATGGTTGAAGGTGAAACGTCTCCCTATAATAACCATCACCGTCCATATTCATTACTAGCTTTGTCGTATCGGAGTTCCGTGCTTGCTGGCAATGGTCTTGTTAAGAGTTATCTTCTATGTTCATCAGAATCTATTTTGCGTGAGGTTCAATGAAGATTATGACTATGTGGCTATTCACGTTGAATGGAACTCGGAACAGCGTGGATGGTAACAGCCGCTGAGCATTTAGTGTGCTTCAAGTGGGGGCTTTTTAGATACCTCCGATATAGACATTATCGGATATATCTAGTCTGGGCAGAGGTGTTCTTAGAGTAATGATTATTCAAGCAAAGGCTGAGGGAGACAATATTGTATCTGTAACTGTGATCATCGTGTCAGTGTGTTATCATTATATTTCCTACATCGATATCTGTATCTGCTTTTGACACTGTACGATCGGTGATCGATCAATTAGTATCAGTATGATACAAAAGGCTTCATATATTGTAGGTGCTGAGCAGGTGTTGCTTGATCTGTTCAAATCATACTTCTGTAGATTGTTAAGAGTTAACATTGTCTGATTAGATTTTATCTCTAATTAAGCTTGAGAACATTGTATTCAGATTTTTGTGCATCTAATAAAGGATCTACTTTGAGTGTTGCTGGGTTTTTCCCCTCAGGCAGGAGGGTTTTCCCAGGACAAAATTCTTGTGTCATCTTGATCTTGTGTTTAATGTTCCAGTTTATTGTTTCTCTGCTTCTCGGGTTCTAAATCTAACATTGTTAAGCTCATTCTAGTGATTGGAACACACCCAGCACCCCTCCTGTAAACTCTAAACCTCCTTTGGAAGTTCTATTTCAATTTGTTTGCTCCTTTTGACAGTTCTGCCATACCAGATTGTTGTAGATATCTAAAAATGACTGAAATTTGAATTTTTTCCTTTTATGTAAATGATGCATGCTTAGTTTTCAGCAGCCTTTTTGCATCCAGTTGTTTCTTATTTCTAAAAATTATTTCCATTTTAGATTCTATTATTTGAAGGAACTTAATTTTAATATGGGGGGTGGTCATATGGCTATATGGATGCCTAGCATACAAGGATCATAATAGCCTGACTTACATATTTGGTAAATTGAATGTTTGCAGACATTAAGAAGGCACTTCAAGGACATTGTATACATAGAAACACTGGATACATCGGCAGCTCTCACAAAGCAAGTAGTATTTACGCATTCTGAACAGGACAGGAGGCAATTAATGGTATTATATTTGAGATTTTTGATTCTACAATCATAATCATGAATTGAGATTGCCCCTGTGAGATTCATTCACCCTTTTGAAATTTCATCATACAGAAACAGATTGACGAAGATAGACACATGATGTTGGAGTCTGAAGTGCAACAAGCAATAGGATTTCGGCATGTAATTGATTTGATTGCTTCCGCAGGAAAGCTTGTTGTAGGTCACAACTGCCTTTTAGGTAACAAATTTTGAACATTCCTTTCTGCAGATGAGAAGTTATATTCATTGCAATAACGTTTTCATATTCCAGTTTATCTAATGTCTAGCATTTATTTCAGATTTTGCTCATATCCATAGCAAGTTTATTGCCCCCCTGCCAGAAACAGTGGTTGAATTTGCAAGATCTCTTCACAAGCATTTTCCATATATAATTGATACTAAGTACCTTCTCAGAACAGAGCCCATGCTACAAAATATGATGAAAAATAAAAGCACCAGTTTGTCCTGTGCATTTACTCACATGTGCGGACCAATTGCTGGTACTTCAGAAGCTGTAAATAAATCTATAAATTCTACTGTCAAAGTTGTGGTTCCAGCTGAACTACAGAGGTATTATATTTTATGGTTTTTATGATCTTGACACTGCTGTCATATTTGATGTGTGAACCTCAATTACGTTTGCTAAGGCCTCATTTCCTTATATTTCTGAGGGTTTTTAGACAAATCAGAATTTTGTGTTTGGAATGTGACTGCAGATACACAGATGCTCATTCTGGTGCAAAGCATGAAGCGGGATATGATGCTTACATGACTGGATGCATATTTGCTCAGGCTTGTAAACATTTCGACATTGACTTCAGCAACCTTCATCTTCAATCTGGTTTTGCTTTGGCCGATAAATTTCAGAGCTATGTCAATCATCTTTACATCGGCTGGATCAGGACAATAGTGCTAGATTTAAGAACAGGAGGGGAAGCAGTGGAATCTAGAACTACATTTCAAAGTCACACACTTTCAAAACTCATACCTGCTAAACTAGTCCTCATCTGGGGCTTTCAAACTGGATCTAGTGAGAGTGACTTGAGAGGTCTAGTGAAAAGTGTGCTTGGTACCGTATATCCTATTAAGGGTGTTTACTTCTTGGATGCAAGTTCTGCATTCATCCAATTTCCTAATGAGCAGATGGCAGCTGAATTTCTTTGTTTAATGGAAGCTAAGATGGAAGAAACCTGCAAATTTTTATCATCTCAGAGCCCTTTAACTTCACTATTAGAAACTGGAAGCGTTAATGCTATAGGATATGATATGTATGAACAGATATGTAAGTCTTCAATGTCCAAATTGCTCTTTGCAGAGCAGGTTGACGCATTGGGAATAAGATGGAAGATCAGTGCTAGTTTAGCAGCGAGTAAAAAAAAAAAAAAAGAGTTGGACTGTGAAACCAATGGTCTTAGAAATAATCGAAATACTGGCAAAATGGGGGAAATTCTTCACGTTTCCCCTGTAAAATATCGAGGAGAAACACTTAATAGTGAGAAAAGACGTGAAAGATCTTTTTCTTTTTTGACTGAAGATGATCATGATTTTGCAAATGATACTGACTGTGCTCATAGGCACGATTTTGCAAAGAAGTCCAGAATGAAGATTTAAATTATGGGTTGCTTGATGCCTTGGAATTTTGGATATTTCATATTTGAAAATTTAATTTCATACGTATAGGATTGTGAATTAGACATAATATTTAGATTGTTTATGCTCCATTTTTTTAATGTCATGACGTGAAATGTGTTCCAAGTTACAGCTCCAGAGGTTTTGACCTTATTTGAAAAAAGGAGTAGGGATAAAATACATCTGGGCCAGGTGGCGATAGAGTTTGTAAGATTAATGTATCTAATCCATGATCAAATAAACCACAAAAGAGAATAGAAGAGAAAACCAATAAATTTGTTTATCAAGTGACGCCAAGAGGATAAAAACACTAAAAAATGAATATGAATGATTTACATTGTTAGAGTGGAAGGCACTAACTACACTCTGAATCTAGTCACATATAGAGTGTGTAAGATAAATGTCTCTAGTCCATGATCAAATAAACGACAATGAGAAGAAGAGAGAATAAATAAATTTGTATATCAAAAGACACTGAGAAGATAAAAGAAACACTACAAAATGAAATCTTCAAAATGAACATGAATGACTTGATGGGTTTACATTGTTCGAGCACAAGGCACTAACTACATCCTTAATCTACATTTAGGTAGGCTAACACATTGAAAAATAGAGCTTAATTTATCGAAGGTGCTACTTATGCATTCAAGGTACATTTACGAGTTATTGATTTTTGTTTCGTTCGAGAGGTGGAGTTGCTTTAGAGCAGCTTCAGTTGGAACAACTTTTTTAAATCTATAAAAGAATAATTATAAGTTTGTTAGGTTGAATAAAATTGAGTGTGTGTGTGAGTGCGTGTGTGTCAAAACATACACTCTCTCAATTTTATTCAACCTAACGAACTTATAATTATTCTTTTATAGATTTTAAAAAGTTGTTGCCAAATATCCAGCTGAAGTTGTTGTAAAGCAACTCCACCTCTCGAACGAAGCTGTGTGTGTGAGAAAGAAAGTGAGGGAAAGATCGTTAAAAGAAAGTGAGGGAAAAATCCTTATCTTGCAAGTTAAGCATTAATTGGACTTTGTACATGCAAGAGTCTTATGACAAACTTGTATTGTACTTTTGAAGAGAATGTTTACTATTAGGCTGAATAGAAGATTCAAATTTTGTAGGTTTTATCCCACACTAGGGTTTTTTTTGGGAATATCCATGTTATTGTATTTTTGTGATTGACTTTTGTTATATTTTCTTTTATCATTATTTGTTGTAAATTAACCCACAATATTGATTGTTATAACAAATAGAATTTCTTTTCTATGAATCCTGTAATTATTTTGTAGTTGAGGTGTAAGAAATTAATATGGTATCAAAGGCCTAAAGTCTCAATACGAAGTCAAGATTTTTGACACATTTTTCAAAAATAAAAATAAAACTAGATTTTTGTCTTCGGTTCCTTTTGTGGCTATGGGAACTAGTGTTCAATATGAGGACAAGCTTGATGGTGTAACACCATACAATGAAAGGTTCAAATTGCATATGTTCTAAAGGAGAACAAGTAGTGGACCTATGCTAACACATAAATGACATCAATATAGGATCATGTTGCTTTGGACTCGCATGAATTCAAGGAGGCCAAGGCTTAGAGGATCATTCTTGATAGAGTATGATCTTTTAGTTCCCCATCTATTAGGCAAAGACATCACTAAGGATATGTGGGATATGCTCACAAACTTTGAGAGTGATTACTAGAGTTGTAAGCTAATGGTTAAAGACAAATTGTATATTACCAAGGTGTTTGAAGGCAAGGGTGTGACCTCTTGCTTGTCCAAGATGACACAAGTTAGAGATGAGTTGGGTGCTATTGAAGTGACAATTGCTCAAAATCAATTAAGCACTAGTATGTCTTTGTCAAGTGGGTTGTTGGAGGAGATTGATTACTTGATTGGGCGAGCTTTGGGATGATTTTGTTCAAGATGAAATCCCTAAAGTTGTTCATTGAGGAAACTAGACGAATAAATGTCAAGATAAAGATAATCTTGCTTTTCGAAGCAAGGGAAGGAATAAGTTTAAATAAAGGGCAAACAAAAGTCTCTTCCAAGAGTGTGAAGAAGAAGGATCCAAATAAGATGTGTTTCTGCAGCCATTAGATGGATCACTATGCTACTCAATGTTCAAATAAGAAAAATAAGGCCACATAAGAAGCAAGTTGCTACTATAGCCAAAGTGGAGAAGTTTGCATCATACTTTGAGAATGCATTTTCACTAATTGCATGTCTTTCAAGTTCAGTTGCCAATAGGGTATTGTCATGCCCAAAATCACAGGGCAAAAACACAACTTTTTTTTTTTTTTTTTTTTGATAAGATAAACTTAGAGTATCACATGTTGGCATGCATGCACGTGCACGCACACACACATGCACACGCACGCACATGCACACAGACACACACATCTATGTATGTATGTTGCAACTAAGTTTCTCACTCAAGTCGAGTTGAAGTCAGGGTTTATAGATAGATGAGTAAACAAGATACATCTATTCTTTAACATTTGGGATTTGACTCAGTTCTCTCAAATATCATTATCCAAATATGAAGTAATACCTTACTGGTTAGATTATAATGAGAAACACTACGTTTTTCACATTACTAGATATCTTAAATAGTTTTAATCTATGTGTTACAATATCGTTGCGATCTATTATTTAATATGTACATATTGCAAGTGATATGCTATGTAATACGATCTATGTATACAGACCCCCAATAACATATTATCATATACGTACATATATGTACCATACTATCCAATATCTATTATATGCTAATTATATTAACCATAAAGTATTGAAGGTAGTAGTTATAAAGTAACATATGATATGCATATTATTTAATTTATACATTATCAGTTATCTATATTAACAACTAAATTCGACTAATTACTACTACTAACTAAAAGACATTATACTCCCATGAGCCACTAACTACTAATAACAAATTACTAACAAAGTTTAGATCACCAATTTATTATATACTATCCACCATGTATAAAATCTAGCATCTAACAATTATTGTGTTTACTAGATAACCTTATTAATCACAATATTATCAACTCCCTATCAAGTAGTCTTATACAATAACAATTCTCATAATGAGAAATCATACCTTGAATACTAATTAAATACATGTCATATAGGTTTTAATTTACTAAAATTCCATTAGCTAAAATTACTATTCCTCCAAATCTAAGTCCTATACACTAACAACACTTAGCTATTTCCTTACTAAAAGAGGGGTAAGTTTTTTTATTGAATACCAAAGAGAGTAGAACAACACAAGAAACAAAGAGAACTACAAAGCTTTATCATGGTCCACAAGTTGAACCAACATCTGAGATAAATCAAGGGGAAGCATCTTATGATCAATAATGTTCCAATCCGGTTCATGCTCAGAGGCCCATTTAGCCAGACAATCAGCCACACCGTTCCACTCACGAGGGATATGCATAAAAGACACAGAATCCAGAGAATTACATAACTGAATGATCTGCTGAATAACCAGAGCCAAATGCCAATCCACGTGCACAAGGTTCCTACTATTTAATAAATTCACAACCACTTGCGAATCGGTCTCACATATAATTCTTTTCCAGCCATGTTGATAGCACTGTTCCACTGCAACCAAGATAGCCAGGGCTTCCATGAGGTTATTAGTATGGTGGCCCTTGTAGATAGAAAATAGAAACTGAATATCACCAGAACTATCACACCCAACTCCCCCAATACTAGCTGGGCCAAGATTTCCTCGAGAAGAACCATCAATGTTGATTTTAAGAATGCTCGCCTCAGGAGGAGACCAATGCCCCTCACGATTAACACGTTGAGAGTGTTGCCAAGCTCTATTCCCAAAATGGTTGTGGGGGACCGAGGGAGTGCTGCCCTAAAGAGGAAAGGAAAGGCATGAGTAAACACTAGCATCTATAGGATCCAAACCTCCACCAATGTCACATTTAGCTAGGAGTGTTTCATGAAGAGAATTAACAAATTTTCCCCATAGGGGCCTGATCTCAAATTGTACATCATGAAAGATCCTCCTATTCCTCTCAAGCCAAACATGCCATAATATAAGAGAAGGGCCAATAGTCCAAGCAACCTAAAGAAAAGAAGTCTTGGAAGGGGGATGGCCCAAACGGTCCCAAAATTTAGATAGAGAGGAAACATGCTAGCACGTGCATCCCCACACACTCCACCAGAAGTGCCAAATTTGTTTGGCAAAGGGGCACTGGAAAAAAAGGTGAGAAACAATCTCTTCACTGTTGCGGCATAAAACATAGATGGAAGCCTTGATTACTGAGATTCTCCTAAGTAAGACAACGATTGTAAACCAGAATCCAGAAAAAAAAAGTTACACTTAGACCATGAAAAACTATTCCAAACTTTAACAACACTTAGCTATTTCCAAATCTACCACTAACACTTAATTAATACTATATCCCTTTTTAAAATATTCTTACAACGAAACTACATTTCCTAAACTACATTCTTCCCTACCCTTAACCCTTAAGCACTAACCACATACCGTCCTACCTAAGTCATCACAGTTTTTTTCTTTCTTTAAATACGAACTCTCTCACTAGTTACCCCCATAATGCCATGTCCTAACTACCAACCCACATGATACCCTAAAGCTTCCCTACTTCAATGCGGGCTGCAAATGTGGAGGGGACGTACACACTAGGGAAAAGCGCACTTTCCATGAGGGAGGCACATTGCGTTAGACAAGTATGGGAAGGTGGAGACCACCCCCTCCCTTCCAAGTACTTTCTTATATCAAGCTGTTCCCATTGACTTGGGCGACCCTCCTATACTCTTGCACTACGTGCTCCTTAGGCCCTCCAAATTCCAACAAAGTTCCAACGTGGACTGGGGCGACTAATCCTAGAGTCAACATGCCAAGGCTATGGGCGGCTAAGGCATTCTGGGAGACGTAACAAATAAAGAGGGAGGGTCAAAATCATAATCAATGCCCTGCAATTCCCGATTCACCATAGTTAGAAGACATGGAAGAGGTGTGATGGGTGGCTGGCTGATCAATGGTGCCTTGGGAAGAGTGAAGCCGCCGACCCAAAAAGGACCCCTCCTCCCATGAATAATACGTTATTCATTATTGTTGTTTTTAATCAAAGTTTCCCCTTGTCACTTGTGTGGTCGATTTCTTGTATGGGGTCGATCCACGAGTTTTACAATATTATATAATAATTAGTTCTTGAATGTGATTTGTTCTAATAAAAGACATGTACATTCCATGGATCACGAGATCTTTATGAATCTCCTTTGTATTTTTTTTTTTGGACAAGGTGAATTCAAATTTTATTATTAATTTATAAAACTAATATTATTTTATTGATTTCTTATTTCAAATATTATGAGGAATATTTTAATGGATTGTATTTGACAGTGAGGTATTATTCTCATCTCCGTACAAAATCGAAAGAACTAAATGTGCATCTACAACACACACACGCACACGCACGCACGCACACACACACACACACACACACACACACACACACACGTTATGAGATTTCATACTATATTATCTATTGATTCATCCTATCTATTTGGCTATAATGTGGAAGGTCTTGGTGTAGTAGTGGTATAATGTTACTTGTTTCAATAAAAATGTCAAATTTACAAGGTTATTTTAAATCATTGAAAGGAACACCATTATCCAGGTAATGTTATGAGATATAGTTTAGGTAACTATTGGATTCTTCCTTTCCTATCATTAATGGCTTGTTTTCTCACTAAATGATTGAATAGTAAAATCTCCTTCATGATCATTCTTTTGAATTTTTTTTTCTTGAATGCATGCAAAAAAGACATATACACTACTTGGGTTCAATAGAAATAGATATTGCAAATGAATCTCTTTTACCTTTCATATGTGTCTACTATGACAAGGTGATCCTTCCATTTCAATGCAACAAGATGCATATCAACAAGTCTTACAATGCAAATAATCAAGAGACTATCCAAATTACTTTCTTTCTCCAATGAAACCATTCTTCACAATGATATACATAAAATAGAGGGCTTCTTTTTGTAGCACAAGACACAAAACAATAAATGAGAACTTTGTCCTTACAATGTTAAAAGACATGGAGGAATGTATCACACAATGCAACCATGGAGATTTTGACTTTGCAAATACAATGCTCAAGACACGGAGGAGGATTTCATCCTTCCAAATGCATTACATAATGACATAATGACACATCACAACGAGGCTTTTGAATCTTCCAAAGATTCACCTTGGCTAAACTGTGTCCACATAAGTTTGGACCATTTTTCCCCAATTAAATTCCATGGTTCAATTGCCTGCACACTAAACTCGACATTAGTAGCCTAATGAAAAAAATCATATAAAATGCATGTATATAGGCGCGTGACAATTTCATCTTAAATAATTTGCCTTAGCATCATACTCAACTTTTATTTTCTAATCATTTTCATATAAAGCATTTAAAACATTAAAATGTCAAAATTTGCATATTAACATTAATATCTAATCACATGATCCAATTAATATTCTGAACCACATCATAATCCAAATCCTATCATAATGATGAAATACTGAATCTATACTATTAAATCGGCCAACATGAAAATTAGTTCCAAATACATATCCTATGTCAAAATCACCAAAATGTAAACATCACAACTAACATCCTTTGATTCAATCAAATATAGTTTGATTACTAGCAGTATCCCGTTATCACTACAAGATAATACATTATAAGGTGTATCAATTATATTAGGAAATCAAGATGTTTGCATAGTTACATAGTTTCAAAATCAATCATAGAATAAATCTATTACATTTTACTGGGCCATACATTTTACCTTTATGAACATCAACATATCCACCTAATACTATTTGCTCAAAAATTGACATTTTACAAAACATCATAATGAGTCCTACCATCTAGACCCTTATCCAATTCGACAACAATTTTCATCTATGACTATTAGTAATATTTACAAGAGATAGAAATGTGACATCTCATCTACCTACTCTTCCTATCTCATCATATTTGTGTTATTAGGATTTATAATATGGTCCTAGGGAAGGGTCCTTATAGGTATGGTATATTAACAATGAGGCTTCTTGCTACATGACAAGAATGGATGAATTTTTCACCTAGATGGAACAAAGAAATTGGATTTCTATATTGAGCTTAAAGATAATGCAAAGTATCATGCAATTGATGTTGGCACTATCAAGTTTTAGATGGAGTTTGGTGAACCCTTGTTGGTAGAGGATGTGTTATATGTGCTTAACATGACAAAGAATTTAATCTTGATTTCTACATTGTAAGACAAAGGTTACATCATAACCTTGGAGAGAGAGGGAGGGAGTTTATATTGGTCCCAAGGATTCCAAAGTTGTAAAAGTGATTGGAGTTGCAAAAGTGATTGGAGTTAGGCACAATAGCTTGTTTCAATTACAATTTGAGCCAACACATGCATTGGTAAGTAGTTGTAGAGGGCAAGGAGAATTGTAGTACAAGACAATGACTCATCTTCACCATCAATTACTCAATGTGCTCAAGGAAATAATGACATGGCTTCTTGAGATGAAGACAAAAGAGTATAGGGTGTGCAAGGGTTGTACTCTTGGGGAACATGCCAAGATCTTTTAGCTCACAATCTATTAGGGAAAGGCGACGGTAAGGAAATGTGGGATATGCTCACAAGACTTTAAGACCGACTACTAGAGTCATAAGATAATGCTTAAAGACAAATTGCATATTACCAAGATGTTTGAAGGTGAATGTGACCTCTTGCTTGTCCAAGGTGACACAAGTCAGGGATGAGTTAGTTGTTGTTGGAGTGACAATTGCTGAAGATGAGTTAATGTAGCCTTGAATAATTTTTTGAAGCACTAGGATGTGTTTGTCAAGTGGGTTGTTGGAGGAGATTGAATACCTAATTGGGTGAAGCTTTGGGATGATTTAGTTCAAGATGAAATCCCTGAAGTTGTTCATTGAGGAAACTAGACGAAGAACTATCAAGATAAAGAAAATCTTGCTTTTGCAAGCAAAGGAAAGAAAAAGTCTAAATAAAGGGAAAACAAAAGTCTCTTACAATAGTGAGAAGAAGAAAGATCTGAATAAGATATCTTTTTGCTTCCATTAGATGGGTCAATGCTACTCAATGTTCAAATAAGAAAAATAAGGACACATAAGAAGAAGTTGCTACTATAGCCAAAGTATACAATTTTGCATCACACTTTGAGAATGAATTTTCACTCATTTCTTGTCTCATAATTTCACTTGCCAATAAGGTATGGTATATTTACAACAAGACTTCTAGCTACATGACAAGAGTCAGCGAATGTTTCATCAAGATGGAACAAAGAAGTTGGATTTCTATATTGAGCTCAGAGATAATGAAAAGTATCATGCAATTGGTGTTGGCACTATCAAGTTTTAGAGGGAGTTTGGCGAACCCTTGTTAGTGGAGGATGTGTTAAATTGGTCCCAAGGATTCCAAAGTTGCAAAAGTGATTGATTTAGGAACAAAAGCTTATTTTAGTTATAGTTTGAGCCAACACATGCATTATTAAGTAGTTGTAGAGGGCAAGGAGAATTCTAGTACAAGAGGATGACTCATCTTCACCATCGATTACACTTAATGTGCTCTAGGAAACAGTGACACGACTTCTTGAGATGAAGACAAAAAAGAATGAGGTGTGCAAGGATTATACTCTTGAGGAATATTGCAAGACCAATTTTTGAAGTAGCAACAATGGATCTGGAGGGATTTTGGATCTCATAGAGTTAGATGTGTGCAGACATGTGCCAATAGGATCCTTGAATGCATACATGTAGTATGTTAATTTTGTTAATGATTTCTCCATGAAGACATGAATTTTTTTTGAAGAACAAAGATGAGGTCCCTAATAGGTTCAAAGAGTTTAAGGTTCTTGTGGAGAACCAAATAGGGAGGAAGGTCAAGGCATCGAGGTTTGATAATAAAGGTAAGTATACCTAGAATTTATTTAAAGATTTTTGTGCTCAAGAAAGTATCAAGAAAGAGTTGAAAGTTCCTTACAATCCTCAACAAAATGGGGTTGTTGAGAGGAACAACATGGCTATAGTTGGAGTAGCCAAGGTCATGTTTATGATCAAGACCTGCCTTGGTTCTTATGGGTAGAATCTTCCAATACATTTGTGTATTTGCAAACTAGGATCCCTTAGAGTGTTAGGAAAATTGACTCCAAAAGAGGAGTTCAGTGGTAAGAAACTAGATTTGGGGTATATTCACATCTTTGGATGCCTTGTGTATTATCACATTCTCGTGGTGAAAAGAACAAAGTTAGATCCAACTACAAAGAAGGATATCCTTTTTGGGTTTAATGAGACTTCTAAGGCCTATTAGGTATACATTTCTTCCCTCAAGATGATAGTTTTTCATAAAGTTGTTAAATTTGAGGAGGATAAATGTCTTCAAACTATGGCATCTTGATGATGATGAGGAACAATCATTAATGATTGAGGTAGCACAAATTCCTCAAACTTGAGCCACACAAGCCAAGAAGAAAGGAAAGAAAGTTTAACAAAATGATCAAGAGGATTGAAGAATTCCTCAACCTCATATTCCTATTAGAGAGAAGATGAGAAACAAGGTGGTTAAGTAGACTTCAAGAGGATTCAATTAGATAGAAAAAGGCTCCATGATTAGAAGATAAATCTGTGGTGGGATCAAGATGGTTGTATAAGATTAAGCATGTTGTAGATGGTAGTGTGGAAAAGTTTAAAGCTTATTTTGTGGTTAAAGGGTTTTCTTATAAGAAAGGAATTGACCATGGGGATACTTTCACTCTAGCTATGTATTCATCTATAAGAGTTATAATTTTAGTAGTTGCATAGATGGGTTGGAAGATTCCCCAGATGGATATTAAAATAACTTTACTCAATGGAGTAATTAAGGAAGAGATTTACATATAGAAACAAGAAGGATTTGAAGCACATTGGAAGGATTCTCATGTTTATATGTTGGAGAGAGCTTTGTATTGACTCAAGCAGGCTCCTAGGGCATGGTATTCATATATTGATAGTTACTTACATAGTGTGGGCTTCATCAAGAATGAGACAAATTTGATCTTGTACTATGTATTGGTGAAGGGAAAACTTCTTATATTGTTGTTGTATGTCAGTGACTTATTTCCTATAGGGTTAGAGTATCTTATAACACACTAAAAGTGAGATCTTTAGGAGAGTTTAAGACAAAGGAGTTGAGGTTTATGCACTAATTTATGGGATTAGAGTTGTGGCAGAAGGAGGGAGAGATCTTCCTTGGACAAGGGAAACACTTAATTCATATCTGGAATCAATTTAGAATGGATAACTGTAAGGCCATGTTGACATTACTTTTACCAAGTGGGAAAAGATTGATGCTTCCAAATTAGAGGTAATGGACTAGACTTTATATAGATAGTTGATAGGATCTCTTTTGTATTTGGTCAATACTATGACAACTATTTATTTTGCAATGAACTCTCTTAGTCAATTTATGGGGGAATCTAAATGTGTGCACTAGATAACTATGAAGAATGAATCAAGATTTCTTTGAGGTACAATTGATTATGGCTTGAAGAATGTTCAACAAGATGAAGTGAAGTTTGAGGGGTTTATTGATGCAGATTGGGTAGACAATACAACTAATACGAAGAACAGTTTAGGGTGAAATTTCAGTTTGGGATTAACAAAAGTTAATTAGATTGATTTCTAGAAAAAATGAGTATATCATGACAATATGGCTACATGTGAGGCTATTTGACTTCAAAAACTTCTTGTGTGTCTCTTTGATCAGAAGCTAGATTTTACAATCATTTACTGTGATAATTAGAGTTATATCAAACTCTTTAAGAATCCGATGTTTCATGACAAAAAACACATTGAGATAAAGTACTACTTCGTCAAAGATTGTGTGGAGAAGGGGATATTGAGACTTCAATACACTCCTATAAATGAACACATAGAAGATTTCTTGATAAAGCCTTTGATAAAGAATAAGTTTTTATTCTTCAGAGACAAGATGGGTGTTGAACAAAAAATTTCTCTTGCTAAGAAGGAGTATTGATTTTTGTTTAGCTTGAAAGGTGGATTGAAGTTCTTTAAAGAAACCAAGTTGATATTTATTAACTTCTTCATTTTTTGTAATTCTTTACAATTTTGTTTCAAGTTTATGAGGTTGAGTAAAACTAAGAGTGATTTTATATATGATTTAAAACCAAGGAAAGAAAGGAAAGTTTCTTTTTATTTCAAGCTATGTAATGTGGATGGGCTCTATACATATAAGGTTGTTGTTGCAAATTTGTATTGTATTTTTGAAGGAAAGTTTGTTGTTAGGCTGATTAATAGATCCAATCTTTGTAAGTTTTTCCCCACACTTGGGATTCCTAGGTATATCTATGTTATTATCATTTTGTGATTAGATTCTATTATTTTTTCTTATGCTATTATTTTTTGTTAATTAATTTTAAGTATTGATCATTTTTTATTTGTTAAAGCAACCAAAGAAGGGGGGTTTCCCTTACAAAACAAAGGCTTGAATGTGGACTACTAGACCATTAACACCACATAGGTAACACAAAAAATGCTGAGTAGAAAGACAAAATATATAGCACAAAGGTTAGAATGCTTCAAAGAAAAGACATGACTACGCTAAATGAGAAGATGAACAACAATTTGAAGAGTAGTTCTTCCTACATTGTTGGACAATTGTTTAGACGATGCTATTCTTAGGCTCATCGCTAAAGGAGATCCCTATAGGACACTTGCCATCATAAAGGCCAGAGTGCCAAAGGTGTTGACAATAAAAACTTTCTATACAACAGGAGTAGGAGAGACATGACCAATAAGGGCCATTGGGCGAAAAAATAACTTAAAGTAGAAGAGGCAACATCTATAGTTACAATGAGAGAATTAAACAAGTAGTAGAAATTCGGTTCAAATTAGTAGCATGAACACAGTTTAGATTTTCATCCAATGTTTTGTCTACATTAACATATCATGAGTTCTTTGAGGAAGGAAAAAAAGAGAACCAAAAGCATGAATTGTCAAATGATCAACACTACACCTCTCCACAAAGTAGTTACACCTTTTGGCACAAAGAGTGCATTTGATAGCCATGCATCCCATGTAGAAGTGTTGAGCTATCATTTTTCATGATGCTTAATGATATAAATCCTTTCAAATCTCTCCCTTGAAAAGCTGAGAAAGGACCAAATCCAAGGTTTTAGATGGCTATTTTTCAACCTATTGGGTAACTCAATTGAGGCCTTTGCTAGTACTAACCAATCTACACAACTCTATTGAAAATGTAACCACAAATGAAGATATATTTTTTGTATTTTATGTTTTATGATGAATGCAATTTTATCAATAAAACTATATGAATTACTAATTTAATAAAGTATTTTGAAAAGAAAATAAAAAATGTAGAGTAACAAGATATTTTTAGCAAATTACTAAAGGGAAAGTCACAATGAACATAACCCAAAGTAACAACACGTCTGCAATTTTTTTTAATCAAAAGGATCTTGGTAGGAAACCAATGAAATTAGGAGCAGTACTTCCTCAACTCCACTAATGCAATTGTCAATGGGAACTTCAATAATAACTGAAAGATGTTTCACGTTTCATCAAATTGCGAGGCCATAGAAAGAGCGCTCACATGAAACAAAATGCTATACAAGAACAAAAATGATCCTTTCCCTAATTTACCACAACAACAAAATTCATTAACATAAGGAAAACACTAGAACTAAAATATCACACAATTATAAAAATGCAATAAAACCATTGGCTCCATTATTATTCATGAACATGCTTTCATAAAAAAAACACACTCCAACAAGAATAACTACACTTAGAATGAGGGCACCAATAACATATATTATTGCATCAAAATAATGGCCTAGAGTACATATTACATCCATGTATTTAAAAGAAATCCTCTCCTCCCTTCGTGTTAGGAGTGAGAGCTCTTCTAATGCAAAATCATGCTAAAAAATTAATAAAATAAAGCTAATTATATACAGACTGACTCTCTAAATGGTGCTAAGTAGGTCTCCACCCTTGTTTATATTAATTAATTTGTGCATGATTCTTTACATGACTTAAAATAATAAAATAATGAGGAGATAAGAAGATAGAAGCCATGAGATGATCTAGGAGTCACTGAGAGCTCTAAAAATGGAAGCTCGACCTTCTCTACGTGTCTCCAGGAGTCAAATTGTCATCAATATGTGTTTTTGATGCATGAAATGCTAAAAAATAGCAATTGATATTAACTATTGGCGCACTACTTCTTCAAAACTGTTGACACATCTTTGAGAAAAGTGCACCTCAAAGAGGTGCTTCTTCAAAGAGCGCACCTACACACCTTGGTGATAGGACCAAAAATTCCTAAAATTCTTATAACTGTCAAAACTGAATTTCCAACATCTGTATTTTCTGCCCCTTTATACCAAAATGATGTTTGGATGTTTTCTTTTGAATTTCTCTATTATCTCCATCATTTCATTAGCCTCTGGTAAATCCAATGGATCATACTTTATTTTAACTACTTGCCAATAGTTGCTTACTTCTATTCTTGTGTCCACAAAATCCTCAAGCTTGGTATCTAGTTCCAACAACACTTCTTCAATTTTAAATGCTTGTCTCACATCATCTTCTGACGAAGCATTTTAAAATGTATCTTTGAACTGTTGAGCTACTATTTGCACTAAGGAAAGCTTGGTATTTTGCTCATCTTTAAAAATCTTAAGGCTAGCAGCATTGTAGTATTTATCCGCTTCCAAAAAATGCCGTTGATCCTTATTCTTAATTTTTTGAATTCGTTCATTTAACCCTTCCATGACCTTATTCCTTGAAGACATTTTCTCTATCAAATCATCTAATTGATCCAAGTCTTTTGTTGAGGATATCTCCATCAGCATTAGGTACCTTTTCCCTTTTATTGATCTGAGTGCTTGTAAATCATTGGCCAAGGTATGCACTTCATCCATTAGTGCAAAATATTGGTTTATAGTGGAAACCAATTTGTCATCGTTAGTCTGGATATTGTGCAACAAGTTCAAATTACCCAGTATTATTTTCACTCCTCTTTCCTTAAAAATGTGACACCATTTCTAACATGCCTCAAAAAATGAATCTATTAATGGCCCTACCTCCCTCTTTTCCAATGCAATTTCAAGAGCTATTTCAAGATTATTTAGGTCTATTGGTTCCACCACTTCATTTGACTATCCTATCAATAGCTCATTCTGCTTCCACAACATTATTAGCTCTGAATCATCTCTATCCATGTGTTTAAACACTTGCTTGAGGCCCATGGTAATCAAGACCTTTTTCGTATCCATTGTGGGCTTTCTTAATATGATCTCCTTCATTTGATAATCTTTTGGAGTCAACTCTTTGGTGTCGGCATGAGGAGGTGGAATGACGATGTGTAATAAAAGGTCCTAATCTTGATTCTTCATTATGAAGACAAGTGTTCTAGCATCACCCTTAGGTGGCTTAGATTTCATTATCACTTTTATTAGTTCCATCATTCCCTCCTCTTTAATTATTTCCATTTACTTCTTTTTTTTGAACATGACCTCTTTCTTCAGCCATGATGGTGTTGTCCTCATTGGTGAAATGTATTGTGCTGAAGAAGTTGGATCTGAAGCAAGCTCCTTTCCCTTATCACTCATCTCTAGAGTTTTCTCATGTCAAGGAAGATCTTCAAAGAGAGCTTCTGTGTTATGTTGGGCTAAGGACCTAGGCTCTATATCTAGAGGAACTTTTTGCCTTTCTTCTGCTATCTATCCTTCCTTGGATACTTCATCAACGTGTAATTATACATATTCTCCTTCCTCTGTATGTTGACATTCTGTTTCTACTTCAATTGTCAGAGGAGGTGGAGGTACTGATCCCTTATCTATTATTACTATTGTGTCTTGTGTTGGTGGAGGAGGAATGCCAATAGGTCCTTGAGGTAGAGGAGGTAATTAATTCCAATCCTCTCCTAATGACTCATTTCAAATAGTGTCCCTTATTTTCCCCCCTACCATCTCGGTGTTGATGGGCATACAAGAAAAATCTGAGAGATAAAAAATGTCTGCTCCCTCACCCTTCATTTTCTCAAACCAATTTTGTACTTGATATTGTAAGGTCTCTACTAGATGGGCTCCATAGGTAGAGATGTAGGTGTTTGAGTGGAGCTTCTCCTTCTCTCTCTTTCAGCCACAGTAGCTGAGTGAGTTCTTTTATTCAAAGGGACAAACTTAATTTTTTCCCCATATTCCTCATCCTCCACTTCTGGGATAGTTTTTTGAACCTGTGGAGAGGGAGTGTTGTTCTTCTTTAATATTCTCTTTTTCACACCTACCCCCATTGTTTCTATTTGGGCTCTCTTGGGCACTAATGGGGAGGCTTTTTTATTTGAGGCTTGGGGAGGTGGAACTGATTCCCATTTTGGTAGTTCATGTTGTTGCTCATGTTGTTTCTCTTGCTGAGCTTGTTCCAAAATTTGTTGGGTGTCTAGTTCTTAGGCAGTTGGTTGTGCTTGTGCCTTGACCATTTTATTTCTTTCCCTAAGGGTTTCTTTTCTCTTCTTTCCCATGCCTTTTCCATTGTCAATTTTACTCGACCTCTAGCTCATGTTGATGTATCATTTCCAACCTCACTGGTGATGTGGTAGGGTAGGTCATAATAGTGACCTTTGTTCCTTTTCCTTTCTTTGGTCAAGCAGTATCCTGAAGAGGTATGACAACGGAATCAGATCCATCCAAAATGGTTTCCTAATCCATTCCCTTGTAAGTTTGACCACATGTTGACCTCAATGATCCATATCATCATTTTCTTCTTGTCTAATTTTTTCATTCATGATGGGTCTATCATAGATCTTATTTTTGTTGTATAAGGGATCCATTATCTCAAGGACATCTTTGTCCCAAGCCTTTAGGGGCATCTCCATGTTTAGCACCTTTTTTGCGAGGTGTAGACTCATTCTACAACAGTCCCTAATATGGACATCATAGTCATCTACTACATTCATCCAATGATCTTCTAGTGTTTCCTCATGTACAAATTTCTTCCCTACTAGATATTAGACCATTACAATATTATCAAAATATGGGTGTGGAGCCTGATAATCCTCCAAGAGATATTGATCCCATTTTGAGTTGAATGTAGGGACATCTTGATTTTGCTTTACTTTGAATGTTGCATTGGTGATCGTCCATACCCATGTTTTTTTATGTTGTTTCCTCACTTTCTCATATATGGAAGTGAGTTGGTAAGCTATCTTAGGTAATATGAGCCTGTCTAATGGGTATCTCGAGAGGTTTGAGGAAACATACGAGTACTAGCTACTCAGAGATAAGTAAAGGTCTTAAATTAGATGTAGTAAACCTTGATTTCTAGTATCCTTGTTGCAACCTCTACTGGCATCCTCTTTGCATAATACCCTTTGATGAACCTAATGATGGTGAATATGAAACCATAATTTACCACCTTGTATTCCACACTTTATAGTGGGATCTTCTTCTTCACAAGCTGTGGATATACTACATATAGCCAAGCATTTGTGTCTTGCATGCTTCCCTTCCTATACAACCCTAGGAGGTCCATGATCCTTGCTACCAATAGATACACCATATAAGAGGTCATGTAAAAATGAGGGTCATTCTTGGCTGAGATCAGTTGCTCATCCAGATAGTCGTTTAGGATAGTGGCCCAATCAATAGGCATATTAGTTGTTTTGATGGTCTCAATAAAGTGTACCATCCATGTATCTAAGTGGCTTGCTATAGGAAGGCCCATGGCTCTACTAAGGAGAACAATTGAGTATATGATATCATCTATCATGTATCCTTGTGTCATATCCACCTTTTTGGCTCTTTGGCCCAAGGGTGTCCTGTCAATTATGTACTTAGATCATACCAATTCCTTGGCCTCTGCCTTATTTTCTATATACCATCTGTTTGCACCTTCATAAGATATTTTTAGGTATTGGTCTTCCCATGGAAGGTGGAAGACCTTTTCAATTTTTTGTGGCCTGAGACCCAGAACAATCTCTCCTATCACACTCTTCACGACCTTTTCCTCAGGTACATAGTGTTGAGCTAAGGTCATGATCACCTCAGAGGATTGCACTGATGTAGGGTGTGAAGTGACATTCACTAACCCACTTTGGATGAGATTTGACACCATCACTAATCTCTCTTTTGGTTTGATGCATAAGGTGAGTCAAACATTCCAATCAATTTGTCCCAATTCAGTATCTCGATTCTCCATGTGTTTCTCCAAGAATTAAGATTTCTTCAAGGCTTCCTGGTACTTGAAAGCCACTAGCTTGGGTGCTATCTTTTCTTCAATGGAAGATGATGATGATTCCATTATATCTACACAATAGAAAGAAATATCAGTATCTCAATGTCAGAAGACCATTATGATACTCATCCATGACCAAGACTGACAAAACATTAAGAAAAAAGAAAATAAATTCACCAAAAATTGAGGGCCTGATATGCACAATAGTGCACCTAACACACCTTTCTAGGTGCACATGGTGCACAAGTGCACTTCAAAATGAGCTACACAACACAATGTGTGTAGTTGTACACCTTGTGCACGTACAAAATTGAGTACATGTGGAGTTTTCCATGTGAAGTGTTTTGGTATTTGTTGTGCACACCTACTAAGGTTGGGTATTTTACGTTTGTAAGGTTTGATGAGTGAAGGTGCGGATTAGTGCAGTAGCGAAGCTTTCTCTAGGGTGCAAAGGTGTGGTTGTGGGGTAGAGATGGAGGCTACATGAGGAGAAGAGGGGGGTTTTGGGGGTTAAATAGACTTGGGGTGGTTCCACAGTGCATACCTTTGAAGGTGCACACATGTACATCCTTAGAGAAAGGAAAGTGCACATGTGCACACTAAAAAGTGTAAAACTTGATTATTTGCCCCTCTCTCCATATATGATATTTCCCAATCGAAGATCTGAGTTTGACTAAAACATAGAGGGGGGTCATAGATGATTGAGGTACCTAACTGGGTGCCTTATAGAGGTTTCGAAACTAGGGGGTCCCCATTTTGTGACTCAAAATGGGGCGTGCGTTGTGGGACTACAACAAATAGCCCCAACAAAAAGGAAGAAATGACAAAGACATTTCTTCATTAGCAAGAATTCTTCTAACATGTGTCATGTGACAACTGGGCTCCAAATTTTTCAAGTAGCTTTCAAGTCCTTTAGAAGTCAAAACTTTAGAATTTCAAATCTTCGGGCTCAGTGTGTGCTTAGTGTTTGACTAATTCTTGTTGACATCTCAAGGTGTCATCTATCATGAGTATCTAGAAACTTGGAAATAAGCTTTTGCTTCAATGACACAGACATTAGAAATCCTTGTAAACCTATTTATCCATCACTATCTAACCAGATGAGAGAATTTATTTTGAGGGCTCTTG
This sequence comes from Cupressus sempervirens, assembly GCA_028749045.1. Taxonomy (NCBI): domain Eukaryota; kingdom Viridiplantae; phylum Streptophyta; class Pinopsida; order Cupressales; family Cupressaceae; genus Cupressus; species Cupressus sempervirens. The sequence continues at coordinate 593,115,587 of CM053785.1, read as the reverse complement.
ATGAGTTATAAATTCAGTTTCTTTGAGTCTTTGGTAATCTTCTTTAACTTGCTTCATAGAGCTCACATGTTTCCACTTGATTCTTCCTTGAAGTCTTTTCGTTCATTTTATAGAATAGGATAGCGATTCAGAAACAAATATCCCTATATTTGATTACATTTTGCAATTGTCTGGAATCTTTAAAAGTAACACCTTTGTGATTATCTTTTTCCTTTCTTTTCTACTCTGACCACATTTAGATTGTGTGACCAAGGCATTGGTGTTCTTTTCCAAATCGATACTTAGTTTGATAACTCTTGCATTCCTCTTTTAATGAACTTTTTGGAAACTCTCATGCCAAATCATGATCTTAGTAGCTATTTGGAGAGACCCTTTATCTGAATCAGAAAGTTTTGAATTATCCCTTACTACTATCAACTTAGATTTGAAGACAATCTAGAGGATCAATACTTGAAATTAGCAAAGTGTTGAGAGTGATCAATCTTAGATTCTGAGTTTAAGGCAAGAAGTCCTCTACAATTGCAAGTAACACCTATTTTTTTAGTTGGTATAAGAAATAAATCATCTGAATGCTTTGACAAATAAATACCTCTTCCCTAAAATTTAGACCAAATGGGTGTTCTTGGTTATGCATCAAGAAGAAATCTTGATTACACCTAACCTCTAGACCAACAAGGAAGCTAAGTCAAATTGAAAGTAAACAGACATGACAAAAAGTAAATACACATGCTGAAAATAAACACATATGTTGAAAGGTAAACACACATGCTGAAGGTAAACACACATTTTTTTTTTGGAAATATTTTCTGTGTTAGGCTTCAAAATAATGTTTCAGAAAATGGTCATTAACTGGTAATGGGACCAATTCCCCTTGTAAATAACTTAGCCTAAAATATTTTCTCCCAAAATTTCTATAATCCGATAAGGGCCAATCCTCAAGCATTGAAACTTGGTATGACTTCTTGGTTTTTCTTTTTCCTTGTTCCATAGAAGAACATAGTCTAAGATTTTGAAATATTTAATCATGGCTCGCTTGTCAAACCAACATTTTATGATAGCTTGGTGTTTTGACATGTATTCTAAAGCTACTGTCCTCTTCTCATCCAATTCAAAAAGATTTATCAATCTAATTTGGACCCTGTCAACATTCTCAACATACCCTCTCATAAATTTCAACACTAAAATCTTGAGATTTAGAGGGAATACTGGTTATTTTCCATAAACTACTAGATATGAGGATGTTCCCAAAATGTTCTTTATCTTGACTCTAGGTGTCCATAATGCATATTTTAATTGAGCGTGCCAATATTTTAGATTCTCTATGAGCAAATTTTTTATCACTGTAATCAAGTTCTTATTGGTGGACTTGGCCATGACATTCCCTTGGGGATAATAATTGGATGAGAACTTGATTATAATTTGATTGTCCAATGCCCATTGAGTAAGGAAAAATGATGCAAAAGATGACCCATTATCATACACCAAGAAGAATGACATTCCAAACCTGGTCACAATGTGCTCTTCTAAGAAGTCAGTAACCACTTTTATTGGACAATTTCTGAAAGTTCTAGTTTTAGTCCACTGTATGCAATAATCTGCAGTTGTAAGGAAAGAGATATGTCCTATTGATGATGATGGGTTTATCAGTCCAATAAAGTCCAACCCTCACCTATCAAAGAGGTGTACCTCAAATACTAGTTGCAATGGCATAGTTGGGTTTCTTTCTCTATTAGCACTTGTTTGACAAGTGTGATAGGAACATACATGTTCAAATGTCTCTTTGAAAATTGTAGGCCAAAAGTAACCTGATCTCAAAATTTGATGGGTTGTAGCCTTTGTTGATCCATGTCTAGTGCTGCATTTTTTATGATATTGTTCCAGTACTTCTCTTGCTTCTTCATGTCCCAAACATTTCAAATAAATCCCTTGACAGTTCTTCTTGTAAAGTTTCCCATCATGAAGCATGTAGGATTCACATTTCATCTTGAGTCCTCTGCATTGGGAACTATTCATCCATTGTGGGTATTGATTTTGCAAGAGGTGATACACAATATCTTGATACCAAACATATGTTATTATTCCTTCATTAGTGTCTACTTGAGACACTATGATTTTTCTTCATTGTCAACTATCATATTGGTTAGCCCATGTCCTCTCACTATCTTCATTGGTTGAGTTTTCAAATCAAATTCTTGTAAGATAGCCAACCATTTTCCTCTTCTTTCTCCTAGCTTATTCTGCATCAACAATGATTTAACTGCAAGATCCCACACAATAGCATATACTTTAATCTTGAGTATGTAATGGAAAAAAATATTGACTAACTTTATTAGGGCAAATGATTGTTTGTCAAGATTGGAATAGTTCAACTCGAGATTCTTTAGTGGGTAACTCATGAATGCGATAGGTCTCTAATCTTCTTTTTCTTTCTTTTGTGTGATAATTCTTGCACATGAGTGTTTAGAAGCAAAATAATAGATTTTGAAAGACAACTCATAATCAAGACTTACGAGTACTAGGGTTGTGGAGATAACCACTTTGATATCTTTGAAATATTTCTTGACTTCAGGAACCTAGTTAGTTTTCACTTCCTTCTTTAGTAAGTCATTGAAGGGGTGAACTATGTCAACACATTTGCTAATGAACTTCCACACAAAATTAATCTTCAAAAATAAATATTTAGGCTCTTTGTGACTACAGGGAGGTGACAACATCATAATCACTTCTATCCTCTCAGGATCAATGGAAATACCCACTTCAGAAATGATGTGACCCAATAGATTTCCTTTGGTAACCCCAAATGAGCATTTTTTAGAGTTAAGAGATATATCATATTTTTGACATCGGTTGAAATCTTGTTTAAGATAAGAAATTTGAGTACTCTAGTCTTTTGAAAAGACCGCCAGGTCATCCATATAGATAACTACGTATTTATTTATCAGCCCCTTAAATGCCTTATCCATCGATCTTTGGAATGTATCTCCTACATTCATTAATCCAAAGGTAATCCTTTTGTAAGAAAATGTTCCCCATTTTTTTGTGAGTGTAGTCTTTAATGTGTCTTCCTCATCTACAATTACCTATTTATATCCTGAATATCTGTCTAGAAAAGACATCATCTTAGATCCATTTACAATATGTAATCAAGTGAAGGCAAAGGGTAATTATCAATGCTTGGTTCCAATTGCAAAATTCTATGCAAAGGCGAATCTCTTCAGTCTGTTTCCTTATATCAAGTTAGCAACCCATGTAGAATGTCAGATTGGAAAGATAATCTTGGCATCAAGCAACTTATAGACCTCTTTCATTATTAATAGTTTGATAATGAGGTTCACCGATATCTGTCTTTGATGAAAAGGCTTACTATTAGGTTTCAACATAATATCGTGAGTGATGATGTCCGAATCATATATCTTGAGTTCTTCATAACTCCATGTAATGACATCTTTGTATCCTGTGAGTAACTAGAGAATAATTTCTCATTCTTAGGGATTACACACCTTTCCATTTCTCACCAACTTAGGGTCATGTTCCATGCCTAGATCATATGAATCAAATTCTTTGATACCCTTTTCTTCAATGGTCCTCTTGCTTCGTTCTGATTCATCTTCATCAAAGATATGCTCCAACTCTATCACCCCCTTAGGAATAGTATTATTTTTCAAATTTATGATCCCATCTTCATCTTCTACTTTATCTTCTTTGAGTTTTTTTATTGTGTGTATCATCAACTTCTTGTCCTTTGAACATACCATTAAACATAATGTACTCAAGGTTATGTTGATTATCTTGGAAGACCTAAAAGTTAGTAATGTTATCCAAAATAGACAGGGTAGCCACAAGTTCAATTGAAAACCTTTTGAGTTTCATTCTTTCAACGGGCTATAATGCACTGGCTGAAATTGCAAGGGCATCAACTACCATATTTATTCTTCTTGGAATAGACGTTTTGTTTAGGGCTTCAAAATCTTCCATTAGGTCCCAAAATCTCTTTTGGTAAACAAGTAGTCTTTTGTCATTGCAAGAGTAAATCAATTTAACTTGTCAAATCATCAAGAGTCTCCTTTAACTATAAGAGCTTTGATGTCCTTTTCTAATGTGAAGAGAAGTCCATGGATCAAGGCTTCATATTCTGCAACATTATTAGTACACCTAAATTGTAAATGATATGCAACATGAAAAGACTTACCTTTTGGATTAAATTAGTTCAATACCTACTCCTACTCCTAACTTGCATTTAGAACCACCAAACCTGAGTGTCCATATTGGTTGTTCTTTTGACTTCCTTGACTTGTGTTTATTTGTCTAAAGCTTTTCTTTTACTTGGACTTTAGAAGATTATTTCTTTGGGACCCATTACATTCTTTCACATGTCAAACTTGATGAGTTACTATCATTTACCTTTGAAATGGTGATTATCCATTTCTTTTGTTCATCTTCAATTTTCCCGACCAACTCTATGATTTTATCAATTTGTGGTTCAAGTTGAACAACCACTAAGGTCCACCCTTGACCATTCACAAAGTGTCTTCTTCTTAGAACTTTAATCATCCCTAGTGGAGAGGAAGACAAAGCTCCACCATTTAAAGAGGTGTCACTATATGATGCATTTAGATCTTCTTTTTCCTCTTCTTCATTATTCATGACTTCAAACATGCAAGCAGGACTGGAATTTCCTTTTGGTATTTCACTTGTGACTTGACCATTTTTTTTAGTGCATTATCTGAGTTAATACTTGAGTAATCACTTGCTAACAATATGCGCTTTCAAATTTAGAATGGCTCCCCTTATGCAACCTACAAAATCCTAGAAGGAACAAAATATTTGGATCCACTTTTTCTCCTAAATACTACAAATTTGCAAGCATCCTATCTATGAATTGAGTCACAATTTCTTCCTGTGGGGTAGGCTTTAGTGATTCTTTATCTAGATTGTCTAATTTCTCAATTGAATTTATGTCAAGAGACATTACCCTGTATGAGCCTAAGTTTGATTAAAGAGATGATACTTAATTTAGAGCATTGTACTCTATGATCATTTTCTTTAATTTTTCCTTGGCATGTATTTTTATCTGGTTATTTGATCCCTTCCATGACAACCATAATTGGGTGAAGTCAATTGAGAACCATCCTCTTAGGCACTGGGCTTATTCTTTGCTCGATAAAAGGTCATTAGTTTCTATAATCTCTACCACATGTATGTTAATGATATCTTGAATCCAAGGGTCTATAGTCAACTATATGCGAACATATTTCAATACCCCAATAACATTTACTTCTATTTTGTCAAGCTGTATCGCTATTTGATTCGTGGGTTGTTGGGTAACTCCCAAATTTTGAGCTATCCAAAGTGACATGACATTGAAAGAAGCTCTTGAATCTATGAGACAATTGTGAAGGTTCCTTCCAAAATTTTTGATACTGAGCAAGAAATGGGGCATTTTGGCATTGTCTTTATACATGGTAGGCATGGCCTCATAGGTGTTAAACTGTATTGATACTATCTTCTAAGGGCCTACACTAGGTTTTGTCTTTGTATGATCAAGAGTTTTCAACAATGTTTCTATTTGACTAGGGATACTTTGTAGCATATCAAACATGGATATATTGTCCTTTGTCCTTTTAAACTCTTCAATGACATTGCACTTTTTAGTTGACCAAACAGGATTCTTTAGTATTGTAGGTATATTTCCTTGGTTTTAAATTTGTTATCCAACATAGGGTTCCCTTACAAGTATTGGATTATTATTTTCTCTTGGATCTGGAGGTGTTAGTTCTAATTGAAGAGGAACTCCACTAGTCATGTATTCCCTTCGATTTCTTAAGTTGTAAGCATTTCAATTGTCATTCTCAAAAAAAAAATCCTCTACAAGTTTAGGGTCTGATTCTTGATTGAATGGAAAGAAAAATTCTTCATTGACTTGCTCCATTATTTAAAGAATCTAGAGAGAATCATAAGATTCTAAATACATGGCATTGAATTGAATAGGGGGCTCATGATTAGTGTATTGTGAATTCTGGTTCACTTATTGATTTTTGTTGAAATACAAGCCACCACCATTCAATACATTTTGATTGATGTCAAGTTGATTGATGTCCATGAATTGAGCATTTTTATTATCTCTAGGGATTCTTCCATTGTTTGGATAGGTATTCCATTATCGATTTAGTCTTTGGAAACCATCATTACGGTCCAGAGGGTTGAAGTTATTCCTTGCATTATTATTTCAGCCAAAATTCTTGTTGTAATTTTGACCATAGTTTTTTTTGTAAGGGGCCACATTTGTTCTTTAAACATTTTAATTTTGTCCTTGTGACAACCTTAGATGAATTATCTCATTAGTTATTTGAGACATGATCTTTTTCATTTGACCTAGCTTGGTTGTGATGTTATTCTTTGCTTTAGAGGATGATGCTATGTTTTGCTCAAAGAAAAAAAATTTTGGAGGTTCATATCATGGATAGGTTATAGATGGAGCTAGTGCAACTAGTGCCTATTGTAGTGGGATTGGAGTTAATGGAATGAATTGACTAGGCATCACTTGAACTCTAGCAGGATATGTTAGTACTACCATACTAGCATGAGTTGGAACTTGTTAGATTATGGTGACTGATCAGGAAAGTACTATACATACTTCATAATTAGTGGGGTTAGGTCAATGTTGTAGCCAACATATGGCCGACATGTTGTAGCCGACATATGGCCGACATGTTGTAGTCTATATATGGTCGACATGTTGTAGTCGATATATGGCCGACACATTGTAGTCGACAAATGGCCGACATGTTGTCACCCTAAAATGGCATAAAATACTTGTATAAAAGGGTTTAGGGTTAGGTATTTTCATTATGTTGTGATGCAAAATTGGTTCTTGCAATGGTATTGAGTTGTAAGGGATTATAGATTGTAATCAAGTTGTAATCACTGGATTGTAATAAGATCGAACTTGCTGTTTGGTGGACGTAGCCTAGGGATTGGGTGAACCATGTTAAATCTTGGTTCTTTGTGTTCATTTCTATGTGATCTATTATTTTTTGTTATTGGTTATATTTGCATGTAGTTTTTATTTCTATCCATGGTTTATCCTAACAAGTGGTATCAGATATTAGTTATTTTTAGTTATCCTCTATAGGAAAGTTTCACAGTTGAGTGGGAGTCTCACGGTTGAGTGGGAGCAATGGCAGATGAGGGTAAACTGAGGGTTGATATGTTTAATGGGCAGAACTTCTAGTTATGGAAGATGCAAATGGAAGACTATATGTATCGAAAGGATTTATGGAAACCATTGAAAGGCAAAGCCAAGAATCAGGGAACTATGTCAGATGCTGAATGAGATCTTTTGGATAGAAAGGCACTCGAAAACATTCAGTTATGCTTGGCACCATCAATGGCATTTATTATTACAAAAGCAAAGATGATAGAAGAGTTGATGAAAACCCTAGCAACATTGTATGAAAATCCCTCCACTTTAAACAAGGTATTTCTCATGAAGCATTTATTTAATATGAAAATGGATGAAGGTGGATTTGTTGCAGATCATTTAAATGAGTTTAATACTATTACTAGTCAGTTATCTTTTGTGGGTATAAATTTTGATGAAGAAATTAGGGCTCTCTTGATTTTGTGTTCTTTGCCTAAAAGATGGAATGGCTTGGTAATGGTGGTGAGTAATTTTGTTCTTGGATCTAATACCCTAAAATATGATGATGTGATCGATGTTGTTTTGAGTGAGGAAACTCATAGGAAATCCTCAGGTGGATCTACATCAGGAAGTGCTTTAAAAGCAGGGGCAGAACAACTGAGAGAGGAAGTAACTTTGGAAATCGTGGGAAATCAAGAGGAAAGTCAAAGGGGCCGTTGTCTCAATCGAGAGGACCAAATGACTATTGGTACTGCGAGAAACCAGGGCACAAAAAGAAAGATTGCTGAAATCGAAAGAAAAATGAAGGAGATAAATCATATGGAGATAAGGAGGCAAATGTGGTAAGTAACAAATTCGAAGAGGATGCTTTTCTTCTATCTTTAGAAAGTGTTGATGATTCATCAATTTTAGATTTTGGTGCTTCATTTCATGCTACACCTCATAGAGGTTATTTCATTGATTATGTCCAAGGGGATTTTGGGCTTGTTTATTTGGGGGATAATGAACCCTGTCAAATTGTTGGAAAGGGAAAAATTAAGATTAATTTTCAAAATGGGAATCATTGGCTACTACATGAGGTAAGACATGTTCCAAGGCTGAGTAGGAATTTAATTTCAGCGGGGCAACTTAGTGATGAGGGTTGTGTAGTTACTTTTAATGATAAAAATTGGAAGGTTTCAAAAGGTTCGCTTGTAGTAGCAAAAAGTGTGAAAGTAGGCACCTTATATCATTGTATAGGTCATATTGTTCCTTCTACTTTGATTGTTTCAGAGAAAAATGAATGTTCAGGAACAATTGCTGCAGTTGAGCAGGGAGAACAAATAGCTATTGTAGATTCTGATACAACACTGTGGCACAATAGACTTGGGCACATGATTGAGAAAAGTATGAAAGTACTTCATTCAAAGCAAGTTTTACCAGGTTTGAAATGTGTTAATATGGATTTTTGTGAAAGTTGTGTGTATGGAAAACAAAAGAGAGTGAGTTTTGTAAAGACTGGGAAGGAAAACAAAAAGGATAAATTAGAGCTTGTGCATACAGATGTATGGGAACCAGCTCAAGTATCTTCTCTTGGTAGCTCTCATTATTATGTTACATTTACTGATGATGCAACTAGAAAAGTATGGGTTTATTTCCTTAGATAGAAATTTGATGTATTTCAAACTTTTAAGAAATAAAAATGCTTGGTTGAAAATGAGACTTGTAAGAAAATAAAATGTCTCAGATTTGATAATGGTGGTGAGTATTGCAGTCATGAATTTGAAGATTATTGCTCCACTAATGGTATTCGTAGACAAAAAATTATACCAAGGACTCCGCAAGAAAATAGAGTGGCTGAATGCATGAACATGACTATAATGGAGAAGGAGCATGACGTTGCATGCTGGGTTTCCCTTACACATGTGGGCAGAGGCTATCAATACAACAGTATATTTAATAAATAGAGGTCCCTCTACTCCTTTGGGCTATGGTATTCTAGAGGAAGCATGGACTGGTAAGAAGGTGAGTTATTCTTTTCTCAAGACCTTCGGTTGTGAAGCTTTTTCTCATATAGACTCTGAAAATAGAACCGAGCTAGAAGCTAAATCAAAGAAATGTATCTTTGTTGATATGACATTAATGAATTTGGTTATAGGCTTTGGGATTTTGAAAATCTTAAAATTGTTAGAAGTCGGGATGTCATATTTAATGAGAAATTGTTGTACAAAGATCTATTGCAGCAACATGAGAAGAAAGAAGATGATTATGTAGTGTTGGATGATACTCCAAAAGCTAATGTTCCAGCCATTCCTCATGATGTACAACAACTGCAACAAAAAATACCACACACACTGGTGAATGTTAGATGGTCAACAAGGCAAATTAGACCTCCAAAAAGATTTTCTCCCTCTTTGTATTCTATTTTACTTACTAATGTTGGTGAACTTGAAAGTTATGATGAAGCTGTGCAGGTGAATACTAAGATTCATTAGGAGTCTGCAATGAAAGATGAAATGGACTCTTTGCTGAAGAATAAGACATGGGATCTATGTAAGTTTCCTGTAGGTAAAAAGGCTTTACAGAATAAATGGGTTTACAAGTTGAAAGAAGAGGAAGGAGGTAAGAAAAGATTTAAGGCCACGTTAGTTGTAAAAGGATTTGCACAAAAAAAGGGAATTGATTTTGATGAGATATTTTCTCCTGTTGTTAAAATGACTTCTATTTGTACTGTTTTAAGTCTTGTGGCTATTGAAGATTTGCATTTAGAGCAGTTGGATGTTAAAATAGCCTTTCTTCATGGTGATTTGGATGAAGAAATATATATGGCTCAGCCATAGGGTTTTGAGGTCAAAGGTAAGGAGAACGTAGTGTACAAATTGAAGAAAAGTTTATATGGCTTGAAGCAAGCACCTCGGCAATGGTATCTAAAATTTGACAGTTTTATGCATGAGCATGGATATAATAGGTATCATTCAGATTACTGTGTTTATTTTAAGAGGTTGGATGATGATAGCTACATTATTTTATGTCTATATGTTGATGATATGCTTGTAGCTGGGTCTAACATGGATCATATTAAGGGGCTAAAATGCCAGTTAGCACATGCATTTGCTATGAAGGATTTGGGGGCAGCAAACAAAAATTTGGTATGAAGATTTGCAGAGATAGGAAGAACATAACATTGATGCTATCTCAAGCTAATTATGTTGAGAAGGTGTTGCAACGTTTCTCTATGGAGAATGCTAAAGCTATCAGCACACCTTTACCTGGTCATTTGATATTGATTAAGAAGATGTGTCCTAAGACACAGGAAGAGGAGGATAAGATGTCCAAGGTACCCTATGCTTGAGCTGTAGGAACCTTAATGTATGCTATGGTATGTACTAGGCTAGATATTGCACATGCAGTGGGAGTCGTTAGCAAGTATATGAGTCATTTGTGATTTGAGCATTGGAATGCTATCAAGTGGATTCTCAAATATTTGAGAGGAACATCCAATAAGTGTTCACACTTTGGGGGCTCTACTACTGATTTATAGGGCTATGTTAACTCAGACTTGGCAGGGGATATCGATACCAGGCGAAGTACTACAAGTTATGTCTTTACTATTGGTGGGGCAGCTGTGAGCTAGATTTCTAGGTTACAGAAGATTAATGCTCTATCCACTACCGATGTAGAGTATGTTGCTGATACAAAGGTAGCCAAGGAGATGATATGGCTTCAGTTCTTCTTGGAAGAATTGGGACATCCTCAGATGGATAATTATTTGTTCATAGATAGTGAAAGTGCCATTCATCTTGCAAAGAATTTAGGTCTGCATTCTAAGACCAAACACATACAGTTGCGATACCATTTCATTCGGTCAGTTTTGGAGGATGGATAGATAAATATGGAGAAGATCCATGCAAATGAAAATTCAGAAGATATGTTGACAAAGGTTGTAACAAGGGAGAAGCTGAACTCCTCTTCAGTTTTGGTTGGTCTTTTAGACTGAACATGAATCAAAGAACAATAGAGTCCAGGTGTGTGCTAAAATGTTGTCACACTTCTATGAATCATTACATGTAAGAAAACTCAAGAATGAGCTCTCACAAATCGATCCATAGCTCTCTACTCATAGAGTGCAAGGGTTTGCAATGGAGGCCCTCAGTTTGACCTATTTTTGTGCCCATGCAAGTACACCATGAGATGAGAGATTCAAAGAGAAAAAGCAAGAATGCTAGTCTCCATGATCTTCAAATATGCATGAAAATAAGATCTAATCTATGAAAGCAAAATCTAATCTGTAAATGCAAGATCTAAGCTAAAAGCCCATGATGGGTGCAAGAGAGAAAGAGACAAGAAAATAGAAGTTCTCCACAAAAAGCTTTTGTATTCAAACTCCTTCAAAAATTGGTCTTCAAACCTGTAACATAACGATAGCATAATCATGGGTGTCTAACATGAGGAGAAGGCTCTCCCTTATAAAGGAAATTATGGAGGTGAGAGGCTTCTCACAACCAATATGGGATAATAGAGCTTGATCCATGTGAGACAAAATTCCACCAATGAGAAAAGAGGAGTGGTTGAGAAGAAAGTGGTGATCCATGTGAGACAAAATTCCACCAATTAGAAAAGAGGAGTGGTTGAGGAGAAAGTGGAAAGATAAATCCCACTTAGATCACTTTTTTTTAAGTGTAGAGAAATTAAATGAAAAGAATTTATTTTATTTCCTTTTTTCCATCAAAAGAGATATTTAAGTGGGATTTTTATTTAATTAAAAGGGAGCAAGTTCTTTTTAATTAAATAGAAGATATTTAATTAAATTAAAAGAGAGGTTTTTCTCTTAATTAATTAAATGTGGATGAACTGTTTAATTAAAAGAGAGGTTTTCTTTTAATTAAATGGGGATTTTATTTTATTTAATTAAAAGAGAAGATTTTCTTTTAATTAAATAAGACTTGGAATAAAATGATCAATCTTAGAAATGAAGTAAATCGAATTTGATCAAGGAAATTGATTTGAATATATTACAAACCATTGATTCAGAAGATATTACAAACCATTGATTCAAAAAATTTGATAAATTGATAAATTGAATAATGGGGGCCCATAGTCTAGGCGACCATTTTAGGGTGCATACACCAAGGTGGTTTGATCCAGTGGGAGACCCATGTGGTAGTGGTATTGCTACAAGATCAGTCTCCAAGTGGGAGATTATTGTTTAGTGTGGAGCTTGATTAGTCCCCACGTGGGAGATTGTTAGATTATGGTGACTGATCAAGAAAGTACTGTACATACTTCATAGTTTTTGGGTCGTGGCCAACATTGTAGCCGACATATGGCCGACATGTTGTAACCCTAAAATGGCATAAAATACTTGTATTAAAGGGTTTAGGGTTAGGTATTTTCATTATGTTGTGATGCAAAATTGGTTCTTGCAGTGATACTGAGCTGTAAGGGATTACAAATTGTAATCAAGTTGTAATCACTGGATTGTAATAAGATCGGACTTGCCATTTGGTGGATGTAGCCTAGGGATTGGGTGAACCACATTAAATCTTGGTGCCTTGTGTTCATTTCTGTGTGATCTATTATTTTCTGTTATTGGTTATATTTGCATGTAGTTTTTATTTCTGTTCGTGGTTTATCCTAACATAATTGTCATCCCTTCTCCATTTGAGTTAGTCTGCTTAGTAAAGGTGATAGCTTCTTTGAATACCTTGTCTAATATATGAATATATGTAGCAAGAAATATCCTTAGGAAGATAGCAGTGAGTTGGTGCATAACATTGACATGAATTTGAATTACAACCCCAACTGGTATAGTTTAGGGTGTTTCCAATTTGTGGTATGCCATGTGAAAGCAATAGTTGAAGAGTGAAATGGTCTTTATTGGATCCATCTTGATAGATATGAACTAATGGTGTATCACAACTAGGTTGATGAATGTTTTGAATAGATCTAAGAATACTTTTTCAAAAGCTACGCAGTTTTGGATAGATCCCAATGGCATATTCACATACCAATTGAATGCAACCTTTCCCAATGTATATGGGAAAAATAAAGGACCACATTTTCTTGTTGACTCTATTTTTGATTGCATATTTCTTTGAAAACCTTGATGTGACCCTTAACTATTTGTGTTTCTTCATAGATGAACCTAGGGCTAAATCTTTCAGGGATCTTGGGAAGATCATTGAGTGGACCTTGCAAATTCATTGGCAAATCTTCTACATTTTCAAAGAAGGCCATTGATGGAGGATTAGGTTAAATGATACATGGAGGTAAGTTCAAAGGTGGAACTGAGGAAGATGATGAAATTTGAAATGGGAGTTGTAGAATTCTTGGTATCCCTTTATCATTGCAAGGCTTACAAAAGTGACTAAGTTCTAGGAACTCGTGTCCACTGGGTGAAGACCTTAAATCTCACTAAAAGGGAGATGAGGGATCAAGATCTTCCATTTTATGTTTGTTTTAGAAAAATGAACCTCTAAAAAGTGTACCTTCAAAAAGCACACCTATGCACTTCCTTATAGTGACAGACTTGGAAATTTTTCTAAACTTCCAAAAAATATAGAATTTTCAAACAACTTGGATTTTTGGACAGAATGGTTTTGGCCCTCCTTCTAATGCCACTTTTGTTGAGCTGTCATTTTTCATGATGCTTAATGACATAAATCCTTTCGAATCTCTCTCTTGAAAAGATGATCAATGACCAAATCCAAGGTTCTAGATGGTTGTTTTTCAACCTACTGGGTAACTCAATTTGAAGATAAATGTGTATGTTCACAAGGAGGCCTTTGCTTTTACCAACCAATCTACACAACTCTACTAAAAATGTAACCTCAAAGGAAGATATGTTTTTGTATTTTATGTTTTGAAAAACAAATAACAAAGATAGAGTAACGAGATATTTTAAGAAAATTACTGAAAGGGAAATTCCTAACAGACATAAGCCAGAGTAACAACACCTCTACGAATTAAATTATCAAAAGGATCTTGGTAGGAAACTAATGAAATGAGGAGAAATGATTCCTCAAATCTACTGATGCAATCATTGATGGGAACTTCAATAATAACCAAAATATGTTTCACATTTCATCAAATCATGAGGTCACAAAAAGTGCACTCACACAAGACAAAATACTATGCAAGAGCAGAGATGATCCTTTCTCCAATTCATCACAACAACAAAATTCATTAACATAAGGAAAATACCAAAACTAAAATATCCTACAATCATAACAACACAATAAAACCATTGGCTCCATTATTATTCATGAACATGCATTCATAAAAAATAACATAGTCCAACAAGAATAACTATACTCAGAATGAGAGCACCATAGAATATATTATTGCATCAAAATAATGGCCTAGAATACACATTACATCCATGTATTTAAAATAAATTCTTTCCTCTGTGTTAGGAGTGAGAGTTCTTCTAATGCAAACTCATGCTAAAAAATTAATGAAATAAAGCTAATTATATACAAAATGACTCTCTAAATGGTGCTAAGTAGGTCTCCACCCTTGTTTATATCAATTAATGGGTGCATGGGCCTTTACATGAATTAAAACAATAAAACAATGAGAAGATAAGAAGATAGAAGCCATGAGAGGATCTGGGAGTCACTAAGATCTCTTAAAATGGAAGCTCAGCCTTCTCTAGGCATCTCAAGGAGTTAAATTGTCATCAAAATGCATTTCCATGGAATGCTCTATAATAGCACTAGAAGTTAACTATCATTGCACTGCTTCTTCTTCAAAATTGTTAGTGTACCTTTGAGAAATGTGCACCTTGGAGACATGCTCCTTCAAAAAGCACACCTGTGCACCTACACACATTGGCGATAGGACCCAAAAATTCAAAAAATATTCTAAGTGTCAAAATTGAATTTCCAGCAGCTAGGTTTTGTTCCCCTTTATACCAAAATGATGTATGGATGTTTTATTTTTAATTTCTCTATTATCTCCACCACTTCATTAGCCTCAAGTAAATCCAATGAATCATACTTATTTTTAACTACTTGTCGGTAGTTGTTTACTTCTATTCTTGTATCCGCAAAATCCCCAAGCTTGGTATCTAGTTCTAATAATGCTTCTTTAGTTTTAAATGCTTGTCTCACATCATCTTCTAATGAAGCAATTTCAAATGTATCTTTGAACTATTGAAATACTATTTTCACTAAGGAAAGCTTGGTATTTGACTCTTCTTTAAAAATCTCAAGGCTAGCAATGTTCTAGTATTTTTTTGCTTCAAAAAATTGCTCTTGAGCCTTATTCTTAATTTGCTAAATTCCTTCATGTAGCCCTTCCATTAAATTATTACTTGAAGATATTTTCTCTAGCCAATCATTTAATTTATCTAACTCTTCTATTGAGTATATCTCCACATTTGGTACCTTTTCCCTTTTATAGATTTGAGTGCTTGCAAATCATTGGCCTAAGTATGCACTTCATCCATTAGCCCAAAATATTGGTTCATAATGGAAACCAATTTATTAATGTTAGTTTGGATGTTGTACAAGAGGTTCAAATTACCCCATATTATTTGTACTCCCCTTTCCTCAAAATTATGACACCATTTTTGACATGCATCCAAAAATGTATCCATTGGTGGTCCTGCCTCCCTTTTTTCCAACACATCTTCAAAAGAGATTTCAAGATTATTTAGGTCTATTGGTCCCACCACTTCATTCAAGTATCCTCTCAATTTATCATTCTACTTCTACAACATTATTAGCTTTGACTCATATCTGTCCATGTGTTTAAACACTTTCTTGAGGACCATGGTAATCAAGACCTTTGTTGTATCTATCATGGGATTTCAAAATATGATCTCCTTCATATGGTAATCAAGACCTTTGCTTAGGTGGCTTAGGATTCTTTATCACTTTTATTAGTTCCACCATTCCCTCCTCTTTAGTCAGTTCCATCTACTTCTTTCTTCTAAACATGACCTCCTTCTTTAGTCATGATGGTGTTATCCTCATCAGTGACATGTATTGTGCTAAAGAAGTTGGTTCCAAAGTAGGTTCCTTTCCTTATTAGTCCTCTCTAAAGTCTTCTCATGTCGAGGAAGATCTTCAGAGAGAGATTTGTGTTATGTTGGGCTAAGGACTTAGCCTCTATATCTAGAGGAACTTGTTGCATTTCTTCTACTATCTATCATTCCTTGGATACTTCATCAACATCCAATTGTACATATTCTCCTTCCTCTATATTTTGAATTTTTATTTCTACTTGAATTGTTAGAAGTGGTGGAGCTACTAATCCCTTATCTATTATCACTATCATGTCTCGTGCTAGTGGAGAAGGAATACCAACAAGTACTTGAGGTACATGAGGTAATTGGTTCCAATCCTTTCATAATGGATCATTCCTAGGAGTGTTCCTTATTTTATCCCCTACCACCTCAATTTCTATAGGCATAAAATTAAAATCTGAGGTAAAAAATGTTTGCTCCTTCACCTTTCATTTCTTCAATCCATTTTTGTTGCCCATTTCTCAACTTGGATGATATCCATAGGTACAAATGGAGGCGTTTGAGTAGAGTTTCTCCTTCTCTCTTCTTCAGCCATAGTAGTCTAGTGAGTTCTTTTATTCAAAGGGACAAACTCAATTTGCTCCCCTTATTCCTTGTCCTCTATTTCTGGAATAGTTTTTGGCACCTATGAAGAGGGTGTGTTCTTCTTCTTTAATATTCTCCTTTTCACACCTACCACCATCATTTCTATTCAGGTTCTCTTGGGAACCAATAGGGAGGCTTCTTCTTCTAAGGGTCGAGGAGGTGGAACATATTCCTTTTCTGGTGGTTCCTATTGTTTCTCTTGTTGAGCTTGTTCTGGCATTTGTTGGGATTTTGGTTCATGGGTATTTGGTTCTGCTTAGGCCTCGACCACTTTCTTTCTTTTCCTAGGGGATGCCTTTCTCTTCTTTCCTTTTTTCTTTTCCTATCTCAAAATACTTGACCTCCCATTCATGTTGGTGTACCATTTTTGGCCTCACTAGTGATTTGGTAGTGTAGGTTGAAATAGTGACCTTTGTTCCTTTTCCTTTCTTTGGTTAGGCTATAACTTGAAGAGGTATGGCATAGGGAATCATATCCATATGAAATAGTTTCCTGATCCATTCTCTTGTAAGTTTGACCACATATCAACCTTGATGATCCATATCATCTTTCTCCTCTCACTCAATTTTTGCATTCATGATGAGCCTATCATAGATCTTATCCCTGTTGTATAAGGGATCCATTATCTTAGGGACATATTTGTCCCAAGCCTTCAGGGTATCTCCATGTTTAGCTCCTTTTCTACCAGGTGTAGACTCATTCTACAATAGGCCCTAATAGAGACATCATTGTCATCTATTGCATTCACCCAATGATCTTCCAGTGTTTCCTCATGTACAAATTTCTTCCCTACTAGATATTGGACCATCCCAATATTATCAAAATATGGGCATGGAGCCTGATAATCCTCCATGGGATATTGATCCCATTCTAAGTTGAAAGTAGTAATATCTTACTTCTACTTTACTTTGAATGCTCTAATGGTAATTGACCATACCCATGTTTTCTTATGTTGTTTTCTCACTCAATCATATGCAGAAGTGAGTTGGTGAGCTATCTCAAGTAGTATGAGCCTATCTGATGGGTATCTTAGGCTCCTTTTAGGACACCAAATAATACTAGATAATTAGAGATAAGTAAAGGTCTTAGGCTAGATGTAGTAAGCCTCAACTTCTATTATCCTTGCTACAGCTTCTACAAAAATCTTCTTTGTATAATCCCCTTTAATGAACCTAATGATGAAAAATATGAAACCATCATTTACCACCCTATATTCCACACTTTGTAGTGGGAGCTTCTTCTTTACAAGCTATGAATATACTACATAGGGCCAAGCATTTGTGTCTTGCATGCTTCCCTTCCTGTACAACCCTGGGTAGTCTGTGGTCCTTATTTCCAATAGATATACCATATAAGAAGTCATTTAAAAATGTGGCTCATTCTCGACCAAGATTAGTTGCTCATCCAGATTATCACCCAAGATAGTGACCCAATCAATAGGCATCTTAGTTGTTCTAATGGTCTCAATAAAGTATACCATCCATGTCTTTACATGGCTTGCCGTAGGAAGGCACATTACTCTGCTAAGGAGAAAAATTGAGTATTTGATATCATTTATCATGTATCCTCATGTCCTATCCACCTTTCCTACTCTTTAGCCCAAGGGTGTCCTATCAATTAGGTACTTAGATTGTATCAATTCCTTGGCCTCTTCCTTATTTTCTCTATACCATATATCTACACCTTCATAAGAAATATGGAGGTATTGGTTTTCCCATAGAAGGTGGAAGACCTTTTTAATGTTTTATGGATTGAGATCTAGAATGATCTTTCTCATCAGACTCTTAACGATCTTTTCCTTAGGTACATAGTGTTGAGCTAATATCATGATCAACTCAGAGGATTTTAAATAATGTAGGGTGTGAAGAGACATTCACTAACCCACTTTAGATGAGAGTTGAAACCATCACCAATCTCTCATTTGGTTTGTTGTACAGGGTGAGGAAAATATTCCAATCAATTTGTCCCAATTTAATATCTTGAATCTTTGCGTGTTTTTCTTGGAATATCAAGATTTATTTGGGGCTCCCTAGTACTTGGAAGCCACTTTCTTGGGTGCTATATTTGCTACCATGGAAGATGATGATGATTCCAATATATCTTCATAATAGAAAGAAATATTAGTATCTTGATGTCAAAAAACCTTTATGACACTTAGCCAGGACCAAGACTGACAAAAATTAAACTAAGTTCACCAAAAATCCCTTAAAGGGCTTGATATGTACACTAGCACATCTAGCGCACATTCATAGGTGTGCATGGTGTGAAAGTGAACTTTATAATGACCTATACAATACAATGTGTGTAGTTGTACACCTTGCGCACATGTGCAAGGTGCACAACTGCACACTTGTAGAGTTTTCCATGTGAAGGGTTTTGATATTTTTTGTGCACACTTATTGAGGGTGTGCACATGTGGAGCTTTGTAGAGTATGAAGGTGTAGTTATGGGGGAGAGTTGGAGATTAAGTGAGGAGAATAGGGAGGTGTTTGGGATTATATAGACCCTAATAATTCAACACTTGAGCCCATGTCCTCTTACTAACCTTGAACACCTCCTCCCTCAAGAGTAGGGTGAAGATATCCATATCAACCAAAATATGCTAAAAATTAGAATGGTCCAATATAGTATTAGCTTCATCCACCTTCAAGAAATGACCAAACAGTTTCCACTAGCCTCAAAGAAAGATGTCTCCCAAATTAAAGTATAAGATTAGGAAGACAAACCCCATAATGAATGTACATTGAATGGTTTTGTTAGATAGTTGATAGATACCGTTGTTGAGGGTTTGATAGAAAGAGAATGATTTTTTGGAACCCAAAACTTGTTCAAAATTAATCAAAACCTAGAAAATAGGAAAATGAATAAATAATAAAGCCCTATGCACAAGGGTATAACTCAATGTTACTAGAAAATAGGGGTTGCAAAAAATTAGTTATCCAATAGTGTAAAGTTGAAAGAGAGGATCAAATACTCACATACTTGTAGACTAAGCCACAATTCTAGTAGAAATCCACATTTTCAATCACCTTATTACTAAAAAATACCAAATGAACCCATGGTGTATTATAATTATGGTTAATAGTGAGCTTGATACGATGGTATTTCATTTTTAATATCTAGCTAAAATACGATTGGAGGGCCAAATAAAGGTGATATGAAAATACTATTTTTTTTAAAAAATGAGAGAGACCAATAAATCATCTAAATGACACTCATAGTACAATAAAATCTTGCATTCAAGAGAGCTAATTGTTTGTCTTTTCAAATAGAAGACAAACAAATTCAAGCATTAGTTTTGGAGGATTGTTCTATAGGATATCAACAAGAGAAAAAATGACACATTTGTTATACATTAAAATGAATGATGTGTATTTAGAATATAAGTTTCTCAAAATTTGACATTTTATCATGTACATCTCTTTTAAATATAGAAATTCATGTTAAAAATAAATAAATACCATAATCAAGTTAACCTACAAGATATTTTTTCAAAGGGACACTCTTTTTTTTCTCACATTAAAGGGGATATTGAATATCTAATCCTTAAAACAAGGATGTGGTTTTGATGGCTAGAGATAATATTTTGTCTTTATCTTAAAACTATAAGGGTTTCCTTTTTAGATGTTATAGCTTTTCCACTAGTCATCCAACTATATATTTCCCTCTTGTGTTGTGTGAATAATGGTAAGTTTGGTAGAAGAATGATAATGATGATTACTTAACTATTAATTTTACTAGTTCTTTGTTAGATGAATTGTCTTAGGATAATGATGGGTATGTAACTACTATCACAACCTTGATATGTCATACTGGAGAATCTTGTAATAATTTTCCCATGGAAATGAAAGAATATTCCAAGATCTAGAAGCTCAATGAATACAAAAAAAGAGAAAAAATGATATGATCAATTAGGTAACTAAATTTAATAATGATAAATCATACAAAAAATCTAATGAATCACCTTGAAATATAATGTAGATATGCTTGAATATATAGGCAATACGTAATAGCTAGGATATATAAACATGGAAACTTATCAAATAGGCTAGGTAGAATCACATGTCTACCAAAGGTTGATCATCCTCCACTATATAATGAAGCATGTGCAACAATGTAAGGATGATATTAAAATATATATACCATAATAGAGTTCAACCATCAAATTATTTAATAGCATTCTTTTTCAATGGATATATATATTTTTTTTTTTGACATTCTTGGGGGCATTAAATATCTATCCTTTTTCACAAGCATGTGATTTTGATGGATGGCAATAGGATTTTGGCTTTACCTTTTAATTATAAGGGTTTAAATTTTAGATGTTATATCTTTTCCACTAGTAATCTAGCTATAGATCTCTTCATTGTGATGAAGAATATTGACACTTTGTGGAAGAATTCTAATGAAGATTACTTGACTATTGATGTTCCTAGTTCTTTCTAGATGAATCCTTATAGGATGATGCTGAGTACTTAGCTTCCAACACAACCTTTATATGTCATTTTGGATAATCTTGTAAGAATTTTCTTAAAGAGATGACAAAATATTTGATTGGAATTAATATTGATCAATATTACATACCATCCAACTAAGCCCCTTTAAATATAATGTATATTTGTATGAATATATAGGCAATGAATGATAACTAGGAGATATGTACATGATAACCTATCAAACATGGTAGGTGAAATAAAATGTCCACCAAAGGTGCATCATCTTCATTATATGATGAAGTATGTGGAACAATGTGAGGATAGTGGTGTAATAAGAGCACTAAAGGTGGATCTCACACATAAAGAAAAAATGAGATAACACCTATTACTACTTAAAGTTAAATTCTCCTGTAACATGTGCTAAAATAGGATGAAAACTCTTAAGTTTGTACAATGCAAACTGCTATGTATCCATTATCCTATGTAAGATTAAGTAAAGTGTAATTAAGAATACTTAACTACACCAAAAAATCTCTAATCATGATGTTACAACTTGATTTTTATATAGCTTTGGTTTAGTTCTAATTTTTTCATGCAATGGAAGGAGAATCTTCATTAGTCATCTTATTGTGCTCTCTATGTCTTTAAGGGGGATCTTCATGATGAATTTCCCCTTTTATTACCCTTTTTATGGGAGTTTGGATGATAATATCTATTGGACTGATGTAAGAAAGAAATACTTACGATTTCATTTTCTCAAAATTATACTTGTGCATTTGATGAAAGACCAACTTATTCTATGCTTGAAATTATTTAAAATCAATCAATTAATTTATTGTGTTTTATTGTGCACGATCCCATGTGATTTGTTTTTGAGTCTATAGATGACTTGTAGTATATAGAACTCAATGTACTTGCGATATGTAAGAGGCTCGTAATTTTGTTTCAAATACAAGATTCTTAGAGGAGAAAACTACTATAAATAGAAGTTTCTTTTGCATCAAAAGATCAATCTATTAATTCCTGATACAACCACTATACTTATTAAAAACACATGAGATTGTAAAAATATGCCACAAATCCCCATGACGGACATGAACCCACTGTCAATAGTTTCCCTCCCAACATTACTCACCATGACTTGCATAAATTCAAATTTGTGACCAAGCTCTGGCACCGTTTTTTAGAAGTACTCGTTGTTATTGCACTGAACAATTGAGATATTAATTCTTGATACAACGATTATACTTATAGAATATATATGGGGATATTAAACCATATTGCAAGTTCTAGGAGGGATACTAGTATACCACTAACAAGAATAATGATATCTTAGTGGGACCTTAGAGGTCCTTTATTTATAACATTAATTGATTGCTTGTTTGAAAATATTCCTCTTTTTTTAGCTTCTGTTGTTTCTCTACTATTTTTGGTCTAACTATTACTAGATTTGTAAGAGGTCAAGATCCTTGTTTCTTTTTTAAATTAATAATAAACATGTAATTTTATTAACTAAATCCTCACTAATTCAAAATTAACTAAAAAATATATAATAATTTTCTTAGAAGGTCCTCAAAAAAAACAACTAGAGTACCCTCTAAAAAAGAACCAGGTGAATCATTGTCATCCTATGAAAATACATGTAAGTTTGAAATTTTTTATCACACTAATTTTTATTCAAGTGTCTACTCATCAAAAAAGTGATTCCCCTTCAAAAGATTAGGCGACTCTTGTAACTTGATGGATATTTTCCAAAACAAAAGGACAAATAATTAAATAGAAATCATGGACTAAAATGACATGCTGTGATGTATTAAATTATCATAAATCATGATAGAATATTGGTGTTAGATCGAGATAAAACTACTCCTATACATTCCATTTTTTTCATCAATGATTAACATTAACCTCCTATAGAAACATGAAAGAAATAATATTTTGCATTATCAAGGAATTGCGAATAGATCATTTTAGGAATAAGTTATTCAAGTATCGATAATATATAGTTTGTAGTGTACATTATTGAATATACATTTGCATCAACATTTTTAATTATACTTTATCACTAAGGTTTTTAAGATACCAATAGATTGTTGATATCAAAATAGGAAGTGGAGGATAAAAAGTGGGTTGTTATATGATGTTGCAACTAAAGTTTTGATAGATAAAAATATTAAAATAGTTGTAAACAAATAATTAAATAAGTGAAAACCTATAAAAAATCAATAATTAAATGTTAGAAAGGATAGTGAAAATATTGTGACAAAAGTAAATTACTGATATGTTGGGGCAATTAGTAAAAACTTTGTAATAAGAAAAATAATGTGTCAATGTTTATAAAAATGATAACCACTTGCATGGTCAAATGCATGAGCACCTTGGGTGTGTGGGAAATCTTGCATCACCCAAAAAATATTTCCCATTCTATCTTTTCAATAAGGGATATTTCAGTGCAGAGTTCAATGCAAATTTTCTATTTGTGGAGTCATTCTATTTTTAGTAAGTTGGTCTTATGAGCTAAAAATGTTCTAATTTTATAAGTGGAGGTTCATCTTAGATATATATCGACCTTCCATATGAGTTTCATTTTCATATCATATGTGTTGGTGAAGTTATTATATATTTTTGGTATAAAAAATCCAAGCTCAATTTTGAAGCCCTGAATGACTCCAAAATGAGGTCAAACCTTGATTAATGGACACTTGTGCAATCAACCTTTATAGAAAAAAAGATGCCATTTCTGAAAAGGGGTTATAATAGACAATCATGTCAATAGTTTGTAAGCTATGGTCTCCAAACTTTGGGGCATCCAAAAATGTAGTTTGTAAATTGACTTGAGCTAATTTTATGTGATGAAGTGTAATAAAATAATATAATTTGAGGCTGGTTAACTTCAAGAGTTAGTGCTAAGTGTCCAGAACCTTCTCAGGTGCTAGAAAATGTTTATACAAGGAAGGTTCATAGGCTATCTAGGGAAATTTTGTGTGGTGGTTCACAAATTTGTCTTGCTAAACATTGCATGGAAGGCACCCATGTGGGTCTACATATTATATGTCTAAGTTATGTAATTCCATACTTGTAGAGATAATAATATGCTCATAGTTGTTTTTTGCAAGTTATTGTTGTTTCTATATTTTTATTATGTATTTGTGGTATTAAGGGGAGCACCCTTCATCAAGTGGTGTTAAAGCAAGAATTTTTGATTGTGTAGACATATTGTTGATTGCACAAATGTTTATACTGGGACCATAGTTTAGGGGTTTAATAATAAGTACAAAATTCCTCCACAAAGGGAATGCAATGGAGGAGCAGAGGTGTGACACCTGAGGGTTTTAGATTGCTCCATAGACAAGTGCAAGCATTGGAAGAAGCGAATAATTGAGGGAGAATATTTCCATAAGAGATGTGAGTAAGGGTGAAAGAGAAGGAGGAGGAAATGTTAAGAAAGAAGAAGAAGGTGAAGTTATAAACCAAGAGGAAGAAATGATTTTTAGGGCCATCTCCAAGATTGGGAAAACACCTAAGAATAAGGTTCCCACATTTTTGGGAAATCTCAACCCAAAGGCATTGATCAAATAGATCAATGAATTAGAATAATATTTTGAGCATGAAGATATTGAGGATTCTAATGGGGTCAAGTTTGCAAAGGCCCGACTGAAGGGTCATGCAAATATTTGGTGGTAGGAGATCCAATTGGAGTGAAATATAAGAGGAGAGGAAACAATCACAAGATGGGATTGAATGATGGATAAATTGAAGAGACAATTCATTCCCATTGATTATGAGCTTGATCTACTAAATGCAAGTTTTGAAGCAAGCAGGAAGAGTTGTTCAAGATTATATAGAAGAGTTTTATTGAGACCTCATTAGAATAGGCTATTCAAAAGATGAATGTTACCTTAATGAGTTTAGAGCAAGCATTCAAGAAGAGCTGAGTCTAGTCCAAATGAACAGTATTGAAGAGGCATACCAATTTTACCTAAGAGTAGAGGAAAAGTTGAACACAAAATTTGAGAAAAAGAGGTCATAGTAGTAGATCTGGAGGATGCTTTTATGGAGGTTGAAATGAAGATTAGAAGAAGAAAGATGAGTCTAGTGCTAGCAATCAAAACTAGAGGGAAACCATTTCAATTAGTCTCATGATAAAAAAATAGAGATTAAAGAGGAAGAGGAAAAGTATCAAGAAGAGGAGGTTTTTGTGGAACATGTTTTCACTATAGAGAAGAAGGTCATAAGGAATTTGAATGTTCTTAATGACAAGGAGGAAAAGATGGGAGAACTAAAGGTCATGCCAAAGTTTCATATGTGGATGAAGATTCCAAATCATTACACTTTTTAGATGCTAAAAGAGAAATCCTAGTCAATAGAAGAGTCCTATTGAGTGGTGAGAATGAAATAGATCAAAGGAGAAGCCTATTTTCCACTAGGTGCAAGTGTGAAGATTAATGTTTCTATGCAATTATCAATAGTGGAAGCATTAAAATTTTTCTTTCAAAAGAGATGGTCATGAAGTTAAAGCTCAACATGTAGAAACACCCATATCTATATCAGATTGCTTGGGTGTAGGATGACTATAAGATCATGGTAAATGGAAAGTTCTTAATGAAGTTCAGTATTGGGAACTACCATGATGAGGTACTGTGTGATATCATACCCATGGATGCATGTCATATGTTGTTGGGAAGGCTATGGAAGTTTGATTGGCATATTGTACATGATGCTCTTACAAATACCTATTCTGTGGCAAAAGATGAAGTAGAAATTAAACTAAAGCCATTGAAGGATATATGAGAAAATATATGTAGTAATGTTATAATAAGTATATTGATGGAAATAAGTTCCTAGAAGGCATGAGACATGAACATATATATTATTTTTCTATAATTCCAAAAGATGGTTAAGAAGAAGTATAAGATGTACCTACAAAAGTTGAAGATTTGTTTGATGAGTTCCTATATATTGTATCAGACAATGCACATGATGGATTACAACTATTAAGGAAGATTAGTCATTAGATAGGGTTGGTTCTAGGCACCATTTTTTGAAACAAGGCAACAAACAAAATAACACTAGCAAAAAGTGAAGAGTTCAAAAAGAAAGTACAAGAATTGATGTAGAAGGGGTTTATGTGAGAGAGTTAGAGTCTATGTGTTCTATTGATGATATTGGGACCAAAGACCAATGGAGAATGGAGGATGTGTAAAAATTCTTGGGTTATCAACAAGATCACAATCAAGTAAAAATTCTCATTTTTGTGGATGGATGATATTATGGAATGCTTGAGTAGAGAGATGTATTTCGCAAAAATAGATCTAAAGAGTAGATATTGTCATATTTGGATAAAAAAAGGGGATGACTGGAATACTGCCTTCAAGAAAAAGGAAGGATTATATGAGTGGTTAGTTATGCCTTTTGGGCTAACAAATACATCAATCACTTTCATGTAGGTCATAAGTGAAGTACAAAGGGAATTTTTGGGTAAGTTTGTCATTGTTTATGTAGACAATATTTTGATCTTTTTCAAGATAATATTGGAGGATCATATCATGCATATACATAGGGTGTTTGATAAGTTGAGGGTATAACTTTTTTTGTTTAATTTGAAGAAGTGTAGTTTTGTGAAGGAGTTAGTGTATCTAGGATTTTTAGTTTCAATAGAAGGTATAAAATGGACCCTAATAAAGTGAAGGCTATCCTCATATGACCTACTCCAAGGAGTGCTACTAAGGTAAGATATTTTCATGGATTTCTAGGGGGTGTGCAATTTTTTTCCCCATGATTTATTCTTCATTCAATTTCTTTGGTTGGAGGTATTCCATTGAATAATTTTCCTATACCCTTCCTCATGCCAAAAAGTAGTAGGGGCCACCTTGCATGCCTATAGAATGGTAGGGCCATTAGGGGCTCTGCATAAGCATCTTGATAGCCTATAATTGATTTATGTAATTATTAGTGATTCCCAAGTTATGGAAGGTAAAGGTGTAAAAAATTCCTTTGCAGTGGAATGGATATCACAAGGTTGGGTGGAAACTTCTCTTCTTACCCACCACCCACATAGGCCTTCAATTATCATTTATAAATGTGGTCAAATTGAAATGTTGATTAAGTAGGCTTGATGGGGCAAAGCCGATCTGGTATTGAAGCACTTTTTCTCACCCCTTATTTAGAGTTTTCTTGAGCCAACCACTTAACTTGAAATCATTTGATCTGTACAATAATGGCCCAGAAAGGCTTCAAAATCCTCGTGAATGAATTTTTATAGAGGGGGTAGAGGGGAAATAGAACTAGAATTCCTTAATTTTCTTTTGGAAAGATAGTTTCTTCTATATGTAAAAACATATGATTCCATCCCTCCACACCCTATATAACCCCTCTGCATCTTTATTAGTTTAGGATGATAAAGCTCAGGGGGTTCTATGGCACACCCATGTTACATATATAATCAAGAAAAGGTTAAAGCTTGCACCCAATAATAAGATAATAGTACAACCATAGTTATTATCCCAGCTTAGGAGTTCTATAGGAAATTTCTAGTCTAATTGAGATAGTAAACTACTGAAACTATATTGGGTGGTTATGTTTGTGAAAATCATAGTTCCCCTATATGTGGGGATTGTAACTATGTCATTGCTGTTGCTTACTTTCCACCCATCCTTGGGCTAGGTGGTGTGTGATTAATCATAGGGTTCCCTATTATTTTGCAACTAGGTGGGGGGTCATATGGGCCCTACTATTCTAATGGGGTTGTGGTACATGACCCCTCAATCAATTAAAGGGTTTTTATAATGGGTGACCAAACAACTTGAATAAGTACACCCCTAATTCATTAAGATGAGAATGCAACATGAATATGCACATTAATGACTTAAGAAGATGTGTTTGGGGGAGGTATTGTTTCAACTTGAGGGTTGTTTCAAGCTTCAATGAAAGGTCTTATCTAGGAGCACCCCTCCTTTCTAAATAAAATCCAAGTCTCTATGCCTTTTCCTTAGGAGAGATAGGTTTTATAAGGTGACCAATCAAATCTCCAAGTCTTGGTTCCATCTATTGGTTCAATGTTTTGTGGTAGGCATAGGGAGGTGGGAAATCAATATAAGGAGGGAATGAGAGGAATATAGGGAGGTGTATGGATAGTATAGAATGAGAGGGGAAGGTACAATATTTCTAATAGTAGAAGCACCCTACTATCTCCTACTAGATGACCCTATAGGAACCTTGTGAATTGTAAAGGCTAGCTTGAATCTAATGTGTGCTCTAACCAACCTTAAGAAAAAGGGTGTGGTTGGTGATCCATTCTATTTTTGGTCAATAGGGCCTTCCCCTACTGGGGGGATGGGCCATGGGATCCACATATACTTCCTCACTTGATTTAAAAGCATTTTCTTCTAAGATTTGAAAGCACAACTAGCCATCCAAAGCCCTATTTTATATGAAGATAGACTGTGCATGCATTGATATGAATGAGTTATATAGATAGGGGTCATCGGTCTGCATGTAGTATCCAATATGTAAAGGATAGATACCTCCTCACCAATGCTCCATAGGGATATTTACTCTTCCCCAAGGAACCCTATGATTCACTATGCCATAAAGTAGCATGGCCGAATACAGAGCTATGTAGGGTTGGGTGGGGGTGATAGAGCTAGGTGGAGGATAAACCATTTTCTCCAAACTATAATGGTTGTAGGGGAATGGGGACACAAACCACCACTCCTAATTCTGGGAAACTCAATCCCAAACTCCCCCTTATAATTGTAGGGGCTCTCGAGAGGGAGGATGTGTTCATTCACTAGGTTTGGAGAGACTACTCCTATTGGTGCTACTAACTATAAAATACATAATAGATAGGGACCCTATACAAATAGTAGGCCCACCTTGGTTTCTCCTATCCATGCATCTAGGTGCACATCCTTGGATAGGATATTAGGGAAGGCCTTGACTTATTTATTCCCTCCACTATTGCCTATGACCCAAAAGTGAGTCTTTTATGACCATCTATGCTTCTCAGTTAGGATTGCTTCTCGATTGTGTCTGATCCACTAGAACTAGTGTTGGTAGTAAATAAACTAAAGACATTTGATCATCTTGATCAATTAGAGGTATTCGTGACTAATAGATTCTTCCATATATGGATAAATGTTTATTACTCCATTTCCTTAGATGTTTCTAGTGGTGGTGATGCTACTAGGCTTGGGTAATTAGAACCTCAATTTTCATTAATATCGTGTACCTATACGATAGTAGGGATCCCCCTTACCACCAATCCCCCTAATAAATAATTTTTTCCCATAGGGGGGCTTCGAGTAAATTGCTCATAAATTATTTCTGGGGAATGAATTCAAATCTAGGACCGAGAACTGACTGCCTCTGTACCAACCCATGATTCTACCTATGTTGTCCAAGTGTCTCTCACTCATCTTGCTCTAGGTTGACCTCAATAATAAGGAGTGGGATCGACTTGGATGATAATAACTAGAATAAATTATTTGACATCAATTAATCTATTTCCTAAGGGCTTGAATGATAATGAAGGTAAGGATGAACTACACTGAAATGACTCCAACTAACTATCTATGAGGCTCCCCCCATAGTATCTTAATCAACTAGATAAGGACTTTTGATATTGCTATTGTGGGCTGTTCAAATCATAAACTTAGTTCATTGGCTCCAACACTTTGCTTTTGTAGGACTTAGGATCTGGGGGATGCACAACCAACTATGGTTGGGAGGTGTGAACAAAGAATGGGAATATGATCTACTACTACTTATAGGTATGAGACTTATGAATTTGGAGTGATATATAAATGTGAAATTAGATCTCAAACCTGCATCTTTTCCTACACATGGATAATCTTCTATTGAACTGGGTTGAGGTTCCCTAGTCAAGTTCCTAATGCTGGTGGATCAATGAGAATCACCTAGCCAGTGCCATCTCTCATGCACTAGCTTCACTTCCATTTGGATGGTCACCAAACAATTAGGGATTTAAGAATTTAACGCTTTCATCCATATCATCATCCACTTGGAAGTACTTATTCTTATCATATCAGTACAAGCTTAGATTCTAACATAGGGGATGAGACAATAATATATAGAAAGTGCCTCTTGGCTAATCTGGTGAAACAAAAATAGTGAAGGGTATGCACATCAATAATAGCTAAATCAACCATATTTAGTTATATCTTATTCCCAATCAATCCTTATGATTCAATAGGAGTTTAATTTAGAATGGTAGTAATCCACACCTTTAGCAATATATGTACCATCATACACCTTTGTGGTACAACACCAAGTAAGTATCATAGTAAGTATCATAGTGATAATCCATCCACCCAATCAAGCCTCATTTATATAATACACCAAACTCATCGTACCAAGGTCTAGTCCTAATCTAGATAAGCCCACCCATCATAGAAGGCATGTCCATATTCATAGCTATGCCCAATACTCAACACCTTGCATCTACATAGGTGTTGTAGAAGAGTGAATGAGAGACCGCCATGCCAAATGGGTCAGTGGCATGCATATCACTAGAGACAATCTAATCGATACATTTGGTATATCCAATTGAGTGGGGGAAATTGGCTTTGCTATGAGGACTAGATAGGTGACTCTACTTTATTAGATGCCCTTGCCTTGCTATATGCCCATTG
Source organism: Cupressus sempervirens (assembly GCA_028749045.1). Lineage (NCBI taxonomy): Eukaryota > Viridiplantae > Streptophyta > Pinopsida > Cupressales > Cupressaceae > Cupressus > Cupressus sempervirens. Next base: position 593,084,759 of record CM053785.1, on the reverse strand, counting down.
GGTTAGGTTGGCCAAGGGACAACCAATAAGTAGGTGTAGTGGTATATTTATCAAAACATCATTATTAAAAATTGTTGAGAGGTCATTTTGCATGATGCCAACCACATAAATTATTGTGAATTGTCCTCTTGAAAAGCTGATCAAATTAACCAACTCCAAGGTTTTGGATAGTTATTTTTAAACCTACTAGGTAGCTCAATTGAAGACAAATGTAAATTTTCACAAAGAGGCCTTGTTGGTACTTTAATTTACAAAACTTCTAAAGAAATACAATCCACAAACAAATGCATTTTTTTTTGTAATTTCTAATTTTAACGATGAATGCAAATTATGACAATGCAACTATATGAATTCCTACATTAACCACGTGTTCAAAATAAATTAACAAAGTCAGTGTAACAAGATATTTAAAAGAAATCACTAAAAATGAAATTTCTAATGGACATAAGTCAAAGCTACAAAACTTTTGTGAATTAAATCTTCAAAAGCATCAAGTAAAAAACCAATGAAATTAGGAGAAAAGTGTCCTCAAGTCTGCTGATGCAATTGTGAAAAGGAACAATAAAAAATGCAAGATATTCCATACCTCTTCAAGTTATATAGCCACAAAAACTACACTTACATGAGACAAATTTCTTTGCAATAACTTGAAGGTGATCCTTTCTCCAATTTGTCACAACAAAAGGAATTTTTTAGCATATGAAAAATGCCAAAATTAATAGATCACACAAGCATTAAAAATAATAAAACCATAGGCCATATTTCTATTTATGAATTCATAATAGAAACACACATTCTAGTAAGAAATACTACACACTGAATAAGAGCACCAATAGAATTCTTTATATTGTATCAGAATTTCAGCCTTGAATATATATTACACCTTTGTATTTATAGGAAATACCATCCTTAATACAATTTTCAGATCAAAGCAACTTTGCTTGCAAAAATCACTAATTTTAAGCAAACTATGTACAAATAGACTCCTAACTAGGTGCTAAGTAGGCATGCACTCTTTATTTTATTAATTATATGATGTATGGACCTTTACATGACTCAAAAAATCTCAAATAAGAAGAATATAAGAAGAGAGAGGACTTGGGATGATTTGGGAGTTTCCAACACTTCTTTGGATGCAATCTTGAGCATTACTATGAGTCTCTACCTATAAAACTATTGCCAAAACATATTTTCAATGCATGAAACACTTAGAAAATGGAACTGATAGTCAACTATCAAAACCACCACAATTGGTCCAAAAATATTGATGCACCATATGAATAGCACACATCTATGTTGGTGCACCTTCACACTAGTGCACCTTTAGGTGCTAGGACCAAAATTGACATAATTTTTCTAAGTGTGAAAACTTTAATTTCCAACATTTGGGTTTTGTTACACTTTTAGAAAAATGATGTCTGGCTATGCCTCTTTAAACTTTTAAATAATGGAAGTGATATTTAGGGTATTATACAAGTCTCAAGATTCATACTTTGTTCTCATCTCTTAGTGATACTTGCTAACCTCTTGCTTGGTACCTACAAAATCCTCTAGTTAGGAGTCTAACTCTATGAGTACTCACTTAGTTCTAAAAATATTCCTAACATCATCTTCTAAAGATGAAATCTCAAACAAAGATTGAAACTATTTTACTACTTCACTAAAACACAATTGAGTCCTAGACTCATCTTAAAAAATCTCCAAACATGTTGCATTATAATACTTATCAACTTCTAAAATTTGATCAAGTTCCCTATTCTTCACATCCTGAATATCTTCGTATAGATCGATCATCACCCTATTTCCAGTCATTATTTTCTCAATGCAATCATCTACTTTACCTAACTATTCTACTTAATATATATCTAATAGCATATGATATCTTTGGCCTTTAATTATCTACAATATTTCTAGGTCTTTGATTATGGTGGCCACTTCATCTATTAACCCAAAATCCTAGTCTACTAAAACAACTAGTTTATCCATGTTCTTCTGATACCTAGTGGTGACTCCATATTGGACTCAATAATTTGTACTCCTCTATCCTCAAAATTGTGACAAATTCTCTTGCATGTGTCAAAAAATGAGTCACCTTTTTCTTTGGCTGAAGCTTATTTCTCAAGGGTAGCTACTAAAATAATCTCTAGATGGTCTAGATCCAATAAACCAATTACCTCCTTTACATTCTCCCACAATAGATCATTCTATTTTCTCAACTTAAATTTTTTTTCCTCATCATCATCCAAGTTTTGAAACACTTTCTTAAGTCATGTGGTGGTCAAAATTTTAGTTGTGTCCTAGGTGGCCTTCCCTAACACCATTTCCTTCACCTGATAATCCTTGGGAGAAAGGTCCTTGATATCAACATGGGGAGGAGGAATAATTATATGTGCTATCAATTCACTATCCTGATTCCTCATGACAAAGACTAGTTGCTTAGGATTACCCTAGATGGGTTTCGATGTCCTCACTACCTTCATCAATTCCTCTAATCCTTTTGCCTCCATACATTCTACATATATTCTTTGGTGATTTAATTTCTCTCACTTCAACCATGCTATATTAGTACCGATCGAAAACATGTAATGGCCTGATGATGAGGTCATTTCTAGAACTAGCTTTTTGCCACTATCACTTCTCTCTAAAGTTCTTTCCATTCTTGGTGGCTCAACTAACAGAGTGGTTGTTATCATCCTTGGAGAAGATGTTTTGATCTCTATAAAGGTGGTGTTTATTCCCTCTCTCTAGAGATTTGTGTTTCCTTCAAAACCTCACCAATTTGTAGTTGTGGGATATCATCCTTGCCTACTATTTGATTGTCTAACTTGGTGATTAGTAATGGCTAAGAAATAGTTTCCTGAGTGTGGAGGTGGTATTTTTATGGTGGGGGAGGAGGAGGATATGGTAGTTTTCCTGAGTGTGGAGGTGGTATTCCTACTAGTTCTTGTAGAAGTGGAGGCAATAGATTCTAGTCCTCACCTAAATATGTTCTCTATAGAGTGTACCTTATTACTTTTCTCTTTTAATAAATCTTGATTAACATAAAATTAAACTCTAAGAGGTCAAAGACATCAAAGCCATCTTCTTCAAACAATTCTATCGATTCATCGTGTTCCTAGTTCATACACCCCTCAAGTTGAATTAGATGTTTCAAAATGGAGGGAGGCATTTGGGTTGCACTCCATCTTTCTTCTTCTATAACCCTAGTTGACGAGGTTTTCTTATTAACCGAGAGATATTCAATCTCATCCCCCATTTCTCTTCCTCTTCTCCTTTAGGCACGATCTCTAGGATTTGAGTAGATGAGGTGATCTTAGTTTTCTTCATCTTCCTCCTCTTTTCTACTAGGGTAAATGTACAAAGTTGTGTCACCTTTTAGGCTGACTTATCAGAATGATTAAATTTGAGTATTTCTATCTAAAAATCATTTTTTTCAAACATATGGTCTAGATAAATTCAATCTAGCTAAGTTATATATGGTCTCACACTTTTCCAATTGGAAATGTCCCTTAAATGAATGTTTTATACTAGTTTGTATCCATTTACTAAAGAAATAAAATTATTCTAGAAAAATGACATTTTAATAAATCTTACTATTTTTTATGATATTTTTTTAATAACTTATAAACACCATTTCATAGATCTCAAAGTCAACAATATTCTCATGTAGAGTTTATAGTGTTTTAATTAGATATAGTATATTGTAATTTAAAAATTCTACAAGCATATATTTTAACACTTAAAAAGATGTCAATTTTGAGAAAGAAAAAATATTAAATAATATAAAAAAATTAAAAATTATATTAAATTCTTGAGAAGAGATTCCTCTTCTAGAATGCATATTTTTTCTTCTAGTTGGAATAAATTTATTATGAAAAATGTGGTGGGAGATGAAAACTATCGATTTTAGGTGAGTTGAAATTTGAATCATTATAAAAGATAAAATATAGATCTAAAGCCAATTTTTATTTTGATTGTTCTAGATAAATATGTTATCTACAACATAGTCTGAGATCAAAGCAAAATAAGGTTATTTCCATATAGTTTTGTGGTGGGAACTAGATGCATAATTTTCAATGTTTTTCAACAACTAAAAACCTACCTATAAAAAATAGGAAAATAAATCAATTATTATTATAAATAATTATTAAAAATTATAATCCTAAACTTATTCCATTTATACACATTTCTTTAGTTTACTTCATTTTCAAATTCTAAATAATAATACCGATATTCTGTCATTTAAGTTGAATAGTTATATTTTTGTTAGCCATTTCCTTCACAAAAGGGTGACACAGGTTTGTGCTTTTACCCACTATTACTACCATTTCATTCCTAGCCCTTTTGGGTACTAATGGAGAGGCCTCTATTGGGCCAAGGCTTCTACAGGTGGAGCTTATGTCTCTTCTCCTCGAGGCAATGCTTCTTCACTTTGATCCTCTTATGGCTAGGATTACTCTTCCTACATGACCTTCTTCCTTTCCTTTTCCTTGACCTTATTTCTATGGAAGTATGTCACTTCATGCTCATGCTTGTATATTGTCTCTAGTCACATTGGGGACTTCACTTGGTAAGTCCATATTTTGATTTTTGTTCCTTTTCCTTTCTTGGGCCTTGCTATAGCTTGTAATGTTGGCACATTAGGAACTAGCTCTAAGTGAAAATACTTCCTTATCAGATCCCTAGTCAATTATATGACATGCCCTACCCTATGTTGTTTATCATCATTTTCTTCCCGACTGATACTAACATTCATTATGGGCCTCTCAAAGATTCTATCCCTGTTATATAATAGGTCCAACACATATGGGATATCCTTGTTCTATACCTTTGAAGGTATGTTCAAATTGAGGGCTTTCTCTACTAGTTGTAAACTCATCTTAAAATAGTTCCTAAATTAAACATCGCAGTCATCTACACAATTAATCTGGTGACCTTCTATCAAGGCATTAGGTATGAATTTTTTCCCTACAAGATGTTGGACCATCCCAATATTGTCAAAGTAGGGGAAAGATATTAGGTAATCATCTAAGGGATACTTATCCCAATATTTGTCATAGGTGTCTATATCCTACTTCTTCTTTACCTTGAAAACCCCAATGGTAATTAACCATACTGATGTTTTGTTATGCTACTTCCTTACTCTATCATATGCTAAGGCCAACTGCCTAGTGATCTCTAATAATATCAACCTATTTGACAGATAACAAGAAGCTTCTAAGGACATAATAGGGTCCCAGAAACCCATATATATGTGAATGTGTTAAATTAGATGAAATATATCCCCAATTGCATCAAATGAGCAACAAATTCCATAGATAACCTCTTTGCATAATCTCCTTCAATGAATCTGATTATAGAAAAGAAAAAAACATCATTCACTAGTCTATATTTTGGACTCTTGAAAGGAAGTTTCTTCTGCACCAACTAAGGGTACACTATGTAAGGACATGCATTGGAATCTTGCATGTGTCCTATCTTCACCAATACTAGGTAGTCTATCAACCTGGCTGGTAGAAGATACAAAACATATGAAGTCATGTAGAACTAAGGATATGACTTCAAAGGGTTGAGATGTTCATCTAGGTTGTTGCTGATGATGGTGGCCCAATCAATTGGAAATCCTCTCTTCTTGATGGTCTCTATGAAGTGAACCATCCATATTTGTAGGTGACTAGTCGTGGGGAGGCCCATGACCCTTCTTAAAAGGACTATTCTATAGCCAATGTTGTCTATCATATACCCTATGGTCATGTTGACCTTTCCACCTCTTTTATTAGCAAGGGGTTAGGAAAGAAGGTAAACTTCTTGCACTAATCCATTCACTTCATGTTCATGTTCCTTGTTCCACTTGTCTCCATGTCATAGGTTATTTTCCAGAATTGACCTACAGGAATAGGTGAAATACCATCTCAATGTTATCAGGGCATATGTCTAGGAGAATCTCCCCTGTGGTGCTTCTCACAACCTTCTCTTCTGGCACATAAGGTGGGATAATGCCATGATCAATTCTAAAGATTGAATGGACATTTGATGGGAATATGCATTTAGTAAATGAATTAGGATCAATGATGAGATCATCTTTGATCTCTCCCTCAGTTTGTTTCACAAGACCATGAACACATTCCAATCTATATGTACCTTTTTGTGTCTCAAACCTCTAAATGTTCATCAAGAAATCTTGATTTCTTCAGTGCACATTGAAACTTGAATGTGACTAGTTTTGGTTTGATTTTTTCTACCATAGAGGACAATGAGGATTCCATTTTGACTTACATAAAAGATAGATGTTAGTGTACCATCATTAAAAAACTGTGAGGATACTAAGTAACATGAAAAAACTCACAAAAAATGATGAAAACTAATAAAAAGTGATAAAATTGATAGAAGACCCCAAAAAGTGTACATGTGCACCTTTGCACCTAGTGTAGATGCACATGTGTGCATAGTGTGTAGGGTGTGTCCAATACTTAGAGGGTGGAGCAACACATTGACATGTGCAATAGTGCTCTTAAATTCATTTGGGTGTATAGAGGGGGCCTTGACCATTCTTACAAGAGGTGCATATGGTACACAAGGCACACCTATTAAGGGTGTGCATATGTACACATGCGCACATGCACATGTGTGGATCTAAGTTTACCTTAGATCCTTTTTATGTAGCCACAATTTTTAGGAGAGGAAGGATGTTCAAAGTTTCTATTTTTGAGGGCTAATTAATTGCAAATGCATAATAAGAGGGGGTTCCACCTATTTATAGGAACATGGGTCTAATAAGTGCACACCTAGTTCACTCTTGGGGGTGCACATGGTGCACAAGTGCGCATGTGCACCCTTTAAGTGATTAGTATTTGAGCACACCCTTGATAGGTGTGCAAGTGTGCACCTTCTTTTGACTTGGACATTTTTTATTCTTTAGCTTCTCAGCTTCATTCTATGTTGACCAAATCAACATCACAGATTGATCTAGATCTAGAGAAAGACACACCCACCGAGGCACTCGACTAGATTTCCTATTCTGGGGATTAAAATCCCTTTCTCTAAAAGTGAAAAGGGGGTTCCCATTTTAAACTTGAAAATGGGGCATGTGTAGTGAAGCCATAAAAAATAGCCCAACAAAAAGGAAGAAATGACATAGGCATTTCATTAGCAAGCCATCATTAGACATGTGTCAATTTAGGACTTGATTCTTGATACTTATGAGAGGTTACTCATGGGATTGGATCAAAATTCAAACCTTTGATCTTTACACTTAGTGTGTACTTTAGTGAGTTAATTCTATCAATGTTCTCGAGTGCTTGTCACCATGAGAATTCAGTAGTTTTAGAACAACCCTTTACTTGCCGTCCAATGCTTCTAGAGTTCCTTCACAATCATACTTCCAACTACTATTGACCAGATGCGAGAATCTATTTAGAGGGCTCTTAATGAGACATCATTTTCATTTTGTCTATATTTTTTCACCTTTATAGGCTTTGTGTGTTTCCACTTAATTTACCCATGGAGCTTATTTTATTTTGATAAGGTAGCGATTAGGTATTGCTGACTTTGTTTGACCCATAGATTTTTTGAGGAGATTCCTTTATGACACCTTTTTCTTTTTCTTTTCTTTCTTCTTATTTATACTTCTCATCCATGATTAAACTATATGGCTGAGAGACAATAGATCTCTCATTTGGATGTCTTCTATATTTCTCTTTTAATGAACTTTGGGAAATTCACATGCCAACAAGCGATTTTGGTCTGATTATGACAGAAACCCCTTTCTACTTAGGGCAATGATATTTAGGCTAGAATTAGTTTCCATTTTCTTAGGTTATGAGCAACTCAATTAGACATTTGTTTAAGTGAATTATCAATGCTAAGAGGGATTGTTCTAGTGCCTAGGTTAAAAGCTTCCAACCCCTCATTTCTTGCACATGATACCAATATTTAGTCTTTGAAAGAGACAACAGTTGATGAAGAAATACCCCTTCCAAAAGTAGAGACTAGTTGGGTGGTTCACAAACTTCTTCTACTTATTACCCCTTGACTCAAACTAAAACAATCAAATGAAAAGGAACCTAACTATGACACAAAAGACTCAATTTTTTTTTGAATTGTTCAAGCTTCAAAATAGTGTTTGAGGAATTAGTCATTGACTAGAAATAGAATCCACTCACCCTCTAGTGTGCACATCCTAAATGTATTATCCCCTAGAACTTCTACAATCATGTAGGGGCTGATCCATAGGCACTAAAACTTGGTATGACTCCATGGATTTTACTTTTCTTTATCCCATATGAGAACTAGGCTAGAGATCCTAAAAGTCTTTATTGTGGCTCTTTTGTCAAACCATCATTTGATAACCACTCACTACAATATTTGGACCCATTTCCTGATGGAAGACCATCATAATTGTGACATCCAACCATCATACTAATTATAGAACCTCATGTTAGATTTTTTCAATCACACATTACAAAAGAGAAGGCATCATTCATAATGGTGATAAGAGACATAGTTGTAACTTGGAGGAAGGAAGGGTGCAAGAGTTGATGTTGTGGACATTGCAAATGTGATGACAGTGTAGAATAACCATAAATATCTATCAGATTGTTCTCACAGACCCCCATCATAATTGTGATGGTTAACCATCTAGAGAGATTTTAAGATGTTGTAATTGTAACACTAATGCGAAAATAGTGCTATAAAACCAATATATATCTATCATAATGTTTTGATTATAATCCGTTAGTAGCCATTGGAAATAGTCATCTCTTACATTAGATTTCCATTGTAATTATGCCTATTTTTTGAATTTTTCAAAAAGAAATCTTAGCTACCAAGGAAGTCTCATTCAAAATATATGGCTGATATGATATCATTAGAATCTAATTTACTCACCAAGTTCTTGACATTTCTCTTTTGCTATCTTAGAATTTGTACCAAGCCTGTGATGTCTAATGGTTTGTCAAGCAATCTACCTCACTAATTTCCTATTTTTCAATCTCTCACTCATCATTTTCTTGAGTTGAATGACATTATTGATATAAAAATCAATTATGTTCATCTGTTCTATTTTGGGGCTCAAGAACACTATAAAAGTATTGGCTTATACTAGAACAAGATGTTGAATAACATTTTCTTATCTAAGAGAAATGAGGTGAACGAATGGCTAACATTGCTTGTAGTGAAAAGGAGGCTCCCATTGAAGGAGTTGATAGGGTTTTATGGACTAAAGAGGTTAAGAGTTCAAATCCTACAGTGTCCCCCATTGGTATTAAAGATGAGATCCCAAATGGAACCTTGTGCTACTTTGATGCACTAGAGGACAATCTTTAGCAAGAGGGAGTGTCTCTTCACTCTCTCATCAGAGTCAAAAATGTTCTTCTTTTGGGTCTTCTTGGTGCCTTCACTCCTACTAGGTTGCATTATGCCACCAAATAACCATTCCAAAGTAAAAATCACAATCAAATACCAATATCTTATAATCAAGTTCATGGGTTCAAATGGGATCTTGCAACTAGAGACCACCTAGAGACTAACTTTCCTTGAGAAACCTTTTGATCATTCTTTTCCAACCAAGTATAAGCTAAAATAGGATGGGGGAGGGAATTGATGTGAGAAGAAAGGAATAAAATAACCAAAAGTAGTTATGGCCTACAAATTATAATGTCTTTAAAACTAGAGATGGAGGTTGGGTAATCCAACTCAAATGGGAAGCACTAAAAATAATTCCGAAACAAAGTTAAAAGCTAGATCCCAAAGCCTCAACATGGAAGAAACCTTTTTGTAGAATAAGGATCCTTTCTCCATGATTGAAATTCTTCCTTGGGAATATTGGTAGACAATGAAAAGACACCCAGTATGGTGGAAAATTTCAAAATCATTAAGCAAGAAAAGGTTTATAGTTCATCAAATTCCAAGTATGCATGTTAACAATTGTTAGAATATAATGCTCCAATAGTTAGAGTTTAATAAGAATTGTACATATAATGAGTGCCAGTCAAGTTTAGTTCATTGGTAATATTTTTAGTTTGTTGTCATTTCTATTTTCATATTTATAGGATCTTGTTCAGGTTAGTTAAAACTTATTATATATTTATTTTCTTGAATGAGGACTAATAAGCCACGAGTTTGATGTTTTTTCTACACTATTCAATTTCAAGGTTTTTTGTGAAGTTATAAAATCTAAGACAATGTCAACCATTACAAACAAACCATTTGTTATTGATATTGGTGTTAAAATCCTACAATTCAATAATATAATGGTTTAATAATGAAGGATATTATCTCATCGAATATGATAGATATTCATAATAATTATAAATAATCCATATTTGGGACTGTCAGGAGAAGCAAACCAGCTCTCATTGAGTCTGATAGATATTCATAAATATTATAAATAATCCATATTTGGGACTATCAAGAGAAGCAAACCATCTACAAGTAGATCTAGAGATCTAAAAAAATAATAATTACAAGACTAACCATCTTTACCAGTATGATATTTGATTTTTTTTTTTAAAGTTCCCAACTCTAGAATGTGTACCTTGTAACAAATATCCTTTGGTGAAGTGGGCTATCTCAGCTATCTAGGGACTACAAGATGATCAATGGAAAAAATACACCTATTTTAGCCTTCAATATAAAGGAAACAATGTTCTTAAATGATCTTGAAAACATAGTAATCAAATATGGTTCTTATGACATTATTAATTAATAGTGACATCAAACACTATGGTATTAAAAAAAAAAGAATACTTAGATTATCCCTATCTCAAATACTAACCAAAGTATGATTGTGTTAACATCCTAGAACAATCAACAATATCATAGGATCCTATTGATCTGTTCAAGATTTCACCATATCATTAATAATAACATATTAGAGGCATTTAAGTCAGCTTTCTCCATGAATCAAATATTATTTAACATGGAACCATAAACATGTATGAAAGGATCCTCAATCCTAGAAAACTTCAAAGTAACTCAAAATATAACTTTACCCAAAGTAAATTATTACTCAAATCAGTAACTATGACTCCATCAATCAATCAAAAAACCTTTAACCAATTATCCTTGCCCTAAGATTAAATTTTAGACAATCATCAATAAATATCCCTCAATTCATGTATTTGGTGTTATTGACAAGGTACCATTACAACCATTTATTTGTACCATCAAACATACCTCATAACTTAGGCAAATTCAAAATGTTATCTTCACCTCTTTTTATAATCATAAACAATATATCTTCCTTATACACTTACACAAAAGCATTAGTCTTTTAAAGATACTAATGAGTGACTGTCCCATTTAGCATAACTCCATCCATTAATTTCCATCATAATATTTGAATAAATAAGTTATTAAAAATAGCCTTAAACATCATATGATTCAAATAACATTTCATTCAAAGATTGTAATCTCACAAAACACAATAGACCATTTCTCATTTATTATCACAAATTCTCTTACTAGATTTCATCACCATAGTCCAAGGAATCCATTAAATCTTGCATAGATGTATTGAAGGTCATGTCCATCATTTTATCAATCCATTACACAAAAAGGACACCTATTCCCTTGGGTATTAGTTAGTTATTACAAAAGGACATCATAATCTATTATCATAAATTGTTGGATACAATTGATTAATTATGTGTTGTCTTTGAAACACAAATGTCATATCAATTGACAGACAATGCTTACCAAGCTCACTTGGTTAGTGAAGATAGTTTTCCTTGTCTACTGAGTGTTCACAGGTTTACTTTGAACAGATGATAGTGTCTATTGAGCTAACCCAGACGTCAAAGGAATTTAGGTAGAAAGGTGTGTTAACTGAGCTCACTTGGTTAAAAAAAGGAAAAGTTGGATAGAGTTAGTATTCACTGAGCTCACTCAGTTGCCAAAGGATTTCTACAAGTTCGTAGTGTTAATCGAGCCTCTATTGGTTGACATAGAGAATCATTGCAAAGTTAGTTTCTACTGAGCAGGGTCAGCTTAAGAAGGATTTTTCTTATTTTGGCATATGAAGCTTAATTACCTTATGTATTGATTCTAGCCAACTATTATTTGAATTTGGGCTCACTTGACAATCTGGAAGACATAAATAAAAGGTCAAGATGAAATTTCTAGTGTGTGTGCAAGTGTGTTGATTGAATTGAAAAGAAAAGAGAGGGAGCGAACTTGAAGGATAAGCAGATATCCTTGTGGAGTAGAAAAGTAATATTCGATTAGGAAGGATCAAGTTTAAAAAGAAAAGAGATCTAGATTTGGCAATTGAATTGCATCACAATTAGGTAATTTCATTGTTACTCTCTAACCATTGTAGCAGTGATCTAAAACCTCTTAACATAGTTGGTTTAGTAGCCAGTTGTAAATCCTCTAACAAGGTGGCAATTCCATTGAATTTTTTAAGACCTCTTGCAAGTCCACTCCTAGTAGGGTGATTAAATATCCTAATAGGGTCACACCTAACAATGTGTTTTGTAACCTTTAATAGGGTTGGCTCCTAATAGGGCTCACTTTAGAAGAGTGAAAAATAATAACTAGCTACATTGGTGGTTTTTCCCAAATTGGGTTTCCACGTTAAATCCTGTTGTCTCATGTGTTCATGTTATTTCTCTTGCAAGTTAATTACTGTTAATGTTTTAAGATTTGCTAAAAGTAATTCACTCCGTCTTTATCAAGTTACAACAATTTTTGTTTGTTTATCAAGCATCAGAAGCAATCAGTTTTCTTAGTCTAAATTTTGTTTTTGTTATCTAAGTGATCTAGGATTAATTTTAGTGGTAACTGATTCACCCACCATCCCCCCTTAGTTACTCCCATATTTACAACAATTGGTATCAGAGCTTCTGGAGGAGAAATCAAAGAAGAAATTGTTGTAAGTAAAGTTCTCAAAACTTTGCTTCCTATCTATGCAATTAGAGTATCTGCTATTTAGGAAAAGAGATGTGACCCAAATCACAAGTTAAGTTTGGATGCCTTGGTAGGAAGATTGACATCTTTTGAGCTAGAAAACTTTGACAATTATGTTCTAGCTTCCAAAAATGTTGAGTCTACATTTGAAGCTAAACTTTCCCTCAAAGAAAAAGGCAAGAAAAGAAAGGACATTCAGTCAGAAAGTGAAGAGGAAATAGAGGAAAATTCTAATAGTGATCTTGAAGTTGTTGAAGCTTTACTTGCAAAGAAATATTCTAGAGGTAGAGGAAAGTACAAAGGTAAAGTTCCTTTAATCTACTTTTCATGTAAAGAAATTGGTCATATTGCTGCTAGGTGCCCAAATAAAGAAAGAAAGGATGAGAAGAAGAGCCACAAGTACAAGGGCAAGAAGGAATCTAAAAGTCACAAATCCTTCGAATAAAAAAGTAATAAGACTTGTTTTATGGCTATAGATTCTAATAACAGTGAAGATGAAATTGTGTACATTGTTATAAAAGATGAATTTGATGAAGAAGAAGAAAAGATGGAACTTATCTCTCATATTAGTAAAAATGACACATGGATCATAGATAGTGGATGCTCACATCATATGACTAGAGAAAAAAAAAAATTTGAACACTTTGAACACTATGATGGAGGTAGTGTAAGGTTTGGAAACAATGAACCTTGTTGCATAAAAGGGAAAGGCCAAATCTCATTAACCAATGAGATTGTATGTGACAATGCCTGTTGGGTTGAAGGATTGAAACATAATCTGCTAAGTGTGGCACAACTAATCAACATCAGATTCAAGGTAGAATTCATGCATGGAAAAGAAAGATTGCTGGATCACAAAGGGAATTTCATTGGATCAGGAAAACAAAAAAAAGGTAACCTATTTTATCTTGATCTTGGTGATTGCTCATGTTTTATTGCTCAAATGGAAGAAAGTTGGTTATGGCACAAAAGACTATGTCATGTAAACTTTGATAATATGGTCAAGATAAGAAAATTCAAGAAAAGTAAGAGGTATCCCTAGTTTGAAGAAACTAGATGTTGGATTACCTAAAAATGGTTAGATTGGCAAAATGGGAAAGACTAGTTTTAAGAGAAAAAACTATCAATTTGCAGATGTCTTGGAAATTGTGCATACTAACTTATGTGAAACTATTGGAATAGAAAGTTATAGTGGAGAAATTTTTTTTATTCTTTTTTTTGATGACTACTCTAGAATGATGACTGTTATGTATCTTAGAGAAAAGTTGAAAGCATTTGAGAAATTCAAATGGTATCTAGCAAGAGTAGAAAAAGAAATAGGAAAAAGATTGAAATTCTTAAGATCAGATAAATATGGTGAATTCATCTCCAATGAATTCAATAATTTTTGCATTGAAAGAGGAATTAAAAGACAAGTATTAGCCCCTACCACTCTTGAGTAGAATATAATAGCTAAAAGAAGAAATAGATCCACCATGGATTGTGAAAGGACTCTAATGATTGAAAAGAATGTTGCTATCAAATACTGGAAGGAAGCCATCAACACTGTAGTTCATACTTTGAACCGAATACAATTGAAGGACTCACATAAAACTCCCTATGAATTATGGTATGGCTACAAACCCAATGTAAGTTATCTGAAAGTGTTTGGTAGTAAATGTTATATCTTGAAAGAGTTTAGAAAAGGAAAGTTTGATGTAAAAGGTGATGAAGGTATATTCTTAAGATATTCTTGCAGAAGTAAGGCATATAAATGTTTGAATTTGTCTACTCATAAAATCATAGAAAGTGCACATGTAAGAATTGATGAGTTTGCAGAAAGGAATGAAGAAGAAAGAAAAAGGGAACCATAAGATTACAAAAGATTTGTTTACTTTGAACCTAATATATTTTTAGGCACATCTAACAATAAGGAAACTTCACCTCCTGAGTCTTCCTCAGCTATCGAGTTACAAGAAGTACAAACTGGTCAGTGACCTAAGTCACATTCTGAAGCTATCGAGAAAAAATCTACCAAGTCTAATGACCTGAGCCTAAAGTTGAAATTCAAAATGAAGACACTACAATTCATTCAAAAGGAAAAGAACCTGTCTTGGCCAAGTATGTCAAAAGGCATCATGCACCTGATCAAATTATTGAAGATAAATTAGAAGGTACTATGACAAGAAGTAAATTAAAAGGTACATGTTTACTTTCTAATTTTGAACCTAGAAGTATTAAGGATGCTCTAGAAAATGAAAGTTGGATTGAGGCAATGAACGAAGAAATAGAACAGATAGAAAAGAACAAAACTTGGACTCTTGTTCCTAGGCCTAAAGATAAAAATGTGATTGGAACAAAATGGTTATTCAGAAATAAGCTGAATGAAGATGAACAAGTATCAAGAAACAAAGCTAGATTAGTGTGCAAAGGCTATTCTCAAGAAGAAGGAATTGATTATGGAAATACTTTTGCTCCTGTTGCAAGATTAGAAGGTGTTAGGACCCTACTTGCATATGTAGCTCACAGAGGATTCAAAGTATATCAAATGAATGTTAAATCTACATTCCTAAATAGAATTCTTGAGATGATACTCTACTCATAGGAAATGATGACCTATGTAAATCATTTTCAAAACAAATGAACAAAGAATGTGAGATTTTCATGTTTGGTGAAATAAAATTCTTTGTTGGATTGCAGATACAATAGAATAAAAATGGTATCTATATCACCCAATCCAAGTATGTAAAAGAGATACTCAAGAAGTTTGGTATGGAAGATTCAAAACCAGTTGGTACCCCTATGTGTACTGGACTCTAGTTTACCAAAGATGATGACTCTAAAGAAGTAGATCAGACCTTATACAGATCAATGATTGGAAAATTATAGTATGTAGTTCACACAAGGCATAATATTGCCTTAATAGTTGGGATAGTGGCAAGATTCTTAGCTAAACCTAGAAAAAATCACATGATGGCAATCAAAAGGACCTTGAGATATCTAAAAGGTACTGAAGACTATGGTTTATGGTACAAACTTGGAGGAAACCTAGACCTAAGAGTATTTACTGATGCTGATTGGGCAGGAAATCTTGATGACAGAAAAAGCACCAGCGGTGGAACTTTCTTTCTTGGTAAAATGTTGGTATCTTGGACAAGCAAGAAGAAAAACTACACATCCCAATCCACAGTAGAAGTAGAGTATCTAGTAGTAGCAGTGAATTGTTCTAACATTGTTTGGTTCAAACAATTTCTGGAAGGAATGAAGGTTGAAATCAAAGAGCTAGTAGTCACATATTGTGATAACACTAGCACAATTAACATATCAAAGAATCCAATGATGCATTCCAAAATAAAGCACATTGCTATAAAATATCACTTTGTTAGAGAATTGGTAGAGGACAAAGAAATCAGATTGGAATGTGTCCATACAAAAGAACAAATTGCAGATGTATTCACCAAGCCATTACCTAAGGATGCATTCTTGTATCTAAGAGGTAAGCTAGGGGTCATTCCCCTATCTGAAGCTCACTAAATAAAGTTTAGTGATGCATCAACAAGATCAATCAGTTGATGCAACATAATCAAGAGAATATTGCATATGAATTAGTACTCAAGGTACATTGATACAAATTTCACATGTGTTGTCAAAGAGGGAGAAGTTTACTTCCATATCTTTATCTTTCAAAAATTTTATAGAGGGAGAAGTTTAAAAAGAAGTTATGCAAAGGGAGAATACAACATAAAGAAGAAGCTCTTGTGTAAAATCAAAGAGGGAGAAACTTTTTGTCAAAAGGAATCTTGTTTTCAAAATTTCATTATGTTATGACATGTTGTGTTGCCATCAATGGCAAAGAGGGATATTATTGGATAAAATTGATTAAGTGTGTATTGTCTTTGATGTTACACAAATGTCATATCAATTGATAGACAATACTTATCAAGCTCACTTGGTTAGTGAAGATAGTTTTCCTTGTCTATCGAGCGTTCACAGGTTTACCCTAAATAGATGATAGTGTCTACCAAGCCAACTTGGGCATCAAAGGAATTTAGGTAGAACAGAGTGTTAACCAAGCTCACTCAGTTAACAAAGGGAAAGTTGGATAGAGTTAGTATTCATCGAGTTCACTTGGTTCCCAAAGGATTTTTGCAAGTTTGCAATATTGATCGAGCTTCTATTGGTTGACATAGAGAATCATTCCAAAGTTAGTTTCTACCGAGCAGGGTTGGCTTACAAAGGATTTTTCTTATTTTTGCATATGAAGCTTAATTACTTTATGTGTTGATTCTAGCCAACTATGATTTGAATTTGGGCTGACTTGACAATCTAGAAGGTATAAATAAAAGGTCAAGATGAAATTTCTAGTATTTGTGCAAGTTTGTTGATTGAATTGAAAAGAAAAAAGAGGGAGCAAACTTGAAGGATAATCAGGTATCCTTGTGGAGCAGAAAAGTAATATTTGATCAGGAAGGATCAAGTTTATGCAAAAAAGATATCTAGATTCAGCAATTGAGTTACATCACAATTAGGTCATTTCATTGTTACTCTCTAAGCATTGTAGCAATGATCTAAAACCTCTTAAAAAAGTTGGTTTAATAGCCTATTGTAAATCCTCTAACAAGGTGGCAATTCCATTGAATTATTTTAAGACCTCTTGCAAAGCCACTCCTAGCAGGGTGATTAAATCCCCTAATAGGGTGACACCTAATAGTGTGTTTTGTAACCTTTAACAAGGTTGGCTCCTAATAGGGCTCACTTTAGAAGAGTGAAAAAAAAAACTAGTTACATTGGTGGTTTTTCCCAAATGGGGTTTCCACATTAAATCTTGGTGTCTCATGTGTTCATGCTATTGCTCTTATGCTTGCAAGTTAATTACTGTTAATGTTTTAAGATCTACTAAAAGTAATTCACTCTGTATATACCGATTTACAATAATTTCTATTTGTTTATCGAGCATCAGTAGCAATCAATTTTTTCAATCTAAATTTTATTGTTTACATCTAAGGGATCTGGGATTTATCTTAGTTGTATCTAAGAGGTAATCTAGGGGTCATTCCCCTATCTGAAGCTCACTAAATAAAGTTTAGTGATGCATCAACAAGATTAATTAGTTGATGCAACATAATCAAGAGAATATTGCATATGAATCAGTACTCCAAGTACATTGATACAAATTTAACATGTGTTGTCTTTGGGATGTGTTTTCAAAGAGGGAGAAGTTTACTATCATATCTTTACCTTTCAAAAATTTTGTAGAGGGAGAAGTTTAAAAAGAAGTTATGCAAAGGGAGAATACAAAATAAAGAAGAAGATCTTGTATAAAATCAAAGAGGGAGAAACTTTCTATTAAAAGGAATCTTATTTTCAAATTTCATTATGTTATGACATGTGTGTTGCCATATATTCTAAAGAGGGAGATTGTTAGATACAATTGATTAATTGTGTGTTGTCTTTGATGTTACACAAATGTCATATGAATTGATAGACAATGCTTACCAATCTCACTTGGTTAGTGAAGATAGTTTTCCTTGTCCACCAAGCATTCATAGGTTTACTTTGAACAGATGATAGTATTTACCAAGATAACTTGGGCCTCGAAGGAATTTAGGTAGAGTAGAGTGTTAACTAAGCTTACTCAGTTAACAAAGGGAAAGTTGGATAGAGTTAGTATTCACTGAGTTCATTCGGTTGCCAAAGGATTTCTGCAAGTTTTTAATGTTGATCGAGCCTTTGTTGGTTGACATAGAGAATTATTCCAAAGTTAGTTTCTACTGAGCAGGGTTGGCTTACAAAATATTTTCCTTATTTTGGAATATGAAGCTCAATTACTTTATGTGTTGATTCTAGCCAACTATGATTTGAATTTGGGCTGACTTGACAATCTAGAAGGTATAAATAAAAAGTTAAGATGAAATTTCTAGTGTTTGTGCAACTGTGTTGATTAAATTGAAAAGAAAAGAGAGGGAGAAAACTTGAAGGATAAGAAAGCATCCTTGTGGAGTAGAAAAATAATATTCGATAAGGAAGGATCAAGTTTAAGAAAAAAAGAGATCTAGATTTAGTAATTTAGTTGCATCACAATCAGGTCATTTCATTGTTACTCTCTAACCATTGTAGCAGTGATCTAAAGCCTCTTAACATAGTTGGTTTAATTGCCTATTGTAAATCCTCTAACAAGGTGGCAATTCCATTGAATTATTTTAAGACCTCTTGCAAGCCCACTCCTAGCAAGGTGATTAAATCTCCTAATAGGGTCACATGTAACAGTGTGTTTTGTAACCTTTAACAGGGTTGGCTCCTAAAAGAGCTCACTTTAGAAGAGTGAAAAATAATAACTAGTTACATTGGTGGTTTTCTCAAATGGGGTTTCCACATTAAATCCTGGTGTCTCATGTGTTCATGCTATTGCTCTTATGCTTGCAAGTTAATTACAGTTAATGTTTTAAGATCTGCTAAAATCAATTCACTCTGTATTTACCGAGTTACAAAAATTTCTATTTGTTTACTGAGCATCAACAACAATCACTTTTCTCAGTCTAAATATTATTATTGACATCTAAGGGATTTGGGATTTATTTTAGTTGTAACTAATCCCCCCCCCCCCAATTACTCCTTCTATATTTCCAACATAACTATCATTTCATGATAGATTTAAAAATACTTGATTAATCCATTGCTCATAAATTTTGAATCAATCATTATCTTGCACATTTCTCCATTTATAATTTAGAGGAATGGTTTTGTGAAAACATACCAATTTTTTATAGAGAAATCCAATGGTAAAATTGAATTTTATGGCTTCTATACCAAGACTAATTCTAACCATCATAAATAGGGAAGTATATAAGTGAAATCCACCTCAACATCATTTATACTATATAGGGAAAACAAAAATTGATAAAATCCTAGTCCCAAGTTGAATCCACGTCGATGTAGTGAAAAATATCAAGGAACTACAATATTCTAGAATTTAAGATATTCAAAATCCTTTATAGGCACCTCTATTATTGAGGGTTAAAAAAATTTGAACAAAATCCCATAGTTCTCTTACATCCTTTCAAGTCATCAAACCAAACTTAATTCAAGAGTCACCTTTATGCTTTACTTATACTATTAAAATGTGTTGAAAGCTTTCTTATTTAAAGTTACATGTTTCAATGATACATTATCCACATTCCAATCTACACTAAAAATGTTTCCATTAGATGACCATGACATTCTAGAGAAGGTTTTTTCAAGCCTAGATGAAAGCTCATCCATTATTGAAGGCTCTATACCTGAATTTTTCTTTTTCTTTTTTTTCTTTCTATTTTTCCATGCCCTTTTATTCTTCTCTGGGTACTAATAAGAATGCTGACCATTCTTGTGGCATTTGAAGCACTTGATATGACTTGGACTTTGTTCTCGTGTTGAAAATACTTTGAGCAACTAGGGGAGAAGTTAGCACAAAATCTTCAAACTTTACCCATCTTTTGCAACCAACTATTAGGTCAAATTTGGCATCCTAATTAAAAAAATTGATAATCTAGTACATTGCAAAAAATTATTACATTGAACTAATGCATGTATGGGAATAAATTATAAAAATTCGACATGAGAATTTTTTTATAGTGAATTTATTATCTATAGGCTTGAATTTTTACTCATAAAAGCCTACAATCATTGATAGTCTATAACTAAAGTTATAGTGCCAAGTTCAATTGTGGCACAGGGATGTGATCTAATAATGTGGGATGAAGGTGCATTTTTCTTGGTTGGGATTCAAAAATGTAGAGTAGTATAAATCAGATGGAGTAACAAATATGAAGTTGTAGTGAATTTTTAATGAGGAATAAGTCTTTTGTTTTGTGATGTGAATTTATTCATTTGGAATGGAATGAGTTAGTGGTAAAGGAAAATCCTTATAGATGCATTCCATCCCATTAGATCAAGATTCTCCTTCTTGTGTGGAATTTAATTGATTTGGAACTCAAATGGGTGGGTTGAACAAGTACTAAAGGAGGCCAGTGGGTTTGCTACTATCATGCCCAAAATTGGGGCAAAAAAACATAAATAATTAAAAAAAAAGGTTAAATAACACCATGTTTACAACATACTAATCTAAATAAGTTATGAAAAGTTTAAATGGAATAGAAATGAGTTTTAGTTACAATTTATTAAGATGCAAAGTTGGCATTTCAACCATATGGTATGGGTCTAGAACACTCAAGTCATGTAATGCCCCGCCCGGAGATCCTTGGAAATAAGGATTCAAATCAAGCCAAGAATTTTTTGTTTTACAAGTATGAATGCACATGAAAAAATCATATAGGGATCACAATGATCACAATGGAAGACTTCACCACAATCCCGACAACCAACATATCTCCGAACGCCACTACCTACTAACACACGCAAACAAAAGCCAACAATCACCACAACAAGATGAGGGCTCAAGAAATGACCACTCATCAACAAAACACCAAGCTGAGGCAAAATGTAGAATCCTAAAATTTGGCTAAGCCTGAAATCATGAAGCCCTGAAAATTGGCTAAGTCTGGATTTTTGAAGCCCTGAGATTTCCTAGAATCTATAACTTATCTCTGAGAGGTCTGAAACCTATCTCAAAAGATTTGTCGCATATATTAAAATATATCTTAAGTATAAGAAATTAAACTTATACTTAAATGATATATTTTAAACCCCAAGAGGCTAAAATAGAAACACAAAAATTGGATTTCAAGAGAAACCATTTTAAACCCCAAGAGGCTAAAACAGAAACACAAAAAATGGATTTCAAGAGAAACCAACTAAATCAAAATGCAACAGCATAGGGTCGAAGAACACCCAAAAGGGTAGCCAAAAAAACCCTCAAAAAGTTTGGAACATGATGAAAAGTGCCCGCTATCTGCCCGCGGAAGTTTTTACAAAAAATCATGCGACACTTCTTACTAAGGGAGGGCGACACTTCTCCTTAAGGCGTGCAACACTCTTCCAGTGTCGTACGACATTTCTCAAGAAGATGTGCGATACTTTACAAAATCATACAAAACTTCTCAAGAAAGCGTGCGACACTCTTCTAGTGTCATACGACATTTCTCAAGAAGGCATGCAATACTTTACAGTATCGTACGACACATTTTGTATGGGTGTGAAATACATTATTATGTCACACAATGCTAACAAAATGTCACCCATAGAAACATGAAAACACTTAAAGAACTCAAAAAAATTTAAAAACATAGAGAAGAAACCTCCACATCGGGGAGTACCGGAACCACGTAAATCGAGGAATGAACACTCGAAAGCACTAACAGCAAGGAAAGAGGAACATCTATCCATCTAAACCACAATAGAAGGAACATACTGAAAACAACATCGCAGTAAACATAAATAATATCACAATTACAAAACAACCAAATTAAGTACGCGGTTCCTCCCAACCATCAATAGCATCATAAGAGCATCGTGGGTCCTAGCCATCCCCTGCGCGTAACATCCCAAGCCACTGACTAGATCGTCAGTACTGTCATAATAGGGATGTCACTACTAAAACATGCAACAATATGAGCATAACAAAATCTAACATGCTAGTAGTAAAGCATAAGATAATCCTATAGTAGATAACATCATCTATCACATGCTGAACAACAGTAAGCAATAGATATACTACTAAAGAAAATCACATCATTTAATCATATGCTAAACATCATGATAAGGGAATGCATCAAATAAACTAACATCATGAAATCACTCAACCGGCCTCAATCCGAGTGATTGGATTCTACATGAATCCCAATGATGTAACCGACCAAACACCATGAACTCACTCAATCGGCCTCAATCAAAGAGTATGGATTCTACACGAATCCTAGCATTCACAAAACAAAAGCAAAGGTGCAAGAGAAACCATAACAACTAGTAACAAATCACTCAACCGAACACAAAGTTGGGATTACGGGTGTGACATGCATCCCAATGCAAAAAAAAGTTCAATAGTGGTCTGATTGATATCCAAACGCATCATCCAGGTCCATGACCCACATTGTGCCAAGAAAACCTGAGAAAATAGGGCAGTACACAAAACGAGGTAAAAATCCCAATTTAAGAAAAATTCCAAAATTAAAACCCATTTGACCTTTGGGTTCAAAAACCCCAAAAATCCAAAAATAAATGGAATCAAACACCGTATGCATAAATGGCTAGCATAACGGTGCAAAACTCCAAACCCTCATCTCAAAAAACAAAGAAATGTTCATACCCGCCCAACTGGGTAGAACTAGCATACAAAAATGGAGGGAAACACTAGTTCCTAGCCTCCAAACAAACAACTACCAAAAATAGAAGCAGAAACAGAGTAGAAATAATAAAATAGGAAAGCCCTACCTCACAGGCAAAAGGGAAAAATGGGAATCTGAACCAGAAAATAAATATTCCCTAGAAGTAGCTGAAAATCATGACAATCCAAGGTTTCTCTGAGCTGGATCCAACGAGCCCAACCTTGTGACGATCCCACGCCCATAGCTCCTACAACGAACAAAACAATAAATCCTCATGAAGAGGATTTTTGGGTTTTACTCTCCAACTTTCCAATTTGAAAGTGAGAAGTCCAGAATTAAATTCCTTTTTGGATACTTATTCACTTTTCGGGTAAATAATCAATTAGGGCATTTAACCAGCCAATCTAGTTAAACTCCGAATCGACCCAAAAAAAAAAGGCTATTCCTATAAATAGGAATTCATTTATGGCAAAGCTACCATAAATTAAAATAAATCAATTAAAAAGCCTGAAAACCCAAAAACACATAAATCTCCTAAACAACTTTTGCGACAAAGCGAAACTCTAAATGCACAGACATGCTTACTGGTCTAATCACATAATGCAAATGAGTTCGGATTTAATAATCATCGAAAGGTTTAATTTAAACATTAAATTAAGGGCACATCGACTATATAAGAGCGACATTGGTAAAATATGAAAGGTTGAATCACTAACTCCATGTGCCACTGCCAAGGATATAAATCTTGCACACTAAACAACACGATCAAGTGCAATTTCATGTAATAACATAGCCGAAGAAATAAATGCATTAAATCACCTAATTTAACCATTTAATTAATTATATTAAAATAATCTATTTACATCACTCATGTTCGCATAAAGCATAACAACGTAGGAATGAAGTAAATAACCATAGCATTAAATCCATCACATAACATAATCAGAGGTATGTCCAAAAACTAGATAACCAGATATCATCATAAAAACACACTGTCATCTCAAAATGGCATCATCATGCAATATGATTAACTGAACAACATAGTAGTCTAATATCTATGATACTGGAATCAAAGAGTAACATCTGACCCTCAGGTCATTTCAAATGTAAAGCATCACATGAGTAACAAATATCTCTCTAATCAGAAATATAACAAGGTAAATGTCTGCAACACATAACCAAAGAATCCAACAAGAACAACCCATTTAATTACTTAAGCATTTAATAATGATGATTACACTGCATTAAAAAGGCACTTAAAATGCATAAGCAAACACAACCATAAACATAACTAACCACTGATATAGGAACCTAGTCCAATGTAGCATGGTAATAGAACACAATGCAATCTCTGCACACATCTCAAGGTAATCATCCAATAACCTCATGATACCACATTGATCTTGGTAACCACTGGCACAAACTTCAGTGAACCAAAAATCACAACATAATCTCAAAGATCAGTCAAAAGCATAAACAAACCAACTGATATAGAAACATAAATTGAAACACCTTGATGGTGTAGACCACTTAAGGTCACAATCATGATCCCATCTCAACAAAAGATCAACAAGGTTGCGTCCATCAGGATGACTTACAGAAGTCAAATCGGAGAGGCACTACAAGTCAACATGCTATAGAAACACCTTGTTCAGGTTGACTAAACCCTAATTTTTGATCAAATTAACCTTTATTGACTACTTATCATTTCAATATATTATATTCATTAAACTTCGTAAAATACATTAGGTTATTATTTCATCTTCTATTTATTTTAGTAACTTAGTTCAATCTCCTAGGTGAACCAGTTTTGCATGTTTGACAAGTTCATTAAATACCTTAATATTTAACTCCCATTATTAAAATTAACTATCATACTAATTGAAATAATTAATTATTGATTGTTTTATTATTTATGACATTCACTTCATTCCTAAACCATATTTCAAATCACTATTAGGTTATCAACCTATGGTTCTTTCAATAACCCTTCAATCTCATAACCTTAGCAATTCAAATTAATTGAATACTTAAGTAAACACATAATACATTAAAACAAAATATTTAAATACTTTTTGAATAATATAATATATTTTCATATGTTATTTCAACATTTAAAATCATATCAACCTTTAACCCTAGTTATCTAGCATAACTTTCTACTTGTAACAAACTTTATTCAATAAACAATTTTACTAAATACTAAATAGAATAATCCTCCACATAATATTAATTGATTTTTTTTTTTTCTAATCCTTACCTCCACTTTATTAATACTAAATAATCCTACTTAAATTATCCCTAACACCCATCTTATCATCCTTATCCCTAAGTACCTTTCCTAGGCCCTACCCTTATGACTAATGCTTTCATTTATCAAAACATAAATTCAAAATTACTAATAAAATATTAATTACCAGAATAAATCATTTAAATATTCTAACACATAAAATGATCCCATCAATTTCACCCTAATCACATTCTAATCCCATTTTACTTTATCTAAATACCCTACATATACTCTAACCCCATACAACTTGGCCACTTGCCAAGTGGCTACACATCTCCCTATACTAGAATGGGTGTTTCCCAAGTGATTCTCACACTACCCAAAGTCTTCCTATACATTTTCAAAGGGGTCTTTTTTCAAGAATGGTATGCCCAAATGTCCAAGGAATTAAGGAGTAAGGGGAAAAAGTGAGTAATGAACCTAAGTTTTAGCTTAAAGTTTTCTATATATATATAAAAACTCTCAACTCCATCCATTTCCAAGTTAATATGCATGACATCAGTAAGAAGGTATGCTTGGTTGGAGGGTGAGAGGAAAAAGGGTGATGTAGGCAAGGGATGAATAACTAGGGCCAAAGGCTCACCCAGCTATCCAAACCATCATATAAGAGTTAACACAATGGAAGCAAACACACGGAACAACAACCAAAGGAGGAAGAAGAGTGAAATAATTTTATTGATTCATCAAAATATCTTCATACATGCCTAGCTGTGGGGCCTTCTGGGTTATGGCCAATTACAAATACATTCACATTCAAAGATCTAACTACAAATTTGCACTTTCAGTTAAGCTCTCTAGTCTTCTTCTCAAAAACTTGCCTAACTCTAAGCCTAAATACTTTATATATACTTGCCAAAATGGTTTATAGATTATTCTAAAACATTGCATAAGAGGAGGGCTGACCCAACAAGGATCTAGACACATCTCAAGAAAATATCTTAACATAAATGTCAAGATCAAAAATAAATTCTGCAAGTCAGCTTGCATAAATCACGTCCAAATGCTGACACTCGACATACACTGGGTAACTTGGCACATGAAGGAATTGCTACAGTAACTTGACACATGAAGGATTTCTAGGCACATGAAGGATTACTAAGCACATGAAGGACTGCTAGGCACATGAAGGAACTGCTAGGCACATGAAGGACTGCTAGGCACATGAAGGAACTACTAGGCACATAATGGACTGCTAGGAACATGAAGGAACTTCTAGGCATATGATGGATTGCAAGGCACATGAAGGACTACTAGGCACATGAAGGAACTACAAGGGACATGAAGGATTGCTAGGCATATGAAGGAATTGCAAGGGACATGAAGGATTGGTAGGCATATGAAGGAATTGCAAGGCACATGAAGGATTTTCTAGGTACATGAAGGATTTGCTAGGCACCAACTTGCAGAATAAAAAAAATTGAGCAGGATAACAAGGCAACCCAGGATGCTCTTGCATCAAACAACCGAGGTTGAAAGAAATGATTCTCCTAAATCATTGAGATGCCACAACATGAGTTGAATCCAACTCAAATTGAGAAATCCATGAAGCATCTTCAATAGGTCTTTTTTTGCACTTCACCAAATATTCATAGTAATCTTTTCCTCTTGTGCTCTTGCCAACTCTCTAATCCAATATCTGTTCAAATTCTTCAACCTATTTCTTAGGATAGTCATCTGATACAAAAAATTCATCCTCTGACTCATGATACTTATATAAATCAGCAATATTGAATATAAGAGATATATCCATGTCATCAAGTAACTCAACTTCATAAGCATTACCACTGTCAAACTTCTTCAAGATCTTACAAGGTCCAAATATCTTCATCTTTAGCTTACTATATGTTCCAATTGGGAATCTTACTTTCTTCAAATGAACCATTACCTCATCATCAACTTGAAAATAATGGCATCTTCTAGATTGATCAACATTCTCCTTATACTTCTGCTTACTTTGTTCCAACCTCAACTTCACTTCCTTATGCAAAGATTCCATAAAATTAGAAAATTTTTCTCCTACAACATTTCTCTTTTCTTCACCAGGAACATCCCTCAAATATAATATACCTCTAGGATGCTAACAATCTAAAAAGGTGTCTCCCCTGTACTCCTATTCACATAATTGTTATATGAAAATTCAGCTTGTGCCAATACCATCTCCCAATTACTTGGCTTATTCCCAACTAAACATCTTAGCAAATTACCCAAGCTTCTATTCACAACCTCTATCTATCCATCTATTTATGGATGGAATGTAGAACTAGAATTCAATTGAGTACCCATATTCTTCCACAAAGTCTTCCAAAAATAACCAACAAACTTACTATCTCTATTAGAAATAATGCTTCTTGGTAATCCATTCAATCTCACAATCTCTTTAAAGAAAAGTTCAGCAACATGCTCAACATCTGATTTCTTCTTACATGGTATAAAATGAGTCATCTTATAAAATCTATCCACTACAAAAAATATGGAATCATACCCCTTAATTGTTTTAGGTAATCCAAGAACAAAATCCATACTAATGTTAGTCCAAGGTTTCTCAGGAACAATAATAGGTTCATACAAACTAGTATTTTGACTCACTCCTTTTGCAACTTGACAAACTCCACAACTCTTTACAAATTTTTGAACATCCTTATACTTTTGTGGCCGATAATACTTCTCTTTCAGAAAACTCATTGTCTTATCAATTCCAAAATGTCCAGCCAATCTACACTATGCTTTTCCTTAATTAGATTCAACCTCATAGAACTTCTAGGAATACACAACTGAATACCTTTGAACAACATACCTTCTTGAATGAAATACTCATCATACTTACTTATGTGATTTATCATATTTGGTGCTCTTCACTCTCTCCATGCCTCAGAAAAATTAGGATCAACATCATACAGCTCTTTCATTTCATCAAAATCAAGAACTTTAACCTTCATTTCAGTCAACAAAGAATGTCTTCTCCTCAATGCATCAACAACTCTACTAGTAACTCCATTCTTATGCTTAGTAACAAATGTGAAACTCTACAAGTACTCAACCAACTTCATATGTCTTTGATTCAATTTATGTTGATTCCTCAAGTATTGTAGAGCTTTATAATTAGTATACAACACAAACTCCTTGGAATCAAATAATGTCTCCACTTCTTCAAAGCTTGAATAATAGCATAAAATTATTGATCATAAATGAAATAATTCCTTTTAGCATCATTCAAATTTTTAGTAAAGAAAGCAACGAGTTTACCTTCTTGACTTAATACAACTTTTATTGCATTACCACTTGCATCACATTCAACTTGAAATACCTTATTAAAATTAGGCATAGCCAATACAGGTAATTCAACAACCTTTTGTTTCAAAGTCTCAAAACTCTTATCAGCTCCTTGTGTCAATTTGAATTCTCCCCTCATTGTCTTAGTCATAGTACTACAAACAACACTGCAATTCTTTATAAACTTTCTATAAAAACTAGCCAAACCATGAAATGATCTTACCTCACCCACGTTCTTAGGTGTAGGCCATTCCATTATTGCTTTAACCTTCTTAGGATCCATCTTCAATCCATTAGTTGAAATAAAAAAATCTGAAATACACAATCTCCTCTTGCATGAAAGAACACTTTTTCAGATTAATCAACAACTTTTCCTCTTTCAACCTCTGCAATACTTGTCTAATATGTTCAAGATGTGCTTCCTTAGTCTTACTGAATATCATAATATCATCCAAATAAATAATCACAAACTTACCCAAAAATATTTTAGAACTTCATTCATCAACCTCATGAAAGTACTAGGTGCATTAGTAACACCAAAAGGCATAACCAACCATTCATACAAACCATATTTTGTCTTGAAAGTAGTCTTCCATCATCACCTTCTCTAATTCTGATATGATGATATCCACTCTTCAAATCAATCTTGGTAAAATACTTTGCTCCACTCAAAAAATCCATTATGTCATCCATCCTCGGCATAGGAAACCTATATTTCACTATTATCTTGTTAATGGCTCTAGAATTAGTACACATTATCCATTATCCATTCTTTTTAGGTGCTAATATAGTAGGTACAACACATAGACTCAAGCTTTCTCTAGTCAAACCTTTCTGCAACAACTCATGCACTTGTTTGTTAAGTTCTTCATTCTCTGTAGGTGTTAATCTATATGGTGCTTTGTTTGGCAAACTAGCTCTAGGAATCAAATCCATACAATGAATTATACTTCTTATTGGAGGTAAAACATCAAAAATATCATCAGCAATAATGTCTTTATACTCATTCAATAATTTTGTAATTTCTACTGGTACTCGATTGTCACTATCTATCGCACTTGGTCATTACTAGCTTCTGCTGCTCAGTCATTACTACCAACACTTGGTCCTCTAGGAACTATGAAAAAATAGACTTGATTATTTTTCATTTCCTTTTCAAATTGTTTCCCATTAACCATGCAAATTTTTATAGTAGTACAATTAACCTCATCTAGACTTTCAATCAAAGGTAGCAATGTTTTTTTCTTCCTATTTACCCAAAGAGTATATTGATTCAATCTTCCATCATGTACAACATATCTATCATATTACCAAGGTCCAACCAATAAAATATGACAACAATCCATGGGCATAATATCATATAAAACTTCATCAAAGTAATGTCCAATTTTGAACTTCACAAGGAATTGCCCACTTACCAATATCTTATGCACATCTTTGATCCATGAAACATGATAAGGTTTGGGATGTTTCAACCTTTGCAACTGCAACTTGGTAACCAATTGTTTTGATGCTAGATTTGCAGAACTTCTACTATCAATGATCACTTTGTAGCATTTTCCAACCATCTTACATCTTGTCTTGAAAAGATTTCTCCTTAAAATAGGTTCCTCATCACTTCCCTTATTACATAAGGTTCTTCTCACCATAAAATTTTATCTAGCGTTAGGTCCACTTGGTGAACCCTCATCATCTCCTTGGATCACAACATTTTTCTTACCTTGTATACTCTTAGAGGATCTACATTCAAAAGATCTACGTTCCTCTTTACCACATCTTAAACAATTACCATGAAATCCACCTCTAGAATAGGAATTACCTCTTCCTTGTTAAGAATTAGTGCCTCCTTGGTATGAATTACCACTTTTCCATTCAATCTTGCCTTTGTCATCATTCTTCCATTTAGATTTGCCTTTATGCTGCATAGAATTTTCAGATTTTCCACCTTCACCATAAGATCTACCTCTGCCTCTCTAGAATCTACCACCTCTACCTCTTTGTCTCTGTTCATGTTTCTTTGTCAAGATCTCCCCAGCTTTAAAGGCATATTTATATACTTCTTCTATACTTTCAAACTTCACAAAACTTATTTCATTTTGTATTCCAAATCTCAATCCATTAATGTACCTTGGAATTTTCTCAACATCATCATCCACATGTCCAGATCTGATGTCTAATCTATAGAATTCCTCAGTATATTCTTTCATATTCATGTCCTTTTGTTTCAAATTTTGCATCTTTCTTAATAGGCTAACTTGGTAAGTAGCAAGAAGGAATTTTTTCTTTACCTTGTTCACCATCTTTGACCAAGTTCTGATCTTCTCCTTTCCTCTCATTTGTCTATCAGTTTGCAAGTGCTCCCACCATAGTGATGCATGACCTTTCAACCTAGTGACTGCAATCTTCACCTTTCTATTATCTGGAGTGTTTTCATACTCAAAAACTTCTCCATATTAGAGATCTAATCTAGCATAGCATTGGTATCCAATTTTCTATCATAAAGAACAACTTCTACAACAGGCTTTGAATTTTCCCTAGACAACACTCACAATAATCTTTCCTCATCTTGATCTTATTCAGGTTCTGGATTATTGTTTGGTGTTGCTGCTTCATCATCACTTACATTATCAAGATGTGCTCCTCTCCTCTGGGCTATCTCTACATCATCTAATCTAGCTATAATTTGTCTCAACTAATCCAATATAGCATTATCAACATTATTTCCTCTACCATGAATCATCTTTACAAATTAGGTTCCTACAAGATCATAACCCTTTACAACTTATAGGTTAAATCCGTAGATTTGCAACCCTACAACCAAATTTGAATTAGGGTTCTACATGATCCAATCTCCACAAGGATGAACCTCAAGCTCTAATACCAACTGATGTAGGTAAGGGATGAATAACTAGGGCTAAAGGCTCACCCAACTATCCAAACCACCCTACAAGAGTTAACACAACGGAAGAAAAAACAAGGAACAACAACCAAAGGAGGAAGAAGAGTGAAATACTTTTATTGATTCATCAAAATATATTCATACATGCCCAATTGTAAGGCCTTCTGGGTTACAACTAATTATAAATACATTCACATTCAAAGATCCAATTGCAAATTCACACTTTCAGTTCTGCTCTCCAGTCTTCTTCTCAAAAACTTGCCTAACTCTAAGCCTAAACACTCTATATATACTTGCCAAAATGACTTATAGATTATTCTAAAACATTACATAAGAGGAGGGCCAACCCAAAAATGGTCTGGACACATCCCAAGAAAATATCTTAACATAAATGTCATGATCGAAAATAAATCCCACAAGTCAGCTCACAGAAATCACTTCCAAATGTTGACACTCAACATACACTGGGTAACTCAGCACATGAAGAAACACTTGACATACACTGGGTAACTCAATACATGAAGAGTGACTAGACATACACTAGGTAACTCGATAGATGAAGGAATTGGTACAGTAAGTTGATACATGAAGGACTGATAGGCACATGAGGAACTGCTAGGCACATGAAGAGTCACTAGGCACATGAAGGAACTAGTAGGCAGATGAAGGACTGCTAGGCACATGAAGGACTACTAGGCACATGAAAGAACTGCGAGGCACATGAAGGATTGCTAGGCACATGAAGAATTGCTAGGAACATGAAGGAATTGCTAGGCACAAGAAGGATTTTCTAGGCACCAACTTGCAAAATGAACAAAAATGAGTAGGATAACAAGACAACCTAGGATGCTCCTGCATCAAAGGGATTTTTGGGATGTGACTAGGTTAGTGGGGGAAAGTTATGTTGTAAAGTCTAGAGGTTGAGTTTAAAGGTGAGGGTAAGTATAATATTTTTTTAAAAAATATTTTCCTTTACTACCATTATTATTTAAAAAGATATTTATATTATAATTGAATATAATAACCATTGTCATATTTTTTAATTTAACCCTTTCCCAATGTATATTTCTAGCATCATGTAGATGCTAATTTGGGAATTATTTTTTGAAACTTATATTTTTCGAGAACTTTTCAAGGTTGTTTTGTGTGTAAAGTTTAAACATAGCTAAGTGATGATAGAGACCTTATTCATGTGTTTAGATTATACTAGTAGTGTGCTAGCTTATGATTTTTTCTTAGTTTAACCATATTTTGATAATACCATTACATCAAATTGACAAATTTAAATGCAACCAAAGTGACCACACTATTTGATCATCAAATTTGATATCAATTTCTTATGGAACATAATCATAATATAATTTGAATTTCTTCATATAACATCATACTTATAATATAATAAATCATTTTGCATTCAAAATTGAATTCCAAGGTTACAACAAGTATTTCAAGAAGTGAATTGTGAAAAAATTATATTTCTAAATCCATCCTATCAATCACATGTTTCATTTTATGTAGTCATCCATATTTACATTTTCAATTTTATTTTGTTCAACAAATGATCTATTTCATAAAAAAAAATCAATTTACATACTTTCTAATTTTCAAATTTTACAATGTGTAGAGAGAAGATATCAAAATGAAGAAGTCTCCATGACAAATGACTCAAGAACACCAAGAAGACTCTGAATCTAGTTTTTCTCCACTACAAGATATTTTCCAAATAATCTTAAAATAAACAAGAAAAACCATGGAGAGCTCACCTTCCAACCAAGGCCTCAATGTGGGGCCACACCCTGAGATAAAAGAACCAATAATTGTCTAGGTGACATTCATAAAAAATCATGAGGACATACTCAACATATAGTTCCTATCCAAGGTTTACACAATAGGTCTTGTAATGAACATATGACAAGGGAGAAGGTGGATTTTTCTAGGTAGGAATTTCAATCACAAACACAAATCATATGCCTCTTCCAATGCTACCAAAAAGAATTGGTTTTTACTAACAAGTAAGGGCTCGTAACACTTCTACCCTATCCAAGGGTGAGTAATGCCAACAAACCCTTCATAGTTTTCTAAACAAAACCAAAATTGAAAACATGAAAGGAAAGAAAATAGAAAACCCACAACACCCATCCATGACATGTTACAACACAAATATGCAATACACACATGCAAAAGATTTACATAAGCAAGAAATGAACACTGGATGAAGAACATGGTAATGGAGAATCCTACCTTCACAAAGGTTATGTCAATGGAGTTTTAAGATGAGCTAAATCATTCTTCATCTTCAATTCCAAGCTTGACTTCTCAATATGTAGATAATGGGTGAACAACTTCCAACTTTTCCAAGGGACCCTAAATAACCTCCAAACTTATCTAACCAAAAAAGAAATGACTCTAATCTTGACTTTAAGGCTACTATGATCTTCCCTCTTGCCCATATCATCAAGAAACCCTTTTAGAAGAGTGTAGACTTGGTTAACCTCATTGAGATGATCTATTTTCGCAACAAATGGAAATGATGCAGAGCCCTCTGTATTTATCTTCAAGGAATCTTAGTTCAACTCAAGGGATTCACAATAGTCTGGTACACCCTCAAGGAACCAAGAACATCTCAAAGATTACAACAAAGAACCCTGATATTATACACCGATAAAGACAACATCTTCACTCACATAATCAGATTGCTATGTCTGATTGCATTGTTCATATCTCCAGTTATAAATATCTTCTTGCAAAACCCTTTGTAGGAATTGTTCTAAATTAGTAATTATAAAACATATCCAAATATGAGACCAATCCAATAAGAATATTATAAATTATGTACTCTGAACCAAGACCCATATTTTCTGTCATAAACCAGAAACAAAACTGGTAACCCTGCCTAGGGCATCAAATATCTTCCTCCAAATAAATCTAAACTAAACCAAAACAATTCCATACTATCAATTCTTGAGTCTAGTTTCCAAATCTGTAAGCCATTAATTTATCCAATACATAAATCAATCTATAAGCACAAATCTTTGCCTGCAACACCATTGAAGGCATTTAAAAACCATTTTTCACTCAAATCTTCATAACTTTCACAAATCTATATAAAAACAACCCAAACCAAAAGGAAATGAAAGTTAAGTCATGTATCTTTCCAATGAATATTTTTAGAGGTCTTTATTTTTCAAAATATTTTTGTATCAAACATTTCAATCTGACTGTAGTTGGGCATTCTCAAATCTGCAATTTACAAGCTTTGCCAAAACCTGCATAACTTCTTCATTTTTAAATGAAAAAAATCCAAACCAAATCCAAAAGAAAGCTTATTCACTTATCTATCCAAATATACAAAATTTACATGGTTTCCAGGCTGTACATTTTCGTACAAGACCTGGAACCAACACTAAAATAGAAAACCAATCAAAATAACAACTCAGAATATTACCAAATTTGCTTCAAAATGTATCTATTCCTTTCATTCATGATTTGGTTTGACCTTACATACATTTTTATAGATTTTTTGGTTGTTTATAACTTCCAAACCACCCTTTAAACTAACCCTTCACATTCTTTTGACCCCTTTGCATTCTTGACAACGTTTTATGCATTTTATGCATTTTTTTTTTACATTACAACTTTCATACAAACCCAACCTAGACAAACATTATGACTCAAATGACTTTAGATGGATGTCAATAGATCCATTCACCAATTAAATAAATATTTTTACATTATTTATCATATTAAGACCTCCTTTGACAACTTATTACAAATGGCTTCTCCAGCTTTTATATGTTTGTCTTCTTGAAATTTAGGTGCCTCTGCACCAAGAAATTGGGATATTTTAGGCATCATAAATATTGCTAAGAAGTTCTAAAAGGGTGGAAAAGGTTCCCAACCCATACACATACCTCTTGGGCACTTGAATTACATTAAATTTGGCCTCTAGGATCATTTTAGGGCCTATAAAAGTGGATTAAAATATTTAATCTTCAAAAACCCTAAGGATGTAAGCTTTCCACTAAACCCTAATTAATGGAAACTAGTTAATCAATCTTAAATTAATAGGTTACTTTGCTAACCTTAATTTGACATTTGGCACACATATGCATACAATGAGTGTCAAGTGATACCATAAGATTTACTTTTACATAACATTTGACATGTCCCAAAATACATAATGATACACACACACATTCAGATTATGATACAAATAAAAAACTAGACAATAAGGTTTAAATCACTATATTAGATTTAACCTTCTCTTACAGTTTGCACATAGGGTCAATTACTAATTCTTTGATTAATTCCATGGTTAATTATCCTGAACACTCAATTCAAATATTAGTAGTTTGATAACATCACATTCATATATTTAAACCAAATTGGCATAATCACATTGATCTAACCATTAAAACTTCTATTTAAATAACTTTTCTCATTTCTACACACATAGTTAATAATCACTAATCTCATAATTGAATCATCATAACATATTCATTAATTTGAAATGAAATACTAAAATAATTATCATAATGCAAACGTATACCCAAAATATCATAACATCACGAGTAAAGAATACTAAACTATCAAAATACATATATCCTAATCATCAAGGTGCCATAATTAACATTGTTGGGACTCAAAATTGAAGCCCTAATTTTGAGTACCATTCAAAAAACTAAGCCCTATAAGTGCTTTTTGATGCATGTGTACTTGACTGTCCTTTTGAGGCCTAAGAGGTGTTTAATGTTTCTAACACCTTGCATTCAATATATCCACTCATCCTATGAAGAAAAATTTCCATTTTGACTCATTCCATGAAGTTTCATTTTGAGCAATTTCCAAATCTGCACTTTTGCCTATGTCAAACAATGACAGGAGGCCTTGTTTGCATTCGAATATCTCGCACCTAGTTATGTTTCATAACTCACCACTTTGAGAGTGTTTATTATCCATATTAGAGAGCCTATGTTTTAGATTTTAAGTCATTTCATATGTTTTGACTAGGTTTTGAATCCCTCAAAGTTAGTCATTTAGTGTTGTTGTGCTGATCTAAATTGTTCAAAATTCTGGGAGGCCTTGTTTGACTTGTTATAATTTTGACCCAGTTGACCAAAATGAGAAAATTCCTTTTGCATTGCATTCTAGAGGTCAAAGATTTTCTAATTTTCAATTTTGAGCTTATGATGAATCTATTTGATCAATTTTTGAATGCGATTCCATATGCAATTTATAACTTTTTACTAGTGTCCTAAAGTTTAGATTGGTTAGTACCCCTGTTTGGGATGTCATAACTCAAAATCTAGGATAGGTGAGATCAAATGGATTGTACTGTTGAGTTCTACTTTGAGAACTCTTTAAGTTCTCTAGTTTGCAAGTCTTGACAAGTTCATTTGCACACTTTTCCAAGTCTATTCTGTTTGCCAGAAAATGCTTTTCTGCTAGTGTTTCTAGTCTGCAAATTTGAGTAGACCACTTTGACCGTTATCCAAATGCATCTAGTTATTTTTCATGAGCCCTAATTATAGATTTATATTGTGCTCATGACAGTGAACCAATGCCCTAGTTTTTATTTTCCCAAGTGTCAGTTTGACCTATTTTTGAAGCCAAAACCAAACACATTTTATGGTTTTTTGACACGTTTTGTTCTAGGTAGTTCTAAGAAGGCAACTTTGGAAGTCAATATCTTTGGAATGAGAATTCATCATGAGAAGAAATTTGACAAGGTAAGAGAATGCAGAATAGAGAATTAGTATGTTTGATTTCAGAGTCCGATAAGGTGTTTTTATTAGTTTTTAAAGCCAGTCAGTGAACCACTTGGCACAAAGTTAACAATT
Source organism: Cupressus sempervirens (assembly GCA_028749045.1). Classification (NCBI taxonomy): domain Eukaryota; kingdom Viridiplantae; phylum Streptophyta; class Pinopsida; order Cupressales; family Cupressaceae; genus Cupressus; species Cupressus sempervirens. Next base: position 593,047,313 of record CM053785.1, on the reverse strand, counting down.
TGCAGAAAAAGGTGAAAATGAGTTTTGAAGTTTTGTTTAGTGGTCAAGCTTGATTCCAATTAGTATGGCATGTTCAATAGGTTAGTTTGAGAAATCAAGTGTTTGAAAATGGAAATTGTTTTAGCCGGACCCACTTTAGGGCCCGACTATTTTCACCAGATTAACAAGGCATCATGGTTGTTTTTCAAGATGTGTACACATGATTAGTGGAGTTAAATATACATATTTTATTTCTCATGCATAGTGTATGAGGGAAATTAGTTAAAGTTTTCACATTGCTTTGTGCAAAATGAGGGTGATTTTATTAGAAATTTAGCAAGGAACATACAAAAATGTATAGAAAAAATGTGATCTTGACATTGGGAAGATGGTTTCCCCAAAGAAGGATTTGATAATTTGGAGCTTGAAAGTTTTCAGTTTGTGGCAAGAGAGATTTGAGTTTTATGCATACTTGGTCATCTGAGAGTTGTCAAGATAGAGGGTTTGGTCACATCAAGAATGTTTTGTAGCCTGTAACATGTTTTTGAATAAATGGATCATAACTCTGTTGGGTTTGCTGCATGTCCTATTATAAAATTAAATGAATCCTAAGATCGAGCATTATCAATTTCTCCAATCCGTTAAACTAGTCAAAAAGTGACACTTCAGTAGTTTAAAGAACCTCAAGGTATGGAATGGCTCCATTTTCCAACATTGGAAACTTCTTTAGTCCACATAAATCTTCAATTAGCAAGAACCTAATTCCATGAAAAGCCCTTGACATTCCAAAACTCTTTGTTATATTTCTACATTTCTTGTTAGAACCCAACTAAAACTCACTAAATGTCGCATAATCTAGAGTTCAACATAACTATTTCATTTGTAATGTAGTAGCTTGAGCTCACTGAGATTTATGAATATGTATAAAATACTTGTAATAGAAATTTTTTATAGCTGCAGTGTTTCAAGAGCTCTCCCTTTTTCCAATTGATCCATTGGAAGGGCATGCACATTTTCTCTCAGTCTTGAGACTTGACATTGTTCCCATTAGAATTATCATTAATGAGATGACACATCTTCCTTACCTTTTCCAAATGTCTCCCTCCTATACTTTGTAATGGTGATTGCATTTGATGTCATATGTTAAATTCTTGCAGCAGGGTTTTATCACTGACATCCTCTAGCTTCAAATCTTCATATTTGTGGATAGAGAAGTGGAAGAAGTGAGGTCTCAAAATTCTAAAAGAATGAAGATTATCATGCTATGGATGTTACCAAACATCATTTCCCTTTGACTTTAGGAACCTAGAAAGGTTGCATCATTTAGATTTGTGTTATTGCAAAATGTTGTGGAAGCTATCGAACTGGGCTATCGAACACGTCGAGCAGAGGGCCCATTTTTAAATAGAAAGAATCACATTTCGAGATGTCTTGTTTATTCCAAGTGTCAAAAGGGAAAGATAAAAGGCATGGTTTTAGAGGTGCTATGGGTGTTGTGTGTAGATTGTATTACTTTCATGTGTTCAAAGCAAACCTCCATAATGCATAGGTTCCAAGAGACCCATACACCAAAAGTGGCTCTTTGGATAAGATCTTCATCACTCATTTTGTAGACAATGGAGCATGTCATAGGAGTCTTGAAAATATGGGAAGTTAACGAATGATTGAAGAATTCAGTGTTTCCTTCCTAAAGTGCATACACAGAGGTCCACGTGGCGAGGGTCTGCATAATGGTTTCAAGTGATATCTATGGCATTGAAATACCCAAGTCTTCCCTTGTTTCCAGTGTCTTTTGCATGAATCTATAGGTTGAGGGTGTCTCTATCATGCAGTCTTTGGAATTTGAATGCCAACGCCTAGTGGATGCTCTCCACCATTGCTGTTTCCATCCTTGCTAGTGCCCAACATATTGACATATACTAATTGAATGGCTGAATTGGAAGTGAAATAAGTGTGGGTTGTTTGTTTTAGTCTAATAGAAATATTCCACATTCACAGGGGTGGGAGACATTTTAATTTTTTAATACCTCTCATTACTAGCTTAAGTTGTCTTTAAAGCATGGACTCTTATAAGACACAAGGCAAGTCCATGGAGGGCCCACTTGGCTATCTCAACACATAAAAAAAGTTTGAACTTACATGCTAGCATAAAAAATGATGTGGCATAATGATGTGGAATCTGAAAATGAACAAAAAATCAACATGTGGCAGAGGACTTCAGGTGTAGTGCAGATTTTGAGGTGCTAATGTGGCATGATGGGACATGTGTTGCAAAGGCACATCCCTACTTGCATAGTCAGCAATTGTTGACTGTACATGCATGAATGCACCTAGTTGACACATGGTAGTAGGCCTTGAGTCAGTGGTGACATGGTGGATCTAGTTGGTGGATGATGTGGTGCTGACAGAGCAGTTGGACAAAAAATGAGAAGCTACCACATGGCAGTAATTGGTGGACCAATCGAAGGGTGCCACATGGCACCTGGTGGTAGATGCTGACCAATGGCGTGCTGCCATGTTGCAAAAAAGTCAAATATGTTTTTTTATTCATAGGTGAGGGAAAATAATTTTTTTTAAAAAAAAGTTATATTTTAAAATATTTTTCTCAAAAATCCTGTGCCTAGATCTTAAATTCAAAAGGAGATATAATGTAAAGTTTTCACTTTAGAAATTTTAAATTTTTGAAAAATGAAATTCAGACATGTGAGGCCTTGCTAGGGGGAATGTTTTTCAAAATGGGATTCTAGGTCTTTCCAGTAAGCAAATATAGCAATATTATATATTTTCAAAACTGGGAGAGAATGACCTTTCCAATTCTAGAGTTTTTTTTTTTGCACAGGAAGCCATTTGCTTAGGTTATGCAAGGTTTTGTTCTAGATTCTTAGTTTGCAACCGCATTTTGGTATTGAAGGTCAAATGTGATTTCTAGCAAGGTGATAAACTGAGTGAATGTAAAATGTAGTAAAATATAGTTAGGGTCGAGTTTGGTCACCTTCAAGTTAGTTGAATCAAGATATTATTAGCATTTCATGATGCATTTTAGATATTTGAGCAACACAAGGGTTTTAATCATTCATAAGAGATATTTCCAAGTTTGTTACAAGATAATGATGAAAACCATATCAGATTTCATGGGTAGAAAGAGGAGAGATGTTTTACAACTACATATAATGATGATTCAAGTGGATACATGTCACTTCCAGATCAGATCTAGGATTTCATTCTTCTCCTATATCTTTCTCTTTCTGATTCATTGTAAGGGTTGGTTCTAGTTTTTGAGAAGCTTTCTCACTGTTGTGATACCATGTATGTTCCAATCTTGAGTTTTCTCAGATTTGTGAGACCAGGGTTCTAGTTTTGATGTGTTTTCATCACTGTGATACCACATTCTTTAGCATATTTCTCTTGTATGAACAACAATAGTTAAGATAATATAGCTAGTTCTAATCTATTTAGTGATTTTATGAGTTGTTTTACATGCATCTAAATGTATAATTTCAAGGAAATGAAGACAAATGAGTAGGAATCTCTTAGTTCCATTCTGATTCTCATCTCCTATCTCTATAATCTGTAATCTTTGTGGTTTAGGGACAAAGAACTAAGACCCATTTACATCCCCTTAAGGTTGTATGTTTGGTATTTTTTTTGTTGGAACAAAGGGCCAAGTAAATGCTTGATGTATTTGAAAGGGTTGCTAGTTATTTTGAGAAGTATATTTCATGAGAAAAAGGTCATAATGAACACCGATGTCTAATTCACAAAGTGATAAGATAAATCTGATATCTAGATGTATGGAATATGTCACTGGTATCATAGATGTGTGTTTAATTTGTGGAATTGCCCAATAGACAAGGCACTGATCAGCTATAGGATCAACTTGAACTAACTACTGCATATTTGGGGATTCACTGAAATCAACATCATTAGTCAAATATTTTTCCCTTTAATGTTGAAGAACTTAAAAGGATGCCCTCACTTAGCTTAGCAACTTCTTTGGCCATGTTATAAGCTATCCCATGTCTGAGATATGTGTACAAGTGTTAGAAGATTAAGATTTTTATCTTCTTCATTAGATTCATGTGTATATTTTAGCACTGGTACCATATAAGTGAATTTGAGGTCAACCCACCTAGGTTTTGCAGAGCCTAAAGTAGAAAAAGGGTCTAGGCTTATAGTTGGCCTAGTGTCTGAAAGGGTATGTTGAAGATGGGAAATATCTGCCCCTAGATGTATCTTGTTCTCATCGGGGTAATTTGAAACTGTGTTGTTTTAAAACACCAGCAAACATCATCATCACAAGATGAAATACCTCATACTATCAAATCAGTGTTTAAACAATAAAAAAATGTAGTAAGTCTTGAATCAAGGGGTATCAGACACCTAAATCATAAAAATGTTAATTCATATCCATAATCATAATCATTATACAAAAGATAGCCCTTAATGATTATTCATATCCAACATGACTCCTACATCATCCTTGGTGAATTTTTTAGCAACTCCAGATGTCTATAGGAATGCCATTGCAAGAAGCTAGACTATGTCATTTTACAAAGGTGGTTCTAGGTTGCTAAAAACCCTTAAGAAGGATCATATGTCCCCATGAGTTCATGACATAATAGTTTTTCTACATAGGGTATGTTTCTCTCTAGATGTGAGTCTTTTTGAAGATTGGATGTGTTTCTATATTCAGATAGTGTTGGAAGGGTCACAATTTTTGGACTGGGCCGAGTTAATTGCTAGCTCTTTTAGAAATCAGCTCAAATGGAATTTGAAATTGAAGAAATATTTTCATATGTCCTACTATTTGATGTACATATTAGTTGGTACCCAAGATTTACAACATTTACCTCATGAACCCTAGACCAAACGTATCACTATGTACAATTATTACCCTATGTTGCATAAAGACAAAGCCATGGAAATTTTTAGGAAAGTCCATGATATTTTCTCTGGGAAACTATGTTTTTAGATGAAGGGTCCTCCTCATCATAGGTTCTCTCAAGAGTCTCAAAGACTTGTTCAATTCTATGGGATCATATACATTCAATATTCTAAGTTTATTTATTTAAGGATAGGAGGCTTCAATGATGAACTCATATGACTCCCAAGATATTCTTTTTATTGTTTTATCTTAGCAGAAGTGTCTCGACAACTAGCTACTATCATAAATAAGTTTTCCACTAAAGAGGCCTCATACGTTATCTTCCTGCTTAAATTAGGTAAGTTAACTTGTAGAAGTACGAAAGATGCCATTTATATGAGCTTAGACTTAGTTAACTTGTATTTTGGCTTCTATCATGATAGGTGTGATTTTGATAGTAAGGGGATATTTCATAGCTTGTTCAGAACCAATACAAAGTTTGTGCCTGCACATAATGTTGATAAATTTTGGGAAGATTGTATAGATAAATTGGAAGTTTGGGAAAGAGAGTCCTCCAAATGTACTATTTCCCTAATTAAGCTATATCAACTAAATATAGATGAGTACATCTCAGGTGTTCAATAAAATATGTTAGATCTCCTTGACACTTAAGCAACTGTGTGCCTAGTTTCCAAACACATTGTCATAAATTGGGATTATGAAGAGGAAGATAACATCCTTGAAAGGATAGGAGCTACCTTTAAAAGAACAAATCCCCAGATAAAAATGACAAAGAACAAGCATGTTCCTAAATGTTCTAATGCTACCCTTAAATATGTAGGTTGAAGAAGATCTTCAAGAGCTAGAAGTGTAAAGGGTACTAATACTTCCTCAGTACATAAAACTCATTCCAAGAGAAAAGCTGAAATCTCAACACCAATAGGACCTAATGAAGCTATTTAGGTCAATAATGAACCTGACAAAGAACATTTTGGTAATCTCAAGGGCAACTGCCAATGAGATTAGATGACATTGGTCACATCTCCTTAGAGGATCAAAGTTATGAATACCCCAACCAAGAGAAATGAACCTTAGAAAGTTGCCGCTTCCTCCCAAAATTGGTTAGTTGCTTCACTGAATAAAAATATAAGTTTGGTACATGTTTTTTTTTGAGAGATAATATCATGAGAAAGCACACTACCAAGACTTCAAAACCTAAGAGAACTAAGATCACAACTAGGATAGTGTTTGACAACATGATAGGTAAAATTATAGTAGAAGTAGCTACATATAACCATAAGGGAGGTATTGATGAACTTGATCTGAGTAACTTTGAAAATACCTACATAGACATGGGAGTGATTAGTCATGAAACTAAAGAGCATTGGGTGGAAGTATCAATGAAACAATTTTTTTTGCAATCTCAAAATGATGGAATTGAGAAGAAAAAATTGAAAGTAGAGATATGTGTGATGGCTAAGTATATAAGTTCATTGAAAGGATAGAGTTCAACATCTAATGATTAATCATGACTCACATTTGATCCCAATGCACCTAAGAATCAATAATTGATGGATGATTTGAGAAACGGAAAAGTTATGACTATCATTATCTATAAGTGAAGTGATCAAGTGGTAAGCTTAGTTCCTAAGCACATGAGATATTTACATAAAATTTTCACTCTAGCTAAGGTTGTGCTTAATGAGTCTCACCTTCAAGTTACATTTTGGAAATTAGAGGTTGAATGATTATCGACCATGGTCACTCAGTTGGTGGAGGTGGAGGATTATGGTTCAAAAAAGTTCCTAGAAGAGAATCCATTGAAACATGTTGATGCGAGGTTGATTCATGTGCTACAGAAAAATGTAGCTTGGAGAGTGTCAAATTATGTTTCAGCCATTTCTCCCATGCAATCCTTTGAGAAAGAGTCCAAAGCTTCCCTTGAGAGTGTGAACAAACAATTTTAGATAATTAGTTCAGCTCATTCTACCCCATTCAAGGAAGGTGGCCCTACTACTGAGATATTGATTAAACAGTATGAAGGACACTTTAAACTTGATTAAAAATACCATAGATCTTACTACCTCTAATCTTAGCAAGGTAGGAAAAGTTGAAGCAATGATAGATGTGTAATCAAAAACTTCTTGAATACTTTGACATTGTCACTAAGATGAAATAGGATAAAGACACATGGAAGAACTGGGTCAAGAGCATAAAGAGTCTAAATATAGCTGAAATGTCCAAGTTCATTAGCACATTCAAGGGATGGAAACTAGCACAAGGACCAATCAATTTAAAGGATGATGAGGATGAAGATGAGTAACTCAAACAACAAGAGGATAATTAGCTATAAATTTTTATTAATTTATGTTTTTGAGATAAACTTTTAGTAGTTAGTTTTTGGGTCTGTGTACCCATGGCTAGTTATTCAACTACTTTCTTACACTATAAAGAATTGAGCTTTAATGAAGATTCTCAGACATAGCTTTATTTATGCATGAAACTTAGTAGTAAGGGTTGGTAGTTTTTGATTGATATCAAAACTGAAGACTTTAGTTTAGTTTCTTTTGTTTTAAAAATTCCTTTAAACATTTTGAATCATTAGTAACACATAAACATGGAATAATTTTTGGATGAATGAAGGTTCCATAAACCATTCAAAGACTTTGTGCTTTGAGTTATTATTGGTTGGTTTATTTTTGAATCAATTTTGAATTTTGGAGCTTTTCTCTATTACTAGATACAAATGCAATGCAAATTTTGAATGTTTATTTGCTTTATTTTTGTTCCTCTTGAATGCATGCACTAATGGAAAAACTATGTATTTCCAATGTTATATGTATGGTTTGTAGTATTTTATTCATTTTTATCAAATCTTTTCCCCATCTAAGAATAGATGGGATCCCTTATTTCTTTGTGGTTAAAAGTAATTCATATTAGAGAGTGTTTTTGTTGAATATCTAATAAGGGAGCTAGACCTTAGTAAAATTTAGAGAAGAATTAAAGAGCAATAATTCTTCAACTATTGGAAAGTTATGCTTTTCTTGAGAGATTGGGCTTAAAGAATTTTAATTGTTTATTTTATTAAAGAGACAAATCCATTTACAAACATATTTTTGGTGACTCTACTAGGGAGTCGAGTAGAGAAGATCTAGTGTTTCATTAAAATTGAAGTAGATATCATGCTCCAACATGGTACTTGCACATTATGATATTTTCCCTTTCTACAACCCAAAATTTTCTTTATAATACCCAGGAAGATATCATATCTAATTTGAATGTAGTAGCTTGGAGAGAAAGAGTAAGTAATCAATAATACTTGCAAGTTGCTAGAATCCTAGAGAGGGAAGACAAAATTGATGAATGACTTAGAGGGGTCCCTATAGTTCAAGAAGCTATTGTGGTAAATAAATTATCCCAAGAACTAGCAAGAAATTGAATAGGAAAGATTGAGAAAGCTGGATGAGAGAAGATACATAAGGACAAACAAGGATAGGGGTTTAACAAATGATGACTTCAAAGATTTGAGATTGATCGATTTCAAACTTGATCATACTCTTAGAAGGAAAAATAAAATTTAGTCAATTAGTAGACCTACATCTCCACCACCTTCACTACAACCTTCCATTATTTTACAAGCTCTTTTAATCCCTAGTACTATAACTCTTGACTTTGTAAATATTCAACCTTTGAATACCGTCAATCCAAATGTGGCCTTTTGGGGTTAGCAAAATGGACCTCTTTGCCTCTAAGAAAACCTTGGAGCCATGCCAAAGGGGGCTATGGATTTCTTACCTAAATTTAATGGAGATGACAAAACCCTAGCTGAAGATCATCTAAGTTCTTTCAAAGCAGCATGCAAAATTGTTGATTTTCCTACTAAAGATGTTGTGGTTTGACTCTTTGTTTATACTTTTATTGATTCAATAGTCGATTGGTTTAATCATCTCCCACATAGCTCCATAACAAAGTGGGATACCATGAATTATGCATTTGAAGCCCATTTCAAAATGCCTAGTGATGGAAATTCCCTTCTTATTCAATTGGCACAACTTAGAAAAGAAATGCATAAACCTATGAGGGATTTCATAGCTAAATACAAGAAACGTTTAGAAATAATCCCTGTAGCCTCAAGGCCCAATGCTAAGAATACAAAGGAATCTTCCTAGGTGCAATGCCCCCTAATATTTCTTTTCAAATGAGGAGAAATGCACCTATTAATTTAGCTACTACTCAAAGATTAGCCCTTGAATTAGAGGATGATTTGATAATTGTAGGGAAGTGGAGGAAAGGTGTCCAAACTTCTGGTTCTCAAGTCTCTACAAACACAAATCCTATGGTTCAAAGGTTATTCAATGATGTTATCACCTAAAAGAGACAATAGGGTAGACCTAATGTTTATTTGAACCAATACCAAAATCAATCCAAGCGAAATAACTTCCCTACACAACAAACTAGAGGTGCTTACCAGTTGCTTGGCTCACAAAATAAGTTATAAATAGAATCCACTCCTGGAAAGGGGATGATGTTCTCTTTTCACCTTATACCATAGATCATGATCATGAGACATACACTAAATGGTTGAGATATATTCAAATGAAAGAAACCGAAGGTCAGCATGGGATTATTATTGAAGAAGAATCTGGTCAATCTGATGCAATTACCTCAACATCTTTCTTTCTAGAATATGAGTGTGATTATGAATAAATGGATATCTTATTAGACACAAATGATCCATCCTATTATGTATTAATAAGAAGTCAAAGAACTCCAAAGTTCACTCTCAGAGAAATTTCAAGTTCAAAAGATACAAATATGAAAGACTCATCTCAATCTAATAAAGACACCCCTAAAGGTACTGAAAATACCCTTTCCAAAAAGAATGTTGTAAATTCAAATTATTTTTCTTCCTTTGATATAGTTCAATTTTGTAAATCTTCTTTTGTTACTATATCTACTACTAATTATTTAAAATCTAATCCCAAGGAATTAGATAGATTGGTCAAATTCATTAAAGGTGAACCTTGTAATAATTCCAAACTGATAGGAGAAACTTTTGATTTTGTTGAACCTCCCACTCCAACTCTTCGGCATACCTTAAAGAAAACTATAGATGAAGAAATTTCAATGGTTATTTAAGTAGATAAACAAGATAAGAAGACCAATCCATTTTACATCTCATTGTTACTAAATGGACAAAAAATCATCAAATGTATTATTAATTTTGGCAGTTATGGAAAAATTATGCCATCTTCAGTTGCCAAATATTCAGTAATAACTCTTACCAAGAATGTTAAGAAATGTTATTCTATGGATGGTAAGTAGGTCCCTCTCATAGGATAGGTGAAAGATGTAGAAGCAGTGTTGGTGGCATATTCTGACAAAAGGATGAAGTTTACTAACCATTTTGATAGTTGAGATACCAACAAGCTATGAAATGTTAGTTGAATTTTTTTGTAAAGACATGGTGTGGGAGAGATCAAAATAGACTAGTCCAAAGCGATAAATTTGATTGGTGATAAGAAGGTTCGACTGGCCCCTAAAGTGAAGATAAATATATGATATTGTCTTTAGATGATCCCAAGTCTCATATTTTGTGCGAAGAGTGTCAGTTTGGAAAATACTTCATATGATCTAATGAAGAAATATGCCCTCCAAAAGAAGAAGAAATGTGGAATATGGAGTTTGATGGGAGTTGTTCTAGTTCTAGTTCATGAGCTAGAGTTATACCAATTTCTCCAAAAGGAGACATGCCTACATATTCATTCAAATGAGACTTTCCTAACACCAATAATACCTTTGAATATGAAGCTTTTCTTTTGGGATTACATGAAGCAAAATTGAAGGGGATAAAGTTGCTCATGGTAAGAGGATATGCTGAGCTGATTGCAAAAAAGTATGAGGTCTCTATACTATGAAGAATGATAGGCTAAAGCAATACCAAAATCTGGTATGGGACAACATCAAGTTTCTTGAGGCATTTAATATCAAAGCAATCCTAAGAAGTGAGAATTCTCAAGCAAACTCTTTAGCTGTATCGAGCTCATTACTTCTTCCAAATCTAAAATTTGATAAAAATAAGTACCAAATTGAGATGATTTATCATCCTAGTGTACTTGATCACTAGCAGGTCTTTGATAATGACAAAAGGATTGAACAATTCATGGCCTTCATGGGGTGCTTCCCTAATTCTTATTTTGAAGGCTCTTCACAAATACTAAATGAGGATCATTTGGAACCCAATGAAGAATAAGAGATAGTTCAGCTAAAAGGAAATAAAATCTATCATGGTTTGGTTTCCCTTGAGAATATGTTCTTTCGGAAGAATGAAGGTCTTATAATAAATAGAGATCTTGATCCTAGAATAAATAAGGAATATGATAAGATTAATTTAGGAAGTGAGGATGACTCAAAATTTATCTCTATTGGGAGGACATGTTCCCTAGAGGAAAGAGATAAACTGAAATAATTATTGACAAACTTTAAGGATGTTTTCACATGGAGTTATGATGATTTAAATTTTTTTAGAAATGGAGAATACTGACACCATATTCTGTTGAAGTAGGATGCTACTCCTTATAGACATAAATTGAGAAACTACAATTCTAAAGTGTCTGAAGCCATCCTAAGAGAAGTTGAAAAGATGTTGAAAGCCCAAATTATTTACCCCATTCACCACTCTACTTGGGTAGCTAACATAGTACTAGTGTGGAAGAAGAATGGAGAAATTAGGATCTATGTAGATTTTTGCAATCTAAATTAGAATAGTCTTAAAGTTAATTATGCCCTCCACATGATGGAACATTTTCTTCAAGAAGTGGCTACCACTAAGATGATGTCAATGCTAGATGGTTTTTTAGGTTATAACTAGATTAGTGTAGCTGAGCAAGATCAACACAAAAATGCTTTCATAACCCCATGGGGCACTTTCACCTATAATAGAATACCCTTTGGTCTCATTAATGCTAATGCTACTTTTCAATGGGCCATGAATTCTTCTTTCAAATATCTGAAGGACAAAATCATTGTAATTTACCTTGATGATTTGACTGTGTTTTCTTTAAAAAAATGATCTAGAAAGAAAAAAGGCTATTCAAGAGTTGATTCTTCTAGTTAAAAGGAGTCATGTGAAGCCCTTTTTTAGAAAAAATAATTTTCTTCAAGGCTTTGTGCCAAATTTTGTTGAACTTACCTAAGACATAATAAAAATGATGAGAAAGAGAGGGAACTATTCAAATGGATTGGATATGGGAAGAAAGTATTTGAGGTAATTAAGAGATCCATTACACTCACTGTTGCATTGGTGACTCTAGATTTTAAGATAAGATTCATTATTGATTGCTATGCTTCTGAACACACAATATTAGGTATCCGTACATAGAAGAATAATTAGGGTACATAGCCACCTATTGCATTTATGAGTGTGCCCTTAAAAAAGCATGAATTAAAATACCCCCTCATTGAAAAGAAATCTTTTTCCATGTTAAAAGTAGCAAAAAAATTTAGGTACTATATATTACATTCACACTCTATTGTTTATGTTCCTGACGTTGTTGTTAAGAGTATTTTGATTCTAAAAGATGTGGGGTTGAATAAAAGGGCTGCGTGGGTAGCCAAGTTGTAAGAATATGATATTGATATAAAGCCAACAAAGTTAGTAAGGGGGAAAGGTTTATGTAAGTTGATTTCTAAAAGCACTACCATTTCACCAAAAGAAGAACAACCACAAGTGTTATTGGTAAGACTCACTGATCCATGGTTTTCCTAGGTGGCTTATTATTTGACTTATGGAGATTACCCATAGGGTATGATGCCCAAAGAGAAAAGAGATTTGAAACTGAAGGATGAAAACTATGTAATAGCTCAAGGTATTTTGTCTAAAAGAGGTTTGAGTGGAGCATATTGAAGATGTGTAGATACAATTCAATAGAAGAAGTTACTTAAGACTTTCCATGATGAGGTATGTGGATGTCATTTCTCTTCCTCTGTCACTCCTTCTAAAATACTCAGAAATTGCTTCTATTGGCCTAAGATGTTTCAAGGTGATTATATGTCTGTTAAAGATTGTGAAAAATGTAAACTTTTCATGGGTAAACCTCAACTAGCTACATTGCCCCTTACACTAGTGATTATTGATGAACCTTTTAAATAGAGGGGAATTAATTTTATTGGACCTATAAATATGACTTCAAGTGCATGCAACCAATTATTTCACCAAATGGGTTGAAGCCATTCCTACCAAAAAATAAATACTCAAGTAACTTGCAAGGTCCTTACAAGTCATATCTTGGTAAGATTTGGTGTACCTATAAAAATTGTTGTTGATAATGCCACATATTTCTCTTCTAGAGAAATGAGTATGTTTTTCTATGAACATGGTGTAATACCCCAAAATTGGCTCATTGCCATGACAACCAATTCTTGTCTATTTTGATCAACCCTAAAGTCCTATTTCACTAGGCAATTCTCATTCTGATTCTTGCTACTTGACTTAATTGTTAGATGTAATCTGCATTAATCATACTATTTATTTAGTTCCTAAAGTATAGACTCAAATTAGCTACATTAAACCTATTGATTAGATTTAATTTAATTATAAGTGTTTATACTTTAATTAAATTTAATTATCTCTTTAAGCTAATATACCAGGGAATTAAATGTATTTAATTAAATAATGCTCTCATTTTAATTATTGAATTGATTATTCAATTAATTGAAATATGCATTTATGAGGTCATATCTCATTTTTATTAAATTAAGTAACCTTCCAATTTCTTCTCTTCACTTTAGGAATGAGAATTCCAAGTGATCTATCTCTCAAATTGGAATTGGCTTAATCCACTTATTCTCACACTTAGGTCAATTTCAGTTAACTTTTCATTACACTTAGGATCGGAGTTAGTTAACCTCACCTGTACTAGGAATCTTCCATCTTGACTGAATCTTAGCATCAATCCTGACCATTGATCTGAGTTGATCTCAACCATTGATTGATTAGAAATTCTAATTAAGAGGCTTCTAATTTCTCATTATAGGGGGTTGGAATTTGAATTGCATCAAATTTCTACCAAAATACTTGCTTATTATGCCCATATTTTCATATCTCTCTTACTTTTTAGCATTTTAAATATCATTTAGCTTTATATAATGCATATATAGATTAAATGTCTTTTCTTATTCCTAGATTAAATTGCATTTCTCATCAAGATTAATTGCATTTTCATTTAGCTACATATAATCCTCCATACTAAATGGTCTAGTTGCTCACATCTTGGTTTGAAAGAAAGTGAAAAATCCTCTAGTTAGAAGGCAACAGGTTTCTCTATTGGACTTCTTGGATGAACAATTCAATGTTCATTCTGGGATGATCTCTTAGGTAAAGACTATGTTGAAGTGTGTGTGAGAATCTGTTGCCCACAATTCACATGTACACATGGGACCACTTTGGCATATATTTCAAACTATTTCCCCCAAGGAAAAACTCGGTGTCAATCATGAAGAAGTTGGTAAGTGATAATGGTAAGGATTGTCATAAGAAATTGTATGAGGCACTTTGGGAAGACATGATTTCTCATAAGAGGGAAACATGTATGTCTCTATTTGAGGTAGTTTATGTGATTGATTCACAACTTTCTTTACTCCTAAACCTTTTAGCTTCAAAATTACAAACAAAAATAGAAGATTCTTTTTTTCAAACATCTCTGGCAAAAAGGACTATGTACCTAAAAAAACTTGAGGAGGAAAGGAATAAAATGGTAGATAGAATAACAGAACATTAGATGAGAGTGAAGAAATTTTTTGACAGGAATATGAGGCCCATAAAGTTCATGCTAGGTGATGAAGTTCTCTTGTGGGATAAGAGAAATGAGAAGAAAGGAAGTCACAACAAGTTTGAGTCCCCATGGAAAGGTCCTTTCAGATTACATGAAGTATTTGGACCTGATGCTATAAAATTGTCTTATTTGGATGGTGAAATCTTGAAATATACCTACAATGGGCATGATTTGAATTTTTTTAAACTTTTTAAGGTTTTTCCTTTTCTTTGTACATATTTATCTTAAGTTCCTATTTTTGAGTTCTTGTTTTTTGTTTTTGTTGTTGTTTCCTTGCTTTAGGTCTGCGTACCCAAGTTTATGAGTTCTCTAGTTTTCATTTGAAAACTAGTCCCAAGATAGAGCCCATGTTAGGGATTTTTTAGAGTCACCATTTATTTTGATATATATATATATATATATATATATATGATTTGTTCCTACTTGAATTATTTATTTTTGAACCATTAGTTTTGCCTCTTTTCGATCTTTTAAATTGAGATGAAATAAAAAAAATTCAGTAGCTCATTTATAGACCTTATCCTAAGAGTACTTTTCTCTCTTTACCTATTGTTGAACACGTTTGACCCATGAAACCTCAATGCCAATTATATCAATGTTATCAAGCCAAGAGGTTACAATTTTCTTTAAGTAATATTGAACCACTTTGTAATAGTCTCGAATGGTACAAAGTGTGTGCCAAAAAGTATCACACTTCTATAAACCATTATTCTCAAGAGAACCCATGGAAGAGGGAGTCTCAAGAGCTGGCTTATAGCTCTCTATCTATGATGTGCAAAGGCCATGAGATGGTGGCTCTCAAATGAAACAAACTATGCAACCCTTGCAAGGTGCATCATAGAACAAGAGATTCAAAGAGTAGAGACAAGAGTGTCAATATCCAATAATCTAGAATAAAATGCAATGCAAATGCAAGCTATTCTAAATGAAATGCAAGCTAACAAAGAGAACTAAGCTAAAGCATGAACAAAAATAAGATAAAAAGTATTCCATAATGCAAGTAGAATGAGAGCTAAGCTAAAATTAAAAAATGCAAGAATGCTCCAAGTCTCAAAAATCACCAAGAAAACCTGCAACATAACAATAGCATGAGAGACTAAGATTTTTTGAATGATGAGAGAGCCCTCCCTTTTAAAGAAAAATAGATGGTAGAGATTAAGAGGCAAGTTGAATGTAATCAAGGGTGGAGTTTAAAAGTGAGAGTGATCCATGTGCACAAGCATCTCAACCAATCACAATTAATGGTTCACTTTTGAGAGGGTTTGAAACGAATGGAAGAGAATTAAAGTTATTTTAAAAATATAAGATTCCTCTCACATAGGAAATTGTACATTCATGTGTAGACAAAAATGCCTTTCCTTTTATTGCTAAAATAGGAATAATGCTTTATGTGTGCACACTTAGGATAAGTGGGAAGTGGGGAATTTTATTTAATTAAAAGGGGGACACATTCTTTTAATTAAATATGAACTTAGGAAAAAGTGGTCAAACTATAGGTTAAGATCAAATAAATTGATTTTTGGAGATTTGATCGAAGATAACCAATGGATAAATTAAACAAAAATGCTAGAAAGGGAGCTCATACCATTTTTGGGTGATTATACAAAGGATTCTTGAACCTCTTTGTACCCCTTGTACCTAGTTCAATAGTTCGACCATTCCTTCAGTTCAACTTTTTTATGATTCTCACATGACATTTTTTGGTGGGTCCTAGCTGGATGCAATGTGAAGTTCATGGAGAAGTTACATTATAGTTGGATGGCATTCTGGAACCAGCACACTCATGTGCAATCTAATCATTTATGAAAAGATGATGGATGGCTAATATTTTGAGATGGGGTAATTGTTAATAGTCATGCAAAGATATTGATTTGTGGATTAAAAGTAAGGTTTGGAGCATGTGAAAGACAATAGCATTTGGGTTGCTTACTTGGTAATTAATGCTAGATGCCATAATAGTTCCATCTCCCTTTCTCATACCATGTAAGGATTTATTGTTCTCATTTCATAATTAATGCCTTGTCCTTGTCTCAAAGTTTATATGAAGTAAATCATTACCTACAAAAAAAGATGTATAAGTTTCATCAGATAATTTAAATGCTAGCTGCAGGAGTTGGGAAATAGAATCAACTTTCATAAGTTGCCATATTTTTTGTTCACTAGGCAAATTTCATATTTTCTATTCCTAAATTTCATCTTTTGATAAATAGGGTAGTAATTGCATCTTTTATTTTCCAGAAAGTGAGTTTCTTAGTCATGAGGTCCACTTTGCATATGTTTGGGAATAGTCGTAGTCTGTATAGTAAGTTACCTATCACATCAGATACAAACCTCCTAGGGGTTAATTTAGAGGGAATAATAGAGAGGCTATGTGAAAGGCTTTCATAATCCTTTTCCACTAAAATCTTGGATTGTAATTTTCTTATGGCCTCTACTTTCCCACCTACCTATCCTTGCCCAAAATTGATCCAAAAATTTATCCAAATATATGGCGTACCCAACAATAATATTTTGAAAAGAGATGAAAGTATGTTAAGTATTACTAGAGAATCTATATCCAATTTTTTCCATCTTGAAGAATAAGAATTTGTCGACATGACTCCTACATCATCCTTGGTAAATTTTTTAATAACTCTAGATGTCTATAGGAATGCCATTGCAAGAAGCTAGGACCATGTCATTTTACAAAGGTGGTTCTAGGTTTTTGAAAAACCTTAAGAATGATCATATGTCCCCACAAGTTCATCACATAATAGTTTTACTACATAGGGTATGTGGCTCTTCGGATGTGAGTCTTTTTGTAGATTTGATGTATTTGTATATTTAGATAGTGTTGGAAGGGTCACAGTTTTTGGACTGGGCTAAGTTAATTACTTATGGACTTTGAACTTGAAGAAATATTTTCATATGTCCTAATATTTTATGTGCATGTTACCTAGTACCCAAGATTTGCAATATTCACCTCATGAACTCTGGATTGAAGGTATCACTATGTATAATTATTTCCCTATGTTGCATAAAGACAAAGCCATGGAAAATTTTAGGAAAGTCCATGATATTTTCTCTGGGAAACTATGTTTTGAAATGAAGGGTCCTCCTCATTGTAGATTCTCTCATGAGTCTTAGAGACTTGTTCAATTCTATGGGAGCATATACATTCAATATTTGAATTTTACTTATTTAAGGATAGGAGGATTCAATGATGAACCCATGTGACTCCCAAGATATGCTTTTGATTGTTTTATATTAGTAGAAGTGTCTCGGCAACTAGTTGTTCTCGTAAATAAATTTTCCACTAAAAAGGCCTAAGACATTATGTTCCTACTCAAATTATGCATGTTGACTTGTATAAGTATGTAAGATGCCATATGCATGAGCTCAAACCTAATTAACTTCTATTTTGACATCTATCATGCTAGGTGTGATTTTGATAGTAAGAGGATATTTCAGAGCTTGTTTGGAAGCAATATAAAGTTTGTGCTTGCATATAATGTTGAGGACATATAGGAAGATTGTACAGATGAACTAGAAGTTTGGGAAAGAGAGTCCTCTAGATTTACCATTCTCTAGATTAAGTTGTATCAACTAAATATGGATGAGGATATCTTAGGTGTTGAAGAAGACAAGTAAGATCTCATTGACACTCAAGGAGCTAAGACCCTAGTTTGCAAACACATTGTTATAAACTAGGATTCCAAAGAGGAAGATAATATCCTTGAAAGTGTGAAAGTTGTCTTTAAAAGAAAAAATTCCTAGTTAAAAATGAGAAAGAACAAGCATGTTCCTAAATTTTCTAATGCTACCCTTCAATATGTGGGTAGAAGGAGATCTTCAAGAGCTAGAAGTTTGAACGGTACTGATACTTCTTTAGTATGCAAAACTTATTCCAAGAGAAAAGTCAAAATGTCAACACCAACAAGACCTAATTAAGCTATTTAAGTTGATAGTCAAACTTGATAAAGAACATGTTGGTGAGCTCGCTAAAAACTACCAATAAGTTTAGATGATAGTGGGCATGTCTGCTTAGAAGATCAAAGTTATGAATAACCCAACCAAGAGAAATGAACCTTAAAAAGCTTCCACTTTAATCCAAAATTGGTTAGTCACTTCAGTGAATAAAAAGTGAAGTCTAGTACCTGTTTGTTTTCTGGTGGATGATATCATGAGCAAGTACATGACCAGGACTCCAAAACCTAAGAGAACTAAGAGCACAACCAAGATAGTGTTCAAAAATGTGATAGGTAAAAGTATAGATGAAGTAGCTACATATAACCATAAGGAAAGTACTGATGAACTTGATCTGAGTAACTTTGAAGTTGCCTACATAGACCCAGGAGTGATCAATTGTGAAACTAAAGAGCATTGGGTGGAAGCATCAACAAAATAGATTGTTTTACAATATCAAAATGATAGAATTGAGAAGAAAAAGTAGAAATTAGAGATAGCTATGATGGATGAGTATATAAGTTCATTGAAAGGACAAAGTTCTAATGGCCAGTCATGTCTCACCTTTAATCGCAGTGCGCCTAAGAATTTACAATTGATGGATGATTTGAAAAAGGGAAAAACTATGACAACCATTGTATGTGACTATATTGATCAAGTGGTAAGCTTGATTTCTAAGCTCATGAGAGATTACATAAAATCTTCACTCTAGCCAAGGTTGTGCTTAATGAGTCTCACCTTCAAGTGATGATCTAGAAAGTAGAAGTTGAATGATTGTCAACCATGGTCACTCAATTGGTAGAGGTGGATGATTATAGGTCAAACAAGTTCCTAGAAGATAATCCATTGCAACATGTTGATGCAAGGTTGATATATGTGCTATGGAAAAACATAGCTTAGAGATTGTCAAATTATGGTTCAGCCATTTGTCACATGCAATCCTTTGGGAAAAAGGCCAAATATGCCCTTGAGAGCATGAAAAAATAATTTTAGACAATTAGTTCAGCTCATTCTACCCCATTAAAGGAAGGTGGATTTGATATTGAGACATTGATTAAGCAGTATGAAGGACACCTGAACTTGATTAAAAATAGTGCAAAGCTTACCACCTCTGATCTTACCAAGGTAGAAAAAGTTGAAGCAATGATAGACATGTGTAATAAAAAAATTCCTAAATACCTTTTACTAAGATGAAACATGATAAAGACACATGGAAGAACAAACTCTAAAGCATAAAGAGTCCAAATAGAATTGCAATGTCCAAGTGTTAGAAATAATAGTCCACCAAGATAACTAAGAGGGGGGCGGGGGTGAATTAGTTATTCAATAATTAAAATATTTATCAACCTTAAACAATATTATCCATTCAACCAAAGTAAACATCAACCATAACAAGATGCACATAGATAATTACACCAAATATGTTAACTAGGGAAACCCTTGATCAGAGGGAAAACCGTAGTGGGAATGATGCCCCCAAGATGATGTACTAATATAAATATTCCTTGTTAGAGGATGGACCTTGTTAGAAGTCTATTAAAACATTTAATACATATGAGTCCCTATTAGGAGAGTTTGAATCCCTGTTAGGAAATTCCAACCCTATTAAGAGTTGTGCCAACCCTATCAAGAGTTCTGGAAGATAGAAGGACCCACTATCCAAACAACTTCTGGAGCAAGATCAATGAACTCACTGTCCAACTAATCTCTCAACTATTCAGTGTAGAATAATTGTATGCAATGAACTTTAACTTCTTTCCTCTATCCTATCATCTACACCAATCACTTTCAGACCTTGTAGACTAGGTCATGAACCTTGGATCCAAGTATCAAATTTTGGATCACACAATAAAATCTTGACAATGAAGTTTCCTTCACTTTCATTCTTCTATGCTTATCTTCACATTCTGTTCTTTGTGATGCTTACAATCATTCACATTCCTCCATACATGATAATGGAAAATTTCCTTCCTTTATACCAAATCCATTCAAAAATTCCCTAAGTTTCCTTTTACACCTTAATTAATTATTATAGGACCACATTAAAAACACATTGCACTTAGTGATAACATTAATCTTTCATCTCAAAACTTGAATAAATTTCCATAAATGTAACATAATGATGAGTGAGCTTAGCCACATCATCACTGACATGTCTTCTTGACATCTTTTAACTTTAGCTTCTCAAAATAACAAATTTACTAAGAGATATAACAAGTTTAGGTTAGAACATGCCTCTGTAAACTTTATCTCATAATAGTCTTCACCAAAACTTGCATAAATTATTGCAAACTTAATATCACATGCTTTTTAGGTTAACTACGTATACTAGATGCATAGTATAATCTCCCTTTAACCTTGCTACTAAAATTACTCAACAATATATCCATACCAACTTGATCTTTACCATTGTTCTTTTGTCAAATACAAAAAAAACTACTATATTGACATCAATGAAAAACACAATCATGAATGTAACATATCATCATGATAATGATCTAATCATGTTTCTACAATATTCCCCCATAGGAATATCATCAACATTCATGCTTCTAACAATCTCCCCCTTCGGCATTGATGGAAACATAGGTGAAAAACATCTAGTTCCAAGTATACCAACTGTAAAAGACTGTTAACCTTTCTTTTCAAATCCTCTTCATCAATCATTCTCTCCTTGATATACCTCTATGTGGTTTACATCAAACTATTTTTCCATGCTATACTTCTCCTGCTATACTTCTTTCCAACTAATTTTCACAACATGCTGTACTTGTTTTCCATGCAATTTGAAATAATTTTTCCATGCTGTACTTCTCCCCCATTGACATCAATGTCAAATATTTTAGACACCATCAAAATTTGCAACAACTATTTTTGACTAGCTCAAGTGTCCAAAGACACTATTGAAAAATAACATCCAACAAGACTCCTAGATGACTTTGTCCATTATAGATACTCCCCCATACAAGAAGCACCAACATTCAATCTAGACAAATAATAGTGCCTTGTTATACTAGAATAATACATTCTTTCATCATCTACTCTGATTTAGAAAGGGATATAGCCCCTAGCATAGCTTACAAATAATCAAAAGTCTCTTTGGGAAGAGGCTTAGTGAAAATATATGCAAATTTCTCTTTGGTGTTCACATACTCTAATCTAATTTCTTTTTCTACAACTTTCTCTTTCAACATGTGATACTTAATAGAATCGTGCTTGGTCTTAGAATGCAACACTAGATTCTTAGACATATTTACTATGCTTGTGTTGTTACAATGTATGACAACGAATTCTATCCTTATATCCTTCAGTATATTCTTCATCCAAAAAACTTGATTACAATTTTTTGCTGCTACAACATATTTTTCTTCCATTGTACTTTGTGAGATATAATCCTACTTTTTTCTTAGCAAAGAAACCAATCTTCCTCCAAGAAAGAAGAATCGACCACTGGTGCTCTTTCTATCATCCATACTACCTACCCAATCAACATCAGTATAAGCATATAGAGTGAAATCATTAGATCTATCATACAACAATTCAAACTCTAGTGTTCCTTTTAAGTATCTAAATATCCTTTTGACTACTACATAATGTGTTTCTCTAGGATCAGCTTTGAATCTTGCAAGAATTCCAGCTGCATTTGCTATATCTAACCTTGTGTGAGTCAGATATTGCAATTCTTTGATCATGAATATATACTTCTTCTACTCAATCGTAGGTGTCTCATCCTTTGTAGATAACTTGTGTCTATTTACCATAGTTTTTGTAATGGGTTTACATGTTTTCAAACCAAACACTTTCAGTAAATGTTTCTAATACTTAGTGTGAGAAATAAAAATTCCTTCTTTATCTTGCACAATCTATAATCCTAGAAAATATTTCATTTCTCCTATCATGCTCATTTCAAATTCCTTCTTCATTTCTTCTTAAAACTTGTCACTTTCATCATCATTTCCTTCAAATATGATATCATCAACAAATATTACCAAAATCATTAGTCCACCATCAGTTTCTTTCCAATAGAGATTACTATCTACCATACCTTTGCTATATCCAAGCTTTGTCAAATTCTTGTCTAACCTTGCATACCAAGTTCTGGGTGCTTACTTCAAGCCATATAATGCTTTCTTTAATCTGCATACTATGTGCTTGTGATGCAAGAGCATCCAAAGGTATAAGGGCAACCCTATGTTACCCAAAAAAAATATACCTAGACATAGTTTTTGTTTCATGTGTTTTCATTTCTAGATACCCATTTGGGTCAAACAAAGGTTCCAACTCTCACAATTCCACTATCAGTGTTCTGGGTTAGAGTTTTTAAGTGCCTTAGGATATGTGTAAATGTTAGAAAAATAGGACTATTTAATTGAGCCATAATTGGTGAGTTAGAATGTGTAAATTGGAGGGATGATTAAAATTGTAATTTAGAACATTCTAGAAAAAGAATCAAGTCAAAAGGATGCATGCTTTGAAAGTTATTGCAATTTTTCAATTTTTGGAGACCTCCTAAGAATGCTTCAAAGTCAGGTTTGAGGTACTAAATGACCTTGTATGGGCCTAAAATATGGGGGATGAGAGAAGATGGTCCATAGGTCTATAGAGCACTCTGAGAGCTTTTCAAAAATGTAAACAGTTTGTCAATCAGAGCTACGGTTCAAAAGTTATGCCTCTCAAAAGTTTGGCTACCATTTTTGGATTCTTCTAATTTTGCACCGACTTCTAAAGTGACTTTTGGGGCCTTCCATTTTGGCGGTGGATGCCAACTAGGACTTTCTAGAATGTATTCCTAATCCTTAACCCTTTGGGGTCAATTTGAGAACATTGTTGGCATTGTAAAAGGTAGTTCGAAGTGGAGTTTGAGAGGAGGTACTGAGAGAAGAAATTATCTCTAGATTTATATTATTGTAAGCCCATAGGGCATGTTTTGGAATCTATTTTCTCTGCACTAAGTGTATTGGCATATTTTCATAGTTAATAAATTTTTTCCTTTCTTGTTGTGTCCATTCTATACTTGGGTTGTGTCTCCATCAAGTGGTATCAGAGCAGAGTTTTCTTGAGTGTGTAGACAAAGTGCCGACTGTGAGGCAGTTTACACCAGGACTGTGTGGTTGTGGGTTTGAGTTAAGAAGATTCCTCCACAAAGAGAGTGTAGTGAAAGGGCAAGAGGTATTAATCCTAAAGAGGTTAGATCCCTCCAAAGGTAGGTTGAAGCATTGCAAGAGGAGGTCCGTAGAGGAACAAATATTGCCGTAGGTGACAAAAGTGAGGACAAAAATGAAGAAGAAGACATTGGACGGGAAGGGGAAGTTGAAGGGGAAGTTCTAAATCAGGTAAAGGAGAGGATTTTTATGGCCATTACTAAGTTTGGAAAAAGACCTACAATTGATGTGGGTTTACTTTTAGGAAATCTAAAACTAGATGAGTTGTTCGACTGGATCAATGAACTGGAGGAGTACTTGAGTATGAGGATATCAAGGATCTAGATAGGGTTTAGTTTACAAAGGCCAAACTGAAAGGCCATGCAAAAATCTAGTGGCAAGAGGTTCAATTGGAAATAAATAGAAGAGGAAAGGAAAAGATCACAAGGTGGGATCGCATGGTGGATAAACTAAAGAAGAAGTTCATTCCTGTTGACTACGAGCTTGATTTGTTTAAGAAGATGCATGGGTTAAAGCAAGTAGGAAAACTAGTCCAGGAATATACAGAGAAGTTTTACCAACTTCTGATTAGAGCAGGGCATGCAAAAATAAATAAGGAGAAGGTTGCTCATTATATCAGTGGGTTGCGACCCAACATCAAAGAGGAATTAAGTCTGGTAAGAATGACCAGCATTGAAGAGGCATACCAATTTTCCCTACGAGTTGAAGAGAAGCTAAATAAAAGGTTTGAAGGGAGACAAAGAGGGCATGATCAAGGAGGAAGGGGCAGTGGTAGGTCATCTAGAGGCTGAAATGAGACCCAAAAGAAAAATGAAGATGTGGGTACTAGCAGGAACCAGAGGAATGATGATTTCAACTACTCTTGTGATCAAAACTTTGGAGATTAGAGAGGAAGAGGTAGAGGATGTGGACAAGGTTTAGGAAGAGGAAGCTTCCATGGTACCTATTTCCATTGCAATGACCAAGGTCATTGTGCCTTTGAATGTCCTCAATGACAAGGAAGGATAGATAAGAGAGCTAAAGGACAAGCTAGGGTTACTCATGTGGATGAGGATGCACAGTCATCACATTCAAAGGATGTAGGAAGAGGAGAGACTTTAGTAAATGAAAGGGTCCTACTAAGTGGTGAGATTGAATAGAGATAAAGGAGGAGTCTATTTTGTACCAGGTGCAAGTGTGAGGATAAATTTTGTGATGTGATCATTGATGGTGGTAGCACTAACAACTTGGTGTCAGAAGAGATGGTCTCTAAGCTGAAGCTCAAGATTGAGAAACACCCCCTAGCCTATCATATCACTTTGGTGAAGGATGATCATAAGGTCCTAGTAAGTGAACAATGTTTAGTGAAGTTCAAAATTGAGAGTTACCATGATAAAATTCTCAGTGATATTATTCCAATGGATGTCTGCCTTCTATTGTTGGAAAGACTGTGGCAATTTGATAGGCATGCAATACATGATGGTCATGCAAACACATACTCTTTGACAAAGGATGGAGTTCACCACAAATTGAAGCCCATGATAAAGGAAGGTGAAAAGGTATGCAACAGTGCTAGGATCTATCTTGTTAATGGAAGAAAGTTTTTAGATGGCATGAAACATTAGCCTATGTGTGATGCTTTGATTCCTAGAAAAGATAAGGAAGGCAGTAGTGAAATACCACTTGAAGTTTTAGATTTATTAAGTGAGTTTGGAGATATCATCTTTGCTAATGTTCCAAAAGGATTGCCACTAGTAAGGCAAATCAATCATCAAGTAGATTTAATCCCTGGAGCTAGTTTTCCTAACAAGGCTGCTCATAAGATGAATCCTAATGAAATTCAGGAGCTAAATAGATAGATTCAAGAGCTATTGAGGAAGGGTTTGATTCAAGAGAGCCTGAGTCCATGTGTAGTACCTATAGTATTGGCACCAAACAAGGATGGAGAGTGGAGAATGTGTACATACTCTTGAGCTATAAATAAGATAACCATCAAGTATCAGTTTCCTTTGCCAAGAATGGATGATCTTATGGACTACTTGAGTGGAGCTCTGTACTTCACAAAGATAGATCTCAAGAGTGGCTATCACCAGATATGGATACGAGAAGGAGATGAGTGGAAAAATTCTTTCAAGACCAAGGAAGGTCTTTATGAGTGGCTATTCATGCCCTTTGGATTGACAAATGCCCCAAGCACCTTCATGTGGCTTATGAATGAGGTACTTAAGGAGTTCTTGGAAAAATTTGTTATTGTCTATTTGGATGATATTTTAATTTTCAGCAAGACTTTGGAAGAACATTTATTGCATATTCATAGTGTCCTTGAAAGGTTGAGGGAAGAGAAACTATTAATTAATCTAAAGAAGTGTACCTTTTCTAAAAAATAGTTAGTCTACTTGGGATTTGTTGTATCACCTGAATGTCTCAAAATGGATCCAAAAAAGGCAAAGGCGATCTTGGAATGGCCTACTCCAAGGTCTATGATTGAGGTAAGATCATTTCATGGTCTGGTTAGTTTTTATAAGAAGTTAATTAAGAATTTCAGTGGCATATGTGCACCCCTAACTAACACAATAAGAGGGGATAGAAAAGAGTTCAAATGGACTACAATAGCTGCGAGAAGTTTTGAATTGCTAAAGAAGAAGGTGACAAAAAAACTTTTGTTGGCATTTTTGAATTTTAGTAATGTGTTCCAGGTGGATTGTGATTCTAGTGATAGTGCTATTGGGGCTATATTGAGCCAAGAAGGTAAGCCTATTGCATATTTTAGTGAAAAATTGAATGATGGAAAGAAGAAGTATTCTGTTTATGATCAAGAGTTCTATGCAATAGTTCAAGCCTTAAAGAAATGGAGGCATTATTTATTGCCAAAAGAATTTTTTTTATATACTAATCACTAGGCATTATATTACCTAAATAACCAAGGTAAATTGAACCAGAGGCATATAAAGTGGGTAGAGTTCTTGTAGAGCTATACATTTGTGTTGAAGCATAGAAGTGGAAAGTCTAATAGGGTTGCAGATGCATTGATTAGGAGGCAGTTGTTGCTTATAGTAATACAAGTTGAAGTAGTTGGGTTTGATGAACTCAAGAATTTGTACCCTAAGGATTCTCATTTTGCTGAAGCATGGAAAGCTTGTAAAGAACCTGTTGCTGTAAACAGAACCAAGTGGTTAGACTATTTGATTCAGGATGCTATGTTGTTCAAGGGTAGTCAATTGTGCATTCCAAGGAGTTCCATGAGGTAAAATTTGATTAAGGAGAAATATAGTGGAGGGATGGTAGGACATTTTGGTCGAGATAAGACCATTGCCATTATTAGAGAACATTATTTTTGGCCTCAAATTTCATAGGATGTGAAGAAGTTTGTACAGAGTTGTCAGGTTTGTCAAGCAACCAAGGGATTTAGTCACAATATTGGACTATATCAGTCATTGCCTATTCCATCAAAGCCATGAGAGGACATAAGTATGGATTTTGTTCTTGGATTACCGAAGACACAAAGGGGTAATGACTCAATATTTGTGATGGTTGATAGGTTCTCCAAAATGGCACATTTCATTCCATGCCACAAAACTCATGATGTTGTCCATATTGGAGACTTGTTTTTCAAAGAGGTGATGAGACTACATGGTCTCCCAAGGAGTATAGTTTTTGACAAAGATACTAAATTTGTGGGGTATTTCTAGAGAACATTGTGGAAGAAGTTGAGACAGACTTGAAATTTAGTTCCACTCGTCACCCACAGATTGATGGCCAAAAATAAGTGGTAAAAAAAAGTTTGGGTAATTCGCTGAGATGTTTAGTTGGGGATAAGCCAAAGTGATGGGATTTGATTCTACCACAAGTGGAATTTGCTTACAATAACTCTATAAATAGGAGTACTGGTAGATCACCATTCCAAATTGTATATGGAAGTAGCCCAAGGACTGCACCACAATTGAGAAAGATGGAGCAAGGGAAGAGGACAAGTGCTGAAGTAGAAGAATTTGCTGAACATATCAAGCACCTACATGAGGAGGTCCAGGCCCACATTATCAAGATGAATCAATAGTATAAAGCTAGGGCTGATCAAAGGAGAAGACATAAGGAGTTCCAAGTAGGGGATCTAGTCATGGTACACTTAAGAAAGGAAATATTTCCAGTAGGTATTTACAACAAGCTGAAGATGAAGAAATTTGGCCCCTACAAAATTCTGAAGAAACACGACTTAGGAAATGCATATGAGGTGGAGTTGCCAGATGGAATTCACATTTCTCCTATCTTCAACATTGTAGAATTAATAGAATATCATGATGATGGTGTAGATGAGGGGTTGATGTTGGAGCCATGTCCAATTCCTACTTCTAAGAAGGAGGAGATAGAAGAGATTCTGGATAGTCATGTGGGCAGGAGTTCCAAAAATAGGAAGTATGAAGTGTACTTGATTAAGTGGAAAGGACAGTCGATAGAGGACTCAACTTGGATATCAGTAGTTGAGGTTTCCCATTTGGGATTTCCTCTACCATCCACAAAGTGATAGAGTTAGTTTTCAATCTACCCTGGGTGTCTAATGCAGGAGCATCCAGAGGTATAAGGGCAATCTTGTGTCACCCAAAAAAAATACCTAGACATAGTTTCTATTTCACATGTTTTCATTTCTAGATACCCATTTGGGTCAAACAAAGGTTCCAACTCTCATAGTTCCACTATCAGTGTTTTGGGTAAGAGTTTTTAAGCACCTTGGGATACATGTAAATACTTGAAAAATAGGACTATGTAATTTAGCCATAATTGTGGTGAGTTAGAAGGTTTAAATTGGAGGGATGATTAAAATTTTAATTTAGAACATTCTAGAAAAAGAATCAGTTCAAAAGGCTACACGATTTAAAAGTTATCGTAGTTTTTCAATTTTTGGAGACCTCCTAAGAATGCTTCAAAGTTAAGTTCGAGGTACTAAATGACCTCGTATGGGCCTAAAAAATTGAAGATGAGTGAAGTTGGTCCATAGGGCTATAGAACACTCCAAGAGCTTTCTATAAATGTAAAAAATTCATCAATCGGAGCTACGGTTCAAAAGTTATGCCTCCTGGAAGTTCGACTACTGTTTCTAGATTCTTCTAATTTTTCACTAACTTCTAAAGTGACTTTTGGGGCCTTCCATTTTGGAAGTGGATGCCAACTAGCACTTTCTAGAATGTATTCCTAATCCTTAAGCCTTTGGGGTCTATTTAAGAACATTTTTGGCATTGTAAAAGGTAGTTCAGAGTGGAGTTTGAGAGGAGGTACTAGGAGAAGAAATTATCTCCAAATTAATATTATTGTAAGCCCATAGGGCATGTTTTGGAATCTATTTTCTTTGCTCTAAGTGTATTGGCATATTTTCAAAATTAATAAAGTTTTCCCTTTCCTGTTGTGTCCATTATGTACTTGGGTTGTGTCTCCATCACCTTGTCATCTATTAAAGGACAACCTTTAGGTTGTTCTATGTATACGTCTTCTTCAAGTTCTCCATTTAGAAATGTTGACTTGACATCCATCTGATATAATTTGAATTTCTTATATGCTGCATATGTTAAGAATAACCTTACTACTTCAACTCTTAGCTCTATTGAAGTTTCTAAAATTTGTTCTTGCCTCAGCTCTCCTTCATTCTACAAATCATTGTAAGTCTCAAAGAATACCTCATCATTCCTTGGTTTAGTAACAACATTCTCATCATTTGAATTGTAATAAACTACTCTTTCTTGTATCCTAAATTTCTTATCAACTCTTACATATGCACTTTGTTGATCAAATAAGTAAGATTGACAAATGAGTGTCAACATACTTAACCATTTTCACTATACATGCTGAGTATACAATGGAAGCCAAGCCAGAACTCTAACACATCCCGAGTTACAGATAATGTCGAGTAGATTAGAAGATAGTTTGTGCCGATCAACACAGGAAGTTAATAGGAGTCGAGTAACACAAGAATTCTATAGGTGCTGAGTAAAAAAGGAATTGTATAGGTGCTGAGTAACACATGAATTCTATAGGAGCTGAGTAACCAAGAAACATAGTGGATGCTAAGAAATCTAGAATATATGGTGTCGAGCATCAGTATTACTTCATGTGCCGAGCAATGCAAGATCAACATGAAAGTTTGTGCAATCACAAACCATGATGTGAAATGGTTATGCATGACTCATGATAGGATAAAATGATAAGATCAAATCCTCCCAACCACCTATGCAATCCTCATGTAACCAATTAGAAAATTGGAGACTACATGTAGCTAATAGGTGAATTTCAAGAGTTTGAGTAGGAAAACTTGAATCAAGGATGCATAATGAACCACTAATATTTATAAGGGAGTCTTGATGCCATTGAACATAGAGGAGTTGTGAGAAGAAGGAAAAGCAAAGGCTATTATTTAGGTCATTGCAGAACATTGGTGTCCAAGATTTAGTGGAAAGGATGGCATTTACACATCTAGTTGATCAGAACAGAACAAGGAACATAATCAGTAGATTAGATCTAGCAGAGATTATTGATAGAAGAGTAGATCAAGTACCTAAGATTAGTATTAGAGATTGCATTAGATCAGGTGTATTATTCTAATACTCTATCAAAATTGTATTAGGATTTTGGAAATCCTATTGAGTTAGGTGGGTTAAACAGCCTTATGTAAATCCTTTAATAGGGTGGCATTCTAAGTTGAATGTTCTTAAGTCCTCTAACAAGGCGCACTCCTAACATGGTGTAGAAATCCTTTCATAGGGTCAAATTTAATAGTGTGTTGTAGCTTGAAAAGGGAAGGCCTTTAAAAAAGAAAACCATCAGAAGTAGTTGAAATCAATTGCTGCAATAATTTTGTGGGTATCATCCCCACCCCAATTTTACCTTCTTATTCCTGGATGGTTTCTGGGTCACCAAAATCTCAAGTGTTATGTGGTGATGCATGTTTGTTTCTCATGATTGTTTAATGTTTATATGCATGCATGTTAATTTTAGTTATATGTTATTAAGAATTTTAAAAAAGAAAAGGTCAGTAGTTCTAATTCACCTCCCCCTCTCAGAAGCACTCTTCCCATTAAGACATTCCAACACACTTTCTATAATAGTCTTAGTTCTTAGATTATAACATTTATAAGCATTGATTTTCAATGAATAAGCAATAAACATACCTTCACCACTTCTAGCATTAAACTTACCAATATCATCATCTCTTTTGATATAAAACTTGCTACCAAAAATTCTAAAATACTTAACTATAGGTGAGTGACCAAACCTTAATTCATAAGGGGTATTGTTTGTGTCTTTCTTGACTTGCACTTTGTTCATAGTGTAGACTTCTGTGTTTAAAACTTCTCTCCAAAACATTTTGGATATGTCATTGTCAGCTAACATATCTCTTCCTACTTTTGTTACTGACTTGTTTCTTCTCTCTATTATACCATATTATTTAGGGGTCTTCAACTCAACTCTTTCTTGTTCTTTAGGATTGAATCTTTTCTCTTCAATCTAATTTTCATTTTGCAAATCATTGTTAATGATAACTTCCACATTTTCATGGTTAGCCTTTGGATCAACAATAGTTACCAAAGCTATCTCTTCTACTACTTCCTTTTCCTTAACTAGTTCAAGCTCATTATCATAGTCATTGAAGAATTTTTCAATACTAGCTTTAAATACTTCATCTTTATTGAAAAATGAACTTTTTCTAGTTTTCCTTATTCTCTTAGGACATCTAGATGAAAAATGACTAGGCTCTTTATATGTCCAACAAACAAAAATTTTCATACTTTCTTTCTCGATTTTCATGAGGAGATCAATACCTTCCTTGATCTTCATGTCTTCTTTGGATCTCGATCTATCTTTTCTTGTGCTTCAATTATTTTGTATACAATAAAAGGATTCTAGATTAGAAAACTCAATACTCTATTCTTTACACAAATCTGATAACTAACCAAGAATCTCCATCATCTGGGTGTTAAAATTTCCTCTATCTTACTTAGGACTATCTTTATGAAATAACTCACCATTGATCTCCCAAAGCTATTAAACTTTATCTTCAAGGACCTAATACTCTAATACCAATTGTTAGAAATAATAGTCAACCAAGATAACTTGGGGGGTGGGGGTGGTGAATCAATCATCCAATAATTAAAACATTTATCAACCTTAAACAATCTTATCCATTCAACCAAAGTAAATAACAACCATAACAAGATGCACATACACAATTACACCATATATCTTAACTAGTGAAACCCTTGATTAGAGGGAAAACTCCAGTGGGAATGATGCCTACAAGATGATGTATTAATATAAATATTCCTTGTTAGAGGATAAAGCCTATCAGGAGTTTATTACAATATTTAGTACATATGAGTCCCTGCTAGGAGACTTTGAATCCATGTTAGGAGATTCTAATCCTATTAAAAGTTGTGCCAAACCTATTAGGAGTTGTGGAAGATAGAAGGACCCATTGTCCAAATAGCTTCTGGAGCAAGATCATCAAACTCATTGTCTAACTAATCTCTTAACTATTCCTTGTAGAATAATTGTGTGTACTAAACTTTAACTTCTTTCCTTTGTCCTATGAACTAGACCAATCACTTTTAGACCTTGTAGACTAGGTCATGAACCTTGGATCCAAGTATCAAATTTTAGATCACACAATAAAACCTTGGTAATGAAGTTTCCTTCACTTCTTCTCTACTCTTATTATCTTTGCATTTTGATCTTTGTGCTACTTACAATCATTCACATTTCTCCATACAAGATGAAGGAAAATGTCCTTTATATTGAATCCATAAAATAATTCCTTGAGTCAGCTATTACACCTTCTCAATTAATTTTTGTAGGACCACATTAAGAACATGCTACACTTAGCGATAACATTAATCTTTTTCCTTGCAACTTGAATAACTTTTCGTACACATAATATTATGATAAGTGAGCTTAGCCATGTCATCACCGACATGTCTTCTTCACATCTTTAACTTTGTCTTCTTAGAATAAAAAATTTGCTACATAATAAATTTTTTGCTAAGAGATATAAATAGTTTACCAAGACATGCCTCTGTAAACTCTATCTCAGAAAAGTCTTCATCGAAACTTACATAACTTATTCTAGACTTAATATTTTATGCTTTTGAGGTTAGCTACATATACTATACATATAGTATAATATCCATTTAACCTCCCTACTAGAAAAATTCAATGATCTATCTGTACCTATTTGATCTTTATTGTTGTTCCTCTGTCAGATACCACAAAAAATTGCTATGTTGACATCAATGAAAAACACAGTCATGAATGTAACATATCATTATGATAATGATCTAATAATGTTTCTACAATAATCTACCATAGGAATATCATTAGAATTCATGCTTCCAACACTGAGTTCATGAGCACGTTCAAGGGATGGAAACTGGCACCCAGACCAATCAATACAAAAGGATGATGAGGATGAAGAGGAGTCACTCAAAGAACAAGAGGACAATTAACTTTAAAATTTCATTGCTTTATATTTTTGAAATAAAATTTTAGAAATTAATATTTAGATTTATGTACCTGTGGATTGGTTATTCAACTTCTTTCTTAAATTGTCCAAGAATCGCTTTACTAGAGATTCTTGGACATAGGTCTATTTATGCATGAAAATAAGTAGTAGCAAGTGTTGGTAGTTTTTGATTAATAACAAAACTAAAGAATTTATTTTAGTTTCTTTTGTTTTAAAATTCCTATAAACATTTTGAATCATTAGTAACACACATAAATGGAGTGATTTTTGGATGAATGAAGGTTCCATAAACCATTCAAAGACTTTGTGCTTTGAGTTATTCTTAGTTGGCTTATTTTTGAATCAATTTTGAATTGTGTAGCTTTTCTTTGTTACTAGATACAAATGTAGTGCAGATTTTGAATGTTTATATGATTCATTTTTGTTCCTTTTGAATAAACACACTAATGGAAAAATTGTCTATTTCCAATGTTATATGTGTGGTTTTTAGTATTTCATTCATTTTTATTTGATCTTTCCTGGTATCTATGAATAGATGAGATGCCTTATTTCTTTTTGGGTAAAAGTAATTCATATTAGAGAGTGTTTCAGTTGAATATCTAGTGAGGGAGCTAAACTTTAGTAAAATTTTGAGAAGAATTAAAGATTAATAATTCTTCAACTATTGGAAAGTTGTGTTTGTCTCAAGAGATTGGGCATAAATAATTTTAATTGTTTATTTTATTAAAAAGAAAAATCCATTTACCAACATGTATTTATCCCAATAGAGGAATCAATTTACCAAGACAAAAAGAAGAGTGGTGTCAGGAATTGCTTATCTCCTTGCCTGGACATTTTTCATTGTATTCCTTTGGCCCTTATAGTTAAGAAATTTTGTGCTAGCATAGAAAATTCTAAGAATCATACATGAGAGGGTGATATGCCATATATAAACTTGTGTAATGTGGAGATCTTTAATAATAAAAAGCACTATGGAATATGTGAGAAATATGTTAATAGTTTTGATAGTCATTACCAATGGATTAACAATTTTATAGGACAAAGGAACTACAAGGAGTTTTTATAATAATAATTTCTACCCTTCTTTTTCTGAATTCAATCTTGAATGAATTAGTTAATAGCAATATTTCTCTACAAAATATTCATATTCATGTGAATACGTGTGACATAATATAACAAATAAAGGTTCCAGGCCTACAGAATGACATCATTTTCCCATCTTCTAGTGCATGTACTTTATGTCTTTGGACTCTCTCTCTCTCTCTCTCCGCATCCAAAATAAGATTCTTCCACTGTAAATCGAGAATGCACATGTGGATGTGTTTCATATGCATGGACAATAAGTGGATCTAAAAAAATTTAACTGCTATGGCCAAGAGAATGTCCTCAACAAGCCAACACATAAATAGTCTTTATTTTCTTGCATGCTGAGGACAATACCCTTGCTTATAAAAGTCAAAGTTACAATGTCCATGATGGTCTATAACTTAAAATACCTAATCAAAGACCTCTAACAAAAATAAAAACATGTTGCATTTTTCAACTCCAACTAATGTCCTATGCATATGAATTGATATTGCATATTGAATTATGGCCTCCTTCTGTATTGCCTAAAACCAAGAGATTGAAGCAGTTAACATCTAAAATTAGTACCATATTTACTACTACATTACTATTGAAATACAAGTAAAAAATAAATTTTGTAAGAATTTGGTAACAAGTGAATCCAAATTATACAAGAATAACAAAAAATTAGTCAATTAGCTGAACTATGCCATGAAGAAAAGTTGTACCCAGCTTCTAGACCAAATCATTCTCTATGCATTCACTAAGATAGTAGGCATGAAAGAAGCATACTTTTTTTTTTTGAAACTTGGAAACTCACCTGGTAATTTTTTTTTTCTAACAAGTGAATTAAAATTATGCACAAATAACCAAAAATTAGTCAATTAGCTAAGCTATGCCATGAAGAAGAGTTGTACCCAACTTTTGGGCCAAATCGTACTCTATGCATTCACTAAGATAGTTGGCATGAGGAAACCAATTCAATGTCCTAGATCTTGAGCTTGGAAAAGGAGACACACATGCATGCAAATATAGGAAATGTTAGAAAGTTGTAATGCCCAAAATTAAGGTGTCAAGGTGTGAAAAAACATTATAGGGTTAGGTATTTTAGACAAAAGGACACTCGTAGACATAAAGCCTAAAATAGTTGTTGTCATGCAATCATAGGTTAATGTTGAGCTTCACTTGGTTTTTATAGAATAGTTTACTATTCTCTACTAATCAAGGCCAACCAAATGAAGGTCAAAGCTCATTCCGCCCTTCTGCCCAACATTTAAATTCCCCGTTAAAATATAAAATTCATTCGTTCATTAATATATTAATAAAATGTAACATTTATTAACACATAAGATTCATTAGAATATTCAATAACACATAATTAAAAAATTGAGACATAAAAATTAGCCGTTATCAAATAAGTTTCATAAATGAGAATCATTTCATTTTTATCTTTATTTTTTTTCCTCTTTTCCTATATTGTTGCAGAAGCATATTAATGTCGTCATTGACAAATTTTCTCACCCGTAGAGGTGATCTCATTACCCATTACAAAGGTAGGTCCTCTATAATAAAAAATAAAAGGGTTAAATTAAAAAAATCTGAGACTTTAAAGACTTTAAAGAACATAAACATAGTGCTCTTTACCTTGTACAACCACACAATAATGCTCGATGGCTTGAAACTCAACACATTGATTAGGAACAACCTCTACATCCCCTGCAACTGCAATACAAGATGTTTTCTTAATCCTAACACATATTATAGTTAAATTTGTATTACTACAAAAAATTCAATTTAAAATGTTTACTTGTATTAATAATTCAGAAATCAAAATTAAAATAGAAAATATATACCTTGAGTACTAAAATGTGCATTTGAATTGATTCCTCTATGGTGTATTAGGATTGGTAGGCTGCAATCCAATGTAAATAATTAGCACATTTATCAACAATATATAATAAAATATAATACAAATATAATACAAATATTTAAAAATGTTAATCATTAATTTTAATACACATATTCACCTAATTTTTTTAAACAAATATATAATCATTATTTCTTTACAAAAAATATAATTACTTTATGTTGGAACTTAATTCAAATACAGTAATTTGTAAAGTATTCAATTTGAAATAAAAATCAATTGACTTGTTTACCTAATCAATAGATCCAATAGAAGAACCTTGCACTCATTTCTTAGAGTCATTCAACGATGACTTTATAGCCTTATTTGTAGGCTATTTTCTTATCCTCTTCATAAATCATTTTTTTAAACTGTAAGGCCTACATTTTTCCTTGGTATCATGACTTTTGTTGTAATGAATTTTATTAAGAAAAAATTGATTACAATTGATAAATATTTTGATGCAAGACAATCCCCTTAATACCATAAACTCATAACAGAAACAAAGAAACAACAACAAATGGGAGAAAAAAATATGGTCTTCTTATTTGTGCCACAAATGTGGAATTACAGAATTCATAAGTAAAATATGCTAACCCACATGGGTGCCTTCAGTACAATAATTTGCGAGATAGGTTGCAAACTATCACCTAGAGTTGCTTTAGACAATGTTCAAGCCTTTCTTAAATAGGCAGGTTTATGCCACTCAAGAAGGTTCTAGATGCTCAAACTTAATACTTAATGTTGATAGACCATAACAAATCATATAGAGTCAGCCAAATACATCTTTGACAATTACTTTAGAAATTTTGGGTAGCCTAACTTCGGAAGGCCATAACTCACGAACCATTGCTCCAATTGGCTATTATAACCACTTTTTGAAAATGCCAGCTCCTGATCTATAGGCTCAAGACTATGCTAGCTGTCAAATTTTTAGACCTCATCTGGGAACTCTAAGGCCTCTAATAGTGAGCCTAAAGATTTTTCTACAAAATTTTCTACCAAAAATCCACAATAACTTCTCCAATACTTAAGTTAGAGAAATGAGATTTTTATGGTAGGCTTATATCTCTAAAATGAAGCTTTCTTCCTATAGAAAATGAGAATATTCTGAGCTCATATGAAAAAGTTACTGAAAATAACAAGTTTCCATAAATAGTAACCACCTTATCTACTAGCCCTTATTAAAATAGAAAAGATTGAAATTAAAATATTTTTGGATGATGCATGATTTCCCTTACACCCATGATGCTCCTGCATCATATTTTCTTATGATTTTTCATTTACTAATACTTACAAGTCATGCAACAAGTTTTGAATATCCACCTGAGCTGAGCTTGTGCTGCCCATTCTTTTTTTTTCTTGCTTCAGTTGACTTTGATGTGTTAGGAAACCTATGTAAAATTTGAAATATGTTACATCACATAAGAATTAAGAGTAATTTGTACACACTTTCATTCTTGAGATTATGAAATACCTTCTTTCCGTGGGTGGTATTATTTTGTTATTATGTCTTGCACTTTTCTCAGTGGCATCATTTTAAAGATTCTCCTACTCATTAATAGGAATATAGGGGGGCACTCACAATAAGGGTTGCATTTAATTTGGGTCCTATGGTTGTACCTAATATACTTCAAAGATTGACTTGATTTCTCAAGGAACTTAAGTTTTTGAAAGACGTTGGGTCCAAAAAGTGTTGTCATAACATTAATGAATTTATCCTTTAACTCTTTACCTTGTAAATTCCACCTTTTAAGAAAAGAAAAATTGTTAGGTTCATAATGAATTGAAGCTACCTTTTAAGATACTTAAAGAAATGGATCAAAGGAAATTTGATCTAGTAATGAAATCAAAATATCATACCTTGTGCATATGGTCGGCCCAAATATGCACAAACATTCATCATTAATTTTTTCATAAAATAGATTATTCCTTGCAAAATAATAATGGGATTAGAAGTTATTGCAAGGGTCTGCATGAGAGGTTAGTTCATTTGGTTATGAGTACAAGATTTTATACTAAAAGAAATAATCAATCTTTAAAGTACCTAAAAGTTGGGCTACTCTTAGGGGAAGTCCATTTGCATTTCTCATAAGCAACTGATTATAATTATTTATTGCTCTTGTATAGTTAACATGGGTACATCTAGGAATGTCCTCATCACCTCCTAAATAAAATGATTTCAATCTTACAAAATGTCCCATAAGAAATAATAGTTCAAGTGAAATAAATACATGAAAAATGAGAGTGAAAAAGAGGAATCTACTTACCAATAGGTGTTGCCATCACATCTATGGCCATGCTACGTGTTACTGACATTTTAGTTGACACTACCTCTACAGTTTTGTTCCTCATTGAAAGTGACGTACTAAACATAGGATCAATGCTAGGTGATGAAAAATAATATTTTTAGAGCATAGAAAATATGGGCAACCATGGACAAGATTGTTAGAGATATCAAGTAAAAAATTGTTCCAGAAAAACACAAATGTAGGATAGAGCATGTGATGTACTTGAACCACCTAAGGTATCTACATCTAGGGCATGGCCATTTAAACTATTCTGAATCCTCTATAAAAACAACACATATACTTATTATTTAATGACATAAATAAAAGAATATATTATAACATTAAAAACTACATTAATACTTACTATATAAGTCTAAACTAGGTGCATTAACTCATCCTTCCTCATGTGTATTTGAGGAGTCTGAGGTTGACCTTTTGCAATGTAGCCACAAGATCAACGATTGACATAAAATAAAAATGAATGTATGGATCCTCATGGACTACTTGTTCCTTTCCCTTTTTATGATAAGCACTCATTCATGCGAATAATATTATTAGCACTATATCTAAAATCAATCCAAAATAGTAGTGAAGAATAAAACATAATAAAAAATTATGCATTAACATATATCTTGTATCTAATTTGTACAATGATAATGCATTTTACCTATCGAGAAGAAGAAGTCCCATGAGAACCATCATCATGGTGTGTATCATGTGGCTATCGATCCTTTCTTTATCCATACATTTCAAAAATCAATCATTGAGACATGTTAAAGTACATGTGTTCTTATTCTAAGTTAGCAAAAAATAATAATAATTTAATGATGTGTTGGAGTCACTAATTGGAGTTGATTTAAAATGTGCATAATACCTGCCTCCTTGCCCATGATAGTGGATTTTTTTGTATCTATGCAATTCAAATTATAATCAATAAGAAGCTCTTTGCCTCCATGTATTGATTTTTATCACACATACAAATACATGATTTCCCTTGTGTGCCTAAAATATGTAATTTGGTTGCTTCTTAGTTGATGCAAGTTGTGTACTATTAATAGAACCTAGAATATTCCCTGATGCTTTTAGCCTTCTCTCAATGTATATAGCTACTATTTTACTTCTTTCACTAATTTTTTTTTTTTTTTTTTGTATATGATTTTCTGCGAGTGCATACATACACATACTTTTATATATATCTAAAAATCTACATGCAATTACTATAATCATACCAAGGTCTGAGACACTTCCTCAATTCAACAACTTTTTTGTAAAATACCTTTATGCCATCCATGGAAAATAGGCACAAACCATGTAATGAGGATGGTGATATGCAATTTGTCCTCTCTCTAACACAAAAATCAGTGTTTATTGGAGGAACTTCATCATGGACCCATTGTTTTTGTAGATGTTTGTACTAAAGGGCGCATCGAAGTCACCTTCTCTATTATCATCATAAGAAAATAACCCCCCTCAAGCAAGAAAAAAATTCATGCGTTTATTGAATTTGTTTATTATCTTTTGACCTTGAGTTGATCTCCTTGGTTTAGACATAGTAAATGTCTCACTTTCTTCTTCCATTCCTACACTTTCCTCACTCGAGGTATACAAATATGACAAATACATATTCATTGGTACCTGCACTCCATGAGATGAGAGAGATAGGTAGCAATGAGAGAGATATTTTAAATTTGGTAAAAGACATCAATCTTTGTGGGGTGTTTTGAATTATACCTGACTATCCATGAGACTGTGTGGGGTGCTCATGAAAGGGCTTTGGATTTTTGCATATCTAAATCAATTGTCTTATGTTAGCTAAAAAAATCATGATACATATACTCAAAATTATATCAAATATTAGCATCAAATATGAATTATAAGCTTTAAAAGGCACATGAAAAGTTAATAAGATTAATCATTGATATATCAGGAACTCAATATTGAATAGATTAGGCATTGATCACATAACTATACATTTTATTCATGTCATTGATAATCAAAAACCCCTTCAATGTTATCTAGTCAAACCCCCCATCATTGATATTCTTCTTCATCAATCTCATCACCAGGATCATCATCATCACTGACATCATCACCACCATTATCATGGTCATCATCATTATCATTTTCATCATCATCATCATTGTCGTCATCATCATCATCATCATCATAATCATAATCATCATAATCATCCTTCTCTTCATAATCATTATGATTAGTAAAAACATCATCGTCATCTAATTCTTCAAAAAAATTTGCATTGAGAACATCATTGACTATCTCTCAATCATGATCATCATCTACATCATCTTCCTCTTCTTCCTCTTCCTGAATATCTTCTTCTTCCATCACATTATACTTTATTGGCCTTCCTCTTTGATCATATCTAAAAACAAATGACCAACCTAGTTTACGTGGAACCTCTGAGTAAACTATCTTCTCGCATTGGCTTGGAAGAACATAGGGTTCATCCACAACTAGCTCAAATAACCTTTAATTAATTATTGGATATCCATTCTCATGCTCAACAATAGTTCTATCATGATCATTTTGATTGAGTCATAGTTTGTACCATTTGACAACGAAGAGAGATAATTTAAAAAAATTAAAGTCATAGTCAAGTATATCAACCAAAATTCCATAGTACCAATTTTGAGACTCTCGAGGATATAAGTCATTTCTAGATGAAAAATTGGTCACCTGGAAGATTGCACTTATCCTAGAATCACAAGTTCTCTTCATGTCATCCAACTTTTTGATGTAAAATTTATAACCATTTCATAAAATATCCTTGTTGTGTTTCACCTACAATTATGTCAAACATGTATAAATTATTGCATCATGAGTTGAAAAATATATGGTTGATTAAATTTTTTATAAGTACCTAGAGATATCTTAAACCATATGCTAAATCTATTTCCTTTTTTGTAATATTGGGATCTCCATTAAAATGAGCTTGTACAACCAATGAAGAAAAAGATTCCTATTTTAATCTATGACCAAAATATTGACATGGTTCAATCCATACCATCATCTAATCTTGATTGTTTGCAATAAACAAATGCATTGCATTCTACTCTTTAGAAACTGTACAAAAGTAAATAGATGACTTATGAAAGATTAGTTTTGAAGATTAAGAATTAATTAACTACAATAAAATCTCATAATTTATTGCCTTTCACTTTACTCAATCCACCATTCCCTACCAAGTACTCCCCTTCAATTTTTTTAATGGAGCAGAGATCCCAAATGTGATCTATATGGGTCTTTGCTATAAGATTAGGAAGATATTGAGTAGCATATGCCATAATCTGGTATACCATATATCCCTTAACCATAGAACCCTTATGAAGTTCTTTTTTTTGAGCCAAACCCTTAAAAAATGTCAAGTGCCCCTCAACCATCTACATTGACCTACTTTGTACAGGTCCACACAATTCAATCTCTCCAACTTGGTGTATGAGGTAGTGTTCTTGTACATTGAAAAAAGTTGAAGGCAAACATTTTTGCATTTCACACAGTAGTTGAGGAATTCTTTTGTTCCAATATTTTATATCTTCTTTATGGATATATTTAGATGACAACTACCTACAAGGGATTCAAGACACAAAAATATATAAATATGAGACTTTATAATATATTACTTATTTTGTATTATTTTTTGATATATTTAACAAATATCATTGCTTACCTCATGTATTTTCAAAAATCATATATCACTTGTTTGATATTATTGTCGAAGTTGTCTGAGAGTGATATGGCTAGCACATACTACAACAATTGTCAACTGATAATTTTATTCTTTTGTAACATTATAAAATGAATATTAAATGCCATTTCACAACTATATTATAAATAAAAATACTTTGACTTACCTTGATGAAGGTATGCCAATCATGCATTTTTAGCCTTCACCCAATTTCACTTTTCTTTGATATGAGATTGCTTATATTAGTAGGAAACCCAATAGGAAATTAATTTTTTTTGTATGACTTCTTTTATGGTATTACTTTGTTGCTCCATTAATAACCAAGGAAGGGCACTTGCATTAATGCAGTCTTCGTTGCTATTTGATTCAATGATATTTTCCATTGCATGATTGGAATCATCAATGCTACTACAAATTTTCACAAGTTTTTCTTTGTCATGCCTTCCATTCAATATTTTCCATAGTGTTTCTGTTACATTCCTCCAATCTCCATAGTATCAAACAAATTCACAATTTGTAGCTACTCGTCGTAGGGAAGCCTACTAAATTCTCTAGAATAATATTTTAATCCCTTTGACAAGTGGTTAGTGATTCCTTGATGACCTTCATAATCATAAATTACATAATTAGCCAACAAAACACAATGAAAATATATTATTTCCAAACATAAACCATTAGGTGGAGCAATAGTACCTCAAATTCTATAATATTCCAATTTCCATAGGTGAGGTCTCATTCATCATGAATTTTATGAAGTCTCTTCTTTCCCATTGAAAAGATATTTTTCAAAACTTTGATACTTATAATTTATGTGGAGGAAGTGCTTAAACTGATCAAACACTTGCTTTCTTAAACTTTTGGAATGATGAGATTTCATCTTTGGACCACATATTGGACATGCAAATTTTCCCTTTATTTGAAGACATACAAGATAATGATACAATTGGATTAAATATGTTAATTGTTAGAATTAGAATTATCATGTACAACTAGAATTCACCATACCATACTAGATAAATGTGTCCACCTTGGGGCATTATGAATTGTCCATAGAAGAATTGCATGGAATTGAAATTGTTTTTGTTCAATTGGTCTAGAGATATCATACATAGCGAAACCATTCCATAACACCAACAAATCATCAATAAGAGGAAAAATATATACATTGATATCTTTTACTTTATACTTACCTACTTGAATGAACAATAACATCGAAGAATCATTGTGGTCATTTCACTCCAAGAATTATACTTACATGCAGATAAATATAAAATAATAAAATACCTAGAACAATCATTTCCAAAATAATGTGCTCCCTCTTTATTGACATCCATGGAGGAAGGTTATTATTGATAACAAAAACAAGATACAATGAGTAAATAGATCTCATCTCTCAAAATGGATTGACACCATTAGCTACCAGAGAAAGCATGAGATTTCAAGGTTCTTCTTTAAAGTGTGGCCACTTTTCCTCTATGACCATAAATGTTTAACCATATGTAAGCATTCAAATAATGTCATATCATATTCTATTGTGTGCATGGTAATCCATAAATTGTGCCAAGCTACTACACCTAAATAATCATTTAAGATGTGGAATAATGGTGATGTAACGAAGAACCTTGTGAGACACCTTTTTTTTCACTTGGTCATCTTGATATCTTCTGTATGGAATTTGGGGCATTCTATTTTATATTCATATTCTTTATTATAAATAACATGATCTTTGGGACAAACATCTATTTCTTGATACTCCATTCCAATATGTTTCATAGTGGTACATAATTCTTGATATGACTGAGGGGAAACATTTGATGGTGGTAACAAAAAATCACCTATCAATCTACAACAAAAAATAGAAGTCATTAGTATAAACAATCTTAATGGTGTGCGTTTCACCTTTTATAGA
Organism: Cupressus sempervirens; assembly: GCA_028749045.1. Lineage (NCBI taxonomy): Eukaryota > Viridiplantae > Streptophyta > Pinopsida > Cupressales > Cupressaceae > Cupressus > Cupressus sempervirens. The sequence continues at coordinate 593,003,175 of CM053785.1, read as the reverse complement.
CTATAATTATGTATATGACAAACCTTAGTAAACATGAAATTGCTATGTTGAATAAACCATTCATAACCTTCAAATTCACCAACAACAATACAAAAGAGAGAAGAGTTGATTGGGATCCTTCACAAAGGGCCATGTTTTCCTTGTCAACTAGAGGTATATCATGGATGGCTTCAATTTCATCTTCATAATAATAATAATAATAATCATCATTAGCAACAACACCAGCACCAAATGTGTCATGGATCAATGCATTCATACCATCATATTCAAATATATTTTCTCGCACATGATCATGATCTTCCGTGGGATCATGATCTTCAACTTCAATACTCACACCTCCATGTTCCTTCATATTCCTACCTCCATTTTCCTCTGAGATGTGGTCCATATTTCATATTACCCCGGAGAGATCAACCTATATAAAAATGATGATAATAAAACCCCCCTTCAATTTGATAATATAACTCCCTTCCATATATGTATATTAATTGCAAAAATAATATAGCAAACAACTTACCAATAGATAATAATCAAACCCCTGTTTAGTGTGACCATTCTCCCTACAGTATCTCATAGTTGTTTTGATTTTTGATTCTTCTTGTCTTCAAGTTGTTACAAATCTTGCAAGGACAATAACATTTGTCATCACCTTCTCTTTTAAAGTTAGACAAAAATCTAGCGATTGTCTCCATATTTTGATTGAATTCCCTTGTATTATTTGACACAATCCTTCTTCACATGAATAACTTATTCTTGTACCATTATTGAAGTGGGTGTACTTGCTAAATCTATCATTGGTATTCATTTCACCATAGACATTAACATTAGAGAGAAAACCTTGAAAATAAATTAGACATGGTGTACTTAATGTTTATATTTGCACATATGGTTTTGAAAGAAAAAAAATTGGTGTACTTATTGTGTATATTTGCAAAAAAATTGGATATGTTGTACTTAATGTTTATATTTGCACATATGTTTTTGAAAGAAAAAAATTGGTGCAGTTAATATGTATATCTACAAAAAAATTGGACATGTTGTACTTAATGTTTATATCTACACATATGGTTTTGAAAGAGAAAAATTGGTATAATTAATGTGTATATTTGCAAAAATATCATAAATGTTGTACTTAATGTTTATATCTACACATATGGTTTTGAAGATGGTATAATTATTGAACAAGGTAATCTTTTAGAACATACTTCACATCCAGTAATTACATTAGAACTGCCTAAATTTTGTGATCTATCATTTGTGATTCAAATCCAAAACACCCATATAAAACTAATAGTTATTGTAGGTTTAGCAAGAGTTAAATATGGTAATCTATTAAAATCATAAGTGTTTGGAAAACTCAAAACAATTTTGGGAAAATGCATTTTAGATAAGATGAAAAGTAAAGAAAGGGGGAGTAATATTGGTTAAAGGTGGGCCAAAATTATATCTTTAGATGTAGTTAACCTTTTCAATAATAGATTACTCTAGATTAAAGGTCATCTAGAATTGTAGGCTCCACTCATACCATTCATCACATTTCTCACCCAATGATCCCATCTCACCCCATATGCTCCATTTGCATCTCCATCTACTACATCAACACAAATCCCATTTAATATTAATTACTTATTTAGACTATCTTTCTCCCATTCACATCCCCTGACACATTTGATCATTTGAGAAAATAAACTATGTTCTTCATATTCAATTTTTTATTCAAAATGCTCCCATTCGTTTTATATTGCACCTCATAGTCATCTTTCTAAATCTTTGTCCTAACCTCTTTCCCTTGGACCTACCCCTTCCATCAATTCACCCCATATCCTCCATTACACCCCTATCCATTCCTTGGCCCTTTGGTTTAAAATGACACCTATTATCACATTGTGTATCTTTTGCATGATTTCATTTTATTATTTTCATGTATTTTTTTATTCCTACTTGATTTTAGTTCTCCATAACACACATATTCATGATCACCATTACTTTCTATGTATTGGAAAATCTTTAAAAATTTTAAATAAAAAATTATTATATTTGTAATTGTGTGCTTTTACACCAATCTATATGTACATGGTGCATGCCGTCAAGATTCATCATGTCGTTGTGCATGATGTCTATGCTATAAAGAATAATAGCTTATCTTTTCCCAATATGTTACTTTGATAATATTCATTGTTTGTCATCATCAATCCCATTTGTTTCTATTCCATTATTTTTCTTTCTCATTCATGTATTTCCATCCCACTTAATCTCATCTACCTTTTATTAATAGGTCATTCCACAATAATTGTCATAACCATCACGATACCCGATCTTTTAACAACTATAAAAAGTAATATATCACCCAATCAAAATATTTAAGCAAAATAAATCAACATTTCAAATTCACATCCATCATGGAATTTATATCAACCATTATATGTTCATCATTTAGATCTTACAATCTAACATTGTACATCCTATAACCTAGTACATCACTTTAGCATCCTTCATAGCCTCCTCTAACTTTCAAGAGACTCCCTAGGCACTGTTCATCTTCATAGATCAAGTGAAGGTCACCATCATGATCTTCAATAGATCAACTCTATTCTTCAAGAAAACTAAGGAAACTTATCATTTAAATGTCACCATTCCTTTTACTTGCATTCTTCTTTGAAATAGCCCTATGCTTCTTGACACAAACTTTAAGAAAGTGAAAAATAAAACCCTCAACATTCACTCAAACATGTCTTTAACCCACTTTTTGAGACACATATGTGTGATCATGCTTATCCCCACTCCTCACACACACACACGTTTGAGAATACTAACTTGAAGAAATATTATCACTCCACCTCATCTCTTAATTTTAACTCATAAGCCATTTCTCGCTCAAATGTGTGAGCGCACTCTTAACACATGTCATCATCATGCTCATACATGAATAAGAATGTTTGATCCTTATAAGATTGATCTTCAATTTTCTCACTTATTATTTCATTTCATTATTTGATAAATTATTATCCATTGATCAAGAATATTTTTTTCTTTTATGGATTTTTTGAAAATGTAAAGAAAGCATTTTTGAAACAATTCAATCTAAATGACCTATAAGACCTAAGATATTCTATTGTGAGATCAAAGCCCTTCTCTTTTAAGCATCCTTAGTAATTAAGCTTAGCCTAGGTGTTTCTTTGTGTATATCACATGTAAATTAGTCTGCCCTATTTAAGAAGCTACAAGGCAAGCTACACTATGTTAGTTTCAGAATTAGGAGGACAATGTATAAAAGCTATCAAAGATTATTCATGTAGTAAACATGTGTACTAAAAAATGAAAAGAAAATAGAGAAAATAGATTGCTTAATCCTTTTTTCATGTATTGAACTTATGTGGATGGTTGTTTCTTTTTGTAATTTTTATTACAAGTGAAATTTCTTAATTGCATATTTGTGGTGGAGGTTTAAAGGATAATTTTCATTAGATCTAAGTCATGTTCTATGGTATATTACTGCTCTCTCTTCCAGTGATCTTAGGGCTTGATTATTCCAAAAGCTAATTATATAATATGGGTTGGGGTAGTGGGAGATATAGACCACCTTTAATTTTGTTAGCTTATATAGGAGCTCACATAAGATAGAGAGTGAGAGATAGAGAAAAAGGTATAGATACTCAAGTTGAGAGGAGAGATCAGATGGCTAGAGGAAGTGAGTAGATCTACTCCCACTTAGTCAATGTCTATGAAATAATATCCATAAAAACTTCTAGATCTTATGATACAAATGTTGGAAGATTTGGGAGATTATTAGAAGATTGGTTGCAAGCATGAATGCAAGTGTTATTTTGATTGGGGAGTATTGTAGATATGCTACTATGATGATATGTTACATTCATGACTGAGTTTGTCATTGATGTCAACATAGCAATTTTCTATGTTATCTAGCAGAAGAACAACAAAAAGATCAAGTTGGTATAGATGGATAGTTGATTATTATAACCATCTAAGGTTATGGGAGATAATTTTGAGTATCTAGTATATGGAGTTAATTTCAAAAGGAGAAATGATAAGTCTAGATGAAGTTATGAGAGTTTTGGTGATGTCTATTTTGAGATAGAGTTTACAGAGGCATATTCTAGTAAACTTGTTATATCTCTTAGTAGAGTTGTTATTATGAGAATTGAGGTGCAGGACATGATGAAAACATGTTGCTAAAGATATGGCTAAGCTCACTCATCATAATATCACATATATGAAAAGTTATTCAAGTTGCAAGGTGAAAATATTAATGTTATAGCTAAGTGTAACCTGTTCTTAATGTGGTCCTATAATAATTAATGGAGAAGGACTAATAGCCAACTGAGTGAATTGTTTTGAGGATGTGGTATAAAGGAAGGACATTTTCCTTTATCATGGAGTGTGATGATATGGTTTTTAGAATTGATGACAAGAAGTAGAGAGTGTAGAATGCGAAGTTGAGCAGAGCAGTGCAGAAGTGAAGGAAACATCATTTCCAAGGTTTTGCTGAGTGATCGGAGGTTTGGTATTTGGATTTGAGATTTGTGGACAAGTCTAAAAGTTTTGATAGTGATTGGTTCAGTTGATAGAACAAAATAAAGGAGGAGATAACAATAAATTACTTGTTTAAGAAGTGAGCTCTTCTTGTAGTTAAAATTGCATGTTTGGGAAAATGGCTCATCTTGCATACATTATACTACAACTCCTAACTAGGTTGGCACAACTCCTAATAGGGTTGGAATCTCCTATCAGGGATTCAAAGTTTCCTAATAGGGACTCATTGTACTAAATTTTGTAACAGACTCATAATAGGGTCCATCCTCTAACATAGAATATTTATATTAGTACATCATCTTGTGGGATTCACTCCCATTGAGGCTTTCCCTCTGATCAAGGGTTTCCCTAGTCAACATATCTAGTGTAATTGTCTATGTGCATTTTATAATGGTTGATGTTTACTTTGGTTGAATGGTTAAGTTTGTTTAAAGAAGAGAAATGTTTTAATTGCTGGATAATTGATTCACACCCCCATCCCCCCCATCTTGGTGGACTATTGTTTCTAAAAACACATTTACACCCACAAACCATCTGAAACCAACAAAAAATGGTGCAAGAATAGTATGTGTATTGTTTGAAGCCACCAAGACATACAGGTGCAAAACACCATCAATTATGCCTTAAGAAAACTGCAACACACTTTAGATTTGAGAAACACAATTTGTGACACTGATCTTTTCTAGATAAATTCCTCATAACACTAAGTTGTAGCAAAAATCCAACCTCTTGGCTTGAGTTCACCCTAGCTCCTCTTTGTGCTTGCAGCTGCATTTGGAAAAAAATGACAAACATTTTTCTTTCTTTTTATTTATAATCATGTGGGCATCAAAATAACAAAAAAATATTGGTATTATGATGATGTTGAGGAAACTTGTAAATAAAAAGATAAATATCACACAAAAATTCACTTACATTGCAATTTGACCCCAATTGTTGTAGTAGCTTGATATCTTGACACATGTTCTGATGGGGCTATCCTTTCCTTGTCCAATTCTAAAAGGTTCATTACTCTAATTTTGATTCTATCTACATTCTCAATGTATCCCCTCATGAATTTAAACACTAGAATTTTTGGATTGAGGGAAAAAATGGGATCTTATTTATAAATCAACAAATATGGGGATGTATCCAAAGAATTCTTTACTTTGACCCTATTAGTCCAAAAAACATACTTCAATTTCATATTCCAATACCTTGGGTTCTCTATGAGAAGATGCTTTATGACCACTATTAGATTTTTGTTGGTGGAATTAGCAACTCCATTCCCTTTCAGGTAGTATGTTAATTAAAAATTGATTATCACTTAGTTCTCCAAGGCCCATTGAGTAAGGAAAATTGATGCAAAGGAGGTTCCATTATCACATATAATAAAGAAGGACATCTTGAGTTTGGTCATTATGTCTTCTTTGACGAAGTTGTGACCACTTTCACTATACAATTATGAAATGTCTTAGTATTAGTTCACCTTGTATAGTAGTCTATATCAATCAAGATAAAATTATGCCCACTTGAAGAATGTGGGTTCATTATTCTAATAAAATTTAGCCTCTACTGGGTAAAGGGATGAATCTTGAAGACTAGTTGCAAAGGTATTGCTGGGTTTCTTTCTCTATTTACACTCATCTGATAGACATGAAAGGATAACACATATTGATGGGTATATCTAAAGAGGGTAGGATGATAATATCTAAACCTCTCAATATGGTGAGTTGTAGCCTCTACCAATCCATGTCTAGTGCCATATTTGTTGTGATATTTTCCAAGACCTCTTCGGCTTTTTCATAGTCCAAAAAATTTAAATATATCCCTTGATAGTTTCTCTTGCAACATTTCCTATCTTGGAGAATATAGGATTCACATTTCATCTTTAGATCTCAGTGTTGAGAACTATTCATGCCTTTAGGGAGATGGTTTTGTAGGAGATAATATAAAATATCTTGATATGAAATATTAGTTATGATCCCTTAACCTATATACACATGCGATACTATGCTTAGTTTGTCATTGGTAGCCATAATCTTGGTCAAACTTTATGCCCTTACTAGTTTCATGGGTTGAATTTAGAAATAAAATTCTTGGAAGATAGCCATCCATGTCCCTCTTTGCTCTCCTAACTCACTATACATCAATTGTGACTTGACCATGGAGGCTAGTATAATGACATGCACCTTTCTTTGGATTATGTAATGGTGGAACTTCATGATTTCTTTAACCAATGTAAATGATTTTTTATTGAGATTTGGGTAATTCAACTCCACATTCTTGAGTAGGCAACTCATGAAGGTGATTGGTCTCTCATCTTCACCCTCTTTCTCTTGTATGAGGATAAATACACATGAATTCTTTGAGGAAAAGGAGTAGACTCTTAAAGGTAGTTAATAGTTTGGGATGACAAGGACTAGGGTAATGAAATATCCACCTTGATATCTTTGAAATATCTTTTGACTTTGGGTATCAATTTGATCTTTATCTCTTTCTTTAGTAGGTTGTTTAGAGGATGTAATATCTTTGAAAACCACTAATGAATTTTTCTATGAATTTGATCTTCCCATAGAAAGACTTTAACTCCTTATGACTATTGTGTGGTAGCAACTTAGGTATCACTTCAACTTTCTCAAGGTTGATGAAAATATTGATTTCTGAGATGATATGCCCAAGGAGCTTACCCTTGGTAATCTAAAATTAATAACTCCTTGGATTGAGGGATATGTCATATTTCCTACATCATTTGAGTACTTTCTTAAGGTTGGAAATGTAATTTCTTCTATCTTTAGAGAAAACTAGAAAGTTTTCCATGTAGATGATGATGCACCTATTTACCAATCCTTTGAGTTCTTTATCCATGGCCTAGTGGAATGTATCTCCCATGCTGATTAGGCCAAAATGTATTCTCCAATAAAAAAATGTTACCCACTTGGTGGTGAATGAAATCTTCAATCTATCCTCCTCATCTACCATCACTTTATTATATCCAAAGTATCTATCTAAAAATGACATCATCTTAGATTAATTCACTATTTTTAGTACCCTGTTTAGTGAGGGTAATAGATAATTGTGCTTTTGAGATGCTTGGTTCAAGTTTTTGAAGTCAACAAAAATGCAAATTTATCCACTTTTCTTTCTTACTAGCACAAGGTTGGCTATCTAGGTAGAGTTATATGTTGTGGTTCCACAATGCATGCCCCATTTCCTTTAAAGGAAATAGGGACCCCCTACTTTTTTTTGGATTCAGGCCAATTTTGAGGCCTTTAGTCCACGTCCTAATGTTAAAGAGTTAGAAAAAAAAGAAGTAAAAATAAATAATTTTTTTTAAAAAAATTGTACATCTGCGCACGAGACATGGTGCACAGGAGCATAACACCCTTGGTGATGCACTAGTGCATAGATATGCACTTGTACAGGTGCAGATTTTCACACCACCAAGGGTGGGTGTGACTATATAAGCTGACCCCACCTCGTATTCCTCACTTTGCATTATTTTGTCAAGACCTTCCAACTCCTATGCCTCATTCCTTCTCTGAGCTACGAACTTCACCTCTAGACTTCATACTCTACACTCACATTAGGTGCACTTTCCTCCAAATCAAGCACATCACATAGGGTCAAGGGACCCACACACCCAATATTGTGCTTCTATGCATCCTCCACTCCTCTGCATACGCAAAAAAACTTTAAAAGCAATGAACACCAAACAAGGAGTGTGCATTTGTGCACGTCATTTGGTGTGCACCTGCGCACCCCCAACCCATGTAAAACCTAAACCTAGAAAAGGTTTATAGTCACACACTTGTCTAGGTGTGCTATTATGCACCCCTCAACTATAAGAGTGTTTTGAAACAAAAAATAAGTGGTGCACACTTGTGCACCTAATTTGGTGTGCAAGTATGCACCTTATTTATTTTTTAATTTTCTTTTAGAAGTAAAAAGGGAGAATTGGATTTTTTTCACACTTTTAGCTTTTAGGATTTTTTGATTTTGTGTTAAAAAATGCCTTTCTCTTGTTGTGCATATATAATGGCATCCTCATTCGGCAAGAAAATGGCACCGAAGCTCATGGTTTTCAAGTTCCAAAGGGTCCTATTTAAGTCAAGATTCCAAGATGACTATGCAAAGATAAGAGACACTAATTTGGGACACACAGACTTGGGGGAATTTCTAAGAATCTACAACAAACCCATAGAGAGATCAACCTTGGTATCTGCTTTGATTTGATTAGGGTTGGTGAGTGCAACTTCTCACCCAACATTAGTACAATCATCTGAGCTCATCATGACACTGACACAACACTTTGTTCTTGAGGAAAGGGTGGTTAAGAGTGTAACTAGAGAAGTTGTTCTTGACCTTTGTCCCAACAATATTGAGAGGGTCTTCCATCTCCCTAGGGCAAATCAATTCATTAGACTCTCTTATTAGGCAACTAAAAGGTGGTATAGGGAACACATAAAGGAGGTGATAGATATCATCCAATCTTCTTATCTCATTGAGAAGGCTCCTCTAGGGAGGATAAAAGGAAAGGTGGACATGACAAGGGGGTACATGAAGGAGGATATTGGATACTTTATTATTCTTCTGAGTACAGTCATGGGTCTACTGGTAGCTAGACACCTAAATGTTTTCATGGTGAATTTTATTGAGACTATCAAGATAACAAAGATGCCACTTGACTGGGCCACCAAATTAAGTGAGAACTTATGTGAACAAATAGGGGTGGTCAAGGACAAAAATAAGTTCTATATGACTTCATACATGGTATATCTACTAGTGGGAAAGGCCACAAATTATCCTAGATTGTACAAGAGGGGCAATATGTAGGATCCCAATGCCTAGCCATACATTGTCTACCCATAAATTGGTGAGGAAGAAGCTCTCAAGACAAAGCAAAGAATACAGGATCATGAATGATGCATTCATCTTTGCGATCATCTGATTTATTGAGGGAGATTATGTAAAAATATTATTTGATGATGCAATAACACAAATAACATCTCTCAGGGCCTACTACATACAATTCAAAAAATTCACATATCTATGGGTAGCTGGTGCTACTGTCAACCTAAAAAAACTCCCTAGATATCCTTGTGATAGATTAGTGTTATTGGAGATTGCATGATAGATTAAGTTTGCATATGACAGGGTGAGAAAATAATAAAGACCATGTTGGACATGGCCCTTGGGCATAGGGCCATATCAAGTGAAGCAGAAATAGTATATTTCATCTTTTGAGTGGGAGTGGGTACATTATCCCTTTGAGGAGTACAATTCTCCTAGGCCCTATTTTGATAATATTGGGAAAGTGGAGAGTCTAGTTGGTAGAGAATTCCACCATGAAGAGGCAATTAAAGATCATTGGATGAATGCAACAAATGACTATGATGTTTGTATTAGGGACTATTGTAGGATGACTTTGTACTTGGCTTAAAAGGCTCTAAAGGTTCAGATTCTGGAGGAGATATTGAAGCAAGATTCTAGGGAGCTACTAGACCCTCTATTCAACTTGAACAAAATCGAGAAAAGGCCCATAATGAATGCCAAGGTTGATAGTTAGGAGGGAGATGACATAAATCATCAGGCGAGGCATGTCATCAAGATGACAAAGGATTGGATCAAGAAACCCTTTCAACTTGATCCAATACTTGATACCATGATTTTTCACATGAAAGCCCACCCAGAGAAAGGTAGAGAAAAGAAAATCAACATTCCTACCTTTGCAGCCTAGTCTCCCATTAGGATAGAAATTGTATATGAACTTGACTACCTAGTTGGAAACTATCACCCTCCAGAGAGGAAAGGAAGGGGGAAAAGAAAGAGGAGTTCTTCTTAGAGGGATGAAATAGAAGAAGTTGTAGTTTAAGTATCTCCTCAACAACAAGAAATAGATGTGCAAGGATCATAGGACACTAGGGCTTCTCAAGACCAGCTTGACCCTCAATTGCCTCCATTTGTGCCCAGCTAGTCTGAAGAGGGTGAAATCCAACAGGTCTCTATTCCTCCTCTAGAAGTAGAACCAACATCTCCTTTTGCCTCCATGAAACATAAAAGGATTAAGTTCCATATGAAGAAGAGGCAAAGGGTGGCTAAAAGAATGGTTCCTTACCCATCTGTTCCCAAAACTATTCCTAAGGGAGAAGAAGAGGAAGAAAAAGAAGATGAAGAGGAACATGTGCCTTTATAGGGAAGAACCCAGCTAGCTAGAGCTGTAGAATAGCAGAGGAGAAGAAGTTCCACAACAACACCACCATCCATCCCAAAGGAACCCTTGGAAGTCTCTTCTTTAGAAGATGAAGTACACCAATGGGTGGATGGGCAGAGTGAAGAGAGTGATGACATATTCAAAATGTAAAATTTTGATTTTATGCCCATGGAAAAAAATTTAGTTGGGGATAAGATCAGGGATACCCCTACAAGTGAACCCCAACAAGAAGACTAGACGTAGATGCCGCCAGATTCATAGGGTCCTAATCTTTCTCCCCCATCTCCACCACAAGTTATGGTGGTAGATAAAGACTTAGTTACTCCTCTTCCCCAAAATTTAGAAGAAGAACAAGTTTAGAAGGAACCTTCACAAGAGGAGGAACCATAGAAAATGGCAATCGATGAAGTGTCAAAGGAGGGAAAAATGGTACAATATTCTCAACTAGGCTCCCAAGACATTGAGGTGCAGACTATAGGGTCTACGGAGGTAGATTCCATAGAAGGAGAGCCCTCAAAAAGAGAAGCAACTCTAAGGAGGAGTGATAAGGGAAAGGAGGTAGCTGAGCATACCATTTCATCATCTTGAGGTAGGCCTTCCACTGAATGAGTCCCAAGATGGCTCAAGAAAGAAATAATGAGGAGCACAAAGCCACAATTTTGTGTTGATGAGGAGGATATTTTTGAGTTAGCTAAGATCTTGAACAAACCTCAATCCCCAACACATGAGGCAAGAACATTGGAATTTTTTAACAATACACAAGATTGGGATTTTTTTTCACAAGTGGATGTCCCTCCTGATGATGTAGATATAGAAAGCCTTAGTCCTCAAGATTTTCAAATCAAAGAGGTCATGCTTGGGAAGCCCACATAGGATACAACTAGATTAATGGTAACCATGGGGATTAAGGAAGTTTTTAGGAACATGGAATAGGAAGAGGTTGAAATCTAAACACTTCAAAGGAAAAACAAGATCCTAAGAGGATATTTAGCTGAATTTGTTGGTCCTCTAGATCTTGAGCACCTTGAGGAGATGTTGAACACTATACTCAGGGAAGGGAGAGCTATGCATGTAGACCCATTTTTGAAAGCCTGTCAATAGTGGTAGGAAATTTTTGAAGAGAAGGGAATTTTGGTAATCTAGGGGAACCTGAAGTTACTGCATGGTACACAAGAGAATGTGAATAAAATGATGGCAATTTTGAAGCAGGATTTTAGCATATTGGATGAAGTAAGGGCCTGGAGTAAGGACTTAAAAGCTTTGCAAACAATAAAGGGGAAAGGGTACAAGATTTTGGTAGATGTATATAGAGTGGAGGAATTAGATTTGATTAATGATTGGATAGAGAAAATTGTAGACAATAATAAAGTAATGGAAACATTACACATGGAGATCCACCAGCTCAAGGATAAAGCTCGAGAGTGAATTTTGGAATCAGAGAGGCATTACAACGATGCATGTGGTAAAATTCTTTAGAATAATTGAGAGGGGGAGGGTGAATCATTTATTCAAGGTCCAAATTCCCTAATAATACTTTTTCACAAATTATAGTGAATCCATAAACTTTTCATCCATCCAAGCTTAAATCAATCATCTTAGAAAATTATAACAAATTAATATGCAGGGATAAAACATGCAAGATCAACACATGACACAATGATTTACGTGGAAACCCAATTTGGGAAAAACCGCTAGTAACATGCTACTTGATTTTCACTCTTTTAAAGTGATGCCCTGTTAAAGGCTTACAATACACTGTTAAATGTGACCTTGTTAGATGATTTCACCATACTATTAGGAATGGGCCTGATCAAAGGACTTTAGAACATTCACTTGGAATGTCACCCTGTTAAAGGATTTACAACATGGCTATTAAACCAACCTAAGTCCATAGGATTTAAACTAACTATTACAATTGCTAGAAAGTAACAGTAATGGCTTTTTGATCTGATACAACTTACAACATATCTTGCAGATTTCAGATCACACTTCAGCTGAATCCTTTTCTTGGCTTTAATCACTTCAACTCTGATAGCTTGTTATCTCAAGCTTCATCTCCTTGAGTCTTCTTACTCATCATACCAATGCAATCATATCTATGGTCATCTGTTGAAGTAGAGTAACTGTGCTTTCTTACTTCTTAGCACCTCCTTTAGCACTTTATACTTTCATGCTTGACCTCTCCTCTCTCTTTGCTTCATGACCTTGTTATTCCTTAAATAGAAATCTAGATTGCCTTTGCCGCTCGATTCTCTCTCTCCAACTTTAGGGTTTCATATGGATTAGGTAGGATACAATGTATCTACCCCATCTCTTGCTCTTTTCTAGAAACTTCGTCTAGAGTCCAGTTGTATTCTCCAAAAAAAACATTCTACATGGTGTTATGTGCCACCAACTCATCACTCTTATCTTTTATTTAATTCACAGAATTCAAGATAACAACCTTGTCAGCTTAGATTTGATGAATCTTCGATCTTTTAAATAATGCAGCAACTCAGCACTATTAGTTTATTGATGCTCGACATCTCTATGTTACTCGACACTTGTATTTGCTTAGCACTTGTATCTGCTCGACACTTGTTTCTGCTCGGCACTTGTATTTGGTCGGCACTTGTATTTTCTTAGCACTTGTAGCTGCTTGGCATCTGAAGTTCACTCAGCACTTACTGAAGTTGAACTTGCTCGGCTTCAACTAGGAATCTGTTTAGCACTTACTAGCTTGCTCAGCTCTCTCTCTCTCTCTAATGAATTTAGTTAGGCTTTACAAATGACTTCGCTAAAACCTTGCATCTTTGATATGTTTTAGTGTGCCCATTTTCTGTGTCTTAGAGTATGTCATCAATACACTTTTTCATCAATGGCTTAGCTAATCCTTGTACTTCATTACAACATCATAACTTCAACCTTTCTCTAGGTGTTCTGGTTACATCTTATTGGTTGCCTCCTCCTTGTCAATCAACCATTTGATAGTGTTTGGATCACTAAAGTAATTATCATTCCTACAAGTAGCAAGTTTGACATCAATGAAAAAATAATGATTGAGAACATTCTTTACTAGTTCCATTACTTTTTATATATGATCATTTCCAACAATCTCCCTCATGATCTTTTCAATAATTTCTAATAGCATACTTAGAGATTTTCGAAGATGAGGAATGAGAGAAGTTGTTGCCTATAGAGATAGTAGTGGAGAGTTTTAATAATATTTTTGAGGAATTTCCTAATGAAAAAGATATCTGATAGGCTTTCAAAATAGAAGAAACCTTATTAGAATTGGATACGAAACTCGAGGATTTTGCTAAGACTCAAATTGAGGTAGAAAATTATAGACAGAAGGTAAAAGATAAGTATGAGGCTCTAGATTTACTGGATGTAGCTAAAACTATTGATATTATAGAGAAATTCAAGGGCAAACATCTAAACATAGCTCTGGGATGAAGGGGAACAAAACCCAGAAGCCAAAATTTTAGTTTTGACACCCAGTAAAATTTTGAGATTCTGGGCCCTATTGAGGTGCATAGGTCTATAGGTGTTCAAGTCTGCAGCTTTGTAGGTCTGTAGGTGCACATTTCCAGAAGCTCTACTAACAATTAACTACCAGTTCCAAAAATAGAGCTTTCCATGCATCAAAAACACATGCTAACAATAATTTAACTTCGACAGACACCTAATGAAGGATCAACTTTCATTTTTAGCACTTCCAAACACTTCCACTTCGACTAAAAGCTTTCTCATTCTTTCTCCTCTCATAAATTCTTTGTTTCTAACATGTAAGGGCTCATGCATCCAATTAATGAATAAAAAATGGATGGAGTCCTGCTTAGCACCAGTTAGATTGTTAGTTTCTATATAATTAGTTTGTTTTATTAAATTAAAAGTGTTTTATTACATGAAGATATCTCTCACTCTCAACAAAAATTGAGGAGATGATTTCTTATAAATACTCCATTGTAATATGTAATTGAGGCTACCATTATTTTGCAATAAAATTATGCTTTTTGTGCTCGCATTTGGAGTGTAGTCATTCTTTCCTAGATGTGTCCTTGTTTTGTGAATTATGTTCTTGAGATTGTGATTGAGCCAAAGGTTTATTGTTTTGTTTCTAGTTGTGCAATCTTCCAATTGTAGTGTTTTCTATGGTCTTACAAATTCTGCTAACATATCTAGCTCAAGAAGAAATCATCAAATTGTACCTGCATAACTTTTCATCTTGCATGAGTGCACTTTCCATGGCCTTGTGAGTTGATGAAGGGTGAAATATCTGATGATTACTAAGTTTCTCACTAATGATTGCATTAGTGGAATCAAGGAAGCATTGCTCCTATTTTCATTGGTTACCCACCAATTTCTTTGAAAGCTTAATTCACAGAAGTGTTTTTTCTATAGCTTATGTCTGTTAGGATTTCAATTTCATGTTATTTTCTTTAAAGTTTTGTTATTTTCTTTACTAACCCCTTGTTAGAATAAGATTTAATAATAGTTACATTGTTAGATTGCATTCATTAAAAAAAAAAAATACAAAAACATAGCTCTTTTGTGTGTGTATTTTGAAACAACAAATAGATTCTATATCTCACTCGAGATCAAAATGAACTAGCAAAGGCCTCCTCATGAACAATCACATTTATCTTTAACTAAGAAAATTTTAGTACATGATGAGACAACCTGAAACCTTGGAGTTGATTCACAAGATTGACTTTTCAAGAGAGGAATTTTCAAGAATTCCTTCTGTTTAGCATTGTGCATAATGAAAACTCAACATTATAGAGAGGAAGACGATCTTAGTGTCTCAAAAATTATGAACTTCTTTCATGATTAATGTATCAATGATTGGGTTTACTGGTCTTTTCCTTTGTCAAAAATATCTAGCATCTAGATTCAATGGGATATAATGAATGATGATGTTTGGATGATAGGTTTTAAGTTCCTCATAACTCCAAGAAATGATATCTCTATACTTAGTGAGAAGGCATAAAATTTATTCTCTTTATTGTGGGGTACATTCCTTCATGATATTGACCATCTTGAGTACCTAAGTTATGGAATCACACTCATCGTTCCCCTTTTCTTCAGGGTATTTCTTAAGGCATGTGGATTCATTATGATCAATCATGTATTCCAACTCCACCATGCCTTTTGGGATAATGGTTTTTTTGAGGTTTAGGATTCCATCCTTATCTTCATCTTCCTAACCTTCTAGTTCTACTTCAGGCTTGTCATCAATCATTTTCCCTTCAAACAAACCATTGCACATGATGAATTGCTAGATATGTTGATCATCCTAAAAAAATAGAAATTTGTGATGTTGTGTGGGATCGATTGAGCAACTATAATTTCAACAAAAAACCCTTTGATTTTGATGCTTTCAACTAGTTATGACACACTGTTCGAGATAGCTAATGTATTAGTAACCATATTCTTTCTTTTGGGAATTGATTTGATGTTTAGTGCCTTGAAATCCTCCATCAAGTCCCATACCCGCTTGTGGTAAGCCATTAACCTTTTTTCATTGCAAGAGTAAAATAATTTGACCTATGGAATCACTAGTTGAGAATCCCCTTTTACTACAAGGGCCTTTACATTCTTTTCAAGCACAAATAGGAGTCCTTGCACTAAATCTTCATATTCTACCACATTGTTGGTGCATATGAGCTATAAGTGATAGGAAACATAGAATTTTTTTCCTTTGGGATTGATTATCTCAACTCTAGCTCCAACTCCTTGTTTTTACTTAGAGCCATTGAGCTTAAAAGTCGAAATTGGTTCTTTCTTAGGTGCCTTCAACCTATGTTTATTTTTTTTGACCTTCTATTTCACTTTATCTTTGAAAGAATTATTGGGAACCCACTGCATCTTTTGTTGTGTTTTTTCATTGCTAACAATCACTCTTGACATTAGAACAATTTGACTTCTTTTCTTCTTTTGAATTTCCTCAATTAGGTTGGTGACCTTCGAGACCTGGGGTTTGGGTTGTAGAACTAGTGTAGGAGCATTTAGGAACAAGAAAACTATTTGGAACAACAAGAGAACCATGGAGGACATGAAGGAATGAAAGACATCTAATGGCTATCAGAGGTCTAAGGAGGTTAAAGGGATCCTAAATGATGCAAATCATATCAAATATGATGTATTGGCTCCTATAATGGTCTAAATATGATGAAATGGCTTTGAATGAAATAATATCCTTGAGAGGATTAAATAAATGTAATTTGGATCATTAGTGTCCCAAGGTGTCTAGGAGGTGCTAGGAGGATAGTTGAGTTTAAATAAGTTTAAATAGGTCTCCTAAGTGTTGGAAATACCTTGGTGAGAAAAGTTCATAAGTCTTAGTTTGTTTTAATAGTTTAAAACTTTAAATGATCAAGGCATAATGACTAGTAGTCATTTGGGAGGGAAATGGAGGTTTAATTGTTAAATCAATTAACTACGTTCTCAAACTAGTTGGAAGAGGTTAAGGAAGTTAAGATTTGATATTTATTTGTTTTGAGACTCCATTGTAAGGCTAAGAAAGCTTGGAGTGTATGAACTAAATAAAGAATCAATGAAATACATATTTTGGATCAACATTTTCATGGTTTTTCATTGATGTTTCTTATTTTTCTTTGATATCTAACCTAGAATAGTTGTAGAAGGTTTCAATAAGTTATTGGAAAACTTTTTTACACATTTTAGAGTGTTTGAGAGTCATTTTCGATGATTTTACTTTCATGATCAGCAAAGTAGTTTGAATTTTTCAGTTTTCCTTTTTGGAAATATAAGAGGATTAACTAAGAGGGGAGGGGTGAATTAGTTACTAAAAAAATAAATCCTAGATCCCTTAGATGTCAATACAAATAAAAAAGCTAATTAAACTATATTCTACTGTAACTTGATAAACACACATGCACTTCGTTTATACTAGCAAATATTGTAAGTCGACAATAACTTAACATATTGAACTTAATGAGATTAACCCTAAGTTTAACTTAGTTGGATACACATAAAAGAAATAGCATGAACACAAGTGACACCAATATTTACGTGGAAACTCAATTTGGGAAAAACTACCAATTGCAACTAGTTACTAATTTTCACTCTTCTGAACTGAGCCTTGTTAGGAGCCAACCATGTTAAAGGTTACAAAACACATTGTTAGGTGTGATCCTGTTAGAGGATTTAATCACCTTGTTAAGAGTGACCTTGTCAGAGGTCTTTAGACACTTCAAATAGAAATGCCACGTTGTTAGAGGATTTACAAATAACTGTTAAGCCAACTCTGTTAAGAGATTTAGATCACTGCTACAATGGTTAGAGAATAATAATGAGATGAGCTGAATTCTAATGCAACTGAATTACTGATTAAAGATCTCAATTTTGGCTTGAATACTTGATCCTTCCTGATTGAATGTATCTTTGCAGCTCAATAAGGATATTCTAATTATCCTTCTAATTCACATCCTCTAAGCATCATCAAATCTTCTATTATGTTTGACACATTCAATCCTCAACTTGACCTTATATATATCTTACACATTGTCAAGTTGGCTTTAATACAACTTAGATACTTAATATTCATCTCCATAATTAGCTAGAACCAACAATTAAATCAATTAAACTCAACATGCCAAAACAAGAAAATCCTTTGTTAGTCAACCCTACTTGGTAGATACTAACCTAGAAATGATTTTACCATGTTAACCAAGTGAACTTGGTTAACATTGCATATTCAAAAAGTTCCTTTGGAAACTAAGTGAGCTCAGTTAACACTAGTTCTGTCAAAATTTTCTTCATTGACTGAGTGATCTTGGTTAACACTCAACTTCTATAAACTTTCCATTGACGACCAAGTAAACTCAGTAGACATTGTCTTTTGAATTTGGAAAACTCTTGAATGCCCAATAAATAAAGAAACTATTTTTATTGCCCAAGTGAGCTTGGAATACACTAACTGGAAATGATATGACATTTTGTGTAACATCAAAGATAATACACAATTTAATCAATTATTTTCAAAAATCTACCTCTTTAGCATTGATGGCAACACAACATGTCATAATACAATTAAATTTTTAGAGAAAGAATAAAGTAAGGAACATATCCTTAGTTTCATTCCAATTCTCATCCATGAGAACTCCCTCTATCAATGTGAAATCCCTTTGTCTTTAGTTTCTCCCTTTGTCAGCAAAACTTTAACTTAAACTACTTCTTCTGATAGCAAACTTTCCTTCTTTGATATCATACCAAGTTCTCCTTCTTTGACATCTCTAAAGTAATAAAATTTCTATGAGATATGACAAAAAAATTCTCCCTCTTTTACATCTTATCCCAAAGACAATATTCAATGAATATAAATGCACCTCATGTACTGATTCATTTGCAATGTGCCTTGTCAATACTGCATCAACTGTCTGATCTTCAACATGCTTTGGTTGATGCATCATTAAACTACATTTAGTGAGCTTCAAATAGGGGAATGACCTTTAACTTACCTCTTAGATACAAAAAAGTATCCTTTAGGTAATGACTTAGTAAATATATGTACAATTTTCTCTTTAGTATTCACATATTCCAATCTTACCTCTTTATCTTGTACAATTTCTCTCAAAAAATGATATTCTATAGAAGTGTGCTTGGTTTTGGTATGTATCATAGGATTCTTGGATATATCAATTACACTGGTTTTATCATAAAGGATAACCATTGGACCCTTGATCTCTATCTTCATACCCACCAATAGTTGCTTGAACTAAACAATATTGGAATAATTAACTATTGTTCTCACATATTCTACTTCTTCTATGGACCGAGAAATATGATTTTTCTTCTTTCTTGTCCAAGATAGTACCAAGAAAGAATGCTGCACCACTTGTGCTCTGTTTGTCATCATCACTTCTTACCCAATTAGCACCTATGAATGCTTTCAAATCCAAATTGCCTCCTTTTTTGTACCATAATCCATAGTCTTCAGTACCTTTCAAATGTCTCATAATTCTCTTTATTACCATCATGTGATTTTCTTTGGGATTTTTTAAGAATCTTGCCAGTGTACCAATTGTTAATACAATATCAAGCCTTGTGTGCACTACATATTGCAATTTTTTGATCATTGATCTATACGTGGTTTGATCTATCTCTTTGGAATTATTATTTTTAGAAATCTTATCTCCAGTAGACATAAGTGTTCCAACAAGTTTTGAATCTTCCATTCCAAACTTCTTTAATATTTCCTTGATATATTTGGATTAAGTAATATAGATTCCATCTTTCTTCTATTAGATCTACAATCCAACAAAGAATTTTATCTCTCCAAACATGAACATCTCAAATTCTTTACTCATCTCTTCTGAAAATGCCTTGCATAAGTCATCATTTCTTGTAAATAAATTGTCATTCACAAAGATTTCTTCCAACATAGTCTTCTTGTCTAGCCCTTCTTTGATATACAGACTACTATTATCATTTGTTCTTTGAAAACCAATCTTTATCAAGTAGTTATGAAGTCTTTCATGCCAAGCTTTGGGAGCTTGCTTGAGACCATACAATGCTTTGTGTAATTTGTATACCATATCTCTTTTTCTTGGATCTATAAAACCTTTAGGTTGTTCTATGTAGACTTCCTCATGAAGAATTTCATTCAAGAATAGAAATTTGACATCCATTTGATAAACTTTAAATCCTTTGTGTACTGCATATACTAGTAAAGTTCTAACATCATCTAATCTTGTAATAGGAGAAAAAGTTTCACCAAAATCAATACCTTCTTTTTGAGAATAACCTATACAAACTAACCTTGCTTTGTTTCTTGAAACTTTTCTATCTTCATTTAAGTTATTTTTGAATACCAACTTTGTGTCAGTTACATTTTTATCCTTGGGTCTAGGAATAAGAGTCCAAGTCTTACTATTCTCTATCTATTCTATTTCTTCATTCATAGCTTCAAACCAACTTTCATTATCCAAAGCATCTTTAACATTTCTAGGTTCAAATTTAGCAAAAAACATGTACCTTTCAATTTGTTTCTTGTCATTATTCCATCTGACTTGTCTCCAATGATATGGTTAGATGCATGGTACCCTTTTACATATCTTTCTAACACAGGTACTTTGGACTTAGAATGTGTTCCATTAATCTCTTCATGATCTTCTATATCAAGCTCAAGTACCACTATCTATGACTCAATTCCATCTGACTTAGTTTGTTTTGGCACTAGCTTGGTAGCTTTTGATTATGACTTGAGTCCTTCAGACTATGACTCAAGTTGAACTAGTTGCAAATCAGTAGCTTTTGGAGATTTTAGGGACTCGAGAGGTGAGGTCTCCTAACTTCCAAATAGATTTGTCAATGTATTAGGTTAATAATAAACAAATCTTCTATAATCCTCAGGTTCTCTGCTGCCTTCTTCTTCACCCTTTTCTACAAACTCATCAATTCTCACTTGTGCACTTTCTATGATCTTATGAGTAGTCAGATTCAAACACTTGTATGCTTTACTTCTGCAAGAGTATTCTAGGAATATGCCTTCATCACCTTTGACATCAAATTTACCTTTCCTTGATTTCTTCATGATATAACATTTGCTACCAAATACTTTCAAGCAACTTACATTAGGTCTATAGCCATACCATATTTCATAAGGAGTTTGACTTGAGTCTTTCTTCAACTATACTCTATTTAAGGTATGTACTAAAGTATTGATTACTTCATTCTAATATTTAATTGCAATACTCTTTTCTATCATTAAGGTTCTTGCACAATCCATGACGGATCTATTCCTTCTTTCAACTATACCATTCTACTAAGGTGTACCAGGGGCTAATACTTGTCTCTTAATTCCTTTTTCAATGCAAAATTCATTGAACTCATTGGAAATGAATTCACCACCTTTGTTTGATCTCAAATACTTTAGCTTAATTCTATTTTCTTTCTCTACTTTTCCAGATACCACTTAGATTTTTGAAATGTTTCAAACTTTTCTTTTAGATACATTACAATTATCATTCTAGAATAATCACCAACAAAAAGAATAAAGTACTTATGTTCACTATAACTTTCTATTCCAATCTCCGAGACTTCTTCTGAATGATTGTTCTTTCTTTTGAAACTAATCTTTCCCATCTTACCAATTTGACAATTTTTGTATAGACCCATATCAAGTTTCCTTAGACTGGGAATAACTCTTATTGTTCTATTTTTGCTTATCTTGACCAGATTATCAAAGTTAACATGAAAAAACATTTTATGCCATAACCAAATTTCTTCTACCTGAGCAATAAAACATGAACTTTCACTGAGATCTTGGTAGAATAGGTTACCTTTTATTTGTTTACGGCTAGACCCAACCATATTTTCTTTTCCATCCAATAGTTTGGCCTTCCCATTCATGAATTCTACCTTGAATCCAATTATGTTCAACAATGCCACACTCAATAGATTATGCTTTAGTCCTTCAACCCAATAACTATTGTCACATCTAAGTTTATTGGTTAGTGAGATACAACATTTTCCCTTTATGCAACAAGGTTCACTATTTCAAAATCTCACACTACCACCATCATAATGTTCCATGTGTTCAATTTTTTTTTATCACCAATCATATATGTGAGTAGCCACTATCAATAATCTATGTATCATTTTTTCTAACATGAGAGATAAGTGCCATTTTATCCCTTTCATCATCATATTCATCTTTTACAACAATATAAACCATTTCATCATCTTCACTACTATCTAAATCTTTAGTTGTAAAACAAGATTTCTTACCTTTGTCCTTGTAGTCTTTGAAATTTTTGAAATCCTTCTTGCTTTTGTACTTGTTATGCTTCTTTTCATCTTTTCTTCTCTAGTTGGACATCTTGCAGCAATGTGTCCAACTTCTTCACAAGAGAAACATATTAGAGGAAATTTAACTTTATACTTTCCTTTTCCTTTGGGATACCTTCTTGCAAGTAATGCTTCAATGGTTTCAAGATTAGCGTCAAATCAGTGTCAAAACTATCTTCCTATTCACTTTTAGATTTTTTTTTAATAGATCTTTTAGCTTTTTTCTTGAGTGATACCTTGGCTTCAAATGTAGACTCAAGATTGGTAGAACTAGGAGCATAATTGTCATATTTATCTAGTTCAAATATTGTCAATCGTCTAATTATAGCATCCAAAGTATTTGGAACAAATCTCATTTCTTGAATAGCGAACACTGTTATTGCATAGATAGGAAGAAGGGTTTTGAGTACCTTGCTTACCACTATTACATCTTCAATTGTTCCTTTAGAGACTTTGATAGCATTGACACTAACATTGATTCTATCAACATATTTTGCAATATTTTCATCCTTTCTCATTTTCATCTGATCAAATTGTCCTCCAAGACTTTCAACTTTGGCTCTCCTTACATTTTCATCTACTCCATAGATGGCTTTTAGCTTAATCCACATTTCATAAGTAGTTCCACAATCTTTGATCTCATCAAATTTGACATAGTTGAGAGATGAAGCAATATCAATAATTTGTTGGGAATTAACAAGTGGGAAATATACTTTTGAGAGGGGGGTGAATTAGAAGTATTTAAATTTGACCAATAAAACTTTTAACTTTAAAAGCATTGCATGCATGTACATATAAAAATAACATGTAAAGTAAATGCATCCATATAAACACTTGACACCAGATATGATTTCCCAAAAACCTTCCAATGAGAAGGTAAAATTGGGGTGGGGATGATACCCATAACTCTTAACTACTGCAAGCATAAAGTTTATCTATTAAGGTTACATATTTTGACCATTCTCATGATCTACCCTATGAAAAGCCTACTTTGTTAAAAGATTATAAGGATTGTTAGATTCTACCCTATTAAAGCATTATAACACTCTATCAAAAGTGTACTTGGCTAAAGGATTTACAAAACATTCACTTGGAATGTCACCCTATTAAAGGCTTTATATAATGGCTATTAGACCAACCTATCTCCATAGGATTTCATTCTTCTAATACAATTGTTAGAAAGTATAGTAGAATGTTTGACTTGATTAGTTGCAATATGCTAATGCTGATTTTAGATCCTTGTTCTATCTAATCTGATCCTCATTGATCTAGTATGAAACTGCTATGATCTTGACTCACTGTTCTGCTAATTGATGCTGCAATGTTGTCCTTCTTCTAAGTCAATTCACCCCTTTTAGTTCCTTCAAACTTTGCTACTATTCTCTCCTGGCATGTATTCTCTTCTCACATACTCTCTCATACATTACTAAATTATGGGATTTCAACTTTAAAGAGGTTTTTTCACATAGGGTTAAATATGAATCTACAATTGAGATTCATCCATCTTTCTCGCTCAAATCTTTCCATTTTTCTAATTGGTTGCATGTTGATTGCATAGTGAATCAAATATATTCGATCTCATCTTTTAATCCTCTGAGATTTATCCATATGTCGACTCAAAAATGGTTTACATCTTAATTTGTGAGGGAAAAAATTCTTATGCTGATTCTATGTTACTCAACACTTATTGGTTGCTTATGCTTGACACATACTAAATTTTGTCTTGCTTGGCACTTGAACTTTGCTCGGCATCTATTAGTCACTCAACATCTGAAGCTTGCTTAGCATTATTTGTTTGCTCGGCATCTCAATGACTCAGCACTTGATAAATTTTTGGCTCATCACATATTGTGACTCAGCATCTATATTATACTCAACATTAACTTAGAAAATTCCTTAAGTGTGTTGACACTGAATTGTCAAAACCAATCTGAGATCAACAATCTCTCCCTTTGACATGAGTGTCAAAAACACTTAACTATACATAATGAAACTAATCTCCTTGAGTGTAATATACATTCTATTCGGCATATATACAGAACTTCAAAATTGTTCAAAATTTTGTGAAAGACTATATACCTCAAAATTTTGTATCTCCCCTAAGTTGATATGCCATATCCTTGTTACCAAAATATATCTGAATAGATTGATGTGCCTCAACTGATACTCCTTGTCTTCAATGCTGATACTTTTTTATCTAATGTGTCCTTTTTATTCTCTATTTTGTTTCTTCTCTATTTATTTTATTACTCCCCCTTTTTATTTAAGCTCTTAGCTCTCCATTTTACATGTTTCCCTTGCATTTTAAAATGTCATTCTGGCTTTTCAAATTCTCCTAATGTGCCTTTAATTTCTTCCCCTTATCAACAATATCTCCCCCTTTTTTGACACTTATGTCAAAGGGTCTTAGACACTGACCAAATACTTAGCCAAGAAGTTCTTATTCACTTCCATTATGATTCTTAGAGCAGCATCCCAATTTTGTATTGGAACTTCTAGGGATTAATTTTGAATGGCTATCTTTGCTACAAGGTGAACTAAGCCATGTAATGTAGAAATATTGGGATCTTTCATTATCACATTCTTTGCATCGGCTAGTTCCTTCTACAAAATTCCATGTGAGGGGTGAGGGAGGCTTTTATATGTATCAATTTGGCTCTTTTGTTAGCCTCTTCTACTATTAATATAGCTGATTCCTTTTGAGTGTGAAGCATTGTGTTAAATCTAGATCTTTGGGTAGTTGCATACTTGATATCTTCAAGTTCCTCTATAAGCTCATGATTCTTTGGCTAGTCTCCTATGTGAAGATGGAAGGGTCACACAATTTTGAGTATAATGAGAATATGTTCTCAAGTACTTGCTTCATGTTTTCAATTTTCTTTGCCAGTTCTAATTGAGATAGTGCTATCTCACTGGATATTCTTTCATTTACCTTTGTTTGAAACTTCTTTTTTGACCATTCCATCAGCTTGGTATTTGTATCATGGTGTTCACTTTGCACCTAGTCCACTATGTTTGAAAGTTGCTCCATTATGGTCTTTGTTTCATTAGGTTTTTTCAAGCTAAAAGCATCTAAAAATATGTCCTTTATTTCAATCAATGCTTGCCTCTATTTATACTCGCTCTTGAGTATCTCTTGGTTCTTTTTCCTCTCTAGTGCCTCTTGCACTTCATTGATTTGATCAATGTTCATAGTTTCATAGTCATACTTAGGAATGACTATTTCTTCATCTAGTGCAGGGTCTCCATAGTGAATTACCCTTGCAACCTTTTTAGAGTTTGAGCCTAGTGTTGATATTTGAAGTGGTACTACTTTAGTGCTAAGCTTTTGTTGCATTTTTGTTGGAGTCTCAGAGGTTGGCAAATTAACCAAATTTTGAATTGCTGCTTGCTCCTTTTCCTTTGGGGTCTCCTTCTCCTCCTCTGATCATCCTTGATCAATGATTATTATCTGAGGTGGTGCACCTTGTGCTTGTGTAGTAGGAGTAGAATTATCCATCTGTCCTATTTTATCCTTTGCTAGCTCCTTGACAGTTGTAGTGACTATGACTGTGGAGTCAACCTTGGATGATGTATCTTGTACAAATTTCTCTTTAGGTTGTCCACTTATAGTTGTAGGGATGAATGAATATTTTTCTTGTGTTCCCATCTTATCCCTAGTCAAGTTAGCTACTAATTTTTCCAATTCATCTACACTGACCAACACTAGATTGCTGCATAATTGGGCTTGTAGTGTTGTTTGGTCAAGGATCTTTTTGAGATCCTCTGTAGTCAATGGATTTACGTTCTGACTAGAATTTTTAGGAACATCCTTTACTTTTATGGTTTTTGTAGGTGTAGAAGTGTCATGTGGAGGACTTGGAGGTGGCAGTTGTGTGTCTTGCATACTTTGTTCTATTTGTTCCTCTTAAATAGTTTCCATATCATCCTTTTATATTTCCTTCTCCACTGTATATGACTTTTCTTTTTCTCCTTCACCTTCCTTTTCATTTTCATCCTCCTCTCCATTATTTCTCCTTTCAAAGGGATATTCTTCTCCTTCTTTTACAATTGTGAGCCCATAGATTAATTTCTACATTTGTGTGGACTTTTTCACAACATTCTTAATCTTATTCTAGAGAATACTAAATACTCTATATTTGGGTGCAAATTTTCTCCCATGCTTCTTGTTTGCCTTTCTTATTTTCCCTTTAGTGAGCTCAGGCATTACTCGAGCCAATGTTGACTCTCTTATTTCTTTCTCCATATTAAGGTAGTAATGCCATTTATTTTCAACAATAGAATATAACTCCGTAGGCATTGAATTGTCAAGCTCAAGTGGAGTGTTCTTGAAGTTGGCCATCATAGTATAGATAGATTCTTCAACTATGTTCTATTCTTCTCTGCTCAAATTATTAAAATCAATGCCTTTTAAGCCATATAAGTCTGCATTATCTCTAATGTTATCAAATAAATTTTCTAAATCAGACTTGGTGGTGTGACTTACCACTCTAAATTGGCCATTGTCACTAGATTTAGTCCTTTCCTCATTTGATTCAGGAGGTGCAACATACTTTCTTCTCAGCTTCTTCTTAGCTGGACCTTCCTACTTGGTAGCATTCTTCTTTTCCTACTCCTTAGCCTCATTTTTTGTAGCTCTTGTACATTCCCTTGTAGTAGGTTTTACTAGGCTTGGCTTGGCTATCTTCTTGCCTTTGGGCTAAGCTATAGGCTATTTTTGAGCTTTCCTTTTCTTTGGCTCTAGCTTGATAGGTGTCTCCTTCACTTGTTCTTCTTCCTCAACACCTTCTTCTTTTCCATCTTCACCCATGCCTTGTGTTAAGGCAAGTGGCCCTTGGCCTATTGTTCTTCTTCTTCTTCATCACCTTCTTCTTCTTCTTCTTCTGCTTTAGCAGTCCCTTCACCAATTTATCCTTCTTCTTTAGGGTTGAAGTAGTCTTCAACTCCATCTCCACCTTGGATTTCACAACATCAAAAATACCAAAGGGCTTTTTAGTTGTACCAATGTCTTTTGCTAGCAATGCTATGATTGCTGCTGATGCCTCATCAATGTTAATTTCATATCCAAGTGGTCTTAGCCATCTTACCCTTGTTAGTGCTACTTGGATGTATGTATAATCAATGTCAACAAAGAAACCAATATCATTTATATGTTGATCTACTAGAGATACTGGTATTCTGAGCCTTTTCTTCATAGACTTTTTAAAGTCTTCAAAATAGCTTGTCATTAAGGTTTCAAAATTGGCTCCCATCTACTCTATATACATATTAACTTGTACTACTATAGACCTATTTATTTTTGAACTTATTTTACCAAAAGATTGGAATTCATTCTGAACATAGAAAAATTTACATATCAAAATTGATCCAAACTTACATTGAGCACTCTTGGATCTCCTTATTGCTCCTAAATTTTCCATATTTTTTTGTAGTTGCAGCTCTGCTAGATCACATGTATGATCCTTCTTGACAAGTTTGTATCCTACATCAACTGCAATGCATGGGACACTATTTAGTCAGCTTGACTTGTATAATTTATGGGATATTATTCTAACAAAAAATTCTACAAGTGGATCTCTGGTTGTGTCTATTGTCATGCCTCTTTTGTTCCACTTAGCCATAGTGTTCTTCTCTATAGCTTCCTTTGAAACACTCGTCAGGGTCTTTGGCCATTCTAGGGTTGCGTACCCTATTCCTCTATGTATGATTTTCTTTGAAAATCTTATAGGTCCACCCTCCAACCATAAGGATCCATCATGAATTTTTCTCAACACTATCCTTATCCATTTAGTTTTGAAAATTGCAGGGAAATCTAGGGCATTGGTTAAGCCCTTTCTCTCAACAATTTGGAATTCCTCCTTTAATACCCCATTTTCACAATTTTTTTCATAAGCTTTCCTAATCTCCATGTCACCTATTACTCTAACTTTGTAATTGTAACATTTTTTGACATCTTGCACCATAACAACCTTTGGTGGGATAATAGATAAAGCTCCGGTAGGGTCATTTTTATAAGAAACTTCAGGAATTGATCTAAAATTTGTTTGTTTTACTTCATTTTTGACCAAATAAACCTTAAATGGCTTCCTATCCTTGGGGTTTCTAGAGCTAGATGCCATTTTTGAAAACTAGGGTTTCAAAATATAGAAATTTTATAACTGCATAGCTTGACACTTAAGTGAATACCTTAGATCATTGAAACAATGTTGAATCTTTGCTAGAATCTTTGCAAAAGTGTCAATCTCTACTTTGAAACTATTTCTATGCTCTTCTCATTCTTGCTCTATGTTCACAATGACAATAAATGATCTAAAACTCGACCTTATACCCTTTATTTCATAGCATTTAATGCTTAGTTCATGTACAATTGTCCACTCAGCTTCTAATGCACTTCTTCTTTACTTGGTCTCCATTAATTTTCCAACACTTGGCATCCACTAGAGTTTCCCTTACTCAACTTCAATAATAATTTTTCTTTTACTTGGCAACCACTATTCACTTAGCTCATAATAACTTTGGCAAATAACTCAATATACACTAGGATTTTACTTGACATCTGAGGGTAACTTTCCTTACTCGACAACATTGTGAAAACTTTTGAAGTTTTAACCTTGCATCTTTATTCATGCTGATCTAACCTTTTTAGCGCTAACTCATTCTAGGAATTGATGTATGATAAAATATTTAAATATCAGTCCCACATACCTTCTTGCTTAGTTTGAAGTATGACCACTTAACCCTTTAAGTGAAGTGATTCCTTCATTTGATATTCTTCATCCATCTTTCTTCTTCCATGTTTTATTCATCTCTCCTCTAATATGCTCAACATCTACCTTACCTTTTCCTTTGTTTGAGTTAGAGTTAGGTGCCTTTGTCCTTGTTGGGGAGTGCTTGCTGATGTGACCAGTCTTCAAACAACTAAAGCATGTAGTTTGGCTCAACCATCTACTATAGCTTTCACTAAAATGTGTTATTATGCTATTTTTAGGGATGTGTCAATACTCTTGATAGTAGTGACAACTGTGTCTTGTGTTGTAATCCCAATTATAGGAATTTTCATCTCTTCTTCCCTTGTTTGATGACTATTTGGGCTTGTATCTACATTCAAAAGCTTTATGTCCATACTTCTACCAATTGTAGCAGCATCCTTCAAATCTTGGTGCATGAACTATCCTTTTTCTACATTCATGTGCCTGATGACCTTGTTTGTTGCATTTGTAACAATGTGTCATATTCTTTGGCTTAACATTTTGACCGCTATTCTTGTTCCTACAAACAATAGGTGTATGCCCTTTCTTACCACAAAAATGACAAGTGGGTTTGGAGTTCTTACCTTTGTCATTCCTTTGTTTAATAGTTTTGGATGACTCGCCTTCCTCAATACTTGTATAGCCCAAACTTGATGTGTCTTTACTGGATCTAGGGGATTTTAGTAGTTGCTCAACGTACTCGATGGCTTCATTTGGCTTATTGAAGCTTTCAAAAAATTTCTTCTCTCTTTTTAGGTCATTTTGCAGCTGCTCATTTTGCAACTTCAATGTGGTTATTTCAACGTCCTTGACATTCAATTCATGATGAGCATTCATCATTTGGCTCAAGGTATCCAACTACATGTTTGAGATATTAGACAACTATGCTGACTTTTCTTCCAATCTATTTGACAAAATTCTTTTGTTTTCTTCAATCATGCCCTTATCCTCAATGGCTTTCTTCTTTTTTTTTTCCAGTTATTTCACATAGCGATATTGCCTATGATTCTTGCTCCAACTTGAGATTTCTAATCTCTTCAGCTTGTGCTCTATTCTTATTCATGAGATCTATAATTGCTACATCAAACTCACATGAGTTACCATTTGCAAATAACTTTGTGGTGTTAATCTCCTTGTATTGAGTGTCATTCTTAGCTATGGAAATCTCTTTCCTTCTTTTTAGTGAACTCCTCAAGGCATTTTTGGCTTCATCCAAATGTTGTCATACTAGGTGTATCTCAATCTCTTGATTCTCAATGGTTTTTCCCAACTTGCAAACTTCCATCTCAAGATCTTTTCTCCAAGCTGTAAGGCTTCTCCTAAGGAGAACTTAACTCTGACACCAATTTTTGGGAATTAAGAAGTGGGATGTATAATTATTAGAGGGGGGGTGAATCAAAAGTATTAAACTTTGACAAATAAAACTTTTAACTTTAAAAATATTGCATGCATGAACATATGAAAATAACATGTTAAATAAATACTTCCAATAAACACTTGACACTAGATATGATTACCTAGAAACCCTCCAATGAGAAGGTAAAACTAGGGTGGGGATGGCACCCACAACTCTTCACTACTACAGGTTACATATTTTGACCATTCTCATGATCTGCCCTATGAAAAGCCCACTCTCTTAAAAGATTATAAGGATTGTTAGATCCTACCTTTTTAAAGGATTTTAACACTCTATTAGAAGTGTACGTAGCTAAAGGATTTACAAAAAATTCACTTGGAATGTCACCCTGTTAAAGCCTTTATATAATGGCTATCAAACCAACCTATCTCCATAGGATTTCATTCTTCTAATACAATTGTTAAAAAGTATAGTAGAATGTTTGACCTAATTACTTGCAATCTACTAATGCTGATTTCAGATCCTCATTCTATCCAATCTAATCCTCACCGATCTAATATGAAACTACTATTATCTTGATTCAATATTTTGCTAATTGATACTATAATGTTGTCCTTCTTCTAAGTCAATTCACCCCTTTTATTTCCTTCAAACTTTGCTAGTATTCTCTCCTTGCATGCATTCTCTTCTCACATACTCTCTCATACATTACTGAATTATGGGGTTTCAACTTTAAAAAGGTTTTGTGACTTAGGGTTAGGTATGAATCTATGATTGAGATTCATCCATCTTTCCTGCTCAAACCTTTCCATTTTTCTAATTGGTTGCATGTTGATTGCATAGGGAATCAAATAGATTCAATCTTATCTTTTAATCCTTCAAGATTTATCCATATGTTGGCTCAAAAATGTTTTACATCTTAGTTTGTGAAGGCACAAACTGTTATGCTAATTTTGTGTTACTCGACACTTACTGGTTATTTATGCTCAACACATACTGAATTCTATCTTTCTTAGCACTTGAACTTTGCTCGACATCTATTAGTCACTCAACATCTGAAGCTTGTTTGACATTGTCTGTTTGCTTGGCATTTGAATGACTTAGCACTTGATGAATTTCTAGCTTAGCACATATTGTGACTTGGCATCTATATTATACTCGACATGAACTTAGAAAATTTCTTAAGTGTGTTGACACTCAATTTTCAAAACTAATATGAGATCAACATCATCATGATATTATGATTTTTTATTTTCTACAATTTCTTCAATGGTCATAGTTCTAATAGGAGCCTTGTATTTGGTGTCTAGATACTTGAGCCATAAATATCCAATGGTTTCCAAGTGTAGCCTCATGATATCTTACCATGCCTTTAAGTTATCTTTGTTTAGCTTTGGGATCTCCCTTCTATAATACATCCTCATCTTTAGCTTAGGTTCTTGAAACCTTTTTTGCAAGCACCAAAAGCTTTGATACCAATTGTTGGAAATATAAGAGGAGTAACTAAGAGGGGAGGGGTGAATCAATTACTACAAAAATAAATCCTAGATCCCTTAGATGTCAATACAAATCAAAAATCTGATTGAACTATATTCTGTTATAATTCGGTAAACACACATGCACTCAGTTTATACTGGTAAATACTGTAACTCGGTAATAATTGAATACATTGAACTTAATGAGATTAACCTTAAGTTTAACTTAGTTTCATACACATAAAATAAATAATATGAACATAACTGACACTAATATTTGATGTGGAAACCCAATTTGGGAAAAACCACTTATTGCAACTAGTTACTAATTTTCACTCTTTTGAAGTGAGCCCTGTTAGGAGCCAACCTTATTAAAGGTTACAAAACACATTGTTAGTTGTGACATTTTTAGAGGATTTAATTAACCTATTAGGAGTGGCGTTTTTAGAGGTCTTTCAACAATTAAAATAGAAATGCCATCTTCTTATAGGATTTACAAATAGCTGTTAAGCCAACTCTGTTAAGAGATTTAGATCACCGATACAATGGTTAGAGAGTAACAATGGGATGACTTGATTTTTGATGAAACTAAATTGCTGATTATAGATCTCAATTCTAGCTTGAATTCTTGATCCTTCTTGATTGAATGTATCTTTGTAGCTTAACAATGATATTTTGCTTATCCTTCTAATTATCTTCCTCTAAGCATTATCAAATCTTCTCTTATGTTCCACACATCCAATCCTCAACTTGACCTTATATGATTATATTACACATTACCAAGTTGGATTGAATACAACTTAGAATCCTTAATATTCATCACCACAGTCAACTAGAACCAACAATTAAATCAATTGAACTCAATATGCCAAAATAAGAAAATCCTTTATTTGTTGACCCTGCTCAGTACGAACTAACTCAAAAATGATATTCTTGTGTTAACCAAGTGAAATTGGTTAACACTAAATTTTCAAAAATTTCCTTTGACAACCAAGTGAGCTTAGTTAACATTGGTTCCATCAACATTTTCTTCATTAACCGAGTGAGCTCAGTTAACACTCAACTTTTGTAAACTTTCCTTTGATGACCGAGTGAACTTGGTATACATTGTATTCTAAACTTGGTAAACTCTTGAATGCCCAACAGACATAGGAAATTGTCTTCATGACCCAAGTGATCTTGGCATACACTGACTGATAATGATATGAAATTTTGTGTAACATCAAAGACAATACACAATGACTCAATTGTTTCCAACATTCCTTTCACTATTTTGAAGCTTTCTTGGTAACTAACACCCATTCCATAGACTCAAAGGAATAGAATCCATGGAATGATGTATATTAACCTTGTATCACATGATTCAAAACTAATGCATGTAGATAATTGATTGAAAAGTGTGATCACAAGCTAGAACTAGGAGTGTTACCTTTAAAAAAAGGTGGCACCGATGTAGCAACTGAATTTTGGGTTGAATGATGCAAATTTTTTATGATTGGAATAGTTTTATATGATTTATTTAATGGTGAATTAATCAACAATTGATCTTGGAAAGGTAAGATTGGAGAAACCCTCAAAATAAGGGTTTGAAGCAACCAAATTGGGGCTTTTGGTGTTCTACATGTTTTGGGTCTAGTTCCTTTTAGATTTAAAGGTTTTGGAACATTTATTGATACTGTACAAGAGTTGAGACCTTGGGGATACATTTAAATGGTAGTTTCTTTGTAAAATAACCTACTTTTGAGTGCATTTAAAGGAGTACAGGCTAAATACTCTTATTTCATCCAAAAGACCAATACCTAAGCTTAATGTATGTTATAGAATGGTCTAAAGGGTATCTAAATATGGTTTTAGTTTTCCATGTGTTTTGGGAAAGTTTTATGTTTGAAGACAAAAAAGGCAAAATTCTACTTTCTAGGCTTGATTAGGCAAATTTTGAGCCTTTTTGCATTTGTGAGTGGAGATAGCTCAAGAAAATTTTAAATCACTTTAATCTATCCTTATGTACCTCAAATAACTAAAATCCATCATTGGTTTGTGTTTAGAGTCACTTTGGTTGGGTTGAGTCTCTTAAAGCCTTTTAAGCACTTAAAGAAGTTGTGGGTTTGTAAGTCAAATTTTAGTAACCTATCTTGTGTAAAAGGTCCATCAACCTTACCTTTGCATCAAGTGGTATAAAACCAAGGGAAAGCTCTTGTGGAATATTTTTTAGTGGTCTTGAGAAAGTTGATTCTTGGATCCTTTGTTAAGCCCTTGAACTAGAAATATCCTTTGAGGTGTAGCCCTGAGTTAATTCATTTTCCAAGTTGATCAAAGAACCATTGATAAAGGAGAGGAAGGAGATTTAACTACAAGGATGACCAACATGGAGATTGAAAATATTGTTAAAAATAATTGGTAGATAAAAAGAAGCTAAAGGCAACCCTTGAACAAGAAAAGATGGAAAAAGTTGAAAATGATAAAGAGATGAGAATCATGATAGAAATAATAGTGGCCTTAGAGAAAAGAGACAAGAGAATTAGATAGGATGAAGAAGTTGCTAATGA
This sequence comes from Cupressus sempervirens, assembly GCA_028749045.1. Lineage (NCBI taxonomy): Eukaryota > Viridiplantae > Streptophyta > Pinopsida > Cupressales > Cupressaceae > Cupressus > Cupressus sempervirens. The sequence continues at coordinate 592,968,505 of CM053785.1, read as the reverse complement.
ATAAGAAGAAGAAGAAGAGGAACTACAATAGGAAGAAGAGTTAGATCATGATTAACTAAAGATGGTTAAGTTTGTTAAAGCCATCAAGGGTGGTGATATAAGGGCAAGAGTTGATTTGCCTACGTATGGAGGGAAGATGAATGATGAGAAACTAATCGATTGGTTTAGTGCCATGGAAAATTTCTTTGAATGCAAGGATATTGATGAGAATCAAAAGTTGAAGATAACAAAGTTCAAACTAAAGGACATGATTTACTATGATGGGAATGTATTCAATCAGAGAGATGGAGGAATAGAAAACCAAATATTATATCTTAGTATACAATGATGGATATGATTAAGGCTAAATTTTTTCCAAATGACTATAGGATTCAATTGTACAAGAAGATGCAAGGTCTTAAGAAAAGATACATAGATGTTCAAAGGTATACAGAAGATTTTCACAAACTTGACATAAGGGTGAGTCATGATGAAGACATGGAAGATAAAATTGCTAGGTACATGGGGGGACTTAAGTTCAACATACAAGATGAACTTAGTCTTGCTAGATAAGCAAGATAATTTTATAAGTTGGCCATTAAAGCTAAAGAAAAGATAAGGAGAAGACAAGAGAGGAAAATTAGTACAAGATGAGGATTTTCTATGAGAGGAAGAGGAAGTAGAGGAAGCACTAATTTTCAGAATTACAATGAGAAAGACAAGGACAAGACCTACTCACCTGATACAAGAGGATGGTGTAGAAGTGGAAGAAGTTGAGGAAGAGGCAATGGAGTGTTCATAGGTAGATTTTTTTCTTGTAATGAAGTGGGTCATTTGTCCTACATGTGTTCTAAGTGGATTGAAGAAAAAGGAAAAGATAGACGAGTCACCTTAACCCAAGAAGAATCAAAGGCTAAAGCAGGATCTACAAACATAGAAGTCTTACCTAGATAAGGGTAATATTTTCTAATGGAAAGAGGACAGCGATACAATCCAAGAATTTTTAGATTTATTTGTTTAATTCAAGGTAAAGTATGTAGACTCATTATAGACTCAGGTGCAAGTCATAATGTTTTTTCTTATAAAGTTGTTAGGAAGTTGAATTCGAAAACATTTTTACATCCTAAGCTTTATTATGCTACTTGGGTGACTAAATATTAGAATTTTTTGGTTAGTACTCAAGTTATGATTGAATTTTGAGTTGGTTAGTACTCAAGTTATGATTGAATTTTGAGTTGGTAAATACAAAGATAAAGTGTTATGTGATGTTTTTGATTAAGGAAAATAGGATTTAACTAGGCTGTGAAACCCTTACAATACATAGAACGAACAAAGAAGAATGCTTAGCTAAAAAAAAAGAGCTGAAACAACTCCATGAAACTAAAAGATAAAACTAGTAAAAAGCCATGGAGTCAAGACAAAAAACTAGGACTAGCTAAAAAAAGCCAGGGCACTTAGGAGATATCTCTCAGCATTTCTGCTACACTTATTTCCAACTTTGTTAGTCTACCATTTGCCTCCTTCATGTTTGATAGTTTCTAGTCAGGTTGCACGGTGTCCTTCCTTCTTCCTCATGCTCGATCTAGTATGCTTCCTTGAGCTATCATTAGGGGTCCTATTCTTTGTGTTGTGGGAGGCAGGGTCATCCTCCTTACTAATTCTTTGTTCCTTCGTATTATTAATGAACAATTTAATATTCTCATTGGCATCTTTAAGAATATTGAAGCTTTGTTCCACTTTAATCTACATTGAGCTCTCCATTGTTTAGACCTTTTTCTTGACCTCCTTCACTCTGTTCTCCATGCTCTTTTCTTCTTTTGTTATCCTATTCTTCAAGTTGTAGTTTTCCCTTTCCAAGATACTCCCTATATTTGAGCTCTTGGATTTCATGAAAAATCCACTTGGTGGTGCGAAAGCTGTCCACCACACTATTTTTGGCAATATTGAGGATATCCATATCTAGATTTTCCTTTGTGGTGTTGCTAAAAATCACCAGGGCAAGGTCGATCAACTATTCCATTTGTATTTTATCCTCCTCATTCTATTTGACAAGAGGTCTGATCAACTGATAGTTGAAGCCCATTCTAGCAAAAGTTGTGTCAAAATTTCACCACACCACATTCTTATCCTTCCTCATGATTGAGCATCTATATTTGTTGGTGCAAAATTCCTTGTAGCCCTTCTCTTGCTCCTCCCTATCACTCTAATTGAGGTCCCCTTCCACCCCCTCCTTCTCCACCCCCTATTTGTCCTCCTTGGCCTCAGAGAGTTTCCTTTTCTAGCTCTAGGATGTCATGACTTTATCCTCTTTGTTAGTCAAAATTTTTATGATGATGTTTATTTTCCCCCTCTTCCTCTCCATGCCTTTCCCTTCTCTAAGATCCTCCTCTCCTTCTACACTTTCATCCCTTATATCCATTCCTTCAGCCCATTCATTATAGTCTCTATCTGAGGAGGTGTCAAGGCCTTGCTTGGGTTTGGGAAGAGCTTTTTTCTAATTCCTTTGCATTTGATTATTGTTTTTCTAGAGTCTTGCTAAGGGGAGTCATCTCCCTCTGACTCCATATGCATCTCAAGGCTATCCTTAGTATTAGAAGGAAACAATCCTCTTCTAATTCTTTGGAGTCCCTTCTACCCTTCTTGCACTCCTTCGTATACTTAATTTGTCTCCCATTGCTCTAGCCTTAAAGGATTCATAGATTAACAGTAAAAGCCCCTCATGGAGTACTAGATTCCTAGTATGCTTCTCTTGATAATCATTAATGTTCTCATTCATAGAAGAGTATAGGTAGAAGGGAATAGAAAATTTTTCCCGATACCTGAAGTGGTGGGTGCCAAGGTGGTCAAATTTGGTATTGAGGGAGATATATTTAATGATGACCCACACCATGAATCTCCACAATGGCTTGATGGAGCTCAAAAGATAATGCATTCCTTTCTTCACCAACACCCTTTTTTCCTCTTGATCCTTTGTGAATTTTGCGACTACTTGCCGTGAGATTTTCTTGTCTCTGTAGATTTTCTTTCCCATGATGGAAATGCTAGTAACAATGGATATGACATCCTCCATCACTATGAATTCCACCCCATCAATTTTAACTATTCCCTCATTCTAGCTGTTTACCATACTCCTAGTAATGGAGGGTTTCCAACTATGGAGTCTTTCAATGAAATTCATGATTTCCCCTTTTTTTAGAATGTTCCACACTTTGGAATGCCTCTGCAACTAATATATCCTTTCCCCACCATATTATCCTCCTCTACAAAAGCTCTGTAAAAATTATCAAAGCCCTTCAAATTTAGAAAAACTTTGGCACTCCTCATTTTCTCGGACCTTATTTCTACCTTGTGAATTTTTTGTCCAATATCAGCCCTTGAAATAATTTGATATAAATTGTTGATGTGAAAAGTACAAGTGCTTTTGTACTTCCACATCACAACTCTACACATTCCACATAAAGCATAAACAATCATAATAAATCTACACATCATATTTCTAACTACTTCCATTAACTTATTAACAATCATGATGAACTTTGTATGATACCCAATCTACTCAAGATCCTTTCTCTTTCAATTAACTCATTAATTTTTGATGGGATATTATGGCCATCCATCCACTTTTCCACTTCATTATACTTAACTGCCCACTTATCCTAACTGCCTACCACTTGGTTAGCTTCTTGATACTAATGTGCCACATAGGTCTTGTCAAAGGTCTTGAGATATTGGATGTAGTCATTAATGATATTCATAATCATCCAAGTTGGCTTATTCTTCTTATTTAGACAGTTAATAATATTTTTTGAATCTCCTTCTAGCCAGAGAAATTTCACTCCCATTTCTCTTGCCAATTTAATAGTCTGATGAGTTGCTATAGCCTCTACATAATGATTAGTTTGCATTCAAAGGGGGGCTATAACTAGAAAAATCCCTATACCAAAAGCATTTATGATGATGCCTCCCACCCCAGCCTTTCCTAAGTTTCCTTTGGCCACCCCATCAAAATTATCCTTATGCCATCCCTCAAGTGGAAGAGACCATCTACATCTATCCCTCTTATTATTGTCTTTTCCCTTTGTATGAGGAGGGGGGATCGAGCCTTTGATTTTGGTGTATTTTTCCATTAAAGCATTAAGGCATTTGAGAAAAACAATGTCTGGCTCAGTTTCCTAATCCCTAAAAATTCTGTTGTTCCACTCTTTTTAAACCCCCCAGCACACATGGGGTAAGGTCCAATTCCAAAAAGCAATGGAGTCACTCCCCAAAATCCCATGGTGCCATTGTTCAAAGAGCCCTAAAATTTTGGGAGGGAATCACCAGGACATGTTCAAAAAAGACAGGAAAAGAAACCAGATGGTTCTAATGTAAGGATAGTGGATAAAAATAAGTTCAACACTCTCACAGTGATTTTTACATAAAATACATCTGTTGGGCTTCATATTTTCCCTCTTGGTGAGGTTGTCCACCATAAGGATATGATTTTAAAGGATAATAAAGAAGAAAATGTTAATTTTTGGGATTAACCTCAGGTACTAGGCTTTGGCCCACACAAGGGCTAGGCCAAGGTTTTGCAAAGTCTCATAGCCAGAGGCCACAATATAAGTGTCATTCACAGTCTCCCCCTAGATAATGGAATCTTTGTTATGTGACAAAGGAATACACCTAACCATGTCCATCAGTGGCTTGAACTCCTAGGACATCTCAACTAGATCAGTCCAGTCATTATGAAACCTGTAGTTACTCACCTTGCTCCCAAATCTTTCAGTACAAGCATTATACCATCTATTAAAAGGCTCAATATCCCAAAGAGGTCTAGATCCGAGGTAGTCATCATGATAGAAATTAATATCCTCACCATTACCTAGTTTCCATTTCACTTTCTCAAAGGCTAAGCTCTTTGTCCTTAGAAGGCCATTCAAGATATTAGAGCCTCTAGGGCCAGGATCCCTACTGATGAACTATTTGATATTGAGATTTGCAGCATATTTTAACTTTAGAATATCTCTCCATTCACTATTTGTATTAAAGAGTCTCCAAATCTATTTTTCTTGAAGAGCATATTTGATCTATTTTAGCTTTCTAATCCTTAGACCCCCTTTCTTCATAGATTTGTAGATGTTATCCTAAGCCACCATAGGGTATTTCTTGTTCTCATCAATGACTGACCATGTGAAATTCCTCTAAATAGCTTCTAGATGATCAACCACCTTAAAAGGGATAGAGAAGAGGCTAAGATCATAAGTGGGTAAGTTCTACAAAGTGGACTTGATCACAACACTTTGCTAGCCTGACTCAGAGTGATGACTTTCCATCCTGCCAGTTTCTTATTGAATTTGTCAATCAGATTGCCCTAGAATCTATCAAGAGGTTTAATCCCCAAGGGGAGACCTAAATAGATGGAAGGGAGGGCCCCAATACAATAGCCCAAAATTCCAACAATTTTCTTTTTTTCGTCTAAAGGGGTATTGAAGAAGAACACTAAACTCTTGTCCTAGTTGATGAGCCACCCAGAGGCCTTGGAGTAAGTACTGAGGATGCATTTCACAGACCTAGCTTTTCTCATTGAGGCCTCACCTTCCAAAATGGTATCATCCAAAAATTTCTATTGAGTGAAAACCAAGGGGCTAGAAGAAGGTTATAGGCCCACAAAATCCCCTTTGCTCCTTTTAGAATGAATGAGCTTGCCCAAACCTTTAGCCAGGATGATGAAGAGGATCACCCTGACAAAGACCCCTAGAGGATTTGAAGAAGTTAGAGGGGGTCCCACTAACCATAACCACAAAGGAAGGGGTGGAAACCAATTGGGAGATAATCATTCTCACTCTGGCATTGAAAACAAAAGCTTCAAGTGTTATGTGATGTTATGGATATGAGTTGTGGACATTTGATCTTAGGTAGGTCTTGGCAATGGTCAAGAAAGGTAATCCATGATGGTTTACCAATAAGTATTTGGTTCACCATGAAGGAAAGAAATATGAGTTGTATCCCTTAGTGAGGAACCAAGAAGATCCACTTCTTATGTATTTTGAGCATGAGATAACAAAGAATGATCTATTTGATACTAGATGGAAGAAGGATGCACAAGTTCTATCAAGAGACTATTATGATAGTCCTAAGGATGGAGAACTTTGGGACCTAGTATTTATACATGTTGGAACCATTAAATGTCCTTTTCTATAATTAGAGAAAAATAAGGGGTTAGACATGAAGTAGAGATTTTATCCAAACAAAAGATTTGAGATTAAGGATTCATAGCCTTCTCATTTTGCTTCGCAAGGACAATCAACAATTTCAAGTTTTTCTGTTGACAAGTTTTGTATGAATGATGGTTGGAAAGGTGTGAGAAAAAAGGTTACCTTGGGGGATTAATTCACCCCCTAATTTGTAGAGATCCTTTCAGCCACACAACTCATGGGACAAGGGTTTCTTTGGTGGTGGGGAGTATGGTGCAGGGGCACTTAGGAACAAGCAAACTATTTCGAGCAACAAGCAAACCATGGAGAACATGAAGGAATGGAAGACATCTAATGGCTATTAGAGGTCCAAGGAGGTAAAAGGGATCATAAATGATGTAAATCATATCAACTATGATGTATTGTCTGCTATTTTGGTTTAAATACCATGAAATGTCTTTGAATGAAATAATATCCTTGAGAGGATTAAATAAATGTAATTTGAACCATTAGTGTCCCAAGGTGTCTAGGAGGTGCTATGAGGTCAGTTGAGTTTAAATAAGTTTAAATAAGTCTCCTAAGTTTTGGAAACACCTTAGTGAGAAAAGTTCATAAGTTTTAATTCATTTTAATAGTTTAAAACTTTAAATGTTCAAGCCATAATGACTAGTAGTCATTTAGGAGGGAAATAGAGTTTTAATTGTTAAATAACTTAACTACTCCCTCGAACCAGTTGGAAGAGGTTGGGGGAGTTAAGATTTAATCTTTATTTTTTTTTGAGACTCCTTTGTAAGGGCAAGAAAGGCTAGAGTGTACGAACAACACAAAGAATTAATGAAATACATATTTTGGATCAACATTTTCATGGTTTTACATTGATGTTTCTTGTTTTTCTTTGAGATCTAACCTAGAAGAGTTTTGGAAGGTGTCAATAAGTTATTGGAAAGATTTTTTACATGTTTTAGAGGTTTTGAGATTCATTTTCTATGATTGTACTTTCATGATTAATAAAGTAGTTTGAATTTCTAAGTTTTTCTTTCATTGTTTTGAAGCTTTCTTGGTAACTAACACCCATCTCATGGATTCAAAGGCCTAGAATCCATGGAATGATGTATACTAACCTTGTATCATATGAATCTAAGTTTAAAGATATATCAAATTTATTGAAAAGTGTGATTACAAGTTGGAACTAGGAGTGTTCCCTTTGAATAATGGTGGCACAAGTGTAGCAATAGAAGTTTTGGCTGAATGATGTGAATTTTTTATGATTGGAATAGTTTTATATGGTGTATTTAATGGTGAATCAACAAAAAATTGATCTTGGAAAGGTTTGAAAAATTGAAATTGGAGAAACCCTCAAAATAAGGGTTTCAAGCAACCAAATTGGGGCTTTCAGTGTTCTATATGTTTTGGGCCTAATTCCTTTTAGATTTAGAGGTTTTTGAAAATTTCTTGGTAATTTCCATGAGTTGGGACCTTAGGGATGTGTTTAAATGGTAGCTGCTTTGTAAAATCACCAACTTTTGAGTGTATTTGTAGGGGTATAGGTTGAATACTCTTATTTCATCCAAAAGACTAATACCTAAGCTTAAGGAATGTTGTATAATGGCCAAATATGTATTTGAATATGGTTTTAGTTTTCCATGTGCTTTGGGAAAGTTGTGTGTTTGAAGACAAAAAGAGCTAAATGTTGATTTCTAGGCCTCATTAGGCTAGTTTTGAGTCTTTTTACCTTTGTGAGTGGAAGATAGGTCAAGAAACTTTGAAATAAATTTAATATATCCGTATATACCTCAAATAACTCAAATTCATTATTGGTTTATGTTTAGAGTCACCTTGGTTGGGTTGAATCCCTTAAGCCATTTAAGCACTTTAGGAAGTTTTGGGTTCATAAGCCAAAATTGAATAATCTATCTTGTGTAAAAGGTCCATCTCCTTAGTTGTCTCTAAAATCCATAAATGTCACATAGAATTCAGCCAAAATGATTTGCATAAGTGTGTTTTCCATTACAAACACATATGCCAAAATTGGTTTACTCGACAATTCAATGTTCTGATGCTCAGTCATAACTAATATTCATGCTATCTCCCAACTTTTATAGACTCAAAATATACTAACTCACTTGGTCATAAGTTATCTATACATCACTTGATCTCCATATTATTTACTCGGTATGTATAATAGCTTAGTCTCTATAGGGGTGCTTGGCAACCTTCAACTTGTTTGGTATGAGGTCAAATATAAGCAAGTCCATATAGCTTAGCCTTCTCTGGATGGCTCTATCATAGTGATGAATAACCAACACTACCTAGAAAATGACTAAATGTTGGAAACTAATAGATAAAAAGGCTTAGAGATCAACAATCTCCCACTTTGACATTAGTGGTAAAAGCACTTTTTCATGACTTAGAAATTTAGTAAAATTCTAAATATAAAAAATAATACTCCACTTGAGACTATGATTCAGTCTCTAAAAACTTAACTCTACTATACACAATATATACATGTCTGTGAACTTTGATGTTGACACATCTCATTTTTCCTTTCTATGATTCTAATCATTCTAATATGATTTCCCCTATTGACGATTTCCCCCTTTATGTCACAAATGATTTCCCCCTTGTTTTTGTCATGCTATGGCTTGGGGTTTTCATGGGCCAACTTGTACTTGTCCAAAAATGTTTTGTGATTTTCTAAAATCACCTCTAATGCTTTATTCCATCTGGTGCATACTCATTCTAGAACTTGAATATGGATTTCTACTTGAACAACTAGATCAATTAAGCTCTCTATTGTTGAGAGGTGTAGATTTATATTTATTAAATTCTGTGCTACATATAGATCTCTCTAAATTATTTCCAAATGTGGTAGTAGCATGAATTGAATGTAAATCAAGTTATTTCTAATGCTATTGTCTTTAATTATCAACTCAACTAATCTTCACTGAATGTGAGCTTGAACTTGTGATCTTTCCCAATGAAATGGTACAAGCTTTCACATCTGCCTATAGTTGATCAATAGAGTGTTGATTCTCCATAGTGAAGTGATCTACATCACAAAGTTTCATATACAAAGAATGAATGACTGTCAAACTTCCTTATAGATTGTTATAGAGGTTTTAAAACTCAACTTTCCTTATTAAAAGTTTAGTTGATACTTTCTCTAAATTTTTTTGCTTAAATATCATCTTTGACCATTTTAGCATTTTATCATTGGTCTCTATATCTTAATTATGTACTCTATCAACTATATATACCAATTGATCTGAAATTGGGCTTTGCTTATTACATCATGAATATAAAAAGCATAAAAAAAAATCTCCTTAATGTCATTAGGTACCTTCTTTTTCCTCAACTCTCTTCTTAGTTTCTCTTGCTTTGTCTTGCAACTTAGAAAAGCTTGTAAATTTTGCATTGTTCTAGAGTCATATCGTCTAGGAAATATTTAGGCAATGTAATGATCTCATCTAAGCTGATTGGTATCTCATTATTTTGTGCAAATGTCTATGACTAAGAGGTTCTATCACTTGGTAGTGATATCTTTAATTATTTCCCCTTTGTGCTTGGTCTAGGTGTTTGCATCTTGGTGTGCTCCTATTGAGTTGATGTCACCTAATGAACATGTGTAATAGTTAGTGAATTAGTAGAAATGGAACACAATAGCTGAATAAGAGCTTGGATAGCCTTTTTCTCTTTAGGTTTCTCAAGCTCTACCAACTCTATCTTCTTTCCTTCCTTTTTTTTTCTTGTGTAGATTGATCCTTTTCCTCTTTCTGATCTACTTTCTCACCAATATCATATGTAGACTATCGAAGCACAATAATGGCCTTTCCTTGTTTCTCAATAGTCATGTCAGATGTAAATTTGAAACCATCCATTGTTACACTATCAATCCATGGGTACTCTTGTATTCATAAATAAATTGGATTGGTGTGTGGAAGATTAGTGTCTGAGGTGTTTGATTCAATATTTTCAAGTCTTCCTCAGTTAATATGTTATGATTTGATGATGAAAAATAAAGAATATCCTTTATAGTGACAAAATTATGTTGTTCACTCTCCTCTACCAATTATCTCACTTCTTCTTCTAATTTGTCAATTTCATCATCATCTTGACTTTCCAATTCTACTGCATCTCTTCCTTCTTCTTCTTCTTTTGCCAATGGAACTAGCAATCCAAATGCTTTCTTCCCTATCACAATGCTCTTCTCAACTTCATTAGCTTTATTTTTCAAAAAATTTCATGCCCTTTATTTATGTACAAATTTCTTTACAAAATCTTTTAGGGTAATGGACATATGCATCTTCCCTAAATTAGGCATTATTTGGGCTAATGTTGTCTCCCTTATTTGTCTCTTAGTGGATAATGTCCACTTCCATTTAGCATCTAACTTATTGTATAAATCTTCAGGAATACCTTCACCTAATTATATAGGTGTATATGTAAATTTTATCATCATATCCATTATTTCTTTTTAATCTTTTCTTGATCATCTTTATTCAAAGAATCATAATCAATCTATTTAAGTCTTGCTACGCTAGTTGAATTTTTAATATTTTCATATAATTGATCAATGGTCATTGGAGGTAGTCTGTGTATAATTTGAAGTTTTCTTGAATCATTAGAATCAATTTATTCTTCATCTTCCTCCTCCTCATTAGGTGTGACAGCTAATTTTCTTCTCACCCTCTTAGGTAGTTTCTGCCTAGCTCCTTTAGCCCATTTCCTCTTGGTTGGGTTCCTTTTTGTCTTAGCAACTAGGGACTTAGCACCCTTGATCTAGTGATTATCCTCCTCTTCATCTCATGTTTATCTTCACATTTATCTTTTGATCTAGTGATTATCCTCCTTCTTCACATTTATCTTTAGATCCTCCTTCACCTTAGGATCAATAATCTCAACTTTCTTTAGTTTTTCTTTAGACTTGAATATAACTAACTCTTTTCATTTTGATTCTTTGTCTTCTTTATCTTATTCTTCTTCACCTTATTCTTCATCCTCAACTTTTCCTTTAGTTATCTGAAATGGTCTTGTTCTAAGATTTCCCTCAAGATCTTTTATCATCTTCTTTTGTTTTCCTATCCATCTTGGGCACTTTTGTTTCTATTATCATTCTAACCTTTGTTGACCCGTAATTGCCAAAGGGCTTAACATTCTTGTTATTTTCCTTAGATAATAGTGCTCTCACTACTACTATGAATTCATCTACATTAACTTCATATTGTATGGGTCTTAACCATGCAACCATTGGTAACACTTCCTATGCATAAGTGTAATCTATGTCTACCATAAAGCATATATCATCAAAATAATGATATACCACTAATTTTGGAATCCTCATCCTATTCTTTTTTTTTTTTGAACTCATCAAAATATTTATCCATAATGGCTTCAAAAGTTTCCCTAAATTGTTCAATAAGAACATTTATCTATTTGGTGATAGGCCTATTGATGTCCCATGTTACTATGGCAACAACAAGAAATGAATTTTGCACATTGAAAAATATGAAAACTAACAATGATCCAAACTTACAAGAGGGATTCTTTTCCTTTTGAATTTCTCCAATATTTTTTGACAATTTTTGTAGCTTCAACTTAGTTAGGTCATAATTATGATCTTTCTTTACTATTTTTTAACCTAGGTCGACTATAATGCAAGGAACACTATTTAGTTAGCTTGAGTGATATGACTTTTGTGTAGTTACACACAACAAACTCAATAATTGGATCTTTAATCCCATCAATTGACATTGATTAGTTCTTCCACTTGGCCTTCATCTATTGTTCAACAATTTTCTTTGTGACACATCTCATTGTCTTTCTCTTTCTAAGGTAGGATAATCAATACCTTGGTGAATGATTGCCTTGTTTATCTTCACTGATCCACCTTCCAACTATATTTTCATATCATGTACATGGCTCAATACAATCTTTATCCATTTTACTTTGAATTCCTTGAAAAATGCTAGGGCACAAGTAAGCCCATTCTCAATAACTAACTTGTTGTCATCCTTCAAAACTTTATTATCACATAGCTTGTCATAACTTGCTTATAATTTGTAATCTCTAATTTCTAAAATTTTACACATATAGCATGATCAAACATTGTGAACCATCAATAATCTTGGTAGAATTTTTGGTGTAAATAAATATTTACTATTTACACTTTACTTAAGTTTACTTAGGTTAATGCATTTTCATATTAGTTTTCATGTAGCCACCTAGGAGTTTGCATATTTATATGAGTTGTCATGTTGAGAACATAGTAGTTTGCACTCCAATTGAGCACATGTTGTCTACTACATATCTTTATGAGATACACCTTTGTATTTTTATCCTCTCATTGTTGCATGTACATTCATGCATAATGGAGGATAATCCACTCTTGGTGGACATGTGCTTAGCTGTTTCTTATCTCTTTGCATGACTTGTAGTCATCTTGATTGCCTTTATATACAAGGCACTTCTATGATGTATTCATCCAACTATCTGATTAATCCATTCTCATTTGATCATATATTGTCTCTCTTGTGCTATCTCTTGAGCTTCTAGATCTTGGAATTTCATTCTTGCCCTAGGAAAATTCTTACATGGTATTAGAGCTATATACCAAATCCCTATGTGGTATCAAAGCCATAGGAGTTTCATTACACAACCACTGGAGAGGATTTTTTTTGTGGGTCAAGATTGGAGCTTGCTAGTTCAAATTAGATGTTGGAATCACATTTAGAAGGTCAAAAAACCCCTAAATTGACTCTTGTTTCATCAAAATTGAACATCTAAGGGAAAATCTAGAGTCATTTTTTTTGGAGGTGCGATGATGACAATTCAAAAAAAATAATTATAGAGGTGATTTTCAAACAGTGATATCTTCCTCATATGGACTTCTTTTTTCAAGTAAGTTTTTCTATTTTGGGGTAGAATTTCGTTATCTACACATTGTTGTAGGTTGTTTGCAATCCTTGTTCCTGAATTTTTCTAAAAATTACAAATCCTAATTTTTGCAACTTCAAAGGCTTAGTTTGGGCTCATTTGGACACATATTTAGGTGCTATTTTTTTGGAAGTACATATTTTTTGTCTACTTTCCAAATTTGGCATTAGTTTGGAGTAATTTTGAGTAGACATAGTGCTTTCAACATTTGGTCATTTTTGGTCTATTTTGGTACTTGTAATTAATTAGATCTTTGAGAGGTCGTGTGTCTTATCTTATTGAGTCTAATATAGATTCATATTTATTGTTGTAAGCATCAAAATTAGAAGTCCACTTCAGTTCATTTTGACAAGTGGTAGTTATATACACACTAAGTATAAAGTGCCAAAATCATCTATTTTGGGTGGTTCTTTGATTGAGTGATTTGGGGGATGTCTTGAGTGTTTTCACTTCTCTTTATCTGGTGTTCTTTTATTTTGCATCATGGGTTCTCCTAGGTTTCCACTTTTAACTCCACATAACTATGCTACATGGAAAATTAGAGCATGGAGTAAAATGATGGAAAAAGGTTTAATTGATTATGTTGATGGAACGATGTTTGCACCATCTGGTCCTGATAAACTAAATGAATGCAATTATAACAATAAGGTTTCTATTGGTACTTTGAGGAATTATGTACATGAAGATCTTATCTTCCATATTGATAATTTTAAAATACTAAAGGAAGCATGGGATAAGTTTGATAGCTTATATGAAAAAGTAGACAAAGTTAGGGGTTTTGAGCTTGATGAAAAGCTCATGTCATTAGATCCAAATAAGTTTGACACAATTCAAAACTATATCACCAAGGAACATTAGCTAAGGTCAATGGTTAAGCATTGTGGAATTACCATAGGGGATGAAAAATTGATCTATAATTTGATGAGAAAATTTCCTCTAGAGTATGTGTCATTTGTTTCGAGCTCCAACACTCATAAGTTGACCTTAGGTTCTTCCTATACCATGCTTTCTTTTGATTCCTTGACAAAGATGTTGATGGTAGAACAATAAAACTTGATGAGCATGGGGATTCTCATGTATTCAAAGTTCAAAGCATTGGTGGCTAGTAAAGGGAATCAAGGAAAATGGTCTAACAAGAAGCAGAAATCAAGGCAACAAAATTCACAATGAGAGAAAGAACACTCAACCTCCTCACCACAAGACAACTCCAAAAATAATGAAAAAACACCCAAGAAGGAGTTTCTTACTTTTGAATATTGCAAGAAGAATGGACATGAAGAACATCTTTGTTATAAGGAGATAGATGAATTCAAGAATCTCCTTAAGAAGAATAAAATTGTTTTACCTTCAAGAATGACTACTTCACCCTCTTCTTCACATTTAGATTTTGATAAAGGAAAGGATCACATGGGAAAAGGTCAATCATTATTATCTACTTCATCTCAACATTTAGGGAGATGACTTCTAGATTCAGGGGCTTCCCATCATTTGACATCTTCACAGTCTATGTTGTCATCATTTGATCCTTGTCATACTCCACCTATTTTGATGGGAAATCATACTTGTATGAATGTGATTGGGAAAGGAACTATTGATAAATGGGGAGGGACACTTCAAAGATGTGTGGTGTGTACCTCACCTAAATTATAATCTTCTTTCCATCTATCAGCTCACTCATGGAGATAGAAGGAGTGTGGAATTCACACCTAATTCAATTTTTATCAGAGACTTGGAGACTAGATAGATAATTACTATAGGGGTGGTTGACCATGAATCTTAGTTATACTACTTCTCAAACTTTGGTCATGATGATGATAGTAATTTTTTAACAATTTTTGATCATATTTCCAATGATGATTTAGATTTTGAGGAGAACTATGGCTACTTGAAGTTGGGTGTTCTCATATGTGATCAAGTTATTGAGTGATCCATTAGTTCTACTCCTATTGATATTGCATTTACTATTGTTCTTGATGATAGTTGTATTCACATAGCCATGGATTCAAGTGATTTAGTGCAATAGGATATTCATTATTTTCCAGACTTAGTTTCGTGGGATGACTAATTGACAGACATTTCTAGTTTGTTTGTGGAATCCTACATTGTAGATTTGGGAGACAGTATTGATGACATACATCTACTCTTTGGTGAAGATGATAATTCTTTAATTGTTGTGAGGGAGCATGCTGACCCTCATCTTAAATCTCTACTTGATTATTCTTTCAAGGTTGACATGATGGTAGATATTTTGATACAATAGTTGGAGGAGGTCACTTTATTTTTAGAGGAGATATTTGAGTCTTTGATACATTTTCTATATTCATCCTTAGTTGAGTTTAATTTTTCTTTTTTAGTAGAGTGGCATAGTACACATGATTTGGAGGAGGCACCTTTTAGCATTGACATGGAGACATTGGAGTAGGTTTTAAATATTTCATACATTTCAAAGTTTCTTCCTGCATATTGGAGAGGCTTAATTGGTAGACCTTTGGTTCTATTTCTTCCTAAGGGGAGGAATGGTGTTCTAAACTCATGGAGGAGTTTCTACATTGAGCATTATGCATCTACCATAGGTGTACATTCTATATTGAGGGGAGGTTACTTGGTCTATCTTCCTCTTCTTCTCTCTTATGTGGGGGATCTTTTCCTCACACGAGGTCTTCTTCTCTATCATTTTCTTTTATTGTACTTACCTCTCTTTTTGAAGGGGGGTTTTTCCCATGTGGTTTTCCATCTTTCTCTACTCTATGAGAGATTGCATTGCATCTATCTTTTGCACTTGCATCTTGTACATGGGTATCTAATATGGCCTAGTAGCTGGGACCCATCTTATATTATTATATAGCTTTTGTGATCTTAAGCACATTCTCCTAAGTTTCACTTAAGGGGGGCTACTATTTACACTTTACTTAAGTTTACTTAGGTTAATGCATTTTCATATTAGTTCTTATGTAGGCACCTAGGAGTTTTCATACTTATATGAGTTGTCATGTTGATAACATAATAGTTTTCACTCCAATTAAGCACATGTTGTCTACTACATCTCTTTATGAGATAAACCTTTTTATTTTTTTCCTCTCATTATTGCACATACATTTATGCACAATAGAAAATAATCCACTCTTGGTGGACACATGCTTAGTTGTTGCTTTTCTCTTTGTCTGACTCCTAGTCATCTTGATTTCCTTTATATACAAGGCACTTCTATGATGTATTCATCCAATTATCTAATTAATCCATTCTCATTTGATTGTATCTTGTCTCTCTTGTGCTATCTGTTGAGCTTCTAGATTTTGGCATTTCATTCTTGCCCTAGGAAAATTCTTACATGGTGTCAGAGCTATACCAAATTTTGATAGGAATAAATGACATGGAACTGGATGCATCTCAAGTCATTGCAATCTTAGTATACACCATAAATTTAGGTTGAGGACATTGATCATTCCTTAGAATCTATGCATTTCTCTCTTTCAACATCTCCTTTCCAGATACAATGGATGATATTTTTTAAACGAGGAGTTGAACAACCTTACTTCAATAATTTTGAAATCAACTTAACTCAACACTATAAAACCTTACTCATTTCCTCAAATCTTGTCGATGAAAAACTATGATTTTCTTGTTCTTCCACTACAATTTCTTTGATCACCTTTGAATCTCTTGAGTGCACTGAAGCCATTGGGTAAATGAAAATAAATTTCAAAAATTTGATATATACCTTCAATTTGTCATTTTAGGTTTGCAATAAATTTGATATATACTTGGTCATTATTACTTGGCTTGATCAATACCATCTTGTTTGGCAAATACATCATCTTAGTCATTGTAAACTTTTGGCCTATATTGGAATGCTCAATCAATAGAAATAGTATTATTGATGCTTGACACTTTATAGTGTAATTGGTTCCATTATCCAATTCTTCTCTCAGATTTATCCTAGTGCATCTTGATTCATGCTGATATGGACTTTTAATCACAATTCTTGTTAGGAACTAGTTTATAATATATATTTCTAGTGTAAATTTCCTTAAATACCTCATTTTCTTAGTCAGATTTGATGCGATCACTTGATCCATTGGATTGGGTGATCTTAGTTTCACTTGATCCACTCTCTCTAGCTTCAACTATATTTTTCTAGGTAAGATTCACCTCCTTTTTTTGAACCATCTATATTTTTCCTTTTCCTTTCATATATTCATTGCTTGGTGCTGGTACTTGAGTCCTGTAGTTCTTACCAACATATCCAACCTTGTGAAAACTAAAGAAAACTAGGCTTTCATTAAATCATTTCTTATAATTGCCTCTAAAATGTGTCCTAATACAATTTTCTAGAATGTCTAAATACTCTACACAATAATGATGATTATACCATGTGTTATAATCCCAATTGTAAGAGTTACCTTGCTTAGGTTCATGTGCTTTCCTTTCAAATATCTAGTTTGATTTTACTTTAGATCTACATTCTCTAGCTTTATATCCATACTTTTGATAGTTTTAGTAATATCATTCAAACCTAGGTGCATTAGGTGTATTTCTCACCTTTGACCTACATTCATGTTCTTGATGGCCTTGCTTCTTGCAATTAAAACAATTCCAAATAAAATTAGGTTTAGGATTTTGTGCACTATTCTTGTTTTTTCAAATGTTTCATATGTGAACTACTTTACCACAATGATGAAATGTAAGTTTTCCTTTAGGTTTTACATTGATTTAATCTCCACTCTTGGATGACTCTCCTTCCTCAATAGATGAAGAGTGCTTGATATGTCCTAGACTAGAAGTATCACTGGATGACCTTGGTGATCTCATCAATTCTTCAAAGTATCTTATAACTTCACTTGGTTTATTTATTCTTTCTAGAAGTTCTTTCTTGGATCTTAACTTATTCCTTAATTGGTCACTCTATGATTTCAAATTTTTATCCTTCTTATTTAACTCCTAATTTTCAAGTAACAACTAGTTCATCATGTCTAACTAACTATCTGTAAGATTCTGCACATCATATGACCTTTCTTCATTCATAATACTATTATTCTCCACTAGGTCTTCTAAATTTGCATCACTTTCACTAGAATTCCCACTACTAATAAATCCTTTGGTATTTACATCCTTGTATAGTGTATCATTCTACTGAATGACCATGTCTTTCCTTTTCTTTAGTGATTTCCTTTGTTGATATAAGATTGTTTTCAAGAAAAGACCTTGTAATGGAAGAAAATTACTTTGTTAATGACGTCAAACCTGCTACCTATTGGTGAGATAATTTCTTTTTGGTTTGAAAGCTACCATTTAGTTGATTGATGAAGAGGATTTAAAAATAGGAGATAACAATAGCACCTAAAGAAATGTTTATTTGGTATGTAAAAGAAGCACTAAGACCAAGTACAATATTGATACTATAGTGTATTTTTTATCTTCTTAAAGCATGAAATGAAAGATTAATCAAATTTAGACTAGAAGAAGATCAAGTAAGAAAAGTGTTTTCCAAGCCTTGCCAAGAAATTAGTGCAAGCTAAGCATAAATCAGTGGAAGATGAGTGAAAAACAAGAGGTGCCAAGAAAAGATGAAAAATAGTGCAAGTTAAGTGATTGTTAGCATATGCCGAGTAAAGTTTAGTTGGTGCCAAGCATCATTAAACGATAGTGTTTTCTAAGTGACCTAGTGTTGGCTGAGTGATAGAACAATATAGAAGTCAAGTTACAACAAACAATTTCAAATCAAAGATTTGATGAATTTGAGCCAACTATTTTGTTTTCTTGAATTGTGTGAAGCATGTGGAAGATAACTATGATGAGCCGGTGGCACAAAATTCAAGGTAAACCATTTTGAGGTAGATTCATGGAAGATTATAGAAGAAGTTTCTAGAGGAACCAAATGGAAAAGTGGGTAGATTAATTGTATCCTGCCTAGCCCTACCTAATCCTAAAATGGATAATTGTGGTTAAGTGGATAAAGATCTAAATTATCTATTTATAGAGATAGCTAGTTAGAAGAAAAAGGTTGTGATGTGTGAGAACCTAAGGAAGACAAGGAATCTAGCATATTGCTTCATTTAGTGTCTAAACAGAAGTGAGTGCAGTTGGCATTCAAAGCAAGAAGGCTTAAGAGTATGAATTCTTGAAGGGTGAACAAGATATCAAAGGTGAAGTGTGTGAATGCAAAGCAAAATGGAGGACTAGAACATAGATCTCTAATTTTCAAGTGAGTTGTAATTTTTTATCAAATCAAGCCTTAATTTTACTTTCTAATCATTGTATCAATGGAGGGTAATCCTTTTGATTAAGTTTTACCTAAAAATTATTTGTAAATCCTTTAATTGGGTGACATTCTAATAGAATGGTCTAAAGTCCTCTAACAAGGCTCACTCCTAATAGAGTGATTGAAATCCTTTAACCAAGTCACATTTAAGAGTGTGTATTGTAACCTTTAATAGGACTAGCCTTTCACAAGGCATCATTCATAAGAGTGAGAATTAGTAGCATGTTACTGGTGGTTTTTCCCAGATTAGGTTTTCACATAAGATCCTTGTGTCAAATTGTGTGAATATTCTTATGTTGTTTCATGTTTACATTTCTAAAAAGTTTTTTTGACCTAGGAAAATAACCTACAAAGTTTAAGTATTGTATGATCTAATGGATGCATGCATCATAAGGTTTTATGGATATGGGTCTACTAAGAATTGAAAAGATTTATTTATACATTTGGACCTTGGATAATTGATTCAACCCCCCTCTCAGTTATTCTAAAGAATTCCAACAATTGGTATCAAAGCCATAGTTCTTAAGAGGATTAGTTTGAAGGTACTAGAAGCAAAAGATCAAGATTTCCAAAAGAGAGGTACCAAAGATTAACAAGAACTTTCTTACATTGCAAATTCTGATGAAGGTACACCTTGGAGGTCTTAGAGACCATGTACAATATACCATCACCAAAAAGAATGTTGACCTTGCTAGAGCAATAACTAATGAGGATCTAAAAAAGAAGAAAGAACACAATTGGGTAATGTTGGAGATTGCATCTACTCTAAGTTATTATAAGTTCAATGATATCAATGATTGTGATAGTGAAAAGAAGATGTGGGATGCTCTTCACACCATTTATGGAGGAGACAAAAATGTTTTGAGAGCCAAATCTGAAAGTCTAAGAGGCAAGTTTGATGACATGAGGATGCAAGAAGGTGAGAACATTGTTCAATATTACTCTAGAATAAAAGATGTTGTTAATGCTATTAGAGGAGCTAATGGTATCATTAGTGATGATACTATATTGAGAAAAGTATTGAGGAAACTTCTTTGCATCTATGCTATTAGAGTTTTTGATATACAAGAACTAAGATATATACCTAGTACTAATTTGTCCCTTGAAGGTTTTGTAGGTAGGCTCACTTCATTTGAACTCTCTAATTATTATAACTTCAAATATGAGAATGTTGAATATGATTTCAAAGCTAAACTACCATTAAAGGAACCTAAAGAGAAAAAGTAAAAGGTCATATGTGTTTTTAGTGAAAGTGATATAGATAACGAGGATGTAGAACAATTTGAAGCATTGCTGGAAAGGATATTTCATTGAGGCAAATTAAAATTCAAAGGTAAGCTACCTATCATGTGTTTTAATTGCACTAAAGTTGGTCATATTGTTGCTAATGTCCAAAGAAGAAGAACAATAGAAGTGGAGAAAAATATAGAAGTAAAAGAGATTAAAACAACAACGATTACAAAGATAAAGGTAAGAAGTCTTGCTAAATTAATGAAGAAGAAAACAAAGATGGATTTGATGACCATGATGATGAAGTGGTGTATGTTGCAATGAAGGATGATTTTGACAAGGATGAGTCAAGTGCACTAGTATCTTATGTGAACAAGAGTGATAGATGGATCATTGACAACAGGCATTCACATCACATGATTGTAGATAAAATTAAGTTCATTACCCTTGATTATTATGATGGAAATAGTATAAGGTTTGGTAATGATGCACTCTATCTGATAAAAGGAAAAGGATAAATCAAAGTCATAGAAAAATTATGTGTGAATGTAGAAGGACTTAACTATAATTTGTTGAGTGTGTCACAACTGAATAGTTTAGGTTGCAAAGTTGAGTTTGAGAACAAGATAAAAAAATCTATGAAACTGATGTGAAACTAATTGGGAAAGGAGATCAGACTAGAGGTAATTTATTTTAACTTGATATGAATGATGCTACTTGTCTTGTTGTAGAATCTGACGACATGTGGTTATGGCACAAGAGGTTATGTCATGTTTGTAGGCACCCAAAAATGGTCGCCTAGACTATGGGCCCTCATTATTCAATTTATCAATTTATCAAATTTTCTGAATCAATGGTTTGTAATATATTCAAATCAATTTTCTTGATCAAATTCGATTTATTTCATTTCTAAGATTGATCATTTTATTCCAAGTCTTATTTAATTAAAAGAAAATCTTCTCTTTTAATTAAATAAAATAAAATCCCCATTTAATTAAAAGAAAACCTCTCTTTTAATTAAACAGTTCATCCACATTTAATTAATTAAGAGAAAAACCTCTCTTTTAATTTAATTAAATATCTTCTATTTAATTAAAAAGAACTTGCTCCCTTTTAATTAAATAAAAATCCCACTTAAATATCTCTTTTGATGAAAAAAAGGAAATAAAATAAATTCTTTTTATTTAATTTCTCTACACTTAAAAATGTGATCTAAGTGGGATTTATCTTTCCACTTTCTCCTCAACCACTCCTCTTTTCTAATTGGTGGAATCTTGTCTCACATGGAACACCACTTTCTTCTCAACCACTCCTCTTTTCTCATTGGTGGAATTTTGTCTCACATGGATCAAACTCTATTATCCCATATTAGTTGTGAGAAGCCTCTCACCTCCATAATTTCCTTTATAAGGGAGAGCCCTCTCCTCATGTTAGACACCCATGATTATGCTATCGTTATGCTGCAGGTTTGAAGACCAATTTTTGAAAGAGTTTGAATACAAAATCTTTTTGTGGAGAACTTCTATTTTCTTGTCTTTTTCTCTCTTGCACCCATCATGGGCTTTTAGCTTAGATCTTGCATTTATAGATTAGATTTTGCTTTCATAGATTAGATCTTATTTTCATAGCTTAGATTTTGCATTGATAGATTAGATCTTGCTTTCATGCATATTTGAAGATCATGGAGACTAGCATTCTTGCTTTTTCCTCTTTGAATCTCTCATCTCATGGTGTACTTGCATGGGCACAAAAATAGGTCAAACTGAGAGCCTCCATTACAAACCCTTGCACTCTATGAGTAGAGAGCTATGGATCAATTTGTGAGGGCTCATTCTTGAGTTTTCTTACATGTAATGATTTATAGAAGTGTGACAACATTTTAGCACACATTTTTGGCGCCCACCATGGGGCTTGAATCAAGTTTCTAGCTCCATTTTATTTTATTTTTTATCTCTAATTTTTTACAACAACATATTGGATCTTATCAAGTGCTTTTGTAAATTTTTGACTTTGATTTTAAGGCCAACCCATATATAGATTGGTTTGCAGGCAAAAAATTTAGTTGGTTTAAAGATTTAATCATATCTTTTACACAACTTAGAGTTTACTTCTGAAATTGTTTTTGTGAGTTGGGTATGTGCCCAACATGTTCCAGTTCGATTTTCAGAGAATTTTGAAATGATTTGCGTGAGTTATGAATTTCTTTTTATTTTTCATAAAAAGCCATTTCTGATCGCAAATCAGCATATTTTTAAGAAAAATTTACATTGTTAGAAATATTTTTGAATTCTAAGGGGGGTTCTTTCTTTGTGTTTTGAATTTTGAGGCCGTATAAAGTATCAAAAACTCAATTTGATGAATCTAGCCTATTTTGAAAAATTGAGTCCCTAGGGCACAAATGAAGAGATTTTTTTGAATTTCTTACATTTTTGGAAAGCTCTTTAGTTTTTAGTAGGTGTCTCTTCTTTTCATTTTTATTTTTGGGTTTGAAATCATAGCAAAAAAAAGGTCTAATCATGTTGACTAGGTTATTCATATTTTTTTTGCAGGGATTTTTGTGTTTTTCTAGTTTTTTTTGCTAACTGCTCACTATTTTGGGTTTTTCTGTGTTTTTTTGATTTTTTTAAGAATAGAATAGCATCAAGTTGTGATTTCATTGGAAAAATGTGCTAAAGTTGTTAAAAATAGGTAAGATCTACTAAGCGCGTTGCAAGGACTTCAGGTATTCTTCTTTGGCTGATAACACTTTGATTTGGAACCTTAAAATGAACCTCTCATGTGTCTAGCTTGTGTGTGTTTCTTATGCTTTTATTTTTCAAACACATGCATAATTGATACTAGGTTGTAATCTCCATTGATTTTTATTTAGCAAGCTTGATTATTAGTGATAGATTTAGATAGTATATTGGGTTATTGGACTCGTTGAATCTGCTGGCCCCTCATTCCACCCCGTGGTTGGAAGATCAGTGCCACATTAAAAGGGAGGGGTCTACAGGATAGAAGTGTTAAGTGCTCCACTTGAAAACCCTCTTGTGCTTTCTAGAACTCACTAATCTTTGAGTTGTGGACTCATTTTGGCTTGTGTGAGGGGTTAAGTGTTCCACATCTTTGGACTCTCCTTGCATTAGTTAAAGCGTTAAGTGTACCACCTTGTGCTTTTTGATTATTCTTGGATAGATTTGCTTTTAGGGAATTAACATCTATACACACATAGTAATTAGGCCCCATGAATACTATTCGTGGATCTTGAGGGAGTGAGTTCCTAGTGAAACTCCTCTCAAAGACGGATTCCTTGTAGGTGGGGAGGATACTTTGAGAATATCTTAGATAGATGGATCTTCAACTTGGTGATTGAGGCATCCTTTCTTCGAAGAGGTTGATAGATCACTAGGGGTTGATATCATAGATCTTGAGATAATCTTAGTTAGCATGTCAAATTAATCTGCTTGCTTTGATTGGGCTAAAAGTGAAAAAGTATCAAAACTTTGGATCTGAAAGCTAAGTCCCCTTGTGGTCCACTATTGTGAATCAGTCACCTTTAGAGAGGGTTAACCATAGTAGACAATCCCTATGTAGGGAAAACTATAGACGGAACCTCAAGCGGTAATAGCCACTTCTGCCGTGGTTGCAACAATCGCTATATAAATGTCCTCGTGGAAGAAATCTCCATGGGGTATGGTTCATTGTGGGTTGTCAGATCTCCCTAGCAGCTCTTGAAGATTAAGTTCTCAAATTGTGTCAAAACCTCGGTGCGCCGGGATTGGAGGTCACCCCTGTGAATCATAAAAGTTGCAGAGTCAAACCATTACTAAAAACCTTAGAGAGGCCAACTTTTATTTTCTAGGGATGTATGCAATGATTGTGAAACTCTTTGAGAACATACACAATTAGCTCTCCTAGGGATTAACATAAACTAAGTCACTTGATTGCTCATGCGCAAGGTTGCTTTTGCCCTTGCTCATTGTTTGAAGACTGCTTGCTTGAACTCCTTGATTGCTATCTTATGTGCCTATTCAATGATGAAAACCTATTGATGTGCTTACTTGATCTTTTAAAACAAATATGGGTTCCTGAGTTGAGACTTCACTATCAAATAACTTTGTTGTCCTATTATTTTGAGTCTCCCTAGGTTGATCCTCTTTGGATTAGGCTACTTAACCCATTATTAGAAGCTTTTTTTGCACCTTAGGTTATTGTGCTTTGACCTCTTGGATTAGTAGTCATTGATTTCACAAGAGACCTTGTTTGGAGTTGGTAAGATAGAAATTGTCCTTATTGAGAAAGATATACACTTGGACCCTTTGATATTACACTTGGAGAGTTTTAGTAATTTCTTGTCCACACTTTCATTAAAAAAATAAATAAAAAAATCAATTTTAATTATTTATAATTTAGGTAAGTCATCCTCCTAGTCCATATGTGCTAGGGTATTCACCCAAAGTTGTGAGCACCTCTGTGGCAGTGTTGATTTATGCCTATTGCAAAATTCTATCTTATCACGTTTATTTTGGACAAGTGAGTGCTTTTACTATCCTTGTTTGGTACCAACATTTCTTAGGGTTATCCTATCAATTAGTACTTTTTCTTTCATGCCGGTTACAACAAGATATCAAGTAGATCAAGGAAAGCAACCTCAAGTTGTCTTTAAACAATTACCTTTAGTTCAAACTCATAGAAGACGTAAGGGAAAGGAACCTGTGTCTATTCAATCACCTGAGAGTATTTCTGAAGTTTTGTGTGACCTTAGTGGTGATCTTATTGAGTTGAGTACACCCTTAGCATCACCTCATTCAGCTATGGATATGAGTTTTACAAGAGCGCCATACAAGAAGAATCAAAGTAGTGAGTATAATGTTGACCTTTTGAGTGGTGATCCCACTCGTGGAAGTAGACCAACTTTACCTCTTATTGAGGATAGGTATTTGGATGCACATCAAAGGGATAAGAAAGGAAGACATTATGCCTATCAAGAAGAGGAAGCCCAAAATGATGATCAAATTGGTGAGCCTTCTAGTGCTCATGTGAATGCAACATTTATTGGTAATTGGTTTAGACAATCAAGACCATGTACACCGCTCATGACACCTCTAGGTTATTCAAGTGGAAGACTCAAAGCAATTGATCGTGAAAGAAAAGCTCTTCTAGAAGAACAAGCTAAGAAGGAAGAACAATTTCAATGCCTAGAGGAAGAAAGGCAAGTTATTATTGAGATGGAAAGGAAATCCTGTCAAGAGGAACAACATTTTTTTAAGACTTCACAACTTGACAATCAATTCAACAATGTGCACATTGGTGGTGGAAACAACTCTCCCCCATCTACCCCTCCTAAGACTCCACAAAGTGGGAGAACATCTTCACAATCTCTTACTCCTAGAGGAAGGAAAATTTCAAGACATGATAATTATAGGAGACCAACACCTCCTAGAGTTTCAAGAAAACCTTCACAACAAGCTCATCATGGTTCACAATATGGAGGTGTTAGCTCCAACTTTGAATATAATTCTTATGATTTCATGGCTATACCACAAGATCCACATTTTCAACAACGTATGGAAACTTATATGGACCAAAATAGAGATGCATGCTTTCAACATTTAATCAATAAAGGTGCTAAGGTTCCTTACAACTTTGATATGGATAAGAAGATTCAAAATCATGATCCTTCCATAAAAGAAGAAATTTATGAATTGAAGAAACAAATGAAGCAAATATCAGCACCCAAGAGTTCTTTTTCACTAGATTCAATTTTCCCTAATCCTTTTGATAAGAGAGTTGACATGAAAGATTTTCCTAGAAAAGTTGAGATTCCCCAATATGACAAATATGATGGAAATGGGGATCCAAATGATCATGTGCGTCAGTTCTATACTATGAGTTTTGAGTTTCATCATGAAGACTCATATCTTATGAGATTATTTCCAAGGAGTCTTAAAGCTCAAGCCATGGAATGGTTTACCAATATAACTCCTCCTGTTAAGACATTCCCTGAGTTAATTCAAAGATTTGTTCAACACTTTTCATACAATCTTTCACTATCTGTCTCACTATTGGACTTATGTCACACAAAGCAAAATCAAGGAGAACCCTTTGTTACTTTCTTGCAAAGATGGAGACGACAGTCCTCTCGTTATTCTAGGACTATTCCTGAGAAAGAAAAGATTGAAATCCTCATTAGTAATATGGTTCCTGTGATGAAGTATGAAGTTAAGAAGATGGTTTTTGAGTCCTTTGATACCATGATTGAAGCTGCATTTAGAATTGAGGATGTTTTGAGAGAGCAAGGTATTTTGACCAAAAATGGAAACAACAAAAATAATGGTTATAATAACAACAACAACAAAGATAAAGGAAAGAACATCAATTGGAATAAGAACAAACAAGTGGTCAATGATGGAGTTGTGGATTCCTCAAATCCTAAAGACCAAGCTGTTCTCCATTTGGCTAGTGCTAATCAACATAGTAACAAGCCAAGATATCAAGAAAGGCCTAAAGGAGAGAAACGTAACTTCACCCAATTGGGTGAGACATATGAAGAGATATTTACAAAGCTCCTTGCACATGATCTTGTGCACCCTTATGATGCTGAAAAGTTCTATATACTTGAAGTTAAGCCATGGTGGTGGGATGAGAAGGCTTATTGCAAGCTTCACAATGGCATTGGACACAATATTGAAAAATGTGGGAGATTCAAGCATATTGTTCAAGATCTTATTGAGAATGGAAAACTTAAAATAGATGGACTAAATACCAATGCTGATCACATAGCATTCAACGAGCCTTTGCCCAAATATGAGAAAGGGGAAGCTTCCCAACCTAAGAATGGCAGGGCTGCAATCAATTACACTTATTCAAATGCAGAAAATGTTATCAATATGCTTGAGGTTGTAGAAGAAAGTGTCAACATGATGGAAGATAAAGATCCCAATGGTTATAATTTAAATTTGAATTCTCCTACCTTTGGTGAAAAACCTATGTTGGTGTTAAGGGGTACTCACTCTAGAGAGTCATCTTAAGGTCCCCTTGTCATTAGAGGACCCAATTCAAACCAGTCAAGTAAACCTAAGCAAGTGTTTTCTCAAAGTCTCAATGCTGTTACACGAAGTCAAGGTCCCCTTGTTATCAAAGGACCTAGTTCAAACCAACCAATTAAACCAAAACAAGTGCAATCCAAGAATGTTCCTTCAAAACCAATGGTTAATCCCGAGTCAAATTATAATCTTGTTGATCAATTGCAAAGAACCCTTGCTCAGATTTCAATTTTTGAGCTTTTAGAGTTGTCTCCAAGACATAAACAGGTTCTTGAGGATGCTTTGCACATGGCGAATGTCCCCAATAATTTAGACGTTGATCAATTCCAAAACATGGTTAATCATATTGCAAGCCCTCATCATCTTTTCTTTTCGGAGGAAGATGATAAATCTTTGAGTCATCCGCACAATCTTGCCCTTCATATTGAGGTTATGATACATTGGACCCGTGTTAGGGGTGTGTTGATAGATGGGGGTGCTAGGCTCAATATTTGTTCTTTGAGTCTTTTAAAGACATTGGGTTATTCTGAACATGTTATTGATAGCAAAAGAAGGATTACTATCAAAGCTTATGATGAGGTAGAGAGAAGTTCAAAGGGGTTGGCTGTCCTTCCTATTAGGATTGGCCCCGTGGAAAAAGATGTTTTGTTCCAAATAGTTGATTCTGGACCCCTTGCATACAACATTTTTCTTGGGAGACCATGGATTCATGATATGCAAGCAGTAACATCTACTTATCATCAGTGTGTCAAGTTTCCTTACAATGGAACATAGATATGCATTCTTGGGGATAATACTTTGTCTATCAACTCGATTTTAGAAAGTACTCATGTTCCCCTTAATAGACAAGTAGATGATTTTAATGCAGTTTTAACTAATTGCAAGAACAAGTTTAAGTCCATAGACTTTGGCATGGGGGGATATCAACTCAACTCCCTCGTTGCATTACCAGTTTCACCTAGGTCTTATGGTAAACCTTCACAAGAGATGAAACCTTCTTCTTCAGCTATGACATTGTTTGACACATTTGTACAGTCGTCAGTGCCTATTCAAGATGAGAAAGAAGATGTGACTATTAGAGATTGGATTTATAGAGAAGAGAAGTATTTGCACAATGAAGATTTCACTCCTTCACCTAATGCTTATGGAAGAGGGTATTCTTTTGTCAAGAAAATGGGTTATCCTGGACATGGTCCTCTTAGTAATAGATTGGATGCTAGAGTTGAACCTCTTGATCATCAAATTTTTGGATGCAAGTCTAAGAAGTCAGTTGGCCTAGGGTATGTGGATCAAAGTAAGAATGTTGCTTCTATCCTTGATAAGTCAGATAGTGAAGAAGAACAAGAATACATACCTAATTCAGCAAACCAACAAGATATGTGTGAAGATTGGGTCCCTTCTACTAATCTCCTTTGGGGAGATTCAAATAATCTGGTATCTCATGAGATAGTTGCCAATTTAGAACAAGAAAGCATGACTCTTGATGATATTGAAGCTTCCACATCTAGACATCCCAAGCATTCATGGTGTAAGCATCCTAGTCGAGACTTTGAAACAGATTCTAATGAGTATGAATGGGATTCTTTCTCAGAATCTTCCACAGTTGATATGGATGTTGATGTTATTCATACATATAGTTCTCAAACTGAGTTAGTCAATGAATCATATATAGGATTAGAGGATTTGAACTCGCATGTTGCCTTAGTGGACGATTCTTCGCTTGTGAGGATGAATCTTGATTTGGGTAGTTTAGGAAGTTACTTGACAGACCTTGAATCTTCAAACACTAGAGATATCATCCATATTCACAATCTTGAACCTGTCATTGATTTATCCCTTGTTCATCCTGATCTAATCGATTGGTCCCAATGCAACCAAGAACCTAAGATCTTAACATTTCAAAATGACTATGAAATAGCCTGTTATTTGAATGCCATTGAACCTATAGTCTCTTCCACCAGTGAACCAGCTGCTAGTATGATAGAGCTAGATATCAAGTACCTTAGTCACAAAATAAAGATAAAAGAAAAGAAAAAGAAAAAGAATTCTGATGGTGAAAACCACTATGTGGCAGTGTCAGAACCAAAAAAAGTAAAAAGAAAGGACGTATCCAAGGGTGAAAACCTCTCTAAGGCACCTAAAGATGAGGTACTTGATTCTCTTCCTAGTTATTTTCAAGATAGATCTTCAGTACTTATTGAACCAACACAAGAAGTCAATTTGGGTACAGATGAAGCTCTGCAAATGGTACATTTGGCTCAGTCTTTGTTATCACAAGAAAAAGAAGTTTATACTAAATTCTTACAAGAAAAGAAGATTAATTTTGCATGGACTTATTCAGATATGCTAGGGTTGGACACTAATCTTATTATGCATCACTTATCCATAGCTCTAAGTGTTAAACCAGTTAAGAAAAAAATAAGAAAAATGCATCCTCACATAGCTCTCTTAGTCAAGGCAGAATTAGAGAAACTTCTTACTGCAAAATTCATAAGAGCTATTGCCTATGCTGAATGGATATCAAACATTGTACCAGTTTCAAAACATGACAAAACCATTCGAGTTTGCACAGATTTTAGAGATGTTAATAAATCATGCCCAAAGGATGATTTTCCACTTCCTAATATAGACATGATAGTGGATATGACTGTGGGTTATGAGATTTATTCCTTAATGGATGGTTTTTCTGGATATAATCAAATTAAGATAGCTCCTGAAGACCAAGAAAAGACTGCATTTACATGTGCATGGGGTACCTATTGTTGGAATGTTATGCCTTTTGGATTAAAAAATGTAGGAGCTACCTATCAACAAGCTATGACAACTATTTTTCATGATATGATGCATAAAAAAAAGGAAGATTATGTGGATGACACCTTGGTCAAGTCTAAGAAAAGAGACACACACTTAGATGATTTAGAAGTCATTCTAGATCGTATGGAACAATTTCAACTAAGGTTAAATCCTAAAAAGTGTGCATTTGGAGTTACCTCTGGCAAATTACTAGGATTCATTATTTCAGCAAAAGGGATAGAGGTGGATCTAGAAAAGGTTCAAGCAATTGTGGATATGCCACTTCCTAAAAAAATTAGCCAAATGAGGAGTCTTCAAGGACGTCTTCAATCTATACGGAGGTTTATTTCACAATTGGCAGACAGAGCTCAACCTTTCAACAAGAACTTACATAAAGGAGTCAAATGTGTATGGAATGATGAATGTCAACAGAGCATGGACCAGATCAAGAAATACTTGGCAAATCCTCCTATTTTAATGCCTCCTATCCCAGGAAAATCACTTATCCTATATGTTTCAGCAACAGAATCTACCTTGGGGGCATTATTAGCTCAAGTTGATGAACATGGAAAAGAAAGAGCAATATACTATATTAGTCGTACTCTTGTTTCATATGAGGTTAATTACACTAGTATTGAGAAAGCTTGCCTTGCAGTTGTGTTTGCTTCCCAAAAGTTGCGACATTATATGCTTGTGCACACTATACACCTCATAGCAAAAATAGATCCACTCAAGTACTTACTATGTAAGGCTACCCTCACAGGTGGACTTGCTAAATGGATGATGATTCTTTCAGAGTTTGACATAGAGTACATTGAGCGTAAAGCAATCAAAGGACAAGTTATAGCAGATCAATTGGCTGATTTTCCACTACAAGATGATGCACCTATTCAAGTTGATTTCCCAGATGAGCACCTCATGTATCTGACTGAAAGAGCATGGAATATGTTCTTTGATGGGTCTTTTATGCAAAATGGTTCAGGAGCTGGTGTGTTGTTTGTTTCTCCTCATGGGTACACAATTCCTAAATCTTACAAGTTATTATTCCCATGTACAAACAATATTGCTGAATATGAAGCTTTAACAAATGGACTTAAGATGGCCATAGAATAGAGAATTATAGAGTTACACATCTATGGAGATTCACAGCTGATAATCAACCAAGTCAATGATGATTGTCTAACAAAAAATGATAAATTGGTCCCTTACAAGAAAATGGTTGATTCCTTGAGACTCTACTTCACATTTGTCTCATATCAGCAAATTCCTTGAATAGAAAATAAGGCAGCTGATGCTATGGCTACACTTGCTTCACTTCTTCAATTAGAGCAACATGAATCAAGATTTGAATTCTTGGTGGAAGAGCTACATCACCCTATCTATGATTCCCAAGAAAGTCATGTTATTTGTACCCTTGTTGGTCATGAGTCATCTCGTTATAGTGCCATTTAATCGTACATTCGTGATGGGATTATACCTAAAACCTTTAACCGATCTGAACACAAAAACCTTATTCGAAATGCCTCTCATCACTCCCTTATCTCTGGTGATTTGTATAGGAAGGGTCTAGATGGAACACTTCTTAGATGCTTAGAAAAGGACAAATCTGATCAAGCGTTAGTTGACATCCATGAGGGTATCTGTGGGGGACATTCTAATGGTCTTGCCATGGCTCGAATATTGCTTAGGGCAGGATACTATTGGCCCACAATGCAGATTGATGCAGTAGCTTTTGCAAAGTCATGTGAAAAATGTCAAAAACATGGTAACCTGATACATAATCCATGTAGGGAGCTCATTCCTTCTATATCTCATTGGCCATTTGAACGGTGGGCCTTTGATCTTGTTGGGAAAATTCATCCCAACTCGTCATCTAGACACAAGTTTATTATTACTGCCACTGATTATTTCACTAAATGGGTAGAAGCTGTCCCACTTTCTGTTGCCTCAAGAAAGAAAATTTCTCTATTTATTTTTAAATCATATTATTTGTAGATATGGAGTGCCTTCTGAGATTATCACTGACAATGGAGGTCAGTTTAAAAATAAGGACCTTAAGCAACTCTGTAAGAAGTTTTAGATAAAACAACATTGGTCCTCTATTTATTTCCCACAAGGGAATGGTCAAGCAGAAGCATCAAACAAAACCATTCTTAAAATATTGCACAGAACAGTTCATAAGAATGGTAGAGATTGGAATTTACAAATAAATTCAGCTTTGTGGGCCTATAGAACGAGTATTCGCACTCCTACTGGGGCTACTCCTTTTGCTCTTTCATATGGTGCTGAAGCAGTGTTACCTTTAGAGGTTGAAATTCCTTCACTTAGAGTTTCTCTCAAAGGTGTAGTTACAGATGAAGACTACCATGCCATGAGACTTCAAGAGTTATAACTTTTAGATGAGAAATGACAAGCATCATTTGACCATATGAGAGTCTATCAAAAGTGCATGTCAAAAGCATTCAACAAAAAGGTTCACCCTAGAGAGTTTCAAGTGGGAGATCTTGTCCTATGTGTGAATCATAAGAATCAACAAAATAGAGATCAAAAGGGTAAGTTTGAACCTAATTGTCTTGGACCTTACATTATTACAACAGCTCTTGGTTCAGGTGCCTATTTACTATCTACAGCAGAGGGAGAGCAGCTCCCTGATCCTATCAATGTCTTGCACTTGAAGAAGTTCTATCCATAATGCCCATTCTGTCTAGGGGCATCTTTGTACATATTTATTGATCCTGAAAAAAAATCCAAAAAAAAATTGATATATTTTAAAAAATCCAAAAAAATGATATATTGTAAAAATTCTAAAAATTGAAAAATGTCCTGAAAAAATGATCATCATAGTGACAACCTAGCAAAAGGCACTTTGATGTATCTTCAAAAAAATTATATATTCCAAAAATAAATAAAAAAAATTGAAAAATTCAAAAAAATAGAAAAAGTGCCTTGGTGAAAACCTGGAAACAGGTGCCTTGGTAGCAAAAATACAAAAAAAAAAAAAAGTCCTGAAAAAAAAAAAAAAAAAAAAATCCAGGTGGTGAAAACCTGGAAACGGGCACTACTTGAGGCCTTTGCACCCCTGTTTCTTAGCACATGTCCTCGACACTTAGCCTTTCTCCACCATGCCTTGTCCTTGTTACCTTGGTTTGGAATTGGTCTCTGTCTAGGGGGCATAACTATGTTAGCTTTGGTTTCTTAGATGTGTGAGTCTTTAGTACACCTCGCAAATGGTGTTTTTCAACACCCATTGACATCGAGTGTTTTTCAACACTTATTGGTTTGGTCTTACCCAGTATCATCATGTGATCTTACCTTCTTGCAAGAATTTGATCCTTGTCCTTAGAACTCAGTATCAGTAAACACACTTAAATTTTTAAATGCAACACTTAATGCTTGACTTATGTCATGATTTTTTTTTCTCTGTGTACTAACTGTTATTGATTTTTTTTGAGTGTCTTTGTCTGATAAGTCTCTTTATGATGCATCGCTAGAAGACTTGGGGCATGAGACATGTTTTTATTTATTTTTACTTTTTTGCTTGTGGGTGTGGTCTTGAACTCTAGAGTGTCTTTTGTTGTCCCCTTGAAACACTTAGGAGATTTGAGACATCATTCTTGATTGTTTTTGCACAACCATTCTTATAGTCATCTTGGCACCTATGCCTTGATGCGAGTATAGTTTTTCTATATTAATTGGGTAAGCTAACATCGAAGTGATCTTGACCTTTATGTCTTTGATGCTTATGTTAGAATCTTTCCACATTTCAATCCAATATAAATCGCATTCATATCTTCATAGTTGCATTTGTAACTAGTGATGATTGTGTGATTTTTCGATGTCCATTAATAATGGCCCAATGATGAAAATAAGTTCTTTTACATTCTCTAATGAATGATGAACACAAAATCCTATGTTACAGTTGCTCTTTTGCAAGTACACCATTGCATTTCATGTAGCTTGCATTATTAGACTTCATGTTAGTTTGCATTTTTAGGCTGCATTATGAGTTTGAGAGGGTTCTCCTTTCATCTTTATTGTGGACATTTAATCAATTGTGGTCACATTTTGATCTTCATTTCCTTATTTTCTTTCGTGATCTCAATCAAAATTTCTATCTTAAATAGTTGATTAATTTTTGGGAGCATTTTCTTTTCTTATTTCTATTTCTTTCCATATCTTTCAAACTTCTATCTTCCATTTTCTTTTCCCCCACTTCTTTTCTTCTAAATCACCTTTGGGGCATAATATTTCATGCTTGATGATCTACCTTGGTTCTATGATTCTTATATATTTCATCTTAAATCAAGAACCTTATCTTTTGTTCGATTTGATCAAATTTATCAATTTATTGTTTCTCCTCTATCTCATTTCGATTTCGATCATGAGGGGGCAATAATTATCAATTTCAATCCTTGATTCAGTTTTATCAATTTTATCTTCGACTTTTTCAAGTTAAAATTTATTTGTATTCTTTGTCCTGATGTGTTCCTGAGTTGACCACAAATATGGGTTGTTTTGTGATCCCAAATTGACCTCACACTTCAATTTATTTCTTTGACTACATGTGTTCCCGAATCGATCACACAGTAGTCAAAGAGGGGCAAATGTATGCACCCAAAAATGGTCGCCTAGACTATGGGCACTCATTATTCAATTTATCAATTTATCAAATTTTCTGAATCAATGGTTTGTAATATATTCAAATCAATTTCCTTGATCAAATTTGATTTATTTCATTTCTAAGATTGATCATTTTATTCCAAGTCTTATTTAATTAAAAGAAAATCTTCTCTTTTAATTAAATAAAATAAAATCCCCATTTAATTAAAAGAAAACCTCTCTTTTAATTAAACAGTTCATCCACATTTAATTAATTAAGAGAAAAACCTCTCTTTTAATTTAATTAAATATCTTCTATTTAATTAAAAAGAACTTGCTCCCTTTTAATTAAATAAAAATCCCACTTAAATATCTCTTTTGATGAAAAAAAAGAAATAAAATAAATTCTTTTTATTTAATTTCTCTACACTTAAAAATGTGATCTAAGTGGGATTTATCTTTCCACTTTCTCCTCAACCACTCCTCTTTTCTAATTGGTGGAATCTTGTCTCACATGGAACACCACTTTCTTCTCAACCACTCCTCTTTTCTCATTGGTGGAATTTTGTCTCACATGGATCAAGCTCTATTATCCCATATTGGTTGTGAGAAGCCTCTCACCTCCATAATTTCCTTTATAAGGGAGAGCCCTCTCCTCATGTTAGACACCCATGATTATGCTATCATTATGCTACAGGTTTGAAGACCAAATTTTGAAGGAGTTTGAATACAAAAGCTTTTTGTGGAGAACTTCTATTTTCTTGTCTTTTTCTCTCTTGCACCCATCATGGGCTTTTAGCTTAGATCTTGCATTTATAGATTAGATTTTGCTTTCATAGATTAGATCTTATTTTCATAGCTTAGATTTTGCATTGATAGATTAGATCTTGCTTTCATGCATATTTGAAGATCATGGAGACTAGCATTCTTTCTTTTTCCTCTTTGAATCTCTCATCTCATGGTGTACTTGCATGGGCACAAAAATAGGTCAAACTGAGGGCCTCCATTGCAAACCCTTGCACTCTATGAGTAGAGAGCTATGGATTGATTTGTGAGGGCTCATTCTTGATTTTTCTTACATGTAATGATTCATAGAAGTGTGACAACATTTTAGCACACAATGTTAACTTTGATAACTTAGTCAGTGTCAGTAACATGAAAAGAGTCAAAGGTTTTCCTAAATTAAAAAAACCTAACAATATGATTTGCAAACAATGTTAATTAGGAAAGATGACAAAATCTAGTTTTAAAAGTAAGACTCACACCTCTAAAGAAATTCTGGAGATTCTTCATGCTGCTTTGTGTGGACCAATAGATGTGAAAAGATACAAGGTGACAAGTATATTATCCTATTTTTTATGATTATTTTAGGATGATGACAATTATGTTTCTGAAATAAAAATGTGATCCTTTCCAAATGTTTAAGTGATACTTAGCTAGAGTTGAAAAGGAGATAGGTAAAATCTTGAAATGTTTAAGATCTAATAGAGGTGGAGAATTTACAACAAAATAGTTTGAGATGTTCTATGATGATAGAGGAATCAAAATGGAATGATAGTTTGAGTTTGAATTTTACACCTAGGAACCCTCTACAAAATGGAATCGCTGAAATGAGGAATAGATCTACAATGGACTATGCTAGGACACTAATTATGGAGAAGAATGTCTCTTTGAAATACTGGAGAAAGGTTGTAAGTACATCTGTCTATACCTTGAACCATGTGCAAGTCAAGAAATTTACTCATTCAAAACCTTTTGAATTATCATATGGATACTCAGCCAATGTAAATATTTTAAGGTATTTTGAAGCAAGTTATACAATCTTAAGGATTTCAAGAATGGTATATTAGATGCTAAAAGTGAAGAAGGTATATTCTTTGGCTATTCCACAAGAAGTAAAGCTTATAAGTGTTTAAATAATAACACGAACAAAGTTGTGGAAAGTACAAATGCGAAGTTTGATGAATATATAGAGGTACATGAATTTGAAACTATAAAGGAACCTAAAGAGTAAAAATAATTTGTATACTTTTATGAAGGTATGCCTACTGATAAAGATGCTATAAACCAAGTTTTAAATCAACAAAAAGTTTTAGTGACTTCTGAGTCACATACAATAAATGCCAAGTTGCACTAAGGAATCAAGTTAAAGTCAAGAACTGAGTTATAGGAGAAACTGAGGCACATTTTGATTCTGAGATAAGTGTACATGAAAGAGATGCTGAATTACCTAATAGAGAAGTACATAGTGATTTTGAAGTTGAAAGACCTATTTAAGAAAGAAGAGAAGAACTAAGATTGTCAAAGTATGTCAAAAGACATCACCCTTATAAATAAATTATTGGTGATAAATATGCTAGACCAATGACAAGAAGTAGGCTGAGAAGTGATTCATGTTTGTTGATCATGATTGTGTTAGAAGTATGAATGCTGATGATACTTATATGGATGATTATTGTAGAAACATGATTAAATCATTATTATGATGAAATATTACATTCATGATTGTGTTTTTCATTGATGTCAACATAGCAGTTTTCTATGGTATCTAACCGAAGAACATTGGAAAGATTAAGTTGGTACAGATAGATCATTGAGTACTTTCACTAAGAGAGGTTTTAGAGAGATACTAATAAGTGTTTAGTATATGTTTCTAACCTTAAAAGCATAATATATGAAGTTTGGAAGAAGTTATGCAAGTTTTGGTGAAGACTTTTTTGAAATAGAGTTTACAGAAGCTTGTTTTGTTAAACTTGTTATATCTCTTAGAAATTTTTTTATTTTGAGAAGCCAAAGTTAAAGATGTGTAGAAGACATTTTGGAGATGACATGGCTAAGCTCACTCATCATAATGTTTCACATACAAAAAATTATTCAAGTTACAAGGAAAAAGATTAATGTTATCACTAAGTGTAACATGTTCTTAATATGGTCATATAATAATTAATTGAGAAGGTGTAATAGCTAACTCAGGGAATTATTGTATGGATTTGGTATAAAGAAAGTAAATATTCTTTTATCATGTATGGAAAAAAGTGAATGATTGTAAGAAGCACAAGGAGCAGATTGCAAAGATAAGAAAAGAAGAACGAAGGTGAAGGAAACTCCATTGCTAAAGTTTTATTGTGAGACTCAAATTTTTATATTTAGATCTAAGATTTATGACCTGGTCTATAAGGTTTGAAAGTGATTTGTCTGGTTAACAGGAAAGAGGAAAAAAGTTAAAGAATAGTATAGATACTTATTCTAGAAGGAATAGTTGAGAGATTAGTTGGATAGTGAGTTCAGTGGTCTTGCCCCGAAAGCTATTTGGATAATGGGTCCTTCCTTCTTTTACAACTCCTAAAAGGGTTGAAACAACTCCTAATAGGGTTGGAATCTCCTAGCAGGGATTCAAAGTCTCCTAATAGGGACTCATTGTTGGAATATTCAAATGGGAAGATTACTTCTGAGAGGGGGGGTGAATCAAAAGTAATACATTTTATCCATTAAAACTTTTAACTGATAATAAACATCATGCATTTAACATATCAAATAACCATAAAGTAAACACATAACACCAAAAATTTGGTAACC
The DNA here is from genome assembly GCA_028749045.1 of Cupressus sempervirens. NCBI lineage: Eukaryota > Viridiplantae > Streptophyta > Pinopsida > Cupressales > Cupressaceae > Cupressus > Cupressus sempervirens. Next base: position 592,929,932 of record CM053785.1, on the reverse strand, counting down.
TAAAAACCCTCTAGGAATAAGAAGGTAAAACTGGGGTGGGGATGATACCCACAAAATCACTATGGCAATAATTGTTTGACAACTTCTGATGGTCTACCCTATGAAAGGCCTACCCTGTTAAAGGTTGTACACTGTGTTAATAGTGACCGAGTTAGAGGATTTACAAACACTTTACATGAAGTGTTACCTTGTTAAAAGATTTAGTCACCTTTTCAAAGGATCTACAAAATATCTGTTAAGCACACCTATCATCATAGAATTTTCACAATCTAGTACAATTGCTAGAGTATTAGAAATCTTTGACCTGATTGCTTATAATCTTCAATTGATAATTTTAGACACTTTATCTACTCATTCTGATGTGATCCTTTCTTGATCTAATATCTAATTGTTGCCCTTGCTTTGTTCTAATCAACTAGATATGTAATTGCTACTCGATTCACTAAGTCTTTGATGCCCCTGTTGTTTTCCCTATTTTACAATTTTGCTATCTGCTTAGCAACTTCCTTAACTTCTATTTAGCAACATAAAATTATGGGGTCTAAGCCTTCTTATAAAGCCTTTATGGACTTAGGGTTAGGTATGGATCTACAATCTATATTGAACCTCAAATTCCTACTCATTCCTTGCACTTTTCTCATTGGTTGCATGCCTTCTCCATTTTTCTTATTTGTTGCATGCTAATTGCATAGGAAATATAAAATATTCCTTCTATGTTGGCTCAAAAAATTTATTACATCTGAGTTTGTGAAGCCACAAACTCATATGATAATTCTATGTTCCTCGGCACATACTGGATTACTAGTGCTTGGCATATGTTTGATCCTAGTTTTCTTAGTACCTATTACATTCTATCTTTCTCAGCACATGCATAGTTCTAGCTGACTCGACATATGAAGCATTCTAACTTTCTCAGCATCAATTGTGAATCAACACCTATATATCACTTAGCACTTGTATAATGCTTGGCACCTGAAGTCACTCAGCACCTATTGGAATTCTGGCTCAACACATATTGTAGCTCATCATATACAGTATACTTAGCTTCTATGTAGAAAGTGGTTAAGTGTGTTGACAAGTTGTCAAAACCAATCTGAGACCAACAATCTCCCCCTTTGACATGAGTGTCAAAAACACTTAACTAAACATTATTGATTTGACCTTATGTGTACATTAATCATTCTGCTCTGCATATGTACAAAAATTCAAAATTTGTTCAAAAATACCTTATAACTCCCCCTAAGCTAATTGTGCCTTGTCTATTCTTGTAACCAAAATTCTATGCTGAATTTACCTAATATTCTTTGCCTTTTCCCTATTTCTATAATCTGTACCTACTTGCTGAGTTGTTTTGACTACATTTTATTCATATCTCCCTAAAAATATTATTTCTCCCCCATACAATTACACATTATGTCTTATCTCCCCCTTTTAGGCTCATTCTACAATCTTTTCCCTTTTATTCCCCAAAAGAATGAATGAAAGAATGTAATTAATAGAATACTTAGTATTCTCCCCCTTAGTCATATCTTCCTTGTTGTTATTTCTCCCCCTAAACATTATATCTATCTCCCCCTTTTTGATACTTATGTCAAAGGGTGCTAAGGATTAATACCATATTTCACCAAAAATGTGTTGTTTACCTCCATTATCATCTTGAGAGCTACATCCCAATTCTCCAAAGTAATGTCTAGTGACTTATGCTAGATGATAGTCTCTACAACAAGATGTACAAGCCCATCTAATGTAGAAAGATTAGGATATTTCTTTGGAACATTTTCAGCATAGACTTTTTCTTTATGGAGGACCTCCAAATGTGGGGTAATGGAGGACTGTATCTGCATCAATTTGACCTTTATATTGGCCTCTTCACTTATTAGTGCAACTAATTCTCTTTGAGTGTGAAGAGATTGGGAAAAATGCTTCTCACTTTGAGTTAGATCTCTTGGTAATTGCATGCTATAAATTTAAATATTTCTCTCCAAGATCAATGCCCTTTGGCCTATCTATTGTGTGAAATTGGAAAAATCACACAACTTTTTGTACAGTGAGAAAATGTTCTCAAGTATAGTTTTGACCTTTTCAATTTTCTTGGCCAATTGTACCTGTGCAACTTTATTTCACTTGATATTCTCTCATTTACCTTCCCTTGAAACTTCCTCTTAGACCACTCCATAAGTTTGATGTTAGTGTCCTCATCTTCACTTGTCACCTGGTCAACTATATCTGATAATTGTTCCATTATAGGCTTTGACTCATATGGTAACTGCAAGCTGAAGGCATCCATAAAGATGTCCTTTATCTCAAGTAGTGCTTGCTTATGTTTATACTCCTTTATGAGTATTTCTTGTCTTCTCCTTATATTTAATACATCCTACATTTCAATAATCTACTCAATTGTGATAGTCTTAGAGTCATAAGAAGGTATTACTATTTCTTCATCTAGCTTAGGGTCTCCATAGTGAAGTACCTTGGTAACCTTTGTAGAACTTGAGCCTAGTGTTGATATTTGTAAATGTATGGATTTGGTGCTCAAATTTTGAAGAGTTTTTGTAGGAGTGCCTATTTTTGGTAACTCTACTGATGTATGAATAGTGGCTTGTTCCTCTTCCTTCGATGTATCCTCCTCCTCCTCATCAGACTTCCCCTCTTTTGCACTTGGCTCATGAATGATGTTACCTTCTACTATTACAATTGTTGGAGATGGTGGTGGAATCATTAAAATTTGAGTACTAGTAGTTGTATAGATGAAAGGTGGTTCTTATGGTTTCACCTTGTCTCTTTTTGGTTTTTCTACTACCTTCTATAACTCATCTACACTTACCAATATAGGATCTGTGCATAATTGTGCCTGTAAAGTTGATTGGTGAAGGATCTTGGAGAAATCCTCTATAGTTAGGGGTTTGATGTTCTTAGAAAAATTGTTAGGAACATGCTTGATTGTTATAGTGTCTGTAGGTGTGATGGTTACATGAGGAGGGCTAGGGGGTGGCATTTGTGTGTCTTGCACACTCTATTCCTCTTGTTGCTGCTGCTCAGCTATTGCCATGTCTTATCCCTTTTGTGTTTCCTCTTCTCCTTTTTCTTTATCCTCCTCATCTTCCTTTTCTTATTCTCTTTTCTCTTCTTATCCTTTTCTTATTTCTTTATCCTGTTCCTCTTTCTTCTCTTCTTCTTACTTCTCTTCCTCTCCTTTCTTCTCTTCTTTTTCTTTATCCTCTTCCACTACTTTGGTGGTCTTTTCTTTCTTACTAGCTTTAGCCTTATCTACTTCTACATCCTTGTCATCAGTCAATTTGTATATTGACTTCCACAATTGTGTGGACTTATTCACTACATCCTCAATTTTATTTTGTACAATACTAAACGCTCTATATTTTGGTGCAAATTTGCCACCGTGTTTCTTAGTAGCCTAAGTAATTTGACCTCTTATTAGGTTAGGTATCACTTGTGCTAAGGTAGATTCTCTAATCTCCTTCTCCATTTTGAAATAATAATGTCATTTTTTTTCAACTATCTCATATAACTCCCTAGGCATGGTATTGTCTAGCTCTAGAGGTGTGTTCTTAAATTTAGCCATCAAGGCATACACTGATTCCTCTATCTTGTTTTGTTCTTCTCTACTTATATTGTTAAATTCAAGGCTTTTAAAATTAGTCAAATCTACATTCTTAATATTTTCACAAAGCTTATCTATGGTAGATCTGGGAGGATAGCTTACCACTCCGAATTGGCTAATATCCTCTAACCCTATTCTCTCCTCATCATTACTGTCTGGCTATGCTACATACTTTCTTCTTTCATTTGGCACTTCATCAGTCTATTTTGTGGCCTTCTTTTTGTCTTTTGTTTCATCTTTGGCCTTTTGTGTGGATGCCCTTGTGGTAGCTCTTGTGACTTGTGCCTTTGGTTTGGCTTGTGTTTTTCCTGTAGCCTTCTTTGCTTGAGGTTGGGCTAGAGGCTGAGTTTTAGCCTTTCTCTTCTTTGACTCGACTTGTGTAGGTGCTTCCTTGGCTTCTTCTTCCTCAACACCTTCCTCATTATCTTCTCCTAAGCCCTGGGTCAATTCCATTAGGCCTTGCCCTTGTTGTTCTTCTTCACTCTCACCTTCTTCTTCTTCCTGTTTAGCACCTACTGCCCCTTCAATATCCACACCAAATTTCTGCTTTATTTTCTTCACTAGTTTATCCTTCTTCTTTAAAGTGGAGGTTTTTTTTAGTTCCATATCTACTTTGGAATGTACAATATCATATGTTCCAAAATGGGGTGCCTCTTTATCAATCTCTTCTACAAGTAATGCTATGATTGCTGTTGAGGCTTCATCCACATCAAGTTCATAACCTAATGGCCTTAGCCATCTCACCTTTGGAATTGCTACTTGAATGTAAGTGTAGTCAATGTCTACTAGGAAGCATATGTCATTGAAACTGGTATCCTAACCCTTTGCTTAATGGATTTCTTAAAATCCTCAAAATAGCTTGTCATTTGGGCTTCAAAGTTATCACCCATCTGATCAATGTACTCATTGATTTGGGTGATTGCAGTTTTATTTGGATTCTAGTTCACCTTTCTAATTGATGAAAACCCTTCCATGACATAGAAAATATATGCACACAAGAACTGAACCAAACTTGCATTGAGCACCTTTTGACTTTCTTATTGCTCCTAGGTTCTCATTTATTTGCTGCAAGATCAGTTCTACTAGATCATATGTATGATCTTTCTTTACAATCTTGTAGGCTACATCAACAACAATACATGGTACAATATCTAATCTACTAGATTGGTAAAATATGTGAGATATCACTCTCACTACAATATCTAGAAGAGGATCTATTACAATATCAATTGTCATACCCCTCTTATTCCACTTGGCCCCTGTATTCCTTTTAATGACCTCTTTTGAATGACTTCTCACTATCTTCTTGGTAATCTTAACTAGTCCTATTTCTAGCCACAAACAACCATTGTGTATCCTACTTAAAAGAATTCTTATCCACTCTATTTTAAAACCTATAGGGTAAACTAGGGCATGGGTTAAACCCTTCTTCTCAACTATATGAAATTCATCCTTCAATATTCTATTCTCACACAGTTTATCATATGCTTGAAAATTTTCAAGGTCTCCTACTACTTCTATTTTGTAGTTGTAACACTTCCTTATATCCTCCACCATGACAACCTTGGGAGGAATTATGGACAACGCTCCGACAAGGTCGTTCTTGTAAGCTACCTCAGGAATGGGTCTAAAATTAGGTTGTTTTACTTGATTACTAACCAACTAGACCTCATGACTTTCCTTTCCCTTGGGGTTCTTAAAAATACAATCCATTATACTAATCTAAGGTTTCAATATATTAAAACTTTAACATTGTATAGCTTGGCACTTGATAAATACCTTAGATCAACAAAATTTATGCTGAATCATTGTTAAAATCAATGCAAACAGCTTCAAGATTTCTATTTGATCACTTTTGTACTCTTCTCATCTTTTCTTTGTGTTCCAATGGTGTAAAAATGATCAAAATTTGACCTTATATCTTTCAAAACCTAGCATTAAATACTTAGTGCATACAACTGTAAACCCTGCACTTGAAGGTTTCAACATGGCTTGGCTTCCATTGAATTTCATTCACTTGGCTTCCATTAGATTTCCACTTCACTCAGCTTCAACCATCAACTTGGTCACTACTAGAAACTTGGCATCCACTAGAACTTTGCTCGGCATCTCAGGACAATTTGACAATATTTGCAAAAAACTTCAAATTTTGACTTGGCATCTTTGCTCATGTTGATTTCTTCTTTGTAGTACTTGTTTTTTTTGGGACTGATGTATGATATAACTTTGTATATTAGTCCCATAAACCTTATTCATGCTTAGTTGGATGAGGTGTGATTACTTGACCTCTTGGGTGAAGCAATCCCTTCATTTGATGTGCCACACACATCTTTCTTCTTCCAAGTATTGTTCATTTGCCCATTGATTTGTTTAACATCTACCTTCTCTTTTCCTTTGTTGACTTTTGACTTGGGTGCTTTTGACTTTTTTGGGAAATTCCTACTAGTATGACCAATCTTCAAGCAACTAAAACATGTGGTCTGACTCAACCATCTTTTGTAGTTCCCTCTAAAATGTGTTCTTATATAATTCTTAGGAACATGCCCATACTCCTGATAGTCATGACAACTATACCTAGTGTTATAGTCCTAATTGCAGTGATGAACATAGTTATTTCCCTTTGCAAGTTGATTAGGTGTCCACATAGGCTTTGATCTACACTCAAATGGTCTATGTCCATATTTCTTGCAGTTGTAGCAGTGAGCATCAAATCTTGGTGTCCTCATGGTCTTGGTTCTACATTCATGTCCTTGCTTTTTGCACTTGTGACAAAAGCTTGCATTTTTAAGCTTATCATGCTGATGGGCATTCTTGCTCCTACACACATTAGAGGCATGTCCCTTTTTACCATAGAAATGACAAGTGGATATAGTGTTCTTACCTTTGTTACTCCTTTCTTTTGCAGTCTTGGATGACTCTCCTTGTTCAGTGCTGGTGTAACCAAGTCTTGAAGTATCATTACTGGCCCTTGGTGATTTCAGTTGCTTCTCAAAGTACTTGATAGCCTCATTGTGTTTTTTGAAGCTTTCTATAACTTCTTTCTCTCTTTTTAGGTCATTTTTTAGTTGATCAATTTGTATCTTTAATGTGGAGATCTAAACATCTTTCATATTCAGCTCATGATGTGCATTCATCATCTGGCTTAAGGTGTCAAGCTCAATGTTTGAGATTCTTTCAAAATCAATTGTCTTCTCCTCTAGCCTATTGGTAAGATTTTTCTTGTCATCTTCTATGATAGCCTATCTTCAATGGTTTTTTTCTTTTGTTCAATTACTTCACAAAGCAACATGGCTTGTGATTCTTGTTCAAGCTTGAGTATTCTGATTTCTTCTGCTTGAACTCTATTCTTCTCCATCAGTTCTGCTATTTCTGCATCAAATTCCTTGGAATATCCATTTGAAAACACTTGTGTGGTGTTAATCTCCTTTTAATGTATGTCATTTTTAGCTATGGCTATATCATTCCTTCTTTTCAAGAACTTTCTCAATTCTTCTCTAGCTTCCTCTAATTTGTGTAGAGTGAGGTGCACATCAATCACCTAATTATCTATGATCTTCCCAAGTTTTAAGACTTCCATCTTTAGATCTTTTCTCTAAGCTATTAGGCTTCTCCTTATGAGAACCTTGGCTCTGATACCAATTGTTGGAATATTCAAATGGGAAGAGTACTTTTGAGAGGGGGGGGGGGGGGGTGAATCAGAAGTAATGCATTTTATCCATTAAAACTTTTAATTGATAATAAACATCATGCATGTAAAATATCAAATAACCATAAAGTAAACACATGCAAGTAAACACATAACACCATAAATTTGGTAACCCAAAAACCCTCTAGGAATAATAAAGTAAAACTGGGGTGGGAAAGATACCCACAAAATCATTGTAGCAATAATTGTTTGACCACTTCTGATGGTCTGCCCTGTGAAAGGCCTGCCATGCTAAAGGCTTTACACTATGTCAATAGTGACTTGGTTAGAGGATTTACAAACACTTTACATGAAGTGTCACCTTGTTAAAGGATTTAGTCACCTCTTCAAAAGATTTACAAAATAGTTGTTAAGCTAACCTATCATCATAGGATTTTCACAATCTAATACAATTGTTAGAGAGTATTAGAAATCTTTGACTTGATTTCTTACAATATTCAATTGCGGATTTTAGGCACTTGATTTGCTCATTTTGATGTGATCCTTGCTTGATCTGATATTTGATCATCGCCCTTGATTTGTTCCAATCAACTAGATATGTAATTGCTGCTTGATTCACTAAGCTTTGATGCCTCTACTATTTTCCTTGTTTTGCAATTTTTCTATCTACTTAGCACCGTCCTTAACTTCTATTCAACAACATAAAATTGTGGGGTCTAAGCCTTCTTACAAAGCCTTCATAGACTTAGGTTTAGGTATAGATCTATGATCCATATTGAATCTTGAATTCCCATTCATTCCTTCTACTTTTCTCATTGGTTGCATGCCTTCTCCATTTTTCTTTTTTGTTGCATGCTAATTGCATATGAATTATAAAAGATTCATTATTATCCTTCTATGTCAGCTCAAAAAATGATTTACATCTGAGTTTCTGAAGCCACAAACTCATATGTTGATTCTGTGTTACTCAACACATGTTTGATCCTAGTTTTCTTGACACCTATTACATTCTGTCTTGCTTGGCACATACATAGTTCTGGCTCACTTGGCACATGAAGCATTCTAAATTTCTTAGCATCAATTATGACTTGACAGCTATATATCACTCAACACCTATTGGAATTCTAGCTCGGCACATACTGTAGCTCGACATATGTAGTATACTTGGCTTCTATGTAGAAAGTGGTTAAGTGTATTGACATTCATTTATCAAAACCAATATGAGACCAACACTAATATGTACTAAATGTTGTAATAGACTCTTAAAAGGGTCCATCCTCTAACAAGGAATATTTATATTAGTACATCATCTTGTGGGCATCATTCCCTCTAATCAAGGGTTTCCCTAGTTAACATTTCTAGTGTAATTGTGTATGTGCATCTTGTTATGGTTGCTATTTATTTTGGTTGAATGGTTAAGATTATTTAAGGTGGATAAATGTTTTAATTATTTGAAAATTGATTCACCCTCCCCCCCTTAGTTATCTTGGTGGACTATTTTTTGTAACAACATGAGCCTAAGATAGTGAAAGATGCCTTAGAAAATGAGGACTAGAGTAAATCCATGAAAGAAGAGATTGAGAAAATTCAGAAAAATAAGACATGGACTCTAGTTCAAAGACTAGAGGACAAGAATGTGATTGGAACCAAGTAGGTGTACAGAAATAAGTTAGATGAAAATGGTAAAGTCGCAAGGAATAAGGAAATATTAGTTTGTAGGGGTATGCACAAGAAGAATGAATAGATTGTGAAGAAACATTTGTCCCTATTGCAAGATTGGATGGAATAAGAACTCTTCTTGCTTACTTTGTATACAAAGGTTTTAGAGTTTGTCAAATGGATGTGAAGTCAACATTTCTGAATGACATATTAGAAGAAGAGGTTTATATAGAACATCCTAAAGGATTTTTTGATGCTAACAGTAAGAACATGGTATGTATACTACACAAAGCTTTATATGGCTTAAAGAAAGCCCCAAGTGCATGGTATGAAAGGCTTCAAAATTATCTTGTGAAGATAGGTTTTTAGAAGACTAATGATAACATGAATCTATACTTGAAGATAGGAGGTGATAAAGGTGTTTTACTAGCTGAAATTTTTGTTGATGATATCATATTTGGATTTCAAGATCCATTATGTAAGGTATTTGGAAATGAAATGGAGAAAGAATTTGAGATGTCTATGTTTCAAGAGATCAAGTTCTTTATTGGTTTGCAAGTATATCAGATGAAGTATGGTATATACATCACTCAATCTAAGTATGTGAAAGAAATATTAAAAAATTTTGGGTTGGAAGATTCAAAACTAGTTAACACACCTATGGTGATAGGACAAATTTTTCCAAAGAATTATGATTCTGTTGATGTGAATCAAACATTGTATAGGTCTATGATTGGCAGATTGTAATAAGCAGTGCATAGAAGACCTGACATTGCATTAACTATTGGGATTATTGCAAAATTCTTTAAAAATCCTAAGGAGAATAATTTGATGGCTATTAAGAGAATTATGAAATATCTAAAAGGAACAAAAGACTATGGTCTATACTACAAGAAAAGTGAAAATTTGAGCTACGAGCCTACATAGATGTTGATTGGGTTGGAAACATTAATAATAGAAAGAACACAAGTGGTGGAGCATTTTTCTTAGGAAAGGGGTTGGTCACCTGGACTAGCAAGAAACAAAACTACCTATCTACATCTACTGCTAAAGCTTAATATGTGGCTACTATAGTGAATTGCACTAATGTGGTATGGATCAAATAGGTACTCAAAGGTATGAAGGAGGAAATCATTGAACCTATGGTACATTATTGTGATAATTCAAGTGCTATAAATATATCAAAGAACCTTGTGATGTACAAAAAGACTAAGCATATTACAATCAAGTATCATTACTTGAGAGAATTAGTTCCAAACAAATAAGTGAGGATGGAATATGTGAATACAAAAGAAGAACAAATAGCTAATATATTCATAAAATATTTACCTAAGGATACACATGAATATATTAGAGGTAAACTAGGGGTGATATCCCTATCTAAAGATACTTAAGAAGTATGAGTAGTGCCCTACATTAACTGAGATGAATGTTGTATCTTAAAACTTGATGCAATGGATATTACTTTAGGAGCTATCTAAAGCAATGAAGGAGCTAAAGTAGAAGATTTACAATCACATGAAGGGTGACAGAGAGAGAATCTATAATTTATTATATCTACATACAAAGATGACAAGTCTTTGGCATTGTTTTCAAAGAGGGAGAAAATATTGAGGGAGATGAATACTTGAAAATAAGTATAGAGAGATATAAGAGCAGAGATAGATACCTAAATATTAGAAAGAGGGAGAGACTCTAAAGAAGGAGATATAACAAAGGAACTTGATAAAGCTTGTGAGGATAAACCACGGACAGAAATAAAAAACTACATGCAAATATAACCAATAACAAAAAATAATAGATCACACTCAGAAATGAACACAAGGCACCAATATTTAATGTGGTTTACCCAATCCCTAGGCTACGTCTACCAAACAACAAGTCTAATCTTATTACAATCTAGTGATTACAACCTGATTACAATCCGTAATCCCTTACAGCTCAATACCACTGCAAGAACCAATTTTGCATCACAACATAATGAAAAATACCTAACCCTAAACCATTTTATACAAGTATTTTATGTCATTTTAGGGTTACAACATGTCGGCCATAACTTTATTGGCGAATCTATGAATGGTGAATAGTACCAAAAAAAATTCTATGAAGCTCACATAACTTTCCTGATCAGTCACCATAATCTAAAAAAGCTCACATTACCCTACAAAGAGGAAGGACATATACTACACTAAGAGGGGGAAAATTTTCAAATATTTATTTTCTTTTTGGTATTTTTGTTGGTACTGGTTTGCCATCAATGCCAAAGAGAGATATTGTTGATATAAGATTGTTTTGAAGAAAAGAAAATGTAATGGAGCAATCATTATTTTTTCAATGATGTCAAACTTGCTACCTATTGGTGAGACAATTTCTTTTTGTTTTGAAAGCTTTCATTTAGTTGATTAATTAAGAGGATTTGAAAAGAGGAGATAACAATAGCACCTAGAGAAAGGTTGAGTTATTTGGTATGTAAAAGAAGCAAACCAAGTAAGATATTGATACTATAGCGTATTGTTTATCTACTTAAAGCCTAAAATGAAAGATTACTCAAGTTAAGAATGGACGAAGATCAAGTAAGAAAGTGTTCTCCAAGCCTTACCAAGCAATTAGTGCAAGCCGAGTGAAAAACAAGAGGTGCTAAGAAAAGATGAAAAATAGTGCAAGTCAAGTGATTGTTAGTATATGATGAGTAAAGTTTAGTTGGTGTTGAGCATCAATAAACTTTAGTGTTTGCCGAGTGAACTAGTGTTAGTTGAGTGATAGAATAGTATAGATGCTGAGTGACAAAAAATAGTGTTAAATCAAAGTTTTGATGAATCTAAGCCAATTATTTTATTTTCTTGAATCGTGTGAAGTGTGTGGAAAATAACTATGATGAGCTAGTGGCATTGAATTCAAGGTTAACCATTTTGAGGCAAATTCAAGGAAGATTGTAGAAGAAGTTTCTAGAGGAACCAAATAAAAAAGTGGGTAGATTCATTGTATCCTACCTAGCCTTAAAATGGATAATTATGGTTTAGTCACAAAAGGTCTAAATTCTCTATTTATAGAGATAGTTGGTCAAAAGAAAACATTGTCATGTGTGAGAGCCTAAGGAAGACAATGAGTCTAGGGTATTGCTTTATTCAGTGGCTGAACAAAAGTGACGACAATTGGCATGCAAAGAAAGAAGGATTAAGAGTATAAATTCTTGAAGGGTGAACGAGATATCATCAATGAAGTGTGTGAATTCTAAGAAAAATGGAGGACTAAAACAAAGATCTATAATTTGTAAGTGAGTTGTAATTTTTTATTAGATCAAGCCTTATTGTTACTTTCTAATCATTATATTAGTCTAGGGTAAATCATTTGGATTAAGGTTCACCTAAAAACCATTTGTAAATCCTTTAATCAGGTGACATTCTAATGGAATGGTCTAAAGTCCTCTAACAAGGCTCACTCCCAATAGGGTGATTGAAATCCTTTAAGTGGGTCACATTCAACAATGTGTATTGTAACCTTTAATAGGGTTGGCCTTTTACAGGGCATCACTTTAGAAGAGTGAGAATTAGTAGCATGTTACTAGTGGTTTTTCCCAAATTGGGTTTCCATATAAATTCTTATGTCAAATTGTGTGAATATTCTTATGTTGTTTCATGTTTACATTCCTGCAAAGTTGTTTTGACCTAGGACAGTAACCTAAAAAGTTTAAGTATTGTATGATCTAATGGATGCATGCATGATAAAGTTTTAAGGATATGGGTGTACTAAGAATTGATTTTTTTTATTTGCACATCTAGATCTTGGATAACCAATTTACCCCATCTAGATCTCAATCATCCAATTCTCAATGATCTTTCCCAATTTGTAAGACTCCATCTCCAAGATATTAACACTCATTCTATTAGAATTCTTTTAATAGAACTAATCTTTGATACCAATTATTGGAAGTCTTATAAGGAAACAAGATACTAAGGGTGTGGTGGAATTGGGATCTATACAACTTTATACTTCTTGAATAAAATTAAAAATTAATTGCATTCACTCCTAATCCATCTCACATCTAGATCTCATACCATAAATTTATGAACTATAATGAAAAATAACTATGCATAACATCCATCAACATGCAAATGTGAACTCATAACCCAAAGATTTTGGTAACCCAAAAAGCCTCCAAAGTGAAGGTAAAACTAGGGTAGAGATGACATTCATAAATCTTTACAGCTGCAATAACTGAGTTCACTTGTTAGGACTACAATTTGATCACTTCTAATGATGTACCCCATGAGGGGCCTACTTAGTTTAAATTGTTACAAGACTATTAAGTCTATCTGGACTAAAGGATTTGAACTTACAATGAAGTAAGTACTCTATTAGGAGATTTAACAAGGTCTGTTAAAACTATTCTGTTAAAAGATTGTCCTTGATTCACTAGCTAGGATGTCTTAGTACCTAATCCTTTAGTTTTCTCTCACAAATATGATTATGGATATTCTCTCTTTAGTGTCTAAATCTGATTTCCTTATATGATTTTCTTTGTTCTTCCTTTCACTGCTAGGTTGCTCTATGTGATATTTCTTTATCAAACTTAACCTCTTTGCATATTCACAATCTTCCTTTGTACTACTTCACACTCTCTCACTTCCATAATGATTTAGGGTTAGATATGCTCTTAAATAGATAATCATGGAAATTTCTAGATCAAAATAAATGAACCAAAATGTATTCTTTTTCCCTTATACCCTTTTGATTTTCTCATTGGTTAATCTAGATTTCTTGTGATTAATTCTTTCTAAAAAAACATGTATTTTACTCCTTAGTTATCTCTACAATCCATAAATATCATATAAAATTTGGCCAAAATGATTTACATAAGTTTTTTCTCCATTACAAACACATATGCCAAAATTAGTTTACTTAGAAATGGAATGTTCTAATGCTCAGTCATAACTAACATTCCTATTGTTTCTCAGCTTCTATAGACTCAACATATACTGAATCACTCAGTCATAAGTTATCTATACATCACTCAGTCTCCATATTATTTGCTCAACATGTATAATAGCTCAGTCTCTACTAGGGTGGTAAGAAACCTTTGAATTTCTTGGCATGAGATGAAATATAAGCAAGTTCGTGTAGCTCAACCTTCTTTGGTTGGATCGATCACAATGATGACTGATTGATGATACCTAGAAAATGACTAAGTGTTGGACACTAATAGGAAACAAGGCCTAGAGATCAATAGGTCAATCCCTTCCATGGTAGCCATAATTGGGTGAAATATGTGGAAAATCATTCTCTAAGGCATGTAGTCCATTCCTTACTTAGGAGTATGCCATATGTTTCAGGAATGCCAACTACATAAACATCAATGATGTCTTGGACTTGAGGATCTTTACTTATTTGAATGAACACATCCTTCCATATTCTAATGACTTTTACTTCTATCTTATCAAGCTATATTACAAATTGATTAGTGGGTTGTAAAGTGACTCCTAGCCTTTGAGATATTGAGAGTGGCATGAAATTACATGAAATTCCCAAAAAAAAAAAAAAAATTATGGAGATTCTTCCTGAAGATGTAGATACTTATTAGGAAAGGAGGTACTTCTATTTTATTCTTAAACATGGTTGAAATAGCTTCAACATCATTAACTTAGGGAGAGTTCACCATTTGTGTATTGTCTTTAGTGAATGCCTTGGTGTGATCTAGTGTCTTCAAAAGTGATTCCTGTTGAGTAGGACAACTCTCTAAAATGTCACACATAGAGATGTTTTCCTTGGTACTTTTTAATTCATTGATGGTAGTATAATTTTTCATGGACCATGAAAGATTATTTAATAAGGAGGGCACTAGTCCTTGTGTCTAAGACTATTGCACTTGGATAGGTAAACATACATTCGTACAATTATTGTTCTCTCGTGGGTCAAGAGGAGTAGGTTGCATTACAGGGGGGATCCCATCAATTAGTGGTTCCTTTTGGTTGTGCAAATGATAAATGTTCCAATTATCATTGCATAAGGAAAGCGTTTCAATAGGTTTAGGATCCACTTCTTAGTTGAAAGGGAACACAAATTCTTCATGGTAAATATCTTTTTCCTTCGTGTGCAGTGAAGTATTGTATGATTCTAAAAATATGTTATTGAATTGGAGAGGGAGTATATCACTTGCATCTTGTGAATTTTGGCCTACATCCTTATTTCCTCATGGGAAACATCTTTTTCCTTTGTGTGCAATGAAGTATCATATGATTCTAAAAACATGGTATTGAATTAGAGAGGGAGTATATCACCTACATCTTGTGAATTTTGGCATGCATCCTGATTCCTCTACAAAACATGCTCTAATTAGATATATTTTGATTAACATCCACTTGTGTTACTTTAGAAAATTGGGCATTATTATTGTTGTTATTGGAATGCTTTTTTTGACTGTTATATTATCAGTTTTTCTTGGGGAATTCATTGTTGCAATTTTATGAATTGAAGTTCTTTGACTGGTTTTGTCCATAACTATTGTTCCAATTGCCATTGGGTTGTTTAAAAGTGCTATTTTTCCATTGTGACAATCATAGATGAGTGAGCTCATTTGTAATTTTTGACATGGTGTTTTTTATGATACTTAGTTTCTAGATTGATTGTGTAAATATTTTTGCCATCAACATTTCGAATCACACTATGTGATCCATCATCAGGATGAGAGAGCAAGAGATGCAAAAAAAAATGCAAGTTGCAGATTTAGCAAAGACTCATCAAATAAAGGAGACCAAGAGAAAGGGATCTCCTATATTTGGTGAATCTTTGCTAAATCTACAACTTGAATTTTATTGCATCTCTTGCTCTCTCATCCTGATGATGGATCACGTAGTGTGATTTGAAATGTTGATGGCAAAAATATTTACACAATCTAATCCAAAAACTAAGTATCATAACTATTATGGATTATGGAAATTTGATTGTGTTAATGGTGTTTTTTATTTGTTCAAATTCAAATTTCATGTTTCCATCTCCCTAGGCAATTGGTATGACCTTTTGTTCAAAAAATGTTGCTTTTGGAGGCTTATATCCTAGGTAAGTTATGATAGGGGCCAAAATTGTAGAGATTTGCTGAACTTGCACCAAATTCAATAGGGGTTACTACTTAGGTGTCATCGATAACCCCTTTTCATGTAGTTGCATCATAGTGGTGGTATTAGCTAGGACCATCATATCCCCACCAATCAGATTGGCTTGTTTGGTGAAAGTGACAACCTCTTTTTATACCTTTTTCAAAGTATTGTTGTTTGTAGCATGAAGGTTTCTTAGGAAAATAGAGGTAAGGTAGTCCATAGAATTTAAATAGATTTGAACTATAGCACTTAAGGATACAATGTAGGGAGTTTCCAATATCTAGTATGTCATGTGAAAATGAGGGTTGAAATGGGAGATGGTTTTTATTGACAAGAACCAATGATACAAAATAACTAGGTTGATAAATATCTTAAATTTATCTAGGAACAAATTCTTAAAAGATACCTAGTTTTGAATGGATATTGGTAGTAGATTCATATACCAGTTGAATTCAACTTCCCCAAAGTGTACAAGAATGGATGAAGGACTACATCTTAATGTTGAATTTTCTTTCTATTACATATTTCCTTAAATAGTTTGATGTGATCTTTTTCTGTTCACAACTCACCAAATTTGAATTTTGGAAAGAATTTTTAAGGATTCTTGGAGAGGTCATGAAGTGGACTTTGCAATTTGATTGGAAAATCCTATGTGGTTACAAAGAAAGCCATGAATGGAAGTGGTGGCAGCTAACTTTGCTATTGGGAAATATTTTGTAAAATATTTAGGGTGAGAGAATTGGAAAGTAAGGTGGGTGATGATGGAATTTGTGGTGTGAATGGGAAGAGATTCAATATCCATTTGTTGTTGTGAGGTTTTTGGAAATGGTCAAGTTCTATGAACTTGTGCTTTCTAGGAAAGGACCTCAATGCTCACTAAAAGGTAGATGTTAAATCAAGATCTTCCAGTTTGCACACCTTTGAGACAATGCACCTTTGTGTTTGGCACACCTTTTTGGTAGGTGCACCTTCACACCTACACACCTTAGTGAATACCCAAATTTAGACTTGGAATTTTTCAAATCTGTGAGATTTTAGACTCAGAAACTTGCAAATTCCTTTCTTCTAGTGCCACTTCTCTTGAGAGGTCATTATGAACAATGCTAAGAAAAAAAATTTGAGTGAATCTCCCTCTTAAAAATCTGATCAAATTGGAAAACTCCAAGGTTTTAGATGGTTGTTTTTCAACCTCCTAGGTAGCTCAATTGAAGATAAATGTGAATGTTCACAAGTAGGCCTTTGTTGGTACTTTAATTTGCAATACTTATGAAGAAATACAATCCATAGACCAATGTATTTTTTTTGTATATTATGATTTTAGGGATGAATGAAAATTCTAACAATGAAACTATATGAATTCCTACCCTAGCCACATATTCAAAATAAAATAATATAATTAGGGTAACAAGAGATTTAA
Source organism: Cupressus sempervirens (assembly GCA_028749045.1). Classification (NCBI taxonomy): domain Eukaryota; kingdom Viridiplantae; phylum Streptophyta; class Pinopsida; order Cupressales; family Cupressaceae; genus Cupressus; species Cupressus sempervirens. Next base: position 592,912,500 of record CM053785.1, on the reverse strand, counting down.
AATAAATTACTAAAAATAAAGTTTCTAATGAACATAAGCCAAAGCTACAACACTTTTGTAAGTTAAATCTTCAAAAGGATAGAGTAGAAAACCAATAAAATTTGGAGTCACACATCCTCAACTCCACCAATGCAATCATCAAAGGGGAAAATAAAAACTGCAAGATATTTTGTAACTCATCAAATTGTATAGGTATAGAAAGTGTGCTTACATGAGACAAATTGCTATGGAAAACTCAAAGATGATCCTTTCTCTTCACAACATAAGGAATTTTTTAGCATATAAAAAACACAAAAGATAATTGATCTCACAAGCATTAAAATACAATAAACAATAGGCTCCATTGCTATTTATGAACTTAAAATTCATAAAAGAAACTCACATTATAGCATGAAAAACTACACATAGAATGAGAGCACCAATATCATACTTTATTACATCAAAATACTAGACTTGAATATATTAAATCTTTGTATATACAGGAAATGACATCCTTAATGAAAATTTTAGATCTAAGGCATTTTCCTTGTAAAAAGCATGATAAAATTAATAATTTTGAGAAAATTATGTACAAATAGACTACTAACTAGGTGCTGAGTAGTCCTGCTTTCTTTATTTGATTAAATACATGGTGCATGGACCTGTACATGACTCAAAAAACCCTAAAGAAAAAGGAAATAAGAAGAGAGATGAATTGGGATGATTAGGGAGTATTTGGCACTTCTTTAGATGCAAGATTGAACTTTAGTGTGAATCTCTACCAGTTAAACTATTTAAAAAATGAATTTTAGTGGATGAAATTCTTAGAACATAGAATTGACAGTTTACTGTTAGTGCCACCACAACTGATCTAAAATTGTAGGTGCACCTTGTGAAAAGAGCACCTCTATTTTTGGTGTACCTTCATAATAATTCACCTTTAGGCGACATGAGAAAAATTAATAGAATTTGTCTAAGTATCAAAAATTTAATTTTGAACATCTTGGTTTTGTGACCCTTCCATCAAAATAATTTCTAGATGTGCCACTTTACACTTTTGAATAATGTCAGTGATCTCTAGGATATTAGGAAAGTCTAAAGATTCATACTTTGTTCTCATATTTTAGTGATATTTGCTAATCTCTTTCTTGATCCTTATAGAATCCTCTAGTTTGGAGTATAACTCTATGAGTGCTCCCTCAATTTTAAAAATATGCCTAAAATCATCTTTTGAAGATGTAGTCTCAAACAAAGCTTAGAACTATTGTACTATTTCTTCACTGAAGCACAATTGATTCCTTGAGTCATCTTCAAAAATATCCAAACTAGTTTCACTTTAATACTTATTAGTTCCAAAATTTTATCAAGAGACCTATTCTTCACATCCTAAATAACTTTATATAGCCTGATCATCACCCTATTCTTAGCTACTATTTTCTCAATCCAATCATTTACTTTACCTTACTCTTTTGTTGAATATATATGCAATAGCATCTGATATCTTTGGCTTTTAATTATCTATAATTCTTCTAGGTCTTTGGTCTAGGTGGCCACTTTTTCTATTAACCCAAAATCCCAGTCTACTATAGTAACTATCTTATTCACATTCTTCTATATACTTCGTAGTGAATGCATATTCGACTAAATAATCTATACTCCTCTATCCTTAGAACTGTGATGCAACCTATTGCACACATCCAAAAATGAGTTGCCTTATTCTCTAGCTACAATTTTTTTGTTGAGGGCAACCCCTAAAGTAATCTTAGGATGGTTTGGATCCATTGGACCAACTACATCCTTTGTATGTTCTAGTAAAAAATCATTTTATTTTCTCAACTTCAAAATTTATGCCTTATCCTCATCCAAGTACTCAAACACTTTTAAGTCTTGTGGTGGTAAAAGATTTAGGTGTGTCCCAGGGGGCCTTCCCCAACACCACTTCCTTCACCTAATAATATTTGGGAGAAAGGTCCTCAAAATCATCATGGAGAGGAGGAAAGCTATATGTACTATCAAATTCCTATCTTGATCTCTCATGACAAAGGCCAATTTCTTAGGATCACCTTGGATGGGTTTCAATGTCCTCACTACTTTCGTTAATGCCTCCAATTCTTTTGCCTCTATATATTGTATATATATTCTTCGGCTAGTCAATACCTCTCACTTCAACTATGCAATAGTAGTGCCCATGGGAGATATGTAGTGGCCTGGTGATGAGGTCATTTATTTTAGAAAGGCTAGAGTTGCCATTACACCAAAAGATTGACCTATTAATACCTGATATAACCAATAGTTTGATAAAACCATATGAGCTTGTTAAGCCATGTTGGGAACCCTATGAGTGATGCTAGCCCACTACTAATAATCTCCTTCCTAGTGTCACCTACCATAGCTTTCAGGATTCAAACATGTGAGCAAGCTCTGATAGCAATTGTTAGAATAGCCAAAGTTGTAATTGTACCAAAAGATTCACCTATTAATGCTTGATACAACTAATAATATAATAGAACCATAGGAGGTGGTTAATACATGTGAAAAACCCTATGAGGGATGCTAGCCCACTGCCAACAATTTTTGAAAGTGGCCATTCTCCTCTATTACTTCTCTCTAGGGTCCTTTCCATTCTTTGTGGCTCAATTGATGGAATGCCTATTATCATCCTTGGAGGATAAATTTCTAACCCCCTTATAGGTTGTATTTTTTCTCTCTCCAATAATTTGTACTTCCTCTAAAACCTCATCAGTGTGGAATTCCTAGAAATTATCCTTACTAATTATTTTACTATTCGACTTGGTGATCGATGGTTGTTGAGAAATAATTTTGTATTCTGATGGTGGGGAAGGAGGAGGCAATAGTGGTTTTCCTAATGGTGGAGTTGGCATTCTCGCTAGTCCTTACAAAAGTGGAGGTAATTAATGCTAATCCACACCCTAATATTCTCTCCATGAAGTGTCCCTTATTACTCCACCCTCTAAATGAGTCATTATCAATATAAAATCAAACTCTAAGATGTCAAAGATGTTAGAACCATCTTCTTATACCAATTTCATCCATTCTTCCTATTGCTGGTCTATAGATCCTTCAAGTTGTATTGACTACTCTAGAATGGAGGAGGCATCTAGGTCACACTCCTATATCTTTCTTCTTCCTCTATGGCCCTAGTTGACTAGGTTTCTAATTAAGTGGGAGATACTCAATATTTTCCTCTTTCTCTTCCTCTTTTCTCTTAAGTATGGAATTTGGGATTCAAGGAGATGAGGTTCTTTTCTTCTTCCTTAGCTTCCTCGTCTTTTCTCCTATTACTACTATTTCAGTGCTAGGCATCTTAGGTACTGATGGAGAGGCCTCTATTTGGGCTAGGACTCTATAGGTGGAGCCTACATTTCTTCTCCCTAAGCTATTACTTCTTCACTTTGACCCTCTTCTAGATGGGCTTCCTCTTCATGCACAACCTTCTTCCTTTTCTTTTTGTTGATTTTATTGCTATGAAAGTTAGCCACTTCACACTCATTCTTGTATACTATCTATGATCTCACTGTGGACTTCTCTTAGTAAGTAAAAAATGTGACTTTAATTCCTTTTCCTTTCTTGGGCCTTTTTGTAGCCTATAATGTTGGCATGTGAGGAACTGGCTCCAAGTGAAAAGGCTTCCTTATCTAATCCCTAGTCAATTGAATGATATTCTTGGCCCTATGTTTTATATCATTTTTTTTTGGGTTGATCTCAACATTCATTATGCACCTGTTAAATATTCTATCCCTATTATATAGTGGGTCTGACACATCTAGGGTATCCTTGTTCTATACCTTTAAAGGTTTGTTCAAATTGAGGGCTCTCTCCACTAGCTATAGACTCATCTTATAATAGTTCATAATTCAAGTATCATAGTCATCTACAAAATTCATTCATTATTCTTCTATCAAGGCATCTGGTATGAATTGTTTCCCTACAAGATGTTGGACCATCTCAATATTTTTTAAGTTGGGAAAAGATACTGGGTAATCATCCAATTGATACTGATCTCATTCACTATCGTAGGTGGCTATATCCTACTTTTGATTGACCTCAAAAGACCCAATGGTAATCGACCATACAGATTTTTTCTTTTTGTTTTTCCTTACTCTATCATAAGCCAAGACTAACTAGCTAGCAATCTCCAATAATATCAACCTATCTAACAGATAGTTAGGAAGATTCTTAGGACATAATAGGGCCTTGATAGCCTAAATATATGTGAATGTGTTAAATTGGATGAAATATGCCCCCACTTGTGTCACTTTGGTGACAACTTCCATAGATAACCTCTTTTACATAATCTCCTTCAATGGATTAGATTATAGAAAAGATAAAACCATCATTCATCAATATGTATTCTAGAATCTTGAAAAGAAGTTTCTTTGACATCAATTGGGGTTACATAATGTAAGGCTATATATAGGCATCTTCCATGCTTCCACTCTTCACCAACTATAGGTAGTCTATTATCCTTGCTGCCAGAAGATACAAAACATATGAAGCCATGGAGAAATAGGAATCCAACTTCACTAAGGTGACAAGTTCATCTAGGTTGTTGTTGATTATGGTGGCCTAGTCAATTTGAAATGCTCTCTTCTTGATGGTCTCTATAAAGTGAACCATCTAAGTTTCTAGGTGACTATCCATGGGGAGTGCCATGACCCTACTTAGGAGGACTATATTGTAGAAAATTTTGTCTATCATATACCCTCAGGTCATGTCAACCTTTCCATCTCTTATATTAGTAGGGGCTTGTGTGATAAGGCATCTTTCTTTTTACTAAGCCTTTTTCTTCTTGTTCATGTTCACTATACCACATGTCTTCTATGTAATAGATTATTTTCTAGAATTGGTCTACAGGTGGAAGGTGAAAAACCTTCTCAATGTTGTCAGGGTGTATGTCTAGGACCATGTCCCTTGTGACACTTCTCACAACCTTCTCTTCTAGCACATAATGGTGGGCTAATTCCATGATCAATTTTGAAGATTGAATAGACACTAGATTGGAAGATGCATTCACTAACCCACTTAGGATTAATAATGAGATCATATCTAATCTCTCCCTCAATTTTCACAGGAATATGAATGAGTTCCAATTTATATGTCTCAATTCTATGTCCCAAACCTCTAAATGCGTGTCTATGAATCATGATTTATCACTGCACCTTGAAACTTGAATGTGACTAGTTTTGGTGCAATATTTATCTCCATAGAGGATGATGAGGATGCTATTTTGATCTGCACAAACAATAGATGTTAGTGTAACATAATTAACAAACTACAAGGACACTAAATGATGCAACCATACTAGCAAAAAATAATTAAAAATAATAGAAAGTGATAAAATTGATAGAAGACCTAAAAAGGCACACATGTGCACACTGCACATCTAGTGCACATGTGCAAGTGTGTAAGGTACAATTTATACTTTAAGGGTGGAGCACCAAATGTAGTAACACACATGCACTTAAATTCCTTGGTTTTTCTATAGGGGGCCTAGACTATTATTTTAGGGGGCATACATGGAAAAGAATGGACACCTATCAAGGGTGTACATGTGCACAACTAAGTTTACCTTAGATGCTTTTTTGAAGCCACAATTTTTAGGAGAGGAAGGATGTGCAAAGGTTTTGTTTTTGGTGGATCACATTGCAAATAGCTAATAGGAGAGGGGGTATACCTATTTATAGGTTCAAGGGTTGAATAGGTGGACACCTAGTGTACCCACCCCTTGAGGTGCACACAATGTGTATGTGCACCCCTCAAGTATTAGTGTTTGAACACGCTTAGTGCACCCTTGATAGGTGCACATATCCACATGACCTTCTCCATACTTGACAAACTTGATTCTTTGGCTTCCCAAATTCATTTGGTGCTAAACCATTTAGACATCCTAGACTGACCGAGACCCAGAGGGAGATGTACTTGCAAAGATGCTTGACTTGATGCTCTAATTTGGGGAATGGAATCCCTTATTCTAAAAGAAAAAAGGGGGCCCCCATTTTTAATTTGAAAATGGGGCATGTTTTGTGAAGCCATAACGTAAATAATAGCCCAGGTGTTCATAGGAATGGAAAGCTGGTGACCATATAATTAGGGCCCTCCCCATGCAACCTCTACTATTGTAAGGAAGGATTCCCCAATAAAATCTAGCTACAGGTGCAAAAATAGATCGTATTCATCCCTCTCAATCTTTACTCCACCTTTCAATGTACAGGGGGAAAATGATCTTGAACTCTATGTCCTTTTGGACCTAGTTCTCGCTCTAATATGTAAGAGATTTATCCTAATCACACATTGAAGCTATCTTTGTACTAGGCCCCTACATGTCCTTATCCCACAATTCTTCTTTATCAAGGGGGCTAGAGAAGAAATGGTAAGGTGAAGCATCCCAACCAATAGTTGGTCATTTGTAAATGTAGCTCACCCTTCTCACCTGACCCTATTATTCTATTACTACATCCCAAAACTTATTCCTATATCATTGAAATGTACTATATGACCTATGTATGAACTCTATGCAGGATGGAAATAAATGGCCATATGAATCTACATGCACAAGTCTTTCTAAGGGGAAAAATTTAGCTACTTGGTAGATAGATAATTCCTCTTAATGACTTAAAACTATAGGGGTTCTCTCATCCCTATATAGAGATATGGCTGATCTAACAATCCTATATATTTATCTAGGAAAAACCTACATATGGCTCCTATATATGGACTAGCCCATCCACATATAGTATAGAGGGAGGGCCCTAACACCATCTATGGGCCAATGGAAATAAAGCTAACTATATGTTATGGTGATGCAAGGGATCTATTTCTATTAGTTTTGCATATGGGATGAGCCATACAAATATGAGATCATACTAAATTAGTTATATATAAGAGGGTTGAATCTATTAGTTGAGCTCTCTAACAATGTCATGCATATAATAGAGCTAAATTAGGCTAGATATAAATATATATGATGGAGGAGTGGGTAGACCTTGTATATACCCTCCAATAACTAGTATTGGCTTCTTGTCAACTATAATAATAGAGGTTCTCTATTTGGTTTGGTGGGGGAGGGGAAATTGGATTCTACATCAAAAAGAAAGGTGGCCCCCATCCAAAATCTAGAGATTATATCTAGGAAAAATAGGATCAATAGATATATTTGGAACCCCACAGATCGGTGTAGTAAGTTGGGATCCAATTTCCTTCCTCTATCTATATCTATCTAGGGGGTTAGTAGCCCTATGCATCTCTAATTCCCATAAAATAGATAGGCTAATATACAATATGTGCATGAGGTGGGGTGCCAATTAAAATCTATATTGTGAGGGGTAGATAGGGAATAAGTAGACTTGTCTAGGGCTAGGCAATGCTTGAGTGAGCCTAGTCCATATTATGATACTATATGAGATATTCCCCATCTCTATAAAGAGTAACTAGCCCTAATTTCCCTATTTAAATAGATATTTTTGGATCTATGACTAATTGGGGAGGTGGCTACAAGTAGGAATCAAGGTTCTCCATATTACACATGGCTAAACAACTTACTATAGAGAGGGGGAGTAGAGAGTACTCCATCCAAGGCCACCATGGACTGATCCTCTTAGCATGGACCATAATGGATTCATTTTGGAAAGATATAAATATCTAAAGGAACCCCCAACCTAATGTACAAACAAATTCTTCCCGTTTTAGGTACTCAAAAATCATTTGCATCAACTATTTCATCACATTTTCATACTAAAACATCCCATTTTCTCATTTCACTAGTTTTGATATTTTGGCCAACTTGATCATCATTCAAGCATATTTTGACATGATCTTCATCACTCTCACCCCCTTTCAAATTAACTGTAGATAATTTTAGAATTAATTTTGGTGTTATCTAAACTTTTTAGAATCAACTCTAAATCATTTCAATATCATTAGAATCTTTTCCAATCAAATATAAACCATTTCAATATCATAGAATCCCTTTTAAACCAACCCTAAACCATCATAAATCAACCCTAAACCATTTTGAGTCAACCCTAATTGATCTAAAATATATCAAACATCCCTAATTAATCATTATATATCAAGTCCTAGGAATTTTTTGTATCCCTCAATGCTTTATCAATCTATCAAATCTATTAAATCCAAGCTTAGCACTACCATGGCCCTCAGTGCTAGGTCAACCTATCATTTTTATCATTCAATCATTGATTTTTTTAGTCCCTTAGTGTTGGATCATGGCCTTATCCAATCAATCTAATAACATTGATGATGTATGTTGATTTTATTATGATCAATTTTATCAATCAACTTTGATCCTCTAGCATTTACAATTTCCATTAAATGACACATGTCCTTGACATGTCATCAATCCTAATAATCCAATCAATTTTATCATGGCTTTGATCTACCCACAATCATCCTAGTCAATCTAGAAAATTCATCACAATTCATTAAAAGGGAAATCTTATATTTATTTCGTCAAATTAGCTAATTATTTACTAACTTTTCCTATAGGATTAGATAACCCATACCCTATCCTATATCATTTTGATCATTTTGTGCATCCCACTTTACTAATTATTCTTATTGACCAATGTTCTCAATTAATTAATATTTAGTTATCAATTGATCCATTTTTGTGAATTATGGAAATTCTTAATTTCATTGTTACTATTTTTTCATTTCTAATTTCTAATTTACTAATTTCCATTTGTACAAAACTATGAGTTTTTAATCCAAAATTCCACCCAATCATGATGCATGGCTATACTGCATCATAGATTCTATTTCTAAACATGGCTAATATGTATCATATTTGGCATATATTCTTTCTTGCACATGACTATAATAAGTCACATTTGTCATAGATTCTTGGTTGCACATGGCTATTATGTGTCATAATCTTATCATAGATTCTCTTCTACTTTTGGTTTTGTTTATTCATGTGTCATACAATCTTACATTTAGTATATTATGTCATATTCATCATATATATTCTAAGGAATATTGTACCAAATTGTACACTTGAAATAATAGGTTTCTATCTCCTCATTAATGTCTAACTTCTTGAATTTTGGCTATAAATTGAGCCATTTGCACTCATTTGGCTCTTAGCCAAGCTTCTAGTATTCTCTCCATCATTCATCAAAATATTTTGTCATTGTCTTATTATTCTAATCATAGGTATACTATAGGTAATTGGAACTACATCAACATCAAAAATGGAGAAGAAAGGAGAACATGGAAACTGCATTTCAAAGGGTGTTTTGATTTTTTTTAATATCTTTGTTTTGAATGGTTTTCATGGTAGATTATAATAGTTAGAATATTTTATTTGATTTTGTGGTTTCTCATAGTATGTTTTCCCACCTATTATCTAGTCCTACAATTGGTGAACCTGACGTGAAACATGCTTCCTAACTTATGTTTTCTTTGTTTGTGCTTGTAGGTGCAAGGAGGGAACTCATTTGAGGAGTCTAACATCTGTTTGTTCATTGTGATTTCTCTTTTAATTATGAAATTTAAGGAATGAACAAAAAAATTACATAGAACTAAGTAGGAAGGAAATGAATTCACTTTTAATTTTTTGCAGGTTTTTCCTATATTTTGGCTTCAAATGAGAAACAATATATAGATTTAATTAGGAGGTCAATTGAACATCTTAGATCACACCTAGCCTAATTAAGAGGTCCAATAATAAGATTTTAAAATTTTTTTATGCATGTTTGTAGCTAGCTATCCCAGGTGCACACTTGGTACTATCAATGCACACTTAGGTGCTTAGGACCTAGAACTCGCTCTATCTATTGCTTTAATTTGACTAGTTGTGCACCTAAATGAACAAGTGTGCACTTTTTGGCCTCAACTATACCATGGGCATAGTTAGAGATGCCATTTTGACTCTCAATAACCCTATTTAGGTCTCAAGACCCCAACTATTCTGAAATGGCTACCAACTATACCCATCTAGGCCCCAAGTTTACCAATGACATGGCTAGGAAGTGACCCCCCTACCTTTGCATGTGTAGGTTCTTGCATTCTTGTTCAAATCCTAGTTTAGCTATCTAGCTTTTAGTTTTCTAGCACCTAGGTAACCAATTGTACCCATCTGGGCCCCAAGTACACAATTGGTGTAGTTGAGAAGCAACCCCCTACGTCCTTTGCATGTGTAGGTTCTTGTATACTTGTTTAGAGCCTAGTCTAGCTACCTATATTTCAAGTTTCCAACATCTAGGTAACCAACTACACTTATCTGTACCCCAAGTGCACTAATGGCACAATTTGGAAGTTAATCCCCACCTTTTCAAGTGTAGGTTCCTATGTTTTTATTTAAAGCCCAATCTAGCTACCTAGTTTTTAGTTTTCCAACACCTACCTAACCAAATATACCCTTTGGGGCCCCAACTACACCATTGGCATAGTTTGTTCTACCTGGGTATACTTGGGAGTCTTCTAATAGATTTCTAGCCCTCCCCTACCTAGTTGGTACTATCACTACGTAGTTGGGTTACAAAAAGGTCAAGTTTGAGTTTGAATCTATATTTAGGGTTTCATTTTGGTTTCAAAACTTAGAGTAGAGGTTTTTGGTATTATTGATGATTTATTTGTAGCATGTGTCATTTTTTGGGAGAAGACTAATATTTTGAAAACTACTAATGTGTTTGGTGAAGGATGTTTGATGAAGACCTTGTGTGTTTGCCAAAACTATGTGTATGGTTTTATTAGATTACAAAACATTTGGTTTTGGTACTTTAAAATGAACTTTCTATTCTGATTAGTATCTCTACATTGTTTAGATCCTAAAGCGTTGCATGGATGTATCCTCTCCCCTCACCTTAATGGATCTTGGGTGTATGTGAAATCTGTGCAATTTGTTTTAAAGAATCCTATCTTGGAACCAAGACCCCACTTGGGGGTCCCATAGGTCAACCTCAAAGTGGTAACAAGCCAATGCCAGGTCTATGCTCTAGACACTATAATAGAGTCGATATGGTTAATGCCCTATCCTCTAGGTGATAGCTCTCCTCTAGTACCCTTATGATATGTAAAACCCTAGTTCTCAGGGCTGGGAGATCTTCTAAGGAATTTTATCATCCACTTCTTGAATGGAGTGCCTAAGCTAAAAACCATGTCATGGTAGCCAAAAAACTTCCTTTCCACTAGCTTAGGGGGTCATCCATTCCTACAAAGACATCCCATAATCTTGCGGTCCTTAGTAGAGGAAACAATCCCTTGCGAAGTGATGACCCTTGAGAAGAAGATATTGGTAGCCCCAAGAAGTGAGTGCAGTGTAAGGGGGAGCCTATGGTACCAAGATTCTAGCTTGTTCATTCTTGATAAGCATGGATGAACTTTAGTTGAAGTGGGAATTCAATGGATAAAGTCTTCAAAGCCTAGGTTGTGATGTGCCATTTAAGTTAACAATAGATATTCTTGTCTACTATGTCTCATGTGTGTGCATAACATTAATCAAGATAATCACCAAATTTACAAACTCTCACCAAGCACATTTGAGCCTTTGACATTTTCAAACATACATATTGTTAAAATATTGAAAACCCTTTGTCAAAACCTTGAGAACATTTTGAACATGAGAACTTGTAGCACTAAGAGTACTTGGCATGATTTAGAGTTCATCTTTTCTTAGAACACTCTTACATTTTCCATCTTTTGATCCTCATACTTGCATCTTTTAGTTCTCATAGAACATTCTTTAGGCTTCACATTGTTTCCCTTAGTCCTCACATTTCATCTCCTAGTCTTCATCTTGCATCTCCCAACTCGTATTTTTTCATATCTTAGCCCTCATTTTTCATGTCCTATCCCTCATTATTTTTATCTTTGAATGACCTACATAGTCCTCGTTTTGATCATAATGTCATCTCTAGTCAACCCACTTTCCAACATAGTAGTTTGAAAATCATTAAGGTTGAGATCCCCAAGTTTCCATTCTTTTTACCAACTGCATTGATCTAGGCCCCAATTATGCCTATCTAGGCCCCAATTATGCCTATCTAGGCCCCAATTGCTGCATTGGTGTAGTTGGCACTATTTGGGTACACTTGGTGTTTCTTGTACATAGTTAGTTGCCAGAGTAGTGCATTTTAATATCTAGATTTCATTTTTTGACCCTAGACTTGTCCTTAGATTCTTGCATAAGTCCTCATTCTAATCATGTCCTAAACCTCATTTTCCCCATAGGATCCTTCATTTTTCACACTCACCTCTCATAGTCCTCATTTTGATCCCCTTTATAGATCTCATTTTGAACCTAGAACCCTTTGAACTTAGTTGAAAATTAGAAAAAAGTATGAGTCTTAGAGTATCTCCCTATGTGGATTGACAATAGATATTGACCTTGGTCTTTTTGTTGTCTTTTTAATCATTTTTTCTTGAGTCAAATTATATCTATGTCTTGATAGATTTTAACTCATCTAGCTTGCATATCCCCTAGTTTTCATATCATTCTAGAACCCTAGTTTGCACTTCAAAACCCTAGGTTATATTCCAAAAGCATAGTTTGCATATCATTTCAGACCCCTAGTTTACAAATCATTTCAAAACCCTAGTTGCATAGTCATTTCACCTTGCATAGTCCAATCATTTCCTCCATATGTCAAAATTCTCTTAAGTCCAACAAACATTTCCAACAATCAACTTACCCAAGTTCTTATTTGCTAGTCAAACCAAACACTTTACATAATCCCACATCCATATCTTACATGTTCTAGATCTCATTATTAACCCTATCATACTCCTTTCCATAGTCTAATCTTAGTGGTATACATCTACCCTTAGTTTCATTTTTGTAATCCAAAGTCCAAGGTCCAAAGTAATCAACACTTGCTATACCTTAGGATCATCTTAATATCCCTTAGTTAAAAGTCTAAAACATCACTTGTATTTGCACTTGTACATCATCCCCTTAGGTTATTTACACCTTGCATACCATAACCCTAGGTCTATTTTCCGTTCCACATCAAGCATAACATACCTAAACCCCCAAAATCCAAAAAATCTCATATCTTGTATACACACCCTTCAAGTCTACCAAGCCTCAACCTATTCTACCAAGTTTCCACCCATTTTAACATGTTGCACACCCCATCTATGCACTTGGTACTACCTAGGTGCACTTGGTAACTAGGGCATCCATTTTAGGTTCTAGAGTCCCATATGGCATTTCCACAACCTTCTTTACATTGTTAAACCCTAAAAATCCAAAATAAATTCATCATGCATATATACTTTGTATTTTTGTGACTCAAACACCTTATTTACCAAATTTACACCTCTAGGTTCCAAGTTACACACCCTAGATGTGAAATTAGTGTTGTGTAGGCATACTTGGTACTATAGGTGCACACTCAATTGACAAAATGTCCATTTTAGGGTCCATAATCCACCATTTCATACTTAGGTACTATGCCAATCTTTACAAGTTCAGAAACTTCCACATGGCAACAAGGTCCATACCAATCCATGTAGATTTAAAGTGACAAGACCTCACAAACATTTTTTGACCCAACACAAGACATACATGTGTTGGAAATATAAGATAGGCTAGGTTACTAAGAGGGGAGTGGTAAATCAATAACTAATAATTTTTTATCTTAATTAAGCAATTAATCCTTCATATGTATACTAATCTAGTTGCATGCATGAAAAAATGAAAGCATTAAACATTCATAACACTTTGACACACAATATGGTAACCCAAAAAATTTCCAAATAGAAGGAAAAACTGGGGTGGGGATGATGCCCACAAGCTTTAGTAATATAGTATAAAGTTGGCCTGTTAAGGCTTAACTATTCCACCTATTATGATGAACTAGTGGTTGATCTCTAATTTGCAACTTTGATTTGTTGAATGATATTCCTTTGGAGTGTAATAATCACCTTGCTATGATAGATAAATCTTTGTTGCTCCTTATATTGCTTGTAGCCTTTTCATTTCACACTTCTACTCTTATGTGTATCCCCTTTTATTTCATATCCATATGTCTCTTGGATGTGATACAATATATTACATATATAACAATCCATTTTACAATTCATCAAAATTTGACTATAATACAAGTTTCACCAAAATACAAAAAGTTGGCCTAACTACAGGTACTTAGGTTTTGAAGACAAAATTGGTGAGGTTTTGACACTTAGCAACCATTGTCAACACTCAATATCGTCATGCACTAGGTAGACATAGAAGCTTAGCTCATACTAATCACTTCTAAGTAGTCTGAACTTGGTCTACACAAGTGACTTGGTGAATGTTATGAAACTCAAAATATAAATTGAATCACTTGGTTGACACTGCATAGCTTGATCAACATTATCACTGCAAGCTCAGTATAAACTAAATTAGTTGGTTGACATTGCATAGCTCGGTCAACACTAGATTCACATAACTAAGGCTCCAAACTCAATAAACACTATAGGGCTCAGTTTACACTAAGAAACTTGGTAAAAACTAATAATCATCAACTTGGTAGATACTGCTTGTGGAAAACTAAATATTGTTCCTAGAACTCAGTAGTAACTATAGAACTTGGTAGAACCTAAATTATTTGGTTAATATTGTAAACTGCAGGATAGGCTTGGTAGCTACTAACCATTTGATTAAGTGTATGTGTCACTAATAAAAAAACTTGACTATAATGTCGAAAATCTCCCCCTTTAGCATTAGTGACAAAAACACTTTATCAATCAAAATTGAATTCTGAAAAAAAAGTTCAAAAAATTCTTCTCTCTCTATCTTGTGTCTTCAACTTGGTAACATACTCTATTTTTGAGATTTTTCAAAATTTCTTTTGTAAGAGATGTTTATCTAAATATCTGTACATGTATATGTATTATGATGCTCCCCCATACATATACTCAACATACTTTACATTTTATATACATATGTCTCATGTCTTTATAATACATCTTCTTATCTTTTCCCCTTTCATCACATATTCTCCCTCTTTTACATATTCTTCCCCCTTTTTGACATAAATGCCAAAGGTGTATGCTACATGGTAATGCCAAAATGTGGCAAGAAGTTAGAATGTACCTTTAAAATTAGTAACAATGTCTTGTCCCAATTTTCTTGCAACACATTTCTTGCATGTAATGCAATCTAAACTTCTACTGATAACTCCAAGATGTGATCACCTATGGAGAAATTATTGTCATGGATGAGAGTTTTGGCATGTGCAATGTGTTTCTACAATGCATCCATGTTTGGAAGAATAATGCCTTGTATCTCTACAGGTGTGGCCCTTATCCTAGATTCTTCCCTTAGCAATCTTGCTTGCATATAAGTTAGAAATATGATCTTTGTGTAATGAGTAGAATAGTAGCTTGGGTCAAGTGACAACTGGTGTGCTCTTGCCTTTAGGTCTTCATCTATCTTGGAGAGTTTATTTTTGATTTCTTGAGTAAAGATAGATGTATCACATAGTTTACTGAATATAGAAGTGACATTATTGGTTGAGGTTTCTAATGAGTTGAGAATAGTAGATAAGAATACTTGATATATTGCAATCTTCTGTGCAACTAGCTCCAATACTTCGTTTTCAAATTTCTTCTCTACTCTTTGTAACAATTTTTCTTGCCCATTCATATCTTCATTAAATTTCTAAACAACTTCTACTAATTGGGCCAACATAGGTTGAGAAGTATCAACCTTGATGCTAAGTGCATCTTCAAGTATGTTCTTTGCATCTTTTAGCACTTGATGTTCTCTATTCCTTTCCTCTCTAAGCCTCCATTTCTTAGATTTCTTCTACAAAGGCTCACCTACTATATGCATTTGATCAAGATTTAGAGTAGAGATATCCCAATTTGGGATAACTATATCCTCATCAAGATCCATGTCCTCTTCTTTATCTTTGTCTTTGCTAAAAACCTTAGTACTCGATTTAGGCTTGCTCTCAACTGTCTTTGTACTGACTACTTGCATACTAGGAATAGTAACAATAGTGGAAATAGAAGGACTAGAAACAAACATAGTTATTGCACTAATTGTAGGAATTATTCCTTGTTACTGAGTAGCCAAAATTGATGAAGGAGGGAGGACTGACTGCTCTATAGATGAAGTGTTGATCACTTCAGTTAATGAAGTACTTAGCTAAACAGGTACAGGGATTGGTTAAGTGCTTGGATTTGTAGTGTTTCTCACAACAAACTTAGCAGAAGCTTTCTCTAAGATTGATGGTTTAAATATTTTCTTGGAGAGAGGAAATGAGGCCATGACTATTGCTACTATCCTCTTAGGGTTAGTTTCCTCAATTCTTTGAATCTCAGGGAGATTCTCCTCGGTGGCTTCTTCTTCTTGCTCCTCATCATCTTTATTATGACCAATTGTTTCTTCATCATCATCATCTTTGTCATTGAAATGAACAACAAAATCACTCTTCTAATGAATATTGTAGATATTCTTCCATGTATTAGTGGTATTCTCCACCACATGTTCAATGTCATTGATTAGTATTAAGCAAGTATTAAATTTCAAAGTAAGTTTTTCCTCTTTTTGTTTCATGGACTCTTTTACTTGTTTGTCATTAAGGCTTGAATTTTTTTACCTCAGATTCTACTCATATATATCCTTTACAACTTTCTTGGCATGTTCCCATCTTGGCTTGATTCTTTCCTTTAGTTCATTGGGAATTTGTTGTGCAAGTTGGTCAGGTGAATATTTCCATTTTCCTAGCTTAGACATAATCATGTCTTCAAATTTATTCTTCTCCTTTGCATTTCTAGTCTCATACCTCAATGATTTAAAATTTTCCATGCCAGCTCCATAATCAATGTCTTTCAATTTCTCTTGAAATGTAGATGAAGGTCATTTGAAAATAACATCCTCTGCTTCTTCACCTAATTTCAATTTGTTTCAAGTTTTTCTTCTAGTGAATACTACAATAGATGACTTGGTAGGTCTAGTTATGATAAACTTACCTTTCTTCCCGATTGGCTCTTCTTCTTTTAATTTTGTTTCATCTACCTCATCTTTTGCATCATCTTCAACCAGATCATCTCCTTTACCTTATATCAATAGGAGATTAGAACTAGTTTGTTTGAGTTTTGCTATCCTCTTCTTTCCTTTGCTAATAGTCCAAGGAAGCTTTATTTCTAGTTCAATTCTAGCTTTGGCTTCATCATATGCACCAAAATATTTGGCCTTGGGATCCATAGGTTCATTCAATAATGCCTCAGTGATGTCCTTGGTGTCATCAATGTTAACCTCATAGCCTAGAGGCTTAACCCACACCAGTTTAGGTTTGACTACTTGTATGTATACCTTGTCATAATCTACCATAAAAAAAACATAATCCTTATAATCTTCTACAATTTTCTTGGGAATTCCAAATCTATTATTAATATTTTCTTTGAATGAATCAAAATAGGTATCCATGATACTAACATAGTTCTCACCCATCTCTACTATATACTCATTGATCTAATATAGTATACGCACATCTTTTCTCCATACAATTATACCTTTTGAAGGGAAAAATATTGCACATAGAAGAATAATTAGGTTAAAAGTGAACCAAACTTACAAGTGTTATTCTTTAAAGTTTTGATGATCTCCATGTTCTTGTTGTATTGGTTCAACATTAGCTTGGCAAGGTCAAAGGACATGTTATTCTTCACCACCTTGAGAGCGAGATCCACTACCTCAAATGATACATGGTTGAGATGACTGGAGCTATATATTTTATGTGCTATTACATGACTTCCAAACTTAAACTCCATTTTAGCTACAGAGCTGAGTTTCATACCTCTTCCATCCCATTTGGCAAGAGTTTTCTTTTCCAATTCTACCTAACTTAGGGTTTTGGTAGTCTTTTCCCTAGTCAACATTAAGAGCCCTATAATTTGATGAATCATTTTCTTCATTATCAAGATAGGATGCTCCAACAATTGTTGTGTATTGTGTACATGGCTAAGTATAAACCTTATCCATTTTATTTGAAAGTCTCAGGGCCTATGTGGAATGTGGGTTAAACCCTTCATTTCCAAGTGTCGATGCTTGGGTTTCAACACACCATTTGCACACAATTTTTCCAAAGTTTCATCCAATTCTAAGGTTCCAATTTCTTGAATTGAATAATGAAAATGTGAGTGAATATCATTAACTAGTAGTATCTTTGGTGGAATCTATGACTTATCTTTGGTTGAACCAAGCATTTCTATAATTATCAGACTTAACTTGAAGTCTAGTGCTTTCCACTCAACTTCTTGAACCAACATCTTGAACCCTTTCTTGGCTTTGCTACTGGATGATGTCATTGCTTGGTAGGGTTTATGAAAACATGGAAAACCTCAACAATAATTTACATAAATCTCTTGGATGCACAAAAATATCTCTTCACATATAGCTCTTTGAAAATTCACAGTGACAAATGAGTTTGATTTTATCCTTTTAAGAAATTTCACTTTCCAATCACCATAAATGCTCTATATGTTTTCTTTCTTGGTGATATACTATCTTCCACTTAGTTTGATCTAATTTCTCAGTAGAATCAACCATGACTCAGTGTCCACATAATGACTTAGTTACTCTCAACCATGATCGGTAGGGCCACACAACTCAACCTAGATTAGTATGGTCCATAATTTTCTTAGACACTCAGTGGTCCATTTGCATCTTGAATGCTAATATGGATATTTCTTTTTGGCTGACTAGAACTGGTGTAAGATGTTTGCTTTAGAATCTTAGTTCCAGTTATCCCTATGGGAGATCAAGTAGAAATGCTTGAGTCACCCAATATTTGAGTGACATGCACTTCATTTCTCGAACTTGCATTATCAAAAGATTCTAAAATCTATTTCTATCTAGGCTTGGCTTTCTTTTCATCTTCAATTCTTTAAGTGTTCATAAAATTCTTGGCAAGGTGTCCGATTTATATACAAATAAAGCATCTTCTAGTGGTGTCTCTTATCCTCATGTGATGTTTTTTACAGTTTATTCCAATGTTTCCAAATTCTCCACAGTAATGACATTTTCATCACGTGTTGTAGTCCCGACCAAATATAAATTTTACAATTTGTTCTACTTGGTACAATATCTTTTGCATTTAGAAGATTTGTGCCCATGCTTCTTGCATTGTGACATTTTCTTATTGCAATTGTAGCATTTTCCATTAGCTTTACCATTACTCCAACATTTATTTGATTAATGGCCTAGCTTACCATAGTAATTGCAAGTAGGTATTTGATTCTTTTGGGCTCCTTTCTTGGATGTTTCACCTTCTTTTGTATATATAATTCCTACTTTGCATTTCTATCTATATTGGATTTTCTCATTCATTTGATTCACGTCTGCTTAATATTTCATCATCCTCTCATTGGTTTATTTTTCAGCATTTAGATCATTTTGCAATCTTTCATTCTCTGATCTTAGACTCATGATTTCTTTATTTACATTAGTAAGCTGATCAATGAAGTCTTCCTGTTGGAGGGATATATGGTGAATTTCATTGTTCTTTCCTTCTATCTCTTCTTTTATCTTATTTTTCTCTTCCACTACTTCAACAGTCTTACTGATTGAATTTCTTGTTCTATTTTTAGCTTTCTTACTTCTTGAAGTGTACCATTCTTTTCTAATAGTTCTCTAATTGCTTCATTAGCTTCATTTGAATTAGTCTTTGAATGGGTATCTTTAATTCTTTCTTCAGTGTAGAGTTTTTCATTCATCTATACTACAACATATTTTCTTCTTTTTAAGGATTGAGAGAGTTGCTCTTTTTCTTTCTTAAGTTTCCCAATAGCTAATTCCAAATCTAGCTTTTCATTATCAATAGCCTTATCAAGCCTCCGATCTTTTCTCAAACTATTAAACTTCTTTGAGAACCAAAAAGCTCTTATACCAATTGTTGGAAATATAAGATAGGCTAGGTTACTAAGAGGGGAGGTGTGAATCAATAACTAATAAAACTAGTAACTATTAAAACTTTATCTTAACTCACTAATTAGTCCTTCATTTGTATTCTGATTTAATTGCATGCATGAAAAGTTGAGAGCATTAAACATTTATAACATTTTGACACACAATATGGTAACCCAGGAACCTTCCAAATATAAAGTAAAATTGGGGTGGGCATAATACCCACAAGCTTTAGCATTGCAGTATAAAGTTGGCCTGTTAAGGCTTAGAATGATCATTTCTAATGATCTGCCCTTTTAAGAGTAATATGGATTGCTAGGTCCACCTTAAAAAAGGATTTACAAAATATAAAATGAAGTATGCACTTGATAAAGAGATTTACAAAATATTGTTAAGTCTACCCTGTGAAAGGATTTACCTATTCTACCTATTAGTATAAACTAGTGGCTGATCTCTAATTTGCAACTTTAATTTGTTGAATGAGATTCCTTTGGAGTGTAATGATCACCTTCCTATGATAGATAAATCTTTTTTTCTCCTTATACTACTTGTAGCCTTTGTACTTTGCACTTCTGCTCATACGTGTATCCCCTTTTATTTCATATCCATATGTCTCCTGGATGTGATACAATATATTAAATATATACCAATCCATTTTTCAATTTATCAAAAGTTAGCTACAATACATGTTTCACCAAAATAGACAAAGTCAGCCCAATTGTAGGTACTTAGGTTCTAAAGATAAATTTGGTGAGGTTCTAATACTCAACAACCATTATTAACACTTTACATCATCATGCACTTAGTAGACGTAGAATCTCATCTCATACTAATCACTTCCAAGTAGTCTGAAATCAGTTTGCACTAGTTGTATCACCTATTATCTAGTAGTGCAAATTGAATACTAATCTATTAAAGAATTCACACAAGTAAAAAAGGAAAACACTTATGATAGGATGAATATGGTTATTACCACCAAAGGAAGCAAACCAAGAATGGTAGGCTCCTTATGGAATAACCAATGGTGAATTAGATTTGTCCTTGATAAGTAGATATGTATGCTTATGATTGTGCTCAAGCTTCAAGTGGATGGGTGGTGTGCATAAAGGATGGTTTCAAAAATGTAGTCATGGAGGTATTTCAGCATTATAATGGTATTTTGGTAGTTTTCAAGATCTCAAAATAGCATTATAACATTGCATGAAAGTTGGATGATGTTTGTGAAGGGAGAGGGTTCTATTTATAGGCCAAGGGGTAGAGAGATGGATGGTCAAGATGCAAGGATGGTAAGATGGTGAGGGAGGGTCTGTTGGGTGGTCATTTTGCATGAGGCCAATGGTAGGAGTCCATTGTATAATTCCTCTTGAAAAGATAATCTTTTTGAGATCAACTCCAAGCTTCCATATTTGTCTTGTGACATACCAAAATCTACTCAGTTGAAGATAAATGTGATTGTTCATGAGCAGGCCTTTGCTGGTTTTGATAATAATCCCAGAATAAAGTAAATTTGTTCACTGTCTCAAAATCACACACAAAAGAACAATATTTTTGTATTTTTTATGTTTTTTCAATGAATGCAATTCTAACAATGCAACTAAAATGCGTTCTTATTCTCACAAGGGGTTAGAAAAGAAAATAGAAAATAACATAAAATTAAAATAACATGAAAATGAAAATCCTAAATGGACATAAGCTACAAAACACAACATGCTATGAGTTAAGCTTTTGAATAAATCGGTAGAAAACCAATGAAAGTAGGAGCAACACTTCCTAGAATCCACTAAAGCAATTTTCAATAGAAAATTTCAATAACCAAATGATGTTTCACCTTTCATCAAATCATAAGGCCACAGAAAGTGCACTCATGTGAGACAAAAGGCTATGCAGACAGAATTCAGTGATCTCTTCTCAAGCTCGTTACATTAGTAGAATTTGTAAATCTATAGCAAACACCAAAACTAAAATATTGCACAACTAGAAATAATGAAATAAACCTTTGGCTCAATCACAATCTCATGAACAAAATTCACAAAACAATGACACATTCAGGAAAGAATATTTACACTCCAAATGCAAGCACCAAAAGCATAATTTTATTGCATAATAATGGCGGTCCTTGTTACATATTACAATGGGGCATTTATAAGAAATTGTCTCCTCAATTCATGTTGAGAGTGAGAGATATTTTCATGCAATAAAATGCTTTTAAAACATTGAAAAAAATTAAATATATACAAAATAACAACTAATTTGGTGCTTACATGGACTCCATCCATATTTTATTTATTAATTGGATGCATGAGCCCTTTACATGTCAAAAATAGAGAAAACATGAGAGAGAAAGTAGGAGGAAGCCTTAAGTCAAAGTAGGAGTGTCTGGAGGTGCCAAAAATAGAAGCTGGTCCTTTACTAGGCATGTCTTGAAGTTAAAGTATCATCAGAATGCATTCTCAATGCATATAAAGTGCTATTTTTTGAAATAGTAGTTAACTATCAATGCACCTCTAAATTGTAGAGCTACGGACCTATGTACTTGTGCACCTATGGACCTATGGATCTATGAACCTCAATTGGGTCAAAATGTCAAAATTTTATTGAGTGTCAAAATTGAAATTCTAGCATTTGGTTTTTGTTCTTCTTCATCCCAAAGCTATGTTTGGATGTTTGACCTTGAATTTCTCTATCATCTTAGTAATTTTAGCCGCATCTGGAAGATCTAGAGCCTCATATTCATCCTCGACCTTATGTCTATAGTTTTCCACCTCAATTTGAGTTTCTTCAAAGTCTCCAAGCTTGGTGTCCAACTCTAGCAAGCCTTCTATTCTAAAGGCTTGTCTTATATCTTCATCACTAGATGCTTCCTCTAAAGTCTTCTTAAAGTTTTCTACTACAACCTCAATAGGAAATAAATTCTCATGTTCATCATCTTCAAAAATATCCAAATAGGTATCACTGTAATGTCTTTCTGCTTCCAAAATTTTCTCTTGGGCTTGATCCTTGAGCCGATGTATGTCTTCATGTAATGCCTCCATTACTTTATTGCCACTAACTATCTTCTCTATCTAATCATTGATCATGTCTAATTTTTCTTTGGTATATACATCAATCAAAACCTGGTACCTTTTCCCTTTTATGGCTTGTAGAGTCTACAAATTCTTGCTCCAAGCCTGTACCTCATCCATGATACTGAAATCCTACTTCAAAATTACCACAATCTTATTCACATTTTCCTGCATAGCATGCATCAAATTCAAATTCCATATGATTATTATCACACCTATATCCTCAAGGCTTTCTCACCATTCTTAACAAGCTTTCAAAAATGGATTGAGCAGTACACCTTCCCCTTCTCTAAGGATAACATTCAGAGTTTTCTCGAGGTGCTTAGAATCAAGAGGACCAACAATTTTAGCTAGATATCCCTTTAGGATATCAACTTTCCTTTGAAATGTTTGAAATTCAATCTCATCTTGCTCCATATGCTTGAGAACCTCTTTGACTCCCATGGTCATCATTTGTAGGACTGAATCTCATGTAGGCTTTCCTAACATAACATCCTTCATTTCATAATCCTTGAGGCTAATGCTTTCCACATCTGTACCTTTAGGAGGGAGAGCCACTTGTGCAAATAAATCCTAGTTTTGTGTGGTAGTGATAAATGTGAATGGCACTGCATCATGTAATGGTATCACAAATGTCATCCTTTGACACACAGGATTGAGGCTTAGAGCTCCTCATTATGTCCTTTTGGAACCATCTCAGGATGTGTTTCTCTATGGCCTTAGCTCTTGATGATGAAGGGGTGTGTTTAACTACCTCCTTCCCTTTACCACTCTTGCTCAGAGTCATCTCCTATTGTAAGGAATCTCCTTCTATAGCTTCAGTCTCCATAGATCTTGTAGCTTGCTCCTCAACATCTTGGGAAGGTTGTTGCACATATTCTACCATCTATACCTCCTTTGACACTTCATTGGTAGCCCTTTGTTCTAGTTTCTCTTCTGATGATGGTTCCCTCTGAACCTACTTGTCTTTTGAACTCTAAGGTGGAGGAGTTACTGAACCCTTATCTACCATCATAATGTCTGGTGGAGATAGAGGAGTAAGATTAAGACCTTGTGCATCTAGTAGTATCTATGTCCAGTCTTCCTATTGAAGTTCACTTATAGGGGTGTCTCTGATCTTATCCTCAATCAACTCTGTACCTATGGGCATGAAATCAAAATCTAACATTGAGAAAACATCACCATTCTCTTCACTTTTCTCATCTACCCACTACTATACTTCATCTTTCAAAAAAGAGAGCTCTAATGGTTCTGCTTGGGTGGATGGTGGGGTACTCGTGGCACTCTTTCTCATTTGCAACTCTATGGCTCTAGCTAGCTGAGTTCTTCCCTGTAGGGTCACTTGTTCTTCCTCCTCGTCTGATTCTATTTCTTCCTCATCTTCATCCTCCTCTAGAATGTTCTTGGGAATAGATGGATTAGGCACTAATCTTCTACTGATCCTTTGCCTTTTTTTCATCTTAATCTTGATCCTCTTATGTTTCTTGGGGATAGAAGGAGAAGTGGGCTCTTCATGTGTGGGAGGAATGGAGGCTTATATAATTTCTCCCTCTTTTGGTTGGTTGGACACAATAGGAGGTCACTATGGTTCATCCTGGACTTGGGTAGCTCCAGTACCTTGGGACTCTAGTGGACTTGGTTCTTGCTACTAGGGAGATGTATTCTTTGTAGCATGTTCTACTTTAATCCTTTAAGGAGAGGTTCTCTTTCTCTTTCCCTTACTTTTTGGAGGGTGATAGTATCCAATTGGGCGATCAAGCTAGTAGACTATCTTTGGCCTGATAAGAGACTAGAGTGCAAAGGTAAGAATTGTTATTTTCTTTCCTTTACCCCTTTTTGGGCAAGCATTTGCATGGAAGATCACTATATCTAGAATTGGATCAAGTGGAAAAGGTTTCTTAACCCAACTCTTTTTCATCTGGATGACATGTCTCACACAATGATTAATGTCATCTCCTTCCTCCCTATTAACCTCTACATTCAGAATAGGTCTTTCACCAATTTTATCAGCATTGAAAAAGGTGTCCAATAATTCCTAAGAATCTTGTTGCCTTATCTCATTAGGGATGTTTAACTAGAGAGCCTTTTCTGTAAGATACAAAGTCATCCTACAATAGTCCCTAATGCAGACATCGTAATCATTTGTGGTGTACATCTAGTGATCTTCAATAGCATCCTCATGATGAAATTCCTTTCCTTCTAGACTCTCCACTTTCCCAACATTATCAAAATATGGCTGAGGAGTGTTGTACTCTTCAAGGGGATAGTTTTCCCATTCCCACTCAAAGGTCATAATTTCTTGTTTCTTCTTTATTTGATATACTCCTATGACTAGTTGCCATGTCTAGCAAGGTCTCTGTTGTCTCTTGATTTTCTCATATGCTGACTCAATCTATTGGGAAATCTCTAGTAGCATGAGTTTGTCACTTCAATATCTTGGGAGCTTCTTAGGACTAATGGATGCACTAGCTACCCATAGATAGGTGAACATCTTGAATTGGATGAAGTAGGCTCCAAGAACTATGACTTGTGCTTTGGCTTCATCAGATAACCTCTTGCCATAGTCTCCTTCAATGAATCAAATGATTGCAAAGATAAATGCATCATTCACAATTCTATATTCTTTGGTTTTCCTTGAGAGCTTCTTCTTCACTAGCTGAGGGTAAACTATGTATGGCCAGACACTAGGATCTTGCATATTGCCTCTCTTGTACAAACTAGGATAGTTTTTTGCCCTTGCTGTAAGTAGGTACACCATGTAAGAAGTTATGTAAAACCTCTTCTTATCCTTTACTAGATCATCAACTACTCACACAAGTTCTGACTTAGTGTGTGGCCCAATCCAATGGTATCTTTACTTATCTGATGGTCTCAATGAATTTGACCATGAAGGTATTGAGGTGACCTACTACGAGTAAGCCCATGACTCTACTTAAGAGAATGATTAAGTACCTGATATCATCTTTCATGTATCCTTAGGTCATAACCACTTTGCATGTTATCTTTCCCCTTAGAGGCTTATCAATGAGATAAGAAGATTGTATCATGTCTATGGCCTCCTGCTAGTGTCCCCTGTACCATCTATTACTTGCTTTATAGGAAAGTCTAATGAACTGATCCACTTTTTAGAGATGGAAGACCGTCTCAATATTTTTAGGTCACAAATCCAACACTACTTCTCTGGTGACACTCTTGACTATTCTTTCATCAAGAAAAAAATGCTATGATAGGGCCATGATTAGTTCAGCCAACTATATTGACACGAGGTGAGATGCTACATTTTCTGACCCAGAACAGATCAATGCAAACAAAAAAGTTAACCTCTCTATAGGTTTTTTGAAAATTCTTAGGAATTCGTCTAGATTTGTGTGTCCAAGGTTGATATCTTTGATCTCTACATAATCATTATGGAATCTAGACTTTGAAGGCATGCCTTGGAACCTACAAGTTATGAGAGAAAAAAAAAAATTAGTTAATTAGTAGATAAAGAAAAAAATGTTTAAAAAATGCTTGATTAGAGTCTAAATGAGCATTAAAAAAATGTCCCTTTGGTTTATTTCATCTCTTAATTTTCTTTTCATTTTATTTATTTATTTATTTTTATTTTTTTAAAAATGTGCATGTGTGGAGTGTAAGAATGTGCATGACGAGATATATGCTCAAACTAAAGCGGTGCCCAAACAAAAGCAATGCCATGCACACCTGAAGGGTAGCGTGCACTCAAGTAGCGCAAGGCACCTAGAAGGTGGCATGCACTCAAGTAGCACAATGTGTGCCCAGAGGGTAGCACACACACAAGTGGCACAAGGTGCACCGAGAGGGTGGCACACACTCAAGCAGTGCTAGGAAACCATGCAAATATTTGGTGTTGTACGATGTAAGTGTTCAACACCATGTGCAAAGCATGGCATGTCACCAGTTTCAAATCATGCCATGCACAAGACACGATGAATGTGTAAGTGGCACCATGTGCAAAGCACAGTGCGATGCATAAGTGATTGGTGCATAAGTGGGTAGTGGCGCCATGTGCAAAGCGTGGCACATATGTGAGTAGTAGTCAAGGGTTCATACCTTGGAGCACTAGTTAAAATGAGCCAAGTTTGGGGTTTTATAGCCCACTGCCGGGTGGGATGCACGTCGCGTGCGTGCTTGCTCATGAGTTGAGTTTGAAAAATTTATTCTTTCTTTTTTGCATTTTTTTCTAATTTTCTAATTTTTGTAATTTTTTTGATTTTTTGACTATAAAACTCTAACTCTAATAAAATTTTCTTCTCCCAACTCTTGAACTATGAGTGGAGGAGTAAAAACTAGTAGGAGGTCCCCATTCTTAGTGAGGAATGGGGCTTATGTTGTGGACACCATGACAGGGTCAAGATGCACTCAAAAGGGAGCACATGGATTGTGCTTTTTTAGCACCAATAGGGAGGTGAAACATGTCACAGGCTGATTGGATAAAGGGAAGGGCAAGGTGGATGGTCAACAAAGGAGGCTCAAGAGATAAGGGTTCCATCAGTGCTCATAAATTCTTTTTAAGATTCATAGAGGGGGATGTAAGAGTCATAAATGTTGGAGGGTGAGGGGAGGAGATATTTTGACTTTAGCTTGGTTTAGCAAGTCTTAACCCTTGGTTAAGGTTGTGCACATGTTTAGGAGGGGGATTAGGATTAGTTTAGAAAGGGGGTTAGGGGGTAAGTGGTTTAGGTTTGATGGGATGGGTTAGTTAGGTGGCTAAGTGAGGTTAGTATGGGTGAATGAGTTGGATTAGGGGTTAGGATAGGGTTTAGGGAGGCTTTTAGAATTTTAGATATTTTATTAAATGATTTATTTAATAAAATAGGGGTATGGAATTAAATTGAATAGATTTGAGGATTTATTTAATTTAATAGAGGAATAAAGATTTAATTGATAAATTGATTTTGGGTTATCATTTGATTTTATCAATCAGATTATAGTTAATTAAATTAATTAATTAACTAGGGGATGACAATTAATTAATTAAATAGTAAATATTCAATCAATAATCTCCTAGGAGATAACTAAATACGATTACCTAGTGATGTAATCAAATTTAGGTGTCTACATTTTCCCCCTCTTTGATATAGTGTTAAAAAAACACTATTTCAAAGAAGTTCAAATATAAACAATGCGAAGAAGACAACTTAAAGTAATACAGTTGCTCCAGTTCTGAGTAGAAAGGGAGAGAATGGACTGCATGACGACTGCATGATGCCCCCTCAAGAAGATAGTGGGGAGGGAAGATGAGGCCTAACAACTTCTTGAAAAGTACAAGAATTGAGGGCGAGAAGGAGGCCTCAGAATGGCTAAGAGAGGAGGTTTAATGAAGGTCATACCCTCACTATGGGAGAATGATCCAAAGGAAAACCGTTTGCGCAAGGATAACCAAGGGGTAAGAACATGGGTGATAAGGGGAGGGGGATGGTAATTGGTTGTTTGAAATTGAACCTAGGGAATTGATTGGGAAGATGGTAGGGTTGGGGAGATTATGATTCTATGATTAGGATTGGTGATGACTAAGATTATGATTGATGTAGGAGCTAGGATTATGAATGATGTAGGAGCTATGCTTATGATTGAGTATGATTGATTCAGGAGATATGATTCTAATATGGATACTATGGGCTTGATAGATTGGTTGGATCATGATTGTAGGATTGTTTGCATAAGATGAGATGCTTTGATAGAATGGGATTTTTTGATAGGATGGGATGCTTTGATAAGATGGGATGCTTTGATAGGATGGGATGTTTGGATAGGATGGGATGCTTAGATAGAATGGGTTGCTTTGATAGGATGGGATGCTTTGATAGGATGTGATTCTTGGATTAGGATGAGATGCTTGGATAGGATGGGAGTGTGAAGTAATCCATTAAAGATTGAGTGTGGGGGTGTTCCAAAGGGGAACACTACCATGTAGTTGAGCACTTATTTTGATATAGGAATATTGGGGATATTCCAAGGTTACTAGTAACATCAAGGCCTTTGTACCAATATTACATAGGAATAATCTGAAACAAACATGCAACGATTTCCCCAACATCACACATGAATCCGAGAGG
The DNA here is from genome assembly GCA_028749045.1 of Cupressus sempervirens. Taxonomy (NCBI): domain Eukaryota; kingdom Viridiplantae; phylum Streptophyta; class Pinopsida; order Cupressales; family Cupressaceae; genus Cupressus; species Cupressus sempervirens. The sequence goes on along the minus strand of CM053785.1, from coordinate 592,883,497 downwards.
AATCAGAGTGGAAATGATATTGGGTAGCCCACAAACAAATGATATTTTCCAAGTGCACCATGTAACTAGAAGTAATCACATGTTTGGACTATGCATGGGTCATATCCATCTAACTCACAAGAAAAGAGAAAGGTGAAAGACTTGATCAAGACCTTGCCCTTGAATTGCCCCATTCATAGCACACAATGAGAGAAAAGATCATGGTGAACCTAAGGAGGGAACAACCCAAATTTCTTGGAAGAGATACTTTAAGAATCAAACTTGAAATCCTGAAAAGAGAATAAATTGAAAGAAAATGTAAATCCATGAAAAAGTAACCTTTTTCCAGAGAGATTAGTAGGACTAGATACTGATGGACCAAGATTAGATGAGACTAAGGATGCATCCTGCAAGGATCTATTGGTAATATCAAGGACTAAGATGAGCTAGGCAATCAAAACTTTTTAGGAAAACATTTTGATGACAAGGGATCTCATACAAGGATTTGCTAAAGTACCTCACCAAGATAACTGTAATTTGTGATCAAGCATGAACTAACATGAAGAGATGAGAGATATACAATGGTACCAAGTTAAGGACTAAGGTGCAAGGAATATACAGTTGATAGGCCAAAGTATGTACAAGGGATTATAGTAAAAAAGCTCAGAATGATGGGATAGTAGTGGGAAAGATAAAGATGAGAAGATAGAAAATAAAAATATTAGGATGAGGAGATAGAGGGAAAGCTTGAGATAAGGAGATAGAGGGGATGAAAAGCTCAGGATGGGAATATAGTGGATAAAAAGTACAAGATGAGGTGATAGCAAATGAAAGCTCAAGATGAGGAGATAGCAGGAGAAGCTTGGGATGGGAAGATAGTGGATAAAATGCTTGGGATGAGAGGATAGTGGAAAAGTGTTGGAAGATAAAGGGGATGAAAAGTTTAAGATGAGAAGATAATTTGTGAAAAGCTTAAGATAGTGGGAGTAAAAAGATTAGGATGAGTAGATAGAGGGGATGAAAAGCACATGATGAGGAGATTGTACAAAAAAGCTTAGGATGAGGAGATAGAAAATGAAAAGCTCAAGATGAGGAGATAGAAATTTGAGGGTGGATATGGTGATGTGGATAAGGGAATGATATACCTGAGATGGAGTGGGAAGGATGAATCCCAAGGATGATGGTTGGGGTGTGACCAAGGCTTGCAACAAGGTTGGGCAGAATATTTAGAAGGTGATTGGATGAGATGAAAGATGGGCAATGGGATGGTGTGTTGGATGATAGATTTTTAGGAGTGTTAGGATATGAATGGATGACATTAGGGTACATGGTGATAGCCTAGAGTGAGATACCAATCACAAGGGATGTACTAGGAAATGGAAAGATGGAAAGATGTTGAGAAGTTCAAGGATAGATGAAAAGGGGATGACTAGTGTTGGGGATGAGAAGATAAAAATAGGGCTAGAATGGGAGGGGAGATGGACACAACATGATATCCAAGGAAAAGAGTGCCCCTAGTTATCATATGTTATTCAAGAGGATGAGGGAAATAGATGGAAGCTAGGATTTGAAAGGTGAATGAGGTAAAAGGTAAGTAGGATGGTGGATAAGGTTGATGGAGGGATTGTATGGATGAAAGAATGGGTGGATAAAGGATAGGTGGATACAAATTTTTGATGGGAAATGAATGTCAAAGGGATGACCAAAAACATGTATTAGGTGGTGGACTTTATTTTTATCAAGATCCGAAGGAGGATGGTGGGTAAAAAGGATAAGATATGGTTGGTATGGTGGGATGAGATTAGTATGGTGTGGGATGGAACGTACCCTCATGTTTACAGGGCATGTCGATGGAGGGATTATGAGTGATGCTTGTTTTCCAAGTTTTCATCATGATACTTGTCCAAGGCACTTGAATTGCCAAGTTTTTACCATGGTACTTGTCCAAGGTGCTTGAATTGCCAAGTTTTCACCATTGGACAATTTTTTTCTATTTTTCTTCTTTTTTCTTTTTTTCTATATTTTGATGTTTTTGATTTTTTTTTTTGACTCTTCCAATGCATTTTGACTAATAGATGTTGGTAGGAAGGGAGGGAGTTGAAAACGATTGGATCTATACAAGTAGAATGATAGTTGAGAGTTGGTAGTTAAGGGATGGGAAAGCCATGAGGCTTGTGGGTAAATGAAAGAGGAAAATGGAAAGATCATCATTAGCACACACCTTGAAAGATGATCAAGTAGTGGGAAAGATGGTATTGAATGAGGTGAAGGAGAAAATGGAGAAAGACAAATATAAGGTCTACAAGTAAAATTGGAAGATGGAGGATGGAAAATTTAGGATAAGAAGCATATGGATTAATAGTGGATTGGGGGGATGAAGGATGTATATATGGAGATTTGGATAAAGGATGAATGGATGAGGCTTTTTGAGTAGTATGAATGGATGCCAATTGAGATTTTTCTTTGAGATGCATTTCTTTCATGAGCATCTTGGGTATCCACATGATTTTTGACTTTTTTAGCTTGGGCCTTCGTGGCCTCTTGACTTTTTCTTTGATTGAGATTAAATGTTTTGCTTTTGGAACATGTATTTTAGAAGGGACATGTTGAAACTTGGATTTTGTGGATTTATGCTTTTTTATTTTGGCATCCAATATGCTTTTATTAGCCATGGTATGGGAACAAGAGAATGAATGATATGGAGGGATTAGGGATGGAGTGATAGGGTCTGAAGGTTGGAAGGGATTCAAGGAGGAGTGCTTTTGATGATCTAGCTTGTGGATTTGAGGGGATGGACTGATGGATTGGAATACAAGATATGAATGAATATAATTTCCCAAAATGGATGGAGGGAATGAAGGGTAAGGCTCTAAAATAGATGGAAACAAGGAAGGAGTGGGGCCCAAAATAGATGGAGGAGATATAGGATTAATATTAGGTATATAAGGACCCAAAATGGATGGAAAGGGTGGGGGATTTAGATAAGGGATATACATACCCAAAATGGAGGGTTGGAGATAAGAAGTAGGATAAGGGACCAAAATAGATGTAGAACAAGATGGATGGGAACTTTGGGGTGAAGATGGAAGGACTTGGGACTGTGTAGGGATAGAAGGGATACCAACATCTAGAGATACATGTTTATTTATTCCTTCAATATGATGTTCATTATTTGGAACACAAGATGTGAGTCCATTACGAGCTGAAGGAAGCAACATTTTGGATATGATAGTTAGTTCTTCTTCTATTGATCTATCAACATGGATTATAGGATATGTATGATCATGAAGCAGAGGGGATGGAAGGATATGATCTTGATTTGGATGGGTTGATGTAAATGGATCTTGAGATGGAGTAGGTATGATGGTAGGATATGGATATGGAGGGGATGGTGACTGCCCTTTAGATGGAGTAAATAGTGAAAGTGGATCATGTAGGGGAACAAGTGGGATGGTGGAATCTTCTTTTATGTCATGGGATGGTTCAACATGCTTTTGGAAAAGATCTTGATCGGATTGGATTAGAGTGGATAATGCAATAGGAGATGCATGGGTGGTTTCTTTTAGTGAGGTAGATGGATGGTTAGGAGGTTCTACAATGGGGATGGGTTGATGGGGAATGAATTTAGTAGGTTTATTATATGGGATTTGGGTAATGCTAGGAGGACAAGATGTAGATGGGATTTGGAGAGATTCAATGGATGGGAGGTAGGAGATGGAAGGTGTTTAATAAGTGGGGTGAATGAGATAGGGATGGTAGCGATAAGATGATGTAGGAGGAATGATGGGTGTGGGAGATGGGTTTTCTTTGAGTTTCTTTTTAAAATTCCTTGGAGATGTATGTGTTGGACTTGGGGGAGTAAGGGAATTGGGGTGACGTGTTGTATAACTAGGAATGGTTGGAGGATTTGGAAAGTGGTTTGGAAGATATTGAGATGGTGGGTTTGGACTAGGGATGTAGCTACTAGAATTGTTTTGGAATGGTGGAGACTAGGAGATGAAGGTAGAGGAAGATGGAGATATGACTGATGTATAAGAGGAATATGTGGGCACAATATAAGAAGGAGGTGAGGATGAGGACAATAATGGATTTCCCTTGTCAAGGGTATGGTAGGGAGTACTAGAGGGTATGCACGGAGGAAGGATGGAGTAGTTTGGAAGAATGTTTAGATTGTGGAGGGTGTTGGGAACAATATATCTAAGGCTTTCAATATATTCATCATAATCAACCAGATTTTCATCATCATTGGAATAGGATGGAGTGGGAGAAAAGGTGGGGTGACCAAACTCATCATAATAGGATTGTGACAAGATGTTTTGGCGATGGAGAATGAATATGGAAATGCAGATTAGGATAAGTTGGTAAGCTTAGATTTGGATTTGGATGATGAGTTGGGTAGGGATGGAATGTTACATAGCTAAGACATGGAGAGAAAAGGAAGACTCTATGGAAGATCTTGGGAATGATGATACAAGAGGAAAGCTTGGAAGCTTGGATGAATCTTGGATGAGGCAATGACTACACTAAGTATGCCTTTCATTTGGGTTGAATGATTTACAATTGGTTGGGTTGTTGCGAATGGACTTGCTAACAACCATTTCAAAGGATAGACAAGTGATCTCTTTCGCAAAAGGGTTTGATTTTTTCTATAACATGGGATAGGTTTTGAACACTCAAGTATGTCAAACACACCAATAGCCCTATAAGATGTTTGCTAGGATATAGAAGATTAGCTAGGGGTGTCCTTGATATATGCAAGGTATATGAGGCCCAAATTTATAGATGAAAGAAAATAATGCCACTCAGCCGAGAGGAGATGGTAACCCAAATCTCTACCTTCACTTCCCAAAGGTATAAAGTTCTTTGGGGCTTAGCTAAGAGTGAAAAGATTATGCATCCAAGAGAGGTTGATATTTATACTTTTCCAGAGCACTAGAGTTGAGGTCATCCCAAGGGGTGATGAAATCCCCAAGTAGAGCCCCCTAAAAAGTGTAAAACAAGATCACATAAGTGATCTTAGGTTATAAAGACACTTGTTCATTTCCAATTGATGACACTTGTGATTATGGCATACAATATTCATTCCAACTTGACAGCATTGTCAACATAATGGAAATTGAGAGTTCGTCAATATAAGAAAATTGCATATGAAAGCTTTGAAAAGGATAAAAATGTTTTACTTTTTAGAGCATTTGAGATTGACTAAATTATTTTTAAAACCCAAAGTTGAAGTGTGTTTAATTTTAAAATGTTCATTGATTTTTGGGCATTCAAGATTGAGTAAAATTATTTTATGCCCAAATTGAGGTGTTAATCATAGCAATGGTTCATTGATCTTAGTCATTCAAAAGTTCATTTCATTGATTAAATTAATTGCGACATGCATTTAAAGACAACTTTTTAAGCATTTAGATTCATTCTTAAAGAAGATCAACAAACAACATGGTTAGGTGTGGCTAGATGCTCCAAGTTGCAATGCTACAAAAAATTGACTAATTAGTCACCCAAAAATTTCCAAAATGGAAGCTTAAGTATGGAAAAAATATTTTTAACTTTTTTTGTTCTTTTTGATAGGCATAAAAATGCTTAGAAAAACACCTATCTTACATAACCACTAGAAGTCAAAATTTGATTTATAAATAAATAAATAAATAAATAAATAAATAAATATATATATATATATATATATATATTTAAAATAACAGTAATCTTGCGGGTTTAGGATAGTGATCTTGAGGGTTTAGGATAGTGATCCCATGGTCACGAGAACATAGCTGAGAGGCAGTAGGATTGTGGTACAAAGACTAGTGAAAAAGTGCAGAAAAATGAGTCATAGGTTAAAAGTTATAGAGCAATCCTATGAAATAGTGATCCTGCATGTTTTTGAGGGAGTGTTCCTATGGACAAATGGGTTGTTGAGTTTGAAGGTGAAAAGATAAAAATAGTTTTCTAGGCTTGACTATTTTGGTAGAATCATTCCTGCAGGTTTGTACAACAATCTTGTTGGTAAAAACTTGCATTCCTATGGAAGGATTGGTTAGCAGGATTGATGGGGCTATTTTTATGACATGTGCTGATGAAGGTTTGAGGTAAACATTGATCTTGTCCTCATGGGTTTGCGTTCCTGTTGGTGTGTAACTACAATCTCATGGTCGTAGGTTTGTGTTCCTAGGGTTGCAAGATCATGAACAAAAAGGTTTTTGAGGTGTTGAAAAGTTATTTTTTGGAAGTGCATTTCCCAAATAGTGACTTGTGTACCTTCAGAAATGTTAGCAAATCACCTACAAAAACCCACAAGCATAAAATGTTATTTTGGTTAATTTATCACAAAAAACCTAAAAACATGATTAGATGACCAAAATGCACAGTCCCACTGGGTGTGCCAAAATGTATCACCTATTATCTAGTAGGGATAATTGAATACTAATCTATTAAAGCATTCGCACAACTAAAAAAGGAAAACACTTATGATAGGTTGAATATGGTTATCACCACCAGAGGAAACAAACCAAGAATGTTAGGGTCCTTATGGAATAACCCATGGTGAATTAGATTTGTCCCTAATAAGTAGATATGTATGCTCATGGTTGTGCTCAAGCTTCAAGTGGATGGATGGTGTGCATAAAGGATGGTTTCAAAAATGGATTCATGAAGGTATTTCAGCATTATAATTGTATTTTGGTAGTTTTCAAGCTCTCAAAATAGCATTATAACATTGCATGAAAGGTGGATGATGTTTGTGAAGGAAGAGGTTTCTATTTATAGGCCAAGGAGTAGAGAGATGGATGGTCAGGATGTAATGATGGTAAGATGGTGAGGGAGGGTCAAGATGTACTCAAAAGGGAGCACATGGATTGTGCTTATTTAGCACCAATAAGGAGGTGACACATGTCATAGGGTGATTGGATAAAGGGAAGGACAAGGTGGATGGTCAACAAAGGAGGCTCAAGAGATAAGGGCTCTATAAGTGCTCATAAATGCTTTGTAAGAGTCATAAATGTTGGAGGGTGAGGGGAGGAGATATTTTGACTTTAGCTTGGGTTAGCAAGTCTTAACCCTTGGTTAAGGTTGTGCACATGTTTAGGAGGGGGAATTAGGATTAGCTTAGAAAGGGGGTTAGGGGGTAAGTGGTTTAGGTTTGATGGGATGGGTTAGTTAGGTGGCTAAGTGAGGTTAGTATGGGTGAATGGGTTGGATTAGGGGTTAGGATAGGGTTTAGGGAGGCTTTTAGGATTTTAGATATTTTATTAAATTATTTATTTAATAAAATAGGGGTATGGAATTAAATTGAATAGATTTTAAGATTTATTTAATTTAATAGAAGAATAGGGATTTAATTGATAAGTTGATTTTGGGTTATCATTTGATTTTATCAATTGGACTATAGTTAATTAAATTAATTAATTAACTAGAGGATGATTATTAATTAATTAAATAGTAAATATTCAATCAATAATGTCCTAGGAGATAACTAAATATGATTACCTAGTGATGTAATCAGATTTAGGTGTCTACACTAGTGACTTGGTGAACATTGTGAAACTTGGCATATAAACTAAATCACTTGGTTGACATTGTATAGCTCGGTCAACACTAGATTCACATAACTAAAGCTTCAAACTTAGTAAACATTGGAGGGCTTAGTTTACACTAAGAAACTTGGTAAACACTAATAATCACGAACTTGGTAGATACTGCTTGGTGCAAACTAAATATTGGTCTTAGAACTTGGTAGTAACTATAGAACTTGATAGAGCCTAAATTACTTGCTTAACACTATAAATTTCAAGTTAAGATCAGTATCTACTAACCATATAATTAAGTGTGTGTGTTACTAATAAAAAAACTTGATTGTAGTGTCAACAACATGTGCAACAACAGAATTTTCATTCAAACATCATGAACACTTCACAAACACCTATTGGTCCTACACAAGGTTTTGACCCCGACATGACATACACTTCACATTAAGTTACCTCTTTTGATCAAATGAAAATGACACCGTCAACATCTTATGATAAATCACTATAATCTTACATTCACCTTATTGAAAACTTGCAAAAGAAACTAGACAAGGAGTCCAAAAACATTCAAAAGAAAATAGAATCGATTACAAAAAAGCCTATGACATGGCTAAACTTTATAACTATCTAGTACAATGTTTTTATATCACTCACATAAAATATTTCATGGATAGATAAAAATGCCAAAACTTGTTGCACAACTCACAAAGGCAAAGAAAAAATTCAACCAAATACTTCTCAATGAAGACCTTAAATATGATCAACCCAATCCTATTTCAAAAGATGCCTCATCTTCCTCCAACAACACATGCAACATGATTTCTCCACCAAACACTTCAACAACATATGGAAAAATAAAATGGGCCCACCCCTATCTCTAAACTTATATTCATTCCATTTAAATCAAGTGATCCTCCAACAACATTACAACCTTGTATGCAAATAATTCAAACAACACCGACTCCACAAACAATTTTGCCTTCAACAAGATTTGATCTATGATACTTTATGTCCAAAAATCCAAAAAGATTGTCTCAAACAAGAACAAATGCAAACATATCAATTTTTTCACATCAAACAAACAAAATCAATGAAACTCCTTTTAAGGAGCATCTTCAACCAAACAAACCTGAACAACATGTACATATCAACTCTACAACACTGACAAGATCAAACAAGAAACATAAATCCAAATCATATAGTTCAAAGAAAATATTTCAAGAATTATTTGAAAAGGATTAAAATTAACCCAATTCTAGAAATGGATCATCCCAAAACATTTGCATGGATGAAATACATATTTCCACCCAAGAAATGTACCTTGAAAAGAAATTTATGTCTCCCTCTAGTCCTTGATCACCTAAAGCTTCACAACAATATTTTCCTTCATCACTCTCATGTTTCATTTACATGATGAAACCCCTCAAGGGATATCTATAGAAAAACTTCAAACTAGTCCTATCATTGACAAAAGTCCATTTCATGATTCTCAAATACTAGAACTGAACATAAACCCTTTTTTAGAGCTTCCTATACATATTGAAATACATACCCCATGTCAAGAGGATGATTCAAGAAGCCAAGAACTGAGTCATAAATTTATTCATGATCAAGATCCTATTAATAGGCCATCCAATCCAATATTCTACTAAGACCTCATTTCCCTTGAATCTCACAATAGCCCCTTCATCCAAGATGATCCATTTCCCCTTGACCTTTCACTTCCTAAAAAAGATCAAGATTACCCTACCATATTTCCTTATAATCCCAATCCAAGTTGACATCAAAGTATCCCTTCACTCCTAGATACTCCAAAAGATCCCATCATTCCTTTATGTCTCCCAAAATATCCAATTTTCTCTCTAGATTTTCCTCAAGATCCTTTCATCCCTCCAAATCCTCCACAAGATCTTATCCTACTACATGATCCTATCACTGTTCTTATTCTATTAAAGGATCCTATTATTCCTACTAATCTCCCTAATCATTTAAACACTTTTTTGCAAGATGTTCATGGACCCTTTCTACTTCAAATGAGTTCCCCTAGTTATATCAAGTCTAGTCAAATTATTGATTCTTTCACTTCTTCTACATCTTATACACCTAAACATGGACTTGCATCTAGTAGAAAGCATCCTACTAGTTAAAATATTTTATTGAGTCAATGTGTACAACATTAAAAAATAAACTATGTTAAAACCATTTCATATCAACGAGAATTTTAAAGGTCATGACCTTAGTTGTAAAGCTCACTTGTTGAGATAATGGGTGTTGCACACATTACATAATATTGTTATTTTATTATTTTATTTTATTATGTAATGTTGTACCTAGATGGATGTGCAACATGTAAAGATTCCCATGGAATATCTTGATGAGTTTTATTATAACATTGTGATAATATTTCATGTAATTATTTAATATTGGGGAAAAGAATTAAATGCCCAATATTAAATGTGGGGTCAGTGGGTTAGGTAGCACATGGTTTTAGCACATGGTTTATATAATACCACTTGGTGGTTTTGTGAGACTTGCTACTATATAAGCAGCCACAAGTGTAGTTGTTGTAGGAAGAGAGAGTAAGAGTGAGAAAGGCAAGAGTCAAGTGGGACAAGGCTTGACAGGTTAGCCAAGGGAGCATTTGTGAAGGTTGGAAGCATGGCATGGGATGTGTGGATTCATGCTTGTTCACATAGTTTGCTCGGTTGTGGCTATGGCCATGAAGGCTTCCATGGTTGTATGGCAATGGTATTTTTTGCTGAATAATACATGGTGATGGATGCTTTTGGAGGCTGAGTTATTCCCTCAATGAGAGTTTCCCAGGGTATATCTTGTGTCACATTTTTTGTGGGTATGTTATCTATTCTCTTGCATGTGGATTTTAATTCCGTATTTATTTCAGATCTATTATAGGTTATGTGGAAATGATTATATTCTTTGTTACCAAGTTTCCTTACAAGTGGTATCAGAGCTATGGTTTTATTATTATAACCCTAGATTGAATCCATGGGAATGCATGAGAGGATAAAAGAAAGGGCAAGATATATGAATGATTTATTGCAGATCTGAGGGTTTTGGATTTGCTGTTATGATGGGATGTTAAAAGATTTGGGCATGTAAAATTGTTGGACAAAAAGATTTTTTGGATGTTTCATTTAAATGAGGAAAGACAAAAGTTTTTTGGTTTCAGCCCATTATGGCCGTCTAATTTAATCTCGTCAGAATTTTTGTCACTGAAAAAAAAATGAAAAATTGTACTGAAAATGGTAAAAAGACTGTCCTAGTAAAATGCCCATAACTTTCTCTCAAAATATCAGATTTCAGAGTTCTTATAGGCATTGGAAAGCTAATTTAGAGAACTACAACATGGTATAGGTTTTGTTCTATGATTTTGAGATTTTTTAAGGTTTTAAAAGCCCTAAAGTTAGATGTTATTTATTTTGAGCACGGATTAGGGCATAACTTGGGCATATGGAGTCAGATTTTGGACTTCGAATAGTCAATGGAAAGCTCTTGGAGAGCTCTACACATTGGTTCAAATTTGGTGTAGGTTTGGCATGATTTATTTGTTGATATATTTATCTGAATAGTTTATGGTATATTTTGACTATGGTAACATTGTGAGTTTATGACATTGGAGATTTAAGTTTTGATGTCATTGTATACTCAGTTTATACTTCAGATTGGTCTCATAATGATATGGTTATCAGTGTTTGGTTTGGATATGTATGATGACTTGTTGGATCTACAAGTTGTGCAGTGTTGTAAGCGGTCTATACTTACAGGTTGCATTTATAGCTTGGTTATGGGTTGTCTTTGCCCATTGATCTTTCATTATTGATGCATATTCAAATTGGTGGCTTGGATTTGGGTTGTCTATGCCCTAAGTCACATGATTTGCTAATTTTTCTTCATGTAGAAGGGATGAGATGTTGTTACTAGGTATAGTCATGGTGGAGGATTGTGGTTGACTATTTTATGCTGACAGGTTGGACATATTGAGAGATAGATGCTCGATTCATGGATGTGATCATGGTGCCATGGATTTTGGCATGAAATGATTAGATATATAGGTACATCCTTGATGTTTATTAGCTTGGATTTCTGATTTGGTTATGGTGGTATATCTTCTTGGTTGAGGATCATGGTTATTTGGTTTCTTTTGAGGAGCTCATGATGTGCATTTTGAGTTCTTTGATGGTTTGCTGCTTTGGTTGATTCTCATGGTTAGAGGATGGATTTTTCATCATGATGTCATGGATAGCTTGGATACATAGTTTAGTGGGAGCTTGTGATAGTGATGGGGTGACAGTGCAGGATTAGTTCCTAGTTTGGTTTAGATCTTCAAGTAGGAGATGGATTTTATGATGCCATGGGAGACTTGGTACCACAGTTGAGTGGGAGTTGTTGGAATTGATATATTTATTGAGTTTTTTTAGATGTTGGAGGTTTTTCTTAGATCCTAGTGATAGTGGTGATAGCGGTGATGCCAATTTCTCTTGGGTTAGAGAAGTATTTGTTGGGACAGTTGATGGTTTCAGCAGGAAGTCTAAGGGGCAGTCACCTGATATGGACTTGAGAGGAGATTGTTCTTAGATGAGCCTTGGTTGGAGACTTGGGTATCTTGATGAGCATTCTCATTCCGCACTCTTGGTCTACTCGACAATTTTCTGCTTGAGAGGTATAGCCCATTGTTTTTCCTAGTTGTATTATATTTATGCTTGTCTTTCATGGATATGGATCTTGAGCTATGGTACATGAGTTAGTTCTGGAGGGTTCATTTGAGAGATGGTTAAGCATTGGTTATCTCCATGTGCATATGTTTTTATGCTGGTTGGGTTTGGGGGATGGTTTTATATTGGGCATTTTCCTTGGATTAGGAATGGTTTATTGAGTTTGATCTTCTTGTGAGAGGTGTACATCCATGATTAGCTATATGGTATGGTATGGGTGTTGTTGAGACTTCTTGTTGGGGTTTTATGGAGGAGATCATACTTGCACAATTTACATCTAGAGGTGTGTGCAGAAGGACATGATACAGGTTATAATTTGCATGATTTCTCTGGTCTTGGTTATCTTCTTGGATGTTTAGTTTTTCCTACATTGGATTTGAGATTGGTTAGAGATTGTGATCACTAGTTTTTGCTCGTGTTTTTCATGTGAGAGATGACATGGTTATTACTTTATCTCTTTCCTCTTTTGGTTGTGGAAAATTTGGGAGACTATTGGAGATTTGTTATGAGAGTTGTTCTTGCAGGATATCAGTTTATGTATTGTGGATGTCCTTGATACTACATGGATTCACTTCTTTGAGATGTATTGAGTGGATTGGTTATAGATTTGACATTATCTTTTATAGTGGGAGCTTCTAGGTATATATGTGGCAGGTATTGCTCTTGAGGCTTGTGATTGCAGGTTATAGATTGGATATGTCGCTAATATGAGATTCACTTGTTATACCTTTGAGGTATGGATAGTTGGATAGGTTTGGCACTTATTGTGGGTGCTATTTCAGCTATGGATATTTTGAAAACTACGGATACATGTGATTACCTTTGGATCAGGTTTTTTTGTGCTTGGAATTTTAGTTGGTGTAGGATTTTATGATCTTCTAGTGCGATAGGTTGGGTGGATTTTTCTTTGGATGGTTTCTATGTATGTCCAATGGTAGTGGCATAATAAGAGGTGAAATCATTCATGTTTGAGATGCTATATACTTTGATTTTTTTGTGGGTACCAAGATGGAGCACTTGGTGTATTTTTGATCCATTTTTGATCCATGATGGTGGATGTGCTAGGAGGGATTGTTCCCTTGTTCATTTATGTGGCTACGGATTGACCCTATGCAATGTATACAACAAGTGGGAGATTGTTGAGATAATGGGTGTTGCACACATTGCATAATATTGTTATTTTATTATTTTATTTTATTATGTAATGTTGTACCTAGATGGATGTGCAACATGTAAAGATTCCCATAGAATATTCTTGATGAGTTGTATTATAACATTGTGATAATATTTCATATAATTATTTAATATTGGGGAAAAGAATTAAATGCCCAATATTAAATGTGGGGTCAACGGGTTAGGTAGCACATGGTTTTAGCACATGGTTTATGTAATACCACTTGGTGGTTTTGTGGGACTTGCTACTAGATAAGCAGCCACAAGGGTAGTTGTTGTAGGAAGAGAGAGTAAGAGTGAGAAAGGCAAGAGTCAAGTGGGACAAGGCTTGACAAGTTAGCCAAGGGAGAATTTGTGAAGGTTGGAAGCATGGCATGGGATGTCTGGATTCATGCTTGTTCACATAGTTTTCTCGGTTGTGGCTATGGCCATGAAGGCTTCCATGGTTGTATGGCAATGGTATTTTTTGCTGAATAATACATGGTGATGGATGCTTTTGGAGGCTGGGTTTTTACCTCAATGAGAGTTTTCCAGGGTATATCTTGTGTCACATTTTTTGTGGGTATGTTGTCTATTCTCTTGCATGTGGATTTTAATTCCGTATTTATTTTAGATCTATTATGGGTTATGTAGAAATGATTATATTCTTTGTTGCCAAGTTTCCTTACATCACTCTCATGATGTTGGTATACATTTCAAACCTAAATCCAAATTAATACCTCCTACTTCACCCCTTCCATCCATTTTAGGTCCATATGTTCCTCCATCCACTAGTTCACAATCAACTTACCATTTTCCATATGTGAGTCTGGAAAGGTACACATCCTAGAGAACCCTTCACCCATCCAAAAGTCCTCTACACAATTCCTATCCATCCATGAATTATGTTTTATCTCCAAGTAAATTGGATGCCAATCATAAGGTCTTTAAATCAAGAATCCACATGTGGTCAAGGATCAACATGTCCAGTCTTATTGACATGTGAAATAAAAGAAAAATAAATATCAAGAAGGCCACAAAGGCTCATCAATCAAAGAGAGAAGTCAAAAACAATATGGGTTCCTAAATCTCTTTTACAAACAATGCAATCTAAGGACCCACAAAAGAAAGAAAAGTCAAAGTCCACGTGGACTCCCAAGAAGCTTCTTGAAGCATAAAGTATTAAAGAAAGATCAAAGCTAGCATCCAAAATTGATATCCCTCCATTAAAAAGTCTTACAACTTCCAAATCCATTTTGGGTCCTTATGTCCCAAAATCCATAGCCTTTCCTCTTCCTAATTCAAAATCTCATTTTCCTTTATCATTCCACCACCCTTTAAGGTGTGTGCCTATGTTATTCTTGCATCCACTACATCCAATAAATATCAATCCGTCTTTTACTCCTTCCATCCTCCTAGATATTTTTCGTATCCTTTCATCAAGCCTATCTAATCCCTTGCCTAAATCCATTTCATCCCCATTTTCATTACCCTATCAACATCTTTGAGCCTAATATCAAAGTGATGGTCCATTATAACATAACTTTCAAGAAAAGTGTTTAAAGAATAAGGCAGTTTAGTACTTCATCTATATCATGATGTGTCAATTATCTTCTAAAAATTGTCAAGAATTATTAAAAAAATGAAAAAAAGTTAATATATATTTTTTAATACTAACTTTAAAAACATGAAAAAAATGGATTTCCTTGATGACAACCTGGTAAAAAGATGTATTGGCATAAAAAATTGAGTCAAGAGAAAAATTCCATCCAAAAGTGAAAACCTAGCAAATATGCACTTTGGGCAAGTACCGTGGTGAAAACCTGACAAACATGTGCTATTGCAATTAGTCATTGCTCCTCCATCTATCAAAATTACATCTAGATTTCCCCCCCTTGTCATTCCCTGATCACATCCCTTATATTGCAAGACATCCGGAGTGCTTGATCATGGCTTACAAATTGGTTAATACCTCTTGTCACTACAACAATTGGGGTCAAATAGTGACAATAATTTGTGACAATGGTGTAATTTGTGGTGATTTTCACATTTTTTTTTTTGCAATTGTCCCCGAAACCATCACAATACCCATGTCTACATTGTTATTGTGATGCCTGTGTGAGTATAAACAAAAAAAAGAAAACATGACATAAATCATTCCCCATTTGTTTTGATTGTGGAGAGCTGCATGTGACAGGGGGTGGAGAGCTCTGAATGTTGTCATTCCCTTGTCATTGGTGCATTTCATTTCTATGTATATGTACATTTCATTTTTGTGCCCTTGCTCTACAATTTTGTTGCTATATATCTCTGCATTTCATTGTTGTGCCATTTCTTTGCAATTTGGTTGCCATGCCCTTGTGATCTTTGCATTTCATTGTCGTGCCCTTGCTCTATGATTTCATTGTTGTGCCCTTCCTCTTTAATTTTTTTCCATGTCATACCCTTGTGATCTCCATACCCTTTCTTTGCAATTTCATTGTCATGTTGTGCCCTTGCTCTGTGATTTTGTTGTCATTCTCTAGCTCTATGATTTTCTTCAAGGGAGATATGTAAATGTTGGTTTTGTTTCCTTCTAAATAGATATCTCTTTGTATTTCCTTCTAAACATTTATATTTAGAGATCTTTTTAAAGGTGCTTATTATATCTTAGTATAAAAAAAAAATTCATTGTGATATCCCCAATCTCAGAGGTCAAATCAATTAAATGACACAATATTTAAGTAATAAATATAATATCTAAATGATTAATAAATAGTAATAATATGATATAGTATAATATTATTATATATTATTAGTGTAACAATAATATTTATATCTTAATAACTAAATAAAAAATAAAAAATATATTTGTGACCAACTATTAATAATAAGTTGCTAAGACAAAATTAACATTTAACCATGATAATGACTAAAGTAATACAATTATATAAATTGATAAATAATAAAATATACTTTGTCAAAAATAATAAAAATAAAAATAACCAAATATAAGTCAATAGATTAATAAGTTCATTATCAATATAAATATAACAATATAATTAATATAATATAACACCTAATTAATATATGGATATATTAGATATTGATGAAAATATGTAAATATAATTAATTTTGTGATAACTATCCAAGACAAATAAGCAACATAAATGTCAATTGCTAATAAATATAGTAAATATAAACTCTTATAGTAGACTATAATGCAAAATGCATGGGCCATGGTGGAACCTCCATCAACAATATCAATTAGACACATAATATTTGAAATAAATATATCAAAAGAAAACATTGTAATGATAATTTCTGCAAATGCAATACCATTGCACCAACTTCACTTAAATAATCAACATAAGATCTTGTGATGACTAATACAAAGGTAAGAGACTCAATTGTAGTTACATCATGTGTTATTCTGAGCACTCCATATTGATCGATGATAGTTTTGAGAGATTCATATCACCTTCAAACATGATGAAGGAAATTAATTACAAGGCAAGGTAACTTGAGCATAGCTGACTTGCATAGCATGCTACAATATGAAAAATTAGGGTAATGCTTACTAGGAATTGACTCAAATAGATGCACCCCTTACCTAAATAAATATAAATAGTGAATTTTTTAGGAGGAATTGGGGGGGAGGAGGGAGTGTTTCCTATATACAAGATAGGTATGAATGGTTTAGAGAATTCTATATTTAATGACACATCTTATCCAAGTATTGAACAAGAAGAAATTAAGGAACTCATCAATAATATTGGCAAGAAGTGAAAGATAGCAATCATAAATTGTAAAGAGGAGTCACACACACACACACACACACACACACACACACACAAATACATCAAATTAATAATGTTTCATAAGGAACTCAATTACATTGTGCTGGACAATATACAAATTTTAGTCTTGTACCATTTATTATGGAGATGTTGCAATATACATCCTAATTGTTAAACCATTAGTTGGGATTGATTGTAAACAAAACATACTCATGTGCATTTTAGAGTCATCAATTTCATTCAGGGGTGATTCTTAAATAGAGTAAAGCAAACATATCTAGTAAACATCACAGAATAACATAGAATAAGAGAAGTGAGGAAATATTTAAAATAATAAGAGTTAAGATTGTAAAAGGAATATAATAAAGTATAATAATTTGAGAAGTTATTAATTAGAAGAAATTTGAAATAGTAATATATTTCAATTGGATATTAAATAACTAATCTTTTTAAAGGAAAACACAAGTTCATACATTCTCAAGTGAAAAATATATTCAAATATATTCATTTGTAGACTATCAAATTATAAATTGGAGGCAACTAAATAGTGCTTCCAAAAAGGGACCTTACATTCATCCAGTTGATACATATTCTAGAATCCATATAATAAAACAATTAAACTCACTCAACCTATGCTAAGTGACTTACCTCAAGATCTTGCACAAGAATAATGAAAACTAGGAAAAATGGGCGGAGTTCACAAGAAATTTTACAAAAACATATCACAGAAGATATTAAAAAAAAAAACTAGCAATAAACCAGTTAAATGGGTCTAGTTGCTGATTAGCTGGGTTGATTACAAATTCTTATAGAACTGCCATTAGATTAGGTCAACATCCTCACTTGTTGACCTCTCATGTCAAACACTTTTTGTATTGTTTCAACTCCATGTTATTTCTCCTGAGCTAATAGTTCTTCATGTGTATTTTCTTGTAAAACATTAATTTTGTTGAACAATTGTAAACTCTTAGAAAGTGCATTTTTTTTTTCATGCATGTATGTATATATAATAATGAATAATAATGTTTTCATAAATGTCAAAAAAATAACTAACATTACCATTGGATCATATAGTAATGTAGTAATCAACCCAACTAATTAGCAACTAGACCAATTTAACTGGTGTTTCCAATGTCATAGTACCTACTGAAAAACTTTCCTAGATTCTATCTAGTGGCTCCCATAATATTCTTTATGTTGTCTAGATGTTATTTCTATCATGCAGTCTCTTTCTAAAGCTACTCCTTCTCTTTTCCTCTCCTACCTTTAATTTTGATTATCAAACTTCTAAATATTTGCCTCTTGTTAAGTCAAATGCTTTTTGTATTGTTTCAATAGCATGTTCTTGCTTATGAGCTAATAGTTCTTCAGGTCCATTATCTTGTAAAATAGTAATTTTGTTAAACAATTGTCAACTCTTAGAAAGTGCATTCTTGTTTTCATTTATGTATGTATATATGTATGTATGTATATATATGTATATGTATGTATGTATATCTATGAATTTATGTATATATACAGAGAGATCTTGTGGATTGTGGATTATGGATTATAGACAAAAAAGAAAAGAAAATACAACATAAATCATTCTGATTTTTTTTGATTGATTGTGGAGATCTACATGTGAAAGAGGGTGGAGACCTCTAAATGTTCATGGAGATCAGTGGAGATATATGATTTCGTTGTCATTTCCTTGTGATCACTACATTTCATTGTCTTGTTGTGCACTTTCTCTATGATTTTCTTCAAGGGGAGAAGAGATACCTATGTAAATATGTTTTTTTTCCTTTTGAACATGTATATATTATTTATATATAATAGCTTTGGTTGGATTCAAGGATAACTTATTATGATGATTGTATGCATATGTGCATGTATTTATGTATATTAGTTCACTATGCGAACATCTTGTTAGAAATTCTTTAGAATAACTAAGAGGGCGGGGGGGGGGGGGGGGGGGGGGGGTGGTGGTGAATCGATTATTCAAGGTCCAAAATGTCCAATTCAAACTTTTTCACAAAATGTAGTGAGCCCATTCAACCATTCATTCATCCAAGCTTTAACACTCCTGTTGAGAAAGTTACTATAAATCAACATGCAAGCGTAACACATAAAAGATCAACACATAACATAGTGATTTACATGGAAACCCAATTTGGAAAAACCACCAGTAACATGCTATTCAATTCTCACTCCTCTGAAGTGATGCCTTGTGAAAGGCCTACCCTATTAAAGGCTTACAACGCACTATTAAATGTGACCTTGTTAGAAGTGGACATTGTTAGAGGACTTTAGAAAATTCACTTGGAATGCCACCCTATTAAAGGATTTAAAAATGGCTATTAAACCAACCTAAGTCCATAGGATTTCCATATCTAATACAATTGCTAGAGAGTATTAGAAAATCTTTGACCTAATTACAACATACAACTTAACTTGTAGATCTCATATCACTACTCAACTCATACCATTTCCTGGCTTTCAATCTCTGCAACCCTTGATAGCTTGCCCTCCTTTCAAGCTTACTCTTCTTGAGTCTCCATGCTCAATGTACTATTACAACCATCTCTTTTTGACCACTTGTAGAAGCAGAGCCTCTATGCTCTTCCTTCTCCTAGATGTCTTCTTCTTGACACCCTTCTAACCACTTCACAATTTGGCACTTTAGTAGCAGCAAAAACATCAACAAAATTTAATTCTTGGTTTATGAATCCTTAAATAGAAGTCTTGGAGTTCCTTTTCCAGTCAATTCTTCCTTCCTTTGATTTCAATTCATATGGATTAGATAGGATTCATTGTATCTAACCCATATATTGTTTTTTTTAGAAACTTTTTGAATAATCATTTGAATTCACCCAAAAATAGTTTACATAGAATTTTCTACCACCAAATCATCATCCTTACTCTCCAAATGGTTCACAAAATTCAAGGTGACAACTATGTTGGCTCAGATTTGGCAAATCTTCATTATTTAAAAAAATGCAGTAGCTCAACACTATTGAAATCTTGATGCTCAACACATACTGTGTTACTCAGCATCAACTATGTTTTTACTAATGCTCGACACCTGAATTTTACTTGACACTTGAACTTCACTCGGCACCTAAAGATCACTCAGCACACACTAGTTTTTCCTTTTTCTTGGCTTTAACTAGCTTGCTCAGCACCCACTAATGAACTTAGTTTAAGCTTTGCAGTCAACCTTGTTACAACTTATTCCTCCAATATTTCCAAGTGTGACCAACCTCTATATATTTGAGTATGTTATCAATACATCATTTAACCATTGTCTTAATTGATCCTTGCACTTCATTACAACATCATAACTCAACCTTTCCCTTAGGTGCTTTTGGTACATCTTGTTGATCAAATCCTCTTCATCAATCAACTAAGTGATAATACTTGGATCTTATAAGCAAATGTCATTCCTACAAATAGTAGGTTTGGCATCAATGACAAAACAATGATTGAAAACATTCTATTAACAATAATCTCCCTCTTTGATCTTCAATCTTTTTCATCAATGATCTTTTCAATCAGATTTCCAACAATCTTCCTCTTTGGAATTGATGGCAAACCAAACTAATCAACCATCAAACTAGACTATTTAACCAAATGCAAACTAGATTAGAATAGTAAGTCAAATGCCAAAAAGTGTGTTACCATCACTTTTCATATCTCCCTCTACCATCCTGATTGCCATTTCTACTTCTCCCTCTTAACTGTTGTATCCTTTCTTTTGTTCTCTCCCTCTATAAGCATTGGTCTTCTTCTGTTGTTCTGATCAACTTCTTTATCATCTCCCTCAATCTTCATTTGATTAGTTTTTTCATTTTCTTAACATTTCTCCCCTCATACTTTTGATCAAATGTTGTTGATCAATTTTTTTCTATTTTCTCCCTCTTTGAAAATAATGCCAAAGACATATTATTTTAGCATCTTAATATGCAAGTGTAGCATTTGTAGGATCTTTAAATTTCTCCCTCTATCACCTTGCTTATGACTAATTTTTATCTTCTACACTTTGATTACTTTAGGCATGAATCATAAAGTATACATCCCCTAGATCAATGTGTAAAATCTTCAACAATCAACTCATTTGATGCAGGACAATCTTGCTTTTACCTCAAGTAGCCTTGGTTAAGGGTACCACCCCTAACTTACCTCTAAGATACTCAAAAGCATCTTTAGGTAGTGCTTTTGTGAAGATGTCAGCAATCTATTCCTTTGAGCTAACATATTCCATCTTCACTTGTTTGTCTTTCACCAATTCTCTTACATAGTGATACTTGATTGCAATGTGCTTGGTTTTAGCATGCATTATAGGGTTCTATGATATGTTGATAACTCTTGTATTATCACAATAAAGTATGAAAGTCTCATTTAACTCTTCCTTCATACCTTGGAACAAATGTTTGATCCATATAATATTAGTGCAATTTATAGCAGCTGCAACATACTCAACTTCTATAGTGGATTGTAAGGTACAACTTTGTTTTTTGCTAACCCATGTAATCAATCATTTTCCCAAGAAAAGTGCTCCTCCACTAGTACTTTTTTTGTCATCAATGTTACCTCCCCAATCTGCATCAGTGTAGGCTCTCAATTCAAATTTTTCACTTCTCTTGTAATACAAACCAAAGTCATCAGTTCCTTTTAGGTACCTCAGTATTCTCTTTACTACCATCAGGTGATTTTCTCTTGGATTTGTAGAAAATCTTGACACTATTATAATAGCTAATGCAATTTCTAGTCTACTATGTACAACATATTGCAACTTTCCAATCATTGATATATACATTGTCTAATTCACTTTAGTAGACTCATCATTCTTGGATAGCTTATGTTCTGTTGCCATTGGTGTGCTAACTATTTTTAAGTCTTCTAATGCAAATGTCCTGAGTATCTCCTTGATATATCTTGATTGGGTTACAAATATGCCACACTTCAATTGATGTACTTTCAAACCAACAAAGGATTTGATTTCTCCAATCATTGACATTTCAAACTTATGTTTCATTTGATCAGAAAAATCTTTGCATAGAGCATCTTTCCCTCCAAATATTATATCATCATCAAATATTTTAGATATCAAAATGTCTTTACCTTTTTCAGCTTTGATATACAAGTTACTGTTGTTATTTGTTCTTTCAAATCCTATTTATACAAGATATTTGTGTAGTCTCTCATACCATGCTCTAGGTGCTTGCTTTAAACCATAAATTACTTTGTGCAGTTTGCAGACCATATCCTTGTTCTTCTCATCAAAAAATCCCTCTATTTGTTCTATGTAGACTTCCTCTTCTAGTATACCATTTAGAAAAGCAAATTTCACATCCATTTGGTAGACTTTGAAATCTTTGTATGCAACATATGCAAGTAGTGTCCTTACTCCTTCCATTCTTGCAATAGGGGAAAATGTTTCCCATAATCCTTTCCTTCTTCTTGTGCATAGCCTTTGCAAACTAGTCTAGCTTTATTTCTTGTTATCTCACCATTCTCATCAAGTTTTTTCCTAAACACCCATTTGGTACCAATTACATTTTTATCAACTGGTCTAGGAACTAGGGTCTAGGTTTTGTTCTTCTTAATCTGATCTATCTTACTTGCATAGCTTTATACTAGTCATCATCTTGTAGTTCATCTTTCACTATTTTGGGCTCAACCTTGCTTAGCAAACATAATTCATTCCTTAGTCTATTCCTTGTCATTGGTCTAACATCCTTGTCACCAATGATTTGATTTGCAGGGTGATGTCTTCTTACATACTTGGCTAACCTTGGTTCTATCCTTCTTTCCATATTTGATCCTTTAGCTTTAGAGTCATTTTTCTCTTCTTCATCTAGTACTTCATTATTTCTCTCATGTGTACTAATTTTAGAGTTAGAATGTGCATTTTCTACATTCTACAACTTAGCTTCTAAATGTAGCTCGACATTCACTAGATGTGACTTAGCTAATACTAAAATTTGTTGTTGATTCTCAACTTGATTTGCAACATTATTTTCAATAGTTATTCCATCATAGAAGTATACAAAGTATCTATAATTCTCTAATTGCTTACTTCCATCAACCTAAACTTCTACATGCTCATCAAAATTTACATTTTCACTCTCCACAATCTTATTATTGTTAGTATTCAAACACTTATATGCCTTACTTCTAGTGGAGTAGCCAAGAAATATGCCTTCATCACTCTTTGCATCAAACTTGACATTTCTAGTATCTTTAAGAATATAGCATTTACAACCAAAGACTTTGAAATGTTTAACATTAGGTGAGTGACCATACCACAATTTAAAGGTGTTGCATTTGTACCTTTCTTGACTTGGAGTCTATTTAGTATGTAGACTGTAGTACTTATAGCTTCTCTCCAATACTTTAGAGCAACATTTTTCTCCATCATCAAGGTTCTAGCATAGTCTATCACTAATCTATTCCTTCTTTTAGGAATACCATTCTGTGGGGGAGTTCTTGGAGCCGATGTTTTCCTTTTAATACCTTTATCATTGCAGAATATCTCAAATTTTTTTGATGTAAACTCACCTCCTCTGTTTGACCTTAGGCACTTTAGACTCTTTCCTATTTCCTTCTCAACTCTAGCCAAATACCACTTGAACATTTGAAATGCATCAGATTTTTGCTTCAAGAACATAGCAGTAATCATCCTAGAATAGTCATCTACAAATAACATTATGTAATTGTCTCCTACGTAGCTTTTCACTTCTATTGGACCACATAAGTCTATATGGACTAACTCTAGTGCTTTTTTGGAAGTGTATGTTTTGTTTTTGAAACTAGATTTAGTCATCTTCCCTAGTTGACATTGTTTGAACATTGTGTTTTTAGGTTTCTTGAATTTGGGCAAACCTTTGACTTTCTTCCTCTTACTGATGCTAATCAGATTGTTAAAGTTAACCTAACACAACCTTTTATGCCACAACCACACATCATCAAGTCTAACAACAAGACAAGTTGCATCTTCCATATCTAGGTAAAACAAGTTTCTCTTATTTTGTTCACCTTTTCCTATCAAGTTTCCATTAGTGTCATAGATCTTGGTAGTTTTGTTTCCAAATTCTACTTTGCAACCTACATTGCCTAACTGTGATACACTCAACAAGTTATAGTTCAATCCTTCAACATACTATGCATTATCACATGAAATTTTCTCTATGAGTTTAATTGAGCCTTTTCTTTTGATTTGACATGGAACATCATTACCAAATCTAACACTATTTTCATCATATTGAGTAAAGGTAATGAAATTACTTTTATCTCCTATCATATGATGTGAGCATTCACTATCTATGATCCACTTGTCACTCTTGTTCACATAAGTTACCAATTTTGTTGCTTCATCTTCATCTTTATCTGATTCATCCTTCATGGCCACATAGACTACTTCATCATCATTCTCATCAGAGTCTTCTTCAATAATGTAGCATCTATTACCTTTTTCTTTGTAGTCTTTGCTATCATCTTCTCTCTTGTTCCTATACTTGTTTCCTTCTTTCTAGTTCTTCTTCTATGTACATCTTATAGCAATATGACCCACTTCATTGCAATTAAAACATATGATAGGGTGCTTACCTTTGAATTTTCTTTTGCCTCTATGGAATCTCCTAGCCAGCAGTTCTTCTAATTATTCCACATCTTCTTCATCTATACTACTATCACTGGATGCATGTTTTCATTTTCTTCTTTTCTTGCTTGATGTATCCTCCTGAGTGTCTTTTATTGTCATCTTGGCCTTGAAAGCAGATTCAAGGTTCTCAGGTCTGTAGTTGTCAAAATTTGACAATTCAAATGCAGTAAATCTTCCCACTACTCCTTCAAAGGTCAGTGTGTTTCCTTGTACACATCTTAGCTCTTGGATGGCTAAAACTCTAATAGCATAGATAGGGAGTAGAGTTCTTAAGTATTTGTTGTTAATAGTTTCTTCTTCCAATTGACCACCTAGACTTCTTATTGCACTCACCACTTCTTTCATTCTAGCACCATATTCAGTAGCATTTTCTCCTTTCTCCATTTTCATGTCATCAAACTTTCCTCTCAAGATTTATCTTTTTTCTCTCTAGACATTCTGATCTCCTCCATAGACATCTATTAGGGCTTTCCACATCTTTAATGCAATATCACAATCTTTGATGTCATCATATTCTGCATAGCTGAGTGCAGAGGTAAACTCCAACATTGCTTGATTGTGCTCCTTTCTTTTGCTCAAATCATCTGTAGTAAGAGGTCCAACTAGATTTATATGTTCTATTCTAATTAAGGTTTGTGCATAGTCACCTATTGATCCAAGGTGCAATTTTATCAGACTCATCCATGCAACAAAGTTGTCTTTGTTGAGCATGGGAACTTCTCTCTTGGACATCTTGATCTTCCTACTTCTAGTAGCTTGAAACTAAATTAGAAGATGGCTCTAATACCAATTGTTAGAAATAGTTTACAATAATTTAGAGGGGGGGTGAATCAATTATTCAAAGTCCAACATGTCCAATTCAATTTTTTTCACAAAGTGTAGTGAGCCCATTCAACCATTCATTCATCCAAGCTTTAACATTCCTATTTAGCAAGTTAATGGAAATCAACATGCAAGCATAACACATAAAAGATCAACACATAACACAGTGATTTACATGGAAACTAAATTTGAGAAAAACCACTAGTAACATGCTACTCGATTCTCAATCTTCTCAAGTGATGCCTTGTGAAAGACCTGTCTTGTTAAATGCTTACAACACATTGTTAAATGTGACCTTGTTAGAGGATTTATCCACCCTATTAGAAGTGGGCATTGTTAGAAGACTTTAGAAAATTCTCTTGGAATGCCACCCTATTAAAGGATTTACAAATGGCTATTAAACCAACCTAAGTCCATAGGATTTCCATATCTAATACAATTGCTAGAGAGTATTAGAAAATCTTTAACCTGATTACAACATACAATTTAACTTGCAGATCTCAGATCACTTCTCAGCTCATACCATTGCCTGGCTTTCATTCTCTACAACCCTTGATAACTTTCCCTCCTTTCAAGCTCAATCTTCTTGAGTCTTCATGCTCAATGTACTAGTGCAACCATCTCTTCTTGACCACTTGTAGAAGTAGAGCCTTTGTGCTCTTCCTTCTCCTCAATGTCTTCTCCTTGACACCCTTCTAACCACTTTGCAATTTGGCATTTTAGCAGTAGTAGCAGCATCAATAACATTTTTTTCTTGGTCTTTGACTCCTTAAATAGAAGTCTTGGAGTTCCTTTTCTGCTTAATTCTTCCTTCCTTTGATTCCAATTCATATGGATTAGGTATGATTCATTGTATCTAACCCATATATTGTTTCCTCTAGAAACTTCTTGAATAATCTTTTGAATCCACCCAAAAATAGTTTACATAGAATTTTGTGCCACCAAATCATCATTCTTATCCTCCAAATGGTTCACAAAATTCAAGGTAACAACTATGTCAGCTCAGATTTGGTGAATCTTCATTATTTAAAATAATACAATAGCTTGGCACTATTAAAATCCTAATGCTTGACACATACTATATTACTCAGCATCAACTACATTTTTACTGATGCTCGGCACTTGAACTTCACTCGGCACCTAAAGATCACTCGACACACACTAGTTTTTTCTTTTGCTCGGCTCCAACTAAGAATTTTCTCAGCTTCAACTAGCTTGCTCAGCACCCACCAATGAACTTAGTTTAAGCTTTGCAATCAACTTTGTTACAACTTATTCCTCTAATATTTCTAAGTGTGACCAACCTCTGTATCTATGAGTATGTTATCAATACATCATTTAACCATTGTCTTAACTAATCCTTACACTTCATTACAACATCATAACTCAACCTTTCCCTAGGGTGCTTTTGGTACATCTTGTTGATCAAATCCTCTTCATCAATAAACTAAGTGATAGTACTTGAATCTTATAAGAAAATACCATTCCTACAAATAGTAGGTTTGACATCAATGACAAAATTATGATTGAAAACATTCTGTTAACAATAATCTCCCTCTTTGATCTTCAATCTTCTTCATCAATGAACTTTTAAATCAGATTTCCAACACATCTTTACATGCATACATACACATGCATAGTACTCATGCTAAATTAAATTAATCATTCATGTCTTGAATTAATACAAGTAATTATCCTTGCATTCAATCAAAATTATTCATACGAAACTAAGTATACATAAATTTGTACTTACAAATTATATTTTCTCTTGGTGATTCAGTAAAGATCT
This sequence comes from Cupressus sempervirens, assembly GCA_028749045.1. NCBI lineage: Eukaryota > Viridiplantae > Streptophyta > Pinopsida > Cupressales > Cupressaceae > Cupressus > Cupressus sempervirens. The sequence goes on along the minus strand of CM053785.1, from coordinate 592,856,072 downwards.
TGTGCATAATATCATCTAGGTAATGATTGGATGCATTAACATTAAATCATAATAGGATAGAGCAGATGACACATTTATGTTAATTCATACTTGTTTTACTGAATATTTTGTTTAAGATAATTAGTAATACTAGAATTATATAGCTACAACTAGTAATCTTGTTTTTTTTTTTTAATCATATACATTTAAGACTATTATTTTTTTAATCATAGTTATCTTTTTTAATTTCAAGATCTTCATATTTAACATAAAGAGTTTTCAATACTGGTCAGTGGAATAGCCACAATGTGGAGCCACATAGCTCATGGATTTTTCCACCAATTTATATTTTTGTCCTTTAAAAATAGTATAGGTGAATGTTCTTCTAATTTTCCATACGTTTAATAATTTTTTGCTTGTCATTTATCATTTGAGGTAATTTTCTATTATGAGATAGAGACATCTATCATAAGGATGGACATGACAATTTTATCATCCCACTTTCAAAGTTGATTCCTTTATCAAATTAATGATACTACTTGCAATGGACACCCTGATTTTCTACAACTTTCCATATCAGCCACTCATACAACCATCTTCCTCCTACCCCACTATAGCATGCAACCTTTGTTTGAGGTTTATATCTTAGTCCCTCTTGGGTTTTTAACCTCATTGAACCTTTTTCAAAATGGTTCCATTTGTTCAAGGATGTTCATATGTTCGACAAGTTCAATGTCCTAGGTAGTTTAGTGGTTATGTTTATAAGGCTCTTGGCTTGTATCAGAGTACTGATAGTCAAAGACTTTGTAATTTAGATTGAATGGTTCATATCAATTTGTACATATGCTTTCAGATGTGTCCAAAATATTTAGGTGTATTTTGGCTCATTATAGTCCATGGACCAAAAATAAAAATTAAAGTTCACATTTTGAAGGCCAAAGGTTCTAAACATAAAACTAGTGATTGAAAGTGTTGGTTCATTAATCTGAATTTACAATTCAATGATTCAAGTTTGACAATTCCAAGTAGCCCATATCATTTCAGAAGACCAAGTCCAATGATCTGTATCTAACAATTTGATGATATAAAAATGGAAATTCAATATGGAGGAGGATATATTGGCATCACAAATGAATCATCCCATATCCATAAACAACATCTAATCATTTTTAAGTCTCTCTCCTCTAAAGACCCAATACATGGAGCCATTATCATCATGAGTAGACTCACTCTCCTCAAATGAATTCAATTGAAACTACTCATATCAAACTAAGTATACGTAAATCTATACTTACAAATTATATTATCTCTTGGTGATTGAGTAAAGGTCAAATGCAATTTTCCAAGGTGATAAAATTGTTAGAAATAATAATCCACCAAGATAACTGGGAGGGCAGTGAATTAGTTATCCAAAAATTAAAATATTTATCTTCTTTAAACAAACTTAACCATTCAACCAAAGTTAAAAAAACCATAATAAAATTCACATAGACAATTACATCAGATATATTGATTAGGGAAACCCTTCATCAGAGGGAAAACCCCAATAGGAGTGATGCCTACAAGATGATGTACTAATATAAATATTCCTTGTTAGAGGATGATCACTGTTAGGAGTCTATTACAACATTTAGTACATAGAGTCCCTATTAGGAGACTTTGAATCCCTAGTAGGAGATTCCAACCCTGTTAGGAGTTGTGGTATAATGTATGCAAGATGATCCCACTGCCCAAACATGCAATTTCAACTACAAGAAGAGATCACTACTCCAAAAAGTAATTTACTATTATCTCCTCCTTTTCTTTCTTCTGTCAACCAAACCAATCAATATCAGACCTTTTAGAATAAGTCACAAACCTTGGATCCAAATACCAAACCTCATATCACCTAGCAAAACCTCAACAATGAAGTTTCCTTCACTTCGAAACTGCTCTACTCAACTTCACATTCCACACTCTCTGCTGCTTATCATCAATTGTAAAAACCAAACCATATCACCACATACCATGATAAAGGAAAATGTCCCTCCTTTATACCAATTCCTCAAAAAAATTCCACAAGTTGGCTATTAGTCCTTCTTAATTAATTATTATAAGACCACATTAAGAACTTGTTACATTTAGTGTTAACATTATTCTTCTGCCTTGCAATTTGAATAAGTTTCCATACACAAAAAATTATGATGAGTGAGCTTAGCTACATCATCACCAAAATGTCTTCTTCATGTTCCCAACCTCAATTCTTAGAATATAAACTCTACTAAGAGATACAACAAGTTTACCAGAACATGCCTCTATAAACTCTATCTCAAAATAGACATCACCAAAACTCTCATAACTTCTTCTAGACTTATCCTTTCTTCTTTTGATGTTAACTTCATATACTAGATACTTAGAAGTATCTCCCATAACCTTGAATAGTTATATTACTCAACTATCCATCCATACCAACTTGATCTTTCCACTATTCTTCTATCATATACCACAAAAAATTGCTATGTTGACATCAATGACAATCTTAGTCATGAATCTAACATATCATCATAGTAGCATATCTACAATTTCCCCCCATAGAAATATCATCAGCATTCATGCTTGCAACCAATCTTTTAACAATCTCCGAAATTTCCAACAATCTCCCCCTTTGGAATTGAAGGTAACATAGATGAAAAACATCTAGTTCCAATAATACCAACAAAAGACTTTTAATCTTCTTTTCAAATCTTCTTCATCAATCATTCTCCCCCATTGATATACCTTAATGTGCTTTCTGCAATACTTCTCCCCATGATGTTCCATGATTTTTTTCATGCAATACTCTCCCCCATTAGTATCAATGTCAAAGGTTTCAACAACCAACATCTCTACATCAAACTCTACAACAATTGATTCTTACTAGCTCGAGTGTCAAAAGACACCATTTGCAAAAATATCCAACAAGAGTCCTAGATGACTCTGTCCATTACAGATACTCCCCCATGCATGAAGTATTACCATTTAGTCTAGATAATAATGGTTCTCTATTACACTAGATTGATGCATCATTGTATCTTCTACTTTGATGTAGGAGGGGGCATAACCCCAAGCATACCTCACAAATACTCAAAAGTCTCTTTGGGAAGAGGCTTAGTGAATATATCCATAATTTTCTCTTTAGTGCTTACATACTCCAATTTGATTTCTTTATCTAAAAATTTCTCTCTCAACATGTGATACTTGACAGAAATGTGCTTATTCTTAGAATGCAACACTAGATTCTTAGACATATTTACTATGCTTGTGTTGTCACAATGTATAACAATAGGCTCATTTATTTCTATCCTTATATCCTTCAGCATCTACTTCATCCAAATGACTTGATTACATTTATTTATTTTTCGTAACATAATCTGCTTTTGCTATACTTTGTGATGTATAATCCTACTTCTTTCTTAACCAGGAAACCAGTCTTCCTCCAAGAAAGAAAGCTCCACTACTAGTGATTTTTCTATCATCCATACTACTTGCCCAATCTACATTAGTATAAGCACTTAGAGTGAAATTAAATCACTCATACCAAAATCTAAATTCTGAAGTTCCTTTTAGATATCTAAATATCTTTTTTACTGTTGCATAATGTGATTCACTAAGATTATCTTGGAATCTTGCAACAATTCCAACTACATTTTCTATATCTAGCCTTATGTGAGTTAGATATTGCAATTCTTCAATCATAGATCTATACTTTTTTGGCTCAATAGTAGGTGTCTCATCCTTCATAGACAACTTGTGTCTAGTTACCATAGGTGTTCCAATGGGCTTACATGCTTCCAAACCAAACCTTTTGAGTAAGTCTTTCAAGTACTTAGTCTAAGAAATAAATATTGTTTCTTTATTCTATACAATCTACAATCCTAGCAAGTATTTCATCTCTCCTATCATGCTCATCTCAAATTCTTTCTTCATATCTTCAAAAAAAATTTCACTTTCTTTATAATCTTCTCCAAATATGATATCATCAACAAATATTATCAAAATCATCAAACCATCATCAATTTCTTTCCAATATAGATTATTATCTATCATACCTTTGCTATATCTAAGCTTTTTCAAATGCTTGTCCAACCTTGCATACCAGGTTCTTAGTGCTTGCTTCAATCCATACAATGGTTTCCTTAGTCTATATACTATGTCCTTGTCATCTGTCAAAGGACTTCCTTAAGGCTACTCAATGTATACTTCTTCTTCAAGTTCTCCATTTAGAAATGTTGACTTGAAATCCATCTGATATACTTTGAATTTCTTCTATGCTGCATAGGCTAAGAATAATCTTACTACTTCTATTCTAGCAACTAGAGAATAGGTTTCATCATAGTCTATTCCTTCTTGCTATGAGTAACCTTTACATACCAATCTTTCTTTGTTTCTTACAACTTTTCCTTGTTCATTCATCTTGTTCTTGAATACCCATTTGGTTCCTACCACATTCTTGTCTATTGGTCTAGGGACCAATTCCCATGTTCATTCTTTACTATCTGATCCAATTCCTCTTTCATAGCTTGTTTCTAGTAATCATCTTTGCATGCTTCATCTACATTCTTAGACTCAAATTGAGATATCAAACACTGTTCTTCATGCACTCTACTTCTTGTCATCACTCCTTTATCTTTTTTTCTAATGATCTATTCAGATTGGTGATTCTTTATCATATTCTTTCCTGAAGTAGGAGTTGCTATCTCAAGTCTTGGCTCTACTGAAGGTTTTTAGCTTTTCTCTTTCCTTGGCTATCCTTCATTTTGTAAAAAAGTTAGTCTTAAGAAATATCTCATCATTCCTTGGCTTAGTAACAACATCATCATCTGAATTGTAATCAACTATTCTCTCTTGTATTTTAAATTTCTCATTAGTTCTCACATTTTTCACTTTCTATAATAGTCTTAGTTCTCTAATTATAACATCTATAAGCCTTTCTTTTCAATGAATAACCAAGAAACATACCTTCATCAATTATAGCATCAAACTTACCAATATCATCATCTCTTTTGATATACTACTTACTCCAAGAAATTCTACAATACTTAATTGTAGGTGAGTGACCAAACCATAATTCATAAGGGGTCTTGTTTGTGTCTTTCTCGACTTGAATTCTATTCATAGTGTAGACTATTGTATTCATAGCTTCTCTCCAAAATGTCTTGGATATATCATTATCTACTAACATAGCTCTTGCAACTTCTATAATTGACTTGTTCCTTCTCTCTTCTACACCATTCTGTTTAGGGGTTCTTAGAGCTGATAATTGTCTTTTGATTCTATTTTCTTCACAAAACATGTTAAACTCATTCGAAGTAAATTATCCTCATCTATCTAATCTTAAACATTTAATCTTCATACCAGATCCATTCTCAACCCTATTCTTCAATATCTTAAACTTATCAAATGTCTCAAATTTCTCTTTAAGAAATGCAACTCACATCATTCTAGAAAAATCATCAACTAGAATCATAAAATACCTTTAACCATAGAATCCTTTAGTCTTTTTAGGACCACTGAGATTTGTGTGTCCAATCTCCAACTTTTCTGTAGTGGTAAACTTCTTGCTCAGAAAGAAGTTTTGTTATGCTTTGCAAAAACACACTTCTTGAAAATTGTGTTAGTAGGCTTTACAATCTTTGGCAGATTTCTAACTGCAAACATTCTACTAGTCCTCACAATATTGTCAAAGTTTATATGACAAAATCTCTTATGCCATAACCAAATGTCATCTACCTTTGCAATCAAACATGTCATTTCAGTAGGATTTGTTGTGGTCCCACAACACATGCACCCCCTAGTTTTTTCGAGTCCTCAAACTCACAAATCGGGGATCCAAAGAAATGTTACAAAGTCAAAATTTGAAAAAAAAAAAAATAAAAAAAAATAATAAAAATAATAAGAAAAAATAAAAAATGGAAAAATTAAAAAGTCATAAAAAATATAAAATTTTAAAAATGATTAAAAATTATAAAATTTAATATATATATATAATCAATAAATAAATAAAATATATAATAAAATGCACATCACATTAAGGCGTGCACACCACCTGTGAGATGCACATCGCACACTAGTGCATCTGCGCAGGGGCACACTGCGCACCCCATGGTTGGGTGGGGTTATAAAACCCCCACCTCTCCCTCCAAAACCTCATTTCATTTTTTGATTTTGCAAATCAATGAGCACTCCCCACTGAGGTATGAGACCAAAACATCAATGCATGCATTCGCACCCTGAGTGCCCACGCTACATGTGCATTTCGCACCATACACTCATGCATTGCTCCATATGCACTTTGCATGCCTAAACCTTGTTATGTATTCATCGTTTCCACCATGCCAAAAAAATAAGGCACCTCTATGCATATGCCATTCGTACCACACCAAAAAATAAGGTGCCACTTTGTGTGCACCAAAAGTGTCATGCCAAAAAATAAGGCACCGCTGCATGTGTGCCAAAAGTGCCACACCAAAAAACAAAATGCTACACCAAAAACATAAGGCACCACTGCATTTGTGCCATTAGCACTGTGCCAAAAACATAAAGTGCCACTGTACATGCATCATTTGCACCATGCCAAATATAGGGCATCACATGTTTGCACCTCAACATGTGCCCATAAATGATGCATGCCCACTTCATGCACCATGCCATGTGACCACATGCCCACGTGCATGCCTTACATCACTTGTCATGTGTGCCATTCATGCATTCGTGCCCACTTCACATGCACAAACACTTTCACCTCCAAGATCTTAAAAACCCAAAAAAAATTTTTAAAAAAATTTTAAAAAAAGAAAAAAAAAGTGAAATAACAATAAATAAATAGATAGTCACAACTTAGTTTCATTTTTTTATTTTTCATTAAGAATTAATTGGAGAAGAAATTTAATGCTTTTGCATTTTTTTTAAATTTCTAAGTTTTCGTTATTTTGAACTAATAAACACCTTTTCTTGTATTGTGTAGGTGAAATGGCATCCACATCTAGAGAGAAAATGGCACCCAAGCCTGTTGTATTCAAATTTCAAGGTGTACTATAAAAATCAAGGTTCCATGATTATCATGCAAAAATTAGAAACACTGACTTGGGACACATAGAGTTGGGAGAATTTCTCAAAATCTGCAACAAAACCAGAGAAAGATCTACACTAGTATCCTCATTGATTTGTTCTAGGTTGGTGAGCACAGCTTCACATCCAATATTAGTGCAGTTAGTTGAGTTGATTATGACACTAGCATGACACTTTGTCCCTGAGGAGAGAGTGGTTAAGAGCATGATAGGACAAATGGTGCTTATCTTTGACCCAACAACATTGAGAGGGTCTTCCACCTCCCGAGGGTGGATCAATTCGTTAGACTCTCATATGAAGCAACAGACAGATGGTATAGGGAGCACCCCAAAGAAGCCTCACAAATCATCAAGTCCTCATATCTCATTGAGAAAACTCCATTGGGTAGGGTCACAAGAAAAGTGGACATGACTAGGGGATACATAAAAGATGATATTGGCTATTCCATTATCCTTTTGAGAAAAGTCATGGGTTTTCCAGTAGCTAGCCACCTTAGTACTTTCATGACCAACTTCATTGAGATAATCAAGATGGAAAGGATGCCACTAGATTGGGCCACCACACTAAGCGAGAACTTGGGTGAGAAATTAGGAGTAGTTAAGGAGAAGAAGAAGTTCTACTTGGCTTCTTACATGGTTTATCTTCTTGCAGCAAGGGTGAAAAATTACCCTAGTTTGTACAAAAAAGATAGTATGCAGGATCCTAATGCCTGGCCCTACATCATCTACCCTTAGTTGGTAAGGAAAAAGCTCTCGACGCAAAGCAAAGAGTACAAAATTGTGAATGATGCATTCATTTTTGTGATCATTCGATTCATTGAAGGTGATTATGCAAAGAGGTTATCCGATAAGGAAAAACCACAAAAAATAGCTCTAGGGGCCTACTTCATCCAATTCAAGACATTCACATATCTATGGGTAGTTGGTGCTACTGTCAATCCCAAGAAGCTCCCTAGATACCCAAGTCACAAACTGGTGTTATTGGATATTGCATGGCAAATTGAATTTGTGTATGGGAGGGTGAAGAGATAGAGGAGACCTTTTTTGGGTATTGTCCTTGGTCGTAGGACCATATTAGGTGAAACAAAAACAAGATATTCCATCCTTTGAGTGACAATGGGAGAATTATCCCCTTGAGGAGTACAATTCTCCTAGGCTCTATTTTGATAATATCAAGAGAATGGAGAATTTGGCTAGTAAGGAGTTCCACCATGAAGATGCCATTGAAGATTATTGGATGAATGCCGCAAATGAATATGATGCTGGCATAAGGGACTATTGTAGGATGACTTTGTATCTAGTAGAGAAGGCTCTGAAGCTGGACATCCTAAAGGAAATAAGCCAATAGGAATCACGAGAGCTATTGCACCCCTATTCAACTTGGACAAAATAGGGGAGAGGCCCATCATGAATGTTGAGGTTGACAGGGAGGAGGGAAATGATATTAATCATTAGACAAGGCATGTAGTCAGAATGACCAAGGATTGGACCAAGAAAACTTTTCAACTTGATCCAATACCTAATATAGTGATCTTTCATGCTCAAGCTCTCCTTGAGAAAGGTAGAGGGAGGAAAGTCACAATTCCTACCTTTGTAGCCTAGTCTCCCATTAGGCCAAAGATAGTATACCAACTTGACCACCCAATTGGATACTATCATCCTCCAGAGAGGAAAGGAAAGAACTAGAGGAAGAGGAACTCCACTCAAGGGATTCAAATAGAACAAGGTGAAGAGTAAGTACCTCCCCATCAATAGGAAGAGAGTGTACAAGGATTTGAAGATACTAGAGCTACTCAGGTCCAGGATGATCCCCAATTGCCTCCCTTTGTTTCTAGCCAATTAGATGAGGGAGAGAGTTAGAAAGTTTCCTTCCCTCTTTCACAAGAAAAACCAACATCCCCTTTTGCCTCCACAAAAAAAAGAGAGGATCAAGATCTGAATGAAGAAAAGGAAAAGGGTGACTATGAGAATGGTGCCTTTTCTATCTATTCTTGAGACCATTCCAGAAGGTGAAGAGGAGGAAGAAGAGGAGATAGATGAAGAAGAGTAGCTACCCTTGTAGAAAAGAACCCAACTAGCTAGAGCCACTATGCAAGAAAGGAGAAGAAGTATCATGGGTACATTGCCATCCACCCTAGCAGGACCCCTAGAAGTCTCATCTTTGGAAGATGAAGTACAATAGTGGGTGGATGATAAAACTGAAGAGGGTGATGACATTTTCAAAATGTTAGATTTTAATTTTATGCCTGTCAGTATAGAGCTAGTTGGGGATAAGATCAAGAATACCCCTATAAGTGAACTTCAACAAGAAGATTGGATGTAGATGCCACCAGATTCATAGGGTATTGATATTACTCTCCCATCTCCACCACAAGTTACGATGGTAGATAATGGCTTGGTTACTCCTCTACCCTAGAGTTCAAAAGAGGAATAGGTACAAAAGGAACCATCACAAGGAGAGGAACTAGAACAAAGGGCCACTGATGAAGTGTCAAAGGAGGGGAAAATGGTGGAATATTCTCAACCACCTTCCCAAGACACTGAGGAGCAAGATATTGGGTCTGCTCAAATAGAGGCTGTAAAAGAAGAGCCCTTTTAGAGGGAAATAACTCAAAGGAGGAGCGATAAGGTGAAGGAGGTAGTGGAACACACCCCTTCATCCTCAAGAAGAAGGTATTTAGCTAAGCACATCCCAAGATGGCTCCAAAAAGAGATAATGAGAAGTACCAGACCTCAATTTCGTGCTTTGGAGGAAGATATTTTTGAGATTTTAAGGATTTTGAATAAACCTAAGTCCCTATTACATGAGGCAAGACTGTTGGCATTTGTCACCAATACACGAAACCAAGAGTTGTTTGTGCAAGTGGTTGTTCCTCCTAAAGACATAGATGTAGAAAGCCTTGACCCCAAAGATTATCAATTAAAAGAGGTTATGTTGGGAAGACCCACATGGGATACAACCTAATTGATGGTGACCATGGGAGTCAAAGAAGTCTTAAAGAGTGTGGGAGAGGATGAGATTGAAATCCAAACACTTTGAAGGAAAATTGAGATCCTGAAGGGATGTTTGGCTAAAGTGGTTGGTCCTCTTGATCTTGATCACCCTAAGGAAACATTGAATATCATTCTTAAAGAAGGGGAAGCTATGCAGTTGGACCCATTTTTGAAAGCCTCTCAGCAATGGTAGGAAAGTTTTGATGAGAAAGGTATTTTGATTATTAGGGGAAATTTGAAGTTACTACATGCTACGCAGGAGAATGTGAATAAAATTGTAGCAATTTTGAAGTAGGACTTCAGTATTATGGATGATGTAAGGGCCTAGAGTAAGGATTTACAAACTCTGTAAGCCATAAAGGGGCAAAGGTACCAGATTTTGATTGATGTATATATAGGAGAAGAGTTAGATATGGTTGATGATTAGATAGAGAAAATAGTAGATAGAAATTAAGTAATGGGAACATTAGATGAGGAGATTCATCAGCTTAAGGACCAAGCCCAAGAGAAAATTTTGGAAGTAGAAAGACACTATAGCACTGCATGCTTGAATATTTTTGAAGATGAGGAATGAGTAAAGTTATTACCGATAGAGATAGTGGTAGATTATTTTAAGAAGATTTTTGTGGAAGCTATCAACGACGAAGACATCTGACAAGCCTTCAGGACTGAAGAAGCTTTGTTAGAATTGGATACCAAACTTGGGGATTTTGCTGACACCTGAATTGAGGTAGACAATTATAGACAAAAGATCAAGGAAAATTATGAGGCTTTGGATTTACTAGATGTTGCTAAAATTACTGATATTATAGAGAAATTCAAGGGTAAACATCAAAACATAGCTTTGGGATGAAGAATAACAAAACCCAAATGCTAGAATTTCAATTTTGATCCTTAGTGAAATTTTGAGATTTTGGACCATTTTGAGATGCACGGCTCTGTAGGTGCACAACTTCATAGGTGTGCATTTTCAAAAAATTTCTATCAATAGTTAATTGCTAGTTATAAAATAGAGTTTTCCATGCATCAAAAATGCATTCTGACAACAGTTTAACTCTTACAAATGCCCTGTGAAGGATTAGCTTCTATTTTTGGCATTTCTAGACACTTTAACTTTGAATCAGAGCTTTCTCATTCTTTATTCTCTTATAATTTTTTTTTTTTGACATGTAAAGGCTCATGCATCCAATTAATGAATAAAATATGGATGGAGTCCTATTTAGCACCAGTTAGATAGTTAGTTTGTTTATAATTGGTTTGTTTTATTGTTTAAAGAGAATTTTATTGCATGAAGATATCTCTTACTCTCAACACAAATTGAATAGATGATTTCTTATAAATACTCCATTGTAATATATAATTGGGGCCACAATTATTTTGCAATAAAATTATGCTTTTGGTGCTCACATTTGGAGTGGAGCAATTCTTGCTTGAATGTGTCATTTTTTTGTGAATTTTGTTTATGAAATCATGATTGAGCCAAAGGTTTATTGCTTTGTTTCTGGTTATGTGATCTTTTAGTTATGTTTTCTGCTACAATTTAATGAATTCTGCTAACGTAACGAGCTTGAGAAGAAATCATCAAATTGTGCCTGCATAACTCTCTGTCTTTCATGAACACACTTTCTGTGGCCTTGTGATTTGATGAAGAGTGAAATATCATATGATCATTAAAGTTTCTCACTGACAATTGTATCATTGGAATTGAGGAAGCACTACTCCTACTTTCATTGGTTACCCACCAATTTCTTTGAAAGCTTGACTTGTAGACGTGTTATTTTATGTAGCTTATGTCTGTTAGGATTTTAATTTCATGTTATTATCTTTGAATTTCATGTTATTTTCTTTAAAGTTCTTGCCATTTTCTTTATTAACCCCCTTGTTAGAATAGGATTTCATACTAGTTGCATGGTTAGATTGCATTCATAATAATCATAAAAATACAAAAACATAGTTCTTTTTTAGTGTTATTTTTGAAACAGTGTGCATATTCTTCATTTCATCTGAGATTAAAATGAACTAGCAAAGGCCTCCTCGTGAACATTCACATTTATCTTCAACTGAGTAGATTCCAGTATTTTGCAAGATTACCCAGAACGTTGGAGTTGATTCACAAAATTAGCTTTTCAAGAGAGGGGTTTGCAAGAATTCCTACCGTTTAGCATTGTGTAAAATGATAGCTCAATAGAAGTGGTGCTAGAAGGAGGGACACACTTTTAGATCTCAGAAAAAAGTTGGAAATTTCCCAAAGTTTCAAAATTTTGCACTTCTTGCAAAAATTTGTCCTTCACACAAGTTCAAATTTTTTTTTGAGTTTTTAAGAAATTTAGGTGTGTAGCTCCGTATGTCCACAAGTACGTAGGTATTCAAATCTATAGCTATGCAAGTTCGCAGGTGTGCAAAACTCTGTGGTGTGAAAAATTTAGTGAGGTGAGAGAGTATACTTCTGTAGAGGTGTAATTTTTCTAGAATTGATGCAAACTGGAGGGTTTTGATCTAGAATCCTCATTCTAGCAAGCATTGAGGTCTACACCAAGTGCACATGAGTTTCTTGAGCTTATCCACTTCTGCAAACCATGTAGTGACAAGGGAATACCTTGAATTCAACCACTTCCATTTGAACTTTCATCATCTTCTTCAACTCCACCTCCACTCCAACCCTATGGTGGACCACCACATATTCCAATAGCTACACCTCAACAACCACTATTAGGCCCACCAAACCTTCTGATGACCTTTTCTACAAATGTTATAGACTCACTAATAAACTTGAGAGGTGCACTCCATGACCTTCCTAAGAATCCTGAGAACTTTTTCCCAAGATTCATCTATGGTGAGACACGAATTACTGAAGATCACATCCAGGTATTTAAAGAAATTTGCAATTGCAAGCAAGTTGCTAATGAGGATGTGGTTCTTGATTTATTCCCCTACTCTTTGGGGGAATTTCCTTTAATTGGTGCATTAATTTTCCACTTGAATGTGTTGGAGATTGGAATACTTTCAAAAAAAATTTCCTGGAATAGTTCAAAACATTCATCAACCCAGCTGTGATACATCAACAATTCATATCAATCAAAAGGGACCTAGCTGAGACAATTTCTCACTTCAACCATCACTTTCATATGGCATATCGCAAGGTAGAGGCACCATACACTAAACCAATTGAAACTATTGAAATCACTCTTCAAATTTATCTAAATGCTATGGACCATCTTACTGCCATCTTTCTAAGAAGAATTCTTGTAGAAAATATTGACACTTTGGATAAAGTCTTCAAAGAGGCAATTACCTTTACTGAGAAAGCTAATCCTAATGAAGGAGGATAAATGCTTCTAACTTCAACAATCATAATAATGCCAACATACCCTACCAGAGTACCCATGATGCCTAGCCAGTTCATGCCCTTAAATCTAGTTGCATTACAATAGGCACCCACTCTACAAAATCTTGCTCTAACATACCCAAGCTTTGAACATCTGAAAGCTACCTTCTTTGAGCAAAAAGCAGCAACACTCGCTAAAGCAAACAATGGTTTTATTTCTAAATTTGGTCAAATGAAAAGGACTATGTCCCAAATGAATAATGAACTAACTCATCTTAGGTTGTCTCAAGGATAGAACAACAACTTCCAAAGAAATAATGCTAGTCCTTACAACAACAATTATGGCTAGAATTGTAATAGGAACTTCAGTGGAAACAACAACGAAAATGCAGTAAAAAACAATGGGGGGAATAATTTTAATCCCCCTGATCGCAATAATGGCTTCCAAAGACAAAACCAACAGTGGAATACTCAACTGAATACTAGAAGCATTCTTGTCAACAACAACAATAAAAATGTTTAGTATGCAGATGTTAATCAATATGATGATAGTCAGAATACACCCAATAATGATGGTTCATGTTATAATGGGAATCAAGAGATGAATCAAAGCTCACAAGAAAATGATAATGCTTCTCGTATAAAATTTAATGCTATGCTACTAGAATCCTATGATTCTACATAGAATGTGTAGGTAGAACAACCAGCTAGCAAGGAGTTCTCTTTTTCGTTCAATTAGGAACCTAATCTTCAGAATGATGAGGTGTTTACTTTTTTCAATGACAATAAAAATACATATAATCTAAAAATAGAAAGGACCCTTTGATGGATGGAATTTGTCTAGATTTACAACCAACTCCTCCTGATCTAAGAGCGAGTAACAATAAGGCACTAATTAGGCCACCATACGTAGGACAATAGAATTAGAATCAAGCAAACATACCAATGATATTGAAAAATCCCACTTGATCTACTGAAAAGTATAATGTTGTCGAAGACTTGAAATGAACCAAAGAAAATACGTCCATGTTTGACATGTTGCAAAATTGTTCACAATAGTGAGAAGTACTGATGAAGACTCTGGATCATACAAAGGTACCCCGCAATATGAATATAGTTCCTCAAAAGATAGTATCTCAATAAGTCAATGCTGCAGAAGCGATGCCCACTATGTTTAAAGAAAAGGTTGAAGTACCCCCATTTTTTCTTAGCATCAAGATATATGGAAATAATCTCCACAATTTCTTTATTGATTCAAGAGCCTCATGTAATGTCATGCCACTATCAATAGTGCAAAGGGTAGGGGCGAGTCCTCAACCTTCCAATTAGATAGTGATATAGTTGGACAAAACATATGTGAAAGTCATTGACGTGTTGAAAGATGTTCAAATATAGTTGATAGTTGATCCCTAGATTCAAGATGTCATTGATATACATATGGCAGACATTCAAAAGATGTTTGGGTTGCTCTTGAATAGAGAATGGATGAAATGCCTAAGAGGATGGTTTTCTATGGATTTCACTTAGTTATGGTTACCATGGAAAGGATTGTATAATCAAATCAAGATAGATGCAGAACCCAAATTGAAAATGATGGTCATAGAATATAATGCTCTGAATGAGGTGACATTCCTCCAATCAGATTTGGGCTCATAAAAAGTAATGGCATTTGATATGATGCCAGCCAAAACATCAAGTGATCAAGATAAAGAACTCAATATATCAATCCCAAAGGATGAGATCATTAAATAATTCATATATAACATGGTCACTAATTTGGAATTCTTGAGAGAAGAAGTTGATCCTACTGTCTTAATCCTCCTAGGATTTTATTGATTACACAAAGTTAGCCACTCAAAATTTGAATGCCCATCATGCCAAGAAGTGGTCACAAAGGTGTTAACACATATGATACAAGGCAAGGATAACCACATTCTAGAAAATAGACCCGTAGAAGATCAAAGTCATATAAACTCAACTGAGTCAATAGAGAAGATTGGAGAGGAAATTCAAGATCTAAAATTATCACATAGTGATACCTCTTTAGATGGTGGAAGTTTGTCTTCTCCTCCCCCAGATATGATCAAGGTTTAGAGAAGAAGATGATATGTGAAAGGTAGAGGGTGGACTTTGGTCGTCGTTCATCTTGAACCCAAAATAGATGAAGTTAAATAATTGCTAGAGGAAATTCAAGACAAGTAGAAAAACATACATTTCCTCTATCAATATGTTACAAAGGGGAATCATCGAGTCCACCCGCAAAAATTTACAATGGTTCCCAAGAAACAATCTTTTAACTCTTAGGTAAAAGAGAAGTTAAGAATGAACAAACACAAGGTTAGAAAGCCCAAGGAGGATCTAATTTGGAAACTTCACTTTGATGGTTCTAGATGAAAATTAGGGGCCAATGCAGGTATAGAATTGGTTAATCCAAAAGGTAAGTCTTTTTATGCAGCATATCGATTATAGTTTAGATGTACTAATAATGCTAAAAAATACAAAGCATTGATCTAAGGACTTCTTTTTGCACTCAAGAAAGGAGTCACAACTCTCATAATTGAAGGAGACTCTCAGTTGGTTATTCGGCAAGTAAAATAATTATACTCTTGCAATGACAAAAGGTCACTTTATTACAGGAAAAGAGTATGGGATTTACTAGATGATTTTAAAGCTCTAATCATAAAGTCCTTTCGAAGGAGGAAGAACATGGTGGTTGATGCTCTCGCTATTTTAGCAATCCCATTACAACCAATCAAAAGAACAAAGTTGAAAAGATTTTCAGTAGAGTTGGTTGTTGCCCCACTAGACAATATTACAAACTTTCAAGTCTTTCAAGATGATCAACACGTACTTGAATTTATCATGTGTAATGGTCACTTTAAAGGGCAAGAAATTGATGAAACTTTGGATGACAAGCCTAAGGATGACAAACTTGAAGATGAAAATGTGATCCCGAATTTAAAGACTACCACTATTCCCAAGGGGATGGTTGAGCTAGAACACATTTTTGATTGTGATGAATTAGCTTTTAATAAAAGAATGATCCAAGAAAATGGGATTGAGGAGTGTGATGAATATAACTTAGGAACTGGAGAAGATCTAAGGATGGTTTGAATAGGGAAAGCATGCAACACAAGAAAGGGAAGAAATGCTCAAGTTGCTTACTAAGTATAAGGATGTCATTCCTTGGAGCTATGAAGAGCTAAAGACATATGACCCTAAGACTATAACTCATGACATCCCATTGAAACCAGATGCCAAGCCTTTTTAGCAATGACAAAGGCCTGTTAATCCTATCATCAAACCATTGATTATGAAAGAAGTTAAGAAGTTACTAGATGCCAAGATCATATTTCTCATTCGCCATTCTACATGGGTGGCTAATTTGGTTCCTATGTAGAAGAATACTACAGAGATTTGCCTTTGTGTTGATTTTCATAACTTGAACCTAGCATCTCAAAATGACCTCTACCCTCGCTTGATGAGGTCCTACAAATTGTAAATGGTTCAAAGATGATGTATTTCCTAGATGTATATTCTGGTTACAATCAACTAATAGTGGAAGAAGAGGATAGAATAAAAACTACCTTTATGAATAAATGGGGAGCTTTTTCCTATAGAAGAATTCCTTTCAGACTGATTAACATAGGGGCTACATTTTAGCAAGCCATGGATGAAGCTTTTAAGGGATTATTAAATAAGTGTATAGTCATCTACATGGATGATTTAACCATCTTTTCAAAATATCAAAGCACTCACATTGCTGATTTAAGGTGGGCATTGAATAGATGTCGTAGGTACATCATATCCCTTAATCCCAAGAAGCGTTTGTTTGGGATTACTAAAGGAAAGCTCCTAGGTCATATCATTTTTGAAGCTAGGATCTTTATCGATCCTGATAGAATCAAAGCTATTCTAAAGTTTTCACCTCCCCATAGTCAAAAAGAACTCAAGTCTTTCTTTAGGAAGATAAATTTTGTGCAAAAGTTCATAAGTGGATTTGTGGAAATAGTTCATCCCCTTAATGATTTACTAAAAAGTCAGCTAAGATAGAATGGGTTCTAGAGATTAAGAAATCATTCAAAGATATCAAGGTGGCCATTTCTATGGCTTCAATTTTAGTAAGTCTTGATTACAAATTACCTTTTAAGATATATTCCTTAGCTTTAAAAAACTCTTGTGCTGGGATCTTGATGTAGAAAAAGGAAAAGGAAGATGAAAGATCAATCACTTTCATGAGTTTCCCTCTAAAGAATGTTGAGTTGAATTATTCAAACCTTGATAAACAATCCTTTGTGTTAATCAAGGTAGTGAAGAAGTTTTGTCATTACATACTAAGAAGTAAGGTGTATGTAATTTTACCTGATCCAGCAGTGAATATGCTTTTGATGTAGAATGAACTCGATTAAAGAAGGGGAAAATGGATGGCCATACTTCAAAATTTTGATCTAGAAATTCAGCCTATGAGATTAGTTAGAGGTCAAGGGTTGTCCAGAATGATAGCTGATAACTAGGATGAAAATGAAAAGGAATTCAAGTTTTATAGTGAAATAGATAAGGATGATCAAAATAAGATGATTGTATCTCAAGTTGATATTGACCAAGGTGTCATGACAGATGTTTGGCATCAAGACATTGTTTATTATCTTCTACAGGACCAATGTCCAAGTTGGAAAAATAGTTCACAACATAGGGGATGTAAAATGAAGTGTGAATCCTACATGCTACGTGAAAACAAGTTATATAAGAGGAACAATGAAGGGTTTTATTTGAAATTCTTAGGATGTGAAGAAGCAAAGGAAGTCTTAGAAAATTTTTATAACAAATATGGTACAGGACATGGTTCAGCAGAAGCAATGACTCACATGATTTTAAGATTAGGCTATTTTTGGCCCTCAATATTCAAAGATACTTTTGAATATGTACATTCTTTCTATATCTATCAAACCAGTGCCAATAGAGAGAGGCACCTGGCAATGCTGCTACAACTAGTGTATGAGGTACACTCCTTCACAAAGTGAGGACTAGATTTTATTGGTCTAGTCAATCCACCATCATCAACTGGAAATGCATTTATTCTCATACCTATGGATTATTGTACATGATAGATGGAAGTAGAAACATTTAGAAATTGTACTACTAAGGTGGTAACAGACTTTTTGGAAGAACATATTGTTACCAGATTTGGAATGCCTTTTGCCCTTGTATGTGATAATGGGTTTTCTTTTGCATTAGCATTCTTGACCCAATGGGCATTTGAAAACAAAGTCATTATCAAGTTCTCTTCAAATTATTACTAGTAAGGAAATGGGGTAGCAGAATCTACAAACAAGAACTTGATCACAGTAATAAGATGATTGTTGAAAGAGAACCCTAGGGATTGCCATACACAACTCAAATTTTCCCTATGGACAAATCGAATAAGAGTCAAAAATGTTTGGGGACTTCTCTGTTCTTGCTTGTTTATAGACAAGAACCAATGTTCCCACTTCATCTCAAGATTCCTATTTTGAAATTCATGAGTGGGTATGCTGAAGATGCTGACAAAGTACAAATCAGATTGATGAATCTTTTAGAAATAGATAGCTACATTGGAGAATATAGCTAAACATGAAATTTTCATAAAGAGATGGTTCGACAAGAGAGCCACCATAAAATCATTTAGGATTTCTAACCTTGTTCTATTATGGGATAAGGCAAAATAAAATATGGGAAGTGATACCAAGTTTCAATGCTTGTGGACAGGTCTTTATCAGATTACAAAAATTCTTGAAGAAAACACATTTAGGCTCAGTTCCTTATAGGGGGAATTTCTTCCCTTGCTCGTAAATGGGCAATAACTAAAACATTATTTTGAAGCTTAGAAGAAACAAAAAAATTAGTTAGGTTTTATTTTCTACACTTAGTTAGATTTTAATTTCTGCAAGTGTGTTTGCTTTCAGTTGTGTGTTTGCTTCCTGTCACGTGTTTTCTTTTCGAGTTGTGTTAGTCCCAGGGGGTAAGGCGCACTTGAGATTTTCATCTTGAAATATTTCACTAACCACTTTCTTTTTTCAATTTAAGGGAGAGGTATTTCTTTGTCAAAATATCTAGATGATTGTGTGTTTTATACAAACTAATCAATGGATGTTGCTTGCAGAATAGGGAGACTTTCAGTCCTAAGTTCAAGGTTCTGAACCAACAAGCTCTCAACACTTTTCAAACTTAAGAATCAACCATCTTAGGTGTTGTCAAATTAAGGTCTAAGGTAGGAAGGGATGATTTAAACTCCAATTGGACCTAATAGGAGGGGTCTTCTCAAAGGGTTGCTAAGATCATTGTTTGGCATGAGCATTTCTAAAAGTTCTAAAAGAGGAATGCAAGGGATGTTCACAAAAGATTGAATATAAGAAATGAAACCGTTGTCCTAGCTAAGTAGTCTAAGCATAATTAGGATACATAAAAAAAGAGAGAGAAGAAAATGAAAGAAAATGATGGTGTTAAGACTGAAGGATTCTAAAGATTTGAAATGGCAAAAGATATGTTTTCAAAACAAAGTATCTTGTATCTAAAACATTGCTTCATCAAAGAGCAACATTGTGAACTACATGGAAGAATTGTTCAAAATCATGCTAAGAACCCTCAAACTGATTCTCTTAGCTAGTCAATAAATGATTGATAAACAACCTTCGTGAAGATTCTAAATGGATGAGCCAAGAGGAGTCGAAGATTGTTTTCGAGTTGTCTGAAAACTTTGATAGATTGCATCTCCAAAAGTCAAGGAGAATGAATACACAAATCACACACTGAGCTTGAAGTTTTTTTTGAACTTTGGAAATTTTGATGGCAAAGCCATCTTAGATATGCTTGAAGTGTTCAAAGTTTGGTTGGTGTTTGACACACATTCCAAGGATATTTGCTGATGAAGAAATGCCTTCGTTATTTCTTCCTTTCTTCAAGGCTATTTATTGTGGTCCCATAGCACATGCCCCATTCCCAAACCAGGAATGGGGACACCCTACTTTTTTAGAGTCCCCAAACTCACAAATCAGGGATCTGAAGAAATGTTACAAGTTAAAAAATTAAAAAAATTTAAAAAGTAATAATAAAAAAATAAAAAATGGAAAAATAAAAAAAGTCATAAAAAATATAAAATTTGAAAAAATATTAAAAATTATAAAATTCAAAACATATATATATATAATTAATGAATAAATAAAAAATATATATAATAAAATGTGCACCACATTAAGGCGCACGTGCTACCCATGAGGTGCGTCGCGGGTGGGCGAGGTTATAATACCCTTGCCTCTATCTTCAAAACATCATTTTATTTTTTGACTTTGCAAACCAATGAGCGCTCCCCACCAAGGTATGAGACTAGAAATCAGCGTGCACATTTGTGCCACGTGCGCCCACACTACATGTGTGTTTTGCACCACGCGCTTATGCACTACTTTGCACCCTTAAACCTTACTACAAGTGTGTTGTTTCCACTGCACCAAAAAACATAAGGTGCCATTGTGCATGTACCATTTGTGCCACACCAAAAAACATAAAGCGTCGTGCCAAAAAATAAGGCACCGTTGCATGTGTGCCAAAAGTGCTGCACCAAAAAATAAGGTGTCATTGCATATGCGCCAAAAGCACCGCACCAAAAGATAAAGTTCTGTGGTAGAAACATAAGGCACCATTGCACATGTGCCATTAGAACCATGCTAAAAACATAAAGTATCGCACCAAAAAATAAAGCACCACTGCGTGTGTGCCATTTGTGTTGCACCAAATGTAGGGCATTGCACATTTGCACCATGACGTGTGCCCAACAAAGTCACGTGCCCACCTAATGCACCACGCCATGTGACCACGCACCTGCGTGCATGCCCCGCATCACTTGCCATGTGCACCATTCGTGCATTAGCGCCCACTTCACATGCAAACACACTTTCTCTTGGACAAGATCTTAAAAACCCAAAAAATAAAAATAAATAAATAAAAAGAAAAAAAATAACAATAAATAAATAGAAATGCACAACTTAGTTTTATTTTAAAAAATTTTCATTAACAATTAATTGGAGAAGAAATTTAATGCTTTTGCAATTTTTTTTAATTTCTAAGTTTTCATTATTTCTAACTAATAAACACCTTTTCTTGTATTGTGCAGGTTAAATGGCATCTACATCTGGAGAGAAAATGGCACCCAAGCCCATTGTATTCAAATTTCAAGGTATACCATCAAAATCAAGGTTCCATGATGATCATGCAAAAATTAGAGACACTAACTTGGGACACACAAATTTGAGAGGATTCATTAGAATCTGCAACAAACCCATAGAAAGATCTACACTAGTATTCTCATTGATTCATTCCAGGTTGGTGAGCATAGCTTCACATCCAGTATTAGTGCAGTCAGCCAAGTTGATTATGACACTAGTATGACACTTTGTCCCTGAGGAGAGAGTGGTTAAGAGCATGATAGGAGAAGTGGTCCTTGACCTTTGACCCAACAATATTGAGAGGGTCTTCCAGCTCCTGAGGTTAGACCAATTCATTAGACTCTCATATGAAGCAATAGAGAGATGGTTTGGGGAGCACTCCAAAGAAGCATTGAAAATCATCTAGTCCTCATATCTTATTGAAAAAACTCCTTTGGGCAAGGTCACAGGAAAAGTGGACATGACTAGGGGATACATGAAAGATGATATTAGCAATTACATTATCCTTTTGAGTAGAGTCATGGGTTTACTAGTAGCTGGCTACCTTAGTGCTTTCATGATCAACTTCATTAAGACAATCAAGACGGTGAGGATGCCACTAGATTGGGCCACCACAGTAAGTAAGAACTTGTGTGAGCAATTGGGAGTAGTTAAGGAGAAGAAAAATTTCTATATGACTTCTTACATGGTTTATCTTCTTGTAGCAAGGGCAAAAAACTACCTTGGTTTGTACAAAAGATGCAGTATGCAAGATCCTAATGCCTGGCTCTACATCATCTACCCTCAGCTGGTAAGGAAGGAGCTCTCAATGTAAAGCAAGGAGTATAGAATTGTGAATGACAGATTCATTTTTGTGGTCATTCGATTCATTGAAGGTGATTATGCAAAGAGGTTATCCAATGAGGTGAAAGCACAGATAACAACTCTCAGGGCCTACTTCATCCAATTCAAGTCATTCACATATCTATGGGTAGATGGTGCTACTATCAACCCCAAGAAGCTCCCTAGATACCCAAGTGACAAACTGTTGTTATTGGAGATTGCATGATAGATTGAATCTACATATGAGAGGGTGAAGAGATAGAGGGGACCCTATTGGGCATGTCCCTTGGTCATAGGACCATATTAAGTGAAATGGAAATAAGATATTTTTTCCTTTGAGTGGGAATGGGAGAATTATCCCCTCAAGGAGTAAAATTCCCCTAGGTTCTATTTTGATAATATCGGGAGAGTGGAGAGTTTGGCTAGTAAGGAGTTCCACCATGAAGAAGATATTAAAGATCATTGGATGAATGCCACAAATGACTACAACATTCAAATAAGGGACTATTGTAGGATGACTTTGTATCTAGCAGAGAAGGCTCTTAAGCTGGACATCCCAAAGGAAATAAAGCTATAGGATTCACAGGAGCTATTGCACCCCCTATTCAACTCAAAAAAAATAGAAAGAGGCCCATCTTGAATGCTAAGGTTGACAGGGAGGAGGGAAATGATATTAATCATCAAGAAAGGCATGTAGTTAGAATGACCAAGGATTGGATCAAGAAACCTTTTCAACTTGATCCAATACTTGACATGGTGATCTTTCATGCTAAGGCTTGCCCTAGGAAAGGTAGAGGGAGGAAAGTCACAATTCCTACCTTTGCAGCCCAGTCTCCCATCAGGCTAGAGATAGTATACCAACTTGACCACCTGGTTGGATACTGTCATCCTTTACAGAGGAAAGGAAAGAACAAGAGAAAGAGGACCTCCCCTTAGAGGATTTAAATAGAACAAGGTGAAGCACAAGTACCTCCCCAACAATAGGAAGAGAGTATACAAGGATCCAAAGATACTGGAGCTACTCAGGTCTAAGATGATCCCCAATTTCCTCCCTTTGTGCCTAGCCAATAAAAAGAGGGAGAGACTCAAAAAGTTTCCTTTCCTCCTTTGCAAGAAAAGCTAGTATCCCCTTCTTCCTCTACAAAACAAAAGAGGATCAAGATCTGAATGAAGAAAAGGCAAAGGGTGACTAGGAGAATGGTGCCTTTTCTATCTGTTCTTGAGACCATTCCAGAAGGTGAAGAGGAGGTAGAAGTGGAGATAGATGAAGAAGAGCAGCTACCCTTGAAGAAAAGAACTCGGCTAGCCATAGCCACTAAGCAAGAAAGGAGAAGAACTATCACAGGTATATCACTATCAACCCTAGCAAGACCCCTAGAATTATCTTCTTTAGAAGATGAAGTACAAGAGTGGGTGGATGAGAAAACTGAAGAGGGTGATGACATTTTCAAAATGTCAAATTTTCATTTTATACCCATTGGTATAGAGCTAGTTTGGGATAGGATTAAGGATACCCCTACAGGTGAACTTCAACAAGAAGACTGGATGTAGATGCCACCAGATTCATAGGGTCTTGATCTTACTCCCCCATCTCCACTATAAATCACGATGGCAGATAAGGGCTTGGTTACTCCTCTACCCCATAGTTCAGAAGAGGAACAAGTTCAGAAGGAACCATCACAAGGAGAGGAACTAGAACAAAGGGCCAGCAATGAAGTGTCAAAGAAGGGACAAATAGTGGAATATTTTTAACCACCTTCCCAAGACATTAAGGAGGAAGATACAGGGTTTGCTCAAATAGAGGCCACAGAAGAAGAGCCCTCGCAGAGGGAAACAACTCTGAGGAGGAGCAATAAGGGGAAGGAGGTAGTGCAACACACCCCTTTATCCTTGAGAAGAAGGTCTTTAGTTGAGCACATCCCAAGATGGCTCTAAAAGGAGATAGTAAGAAGTACTAGACCTCAATTCTGTGCTTCAGAGGAAGACATTCTTGGAATTGGAAAGATTTTGAATAAACCTAAGTCCCCATCACATGAGGCAAGACTGTTAGCATTTGTCACTAATACACAAAACTAGGAGTTGTTTGGACAAGTGGTTGCTCCTCTTGAAGACACAAATGTAGAAAGCCTTGGTCCCAACGATTAACAATTGAAAGAGGTTATGTTGGGAAGATCCACATGGGATACAACCTAATTGATGGTGACCATAGGAGTCAAATAAGTCTTAAAGAGCATGGGGCAAGATGAGGTCAAACTCCAAACACTTCAAAGGAAAATTGAGATCCTAAAGGGATATTTGGCCAAAGTGGTTGGTCCTATTTATCATGAGCACCCCAAGGAAACATTGAATACTATTCTTAGAGAAGGGGGAGCTATGTAGTTGGACCCATTTTTGAAAGACTGTCAATAGTGGTAGGAAAGTTTTGAGGAGAAAGGTATTATGATTATAATGAGAAATTTGAAGTTACTACATTTTACACAGAAAAATGTGAATAAAATTGTAGTGATTTTGAAGTAGGATTTCAGTATTATGGATGAAGTAAGGGCCTAGAGTAAGGATTTACAAACTCTACAAGCCATAAAGGGGAAAAGGTACTAGATTTTGAGATATGTATATAAAGGAGAAGAGTTAGATATGATTGATGATTTGATAGAGAAAATAGAAAATAGCAATAAAGTAATGGAAACATTACATGAGGAGATTCATCGGCTCAAGGATCAAGCCTAAGAGAAAATTTTGGAAGTAGAAAGACACTATAGCACTGGATGCTTGAATATTTTTGAAGATGAGGAATGAGAAAAGTTATTACTTGTGGAGATAGTGGTAGATAATTTTAAGAATATTTTTTTGGAAGCTATTGATGACAAAGAAATCTGAAAATCCTTCAGGATTGAAGAAGCTTTGTTAGAATTGGATACCAAACTTGGGGATTTTGTTGACACTCAAATTGAGGTAGATAATTATAGACAAAAGGTCAAGGAAAAATATAAGGCTTTGGATTTACTAGATGTGGCTAAAATTATTGAGATTATAAAGAAATTCAAGGTTAAACATCCAAACATAGCTTTGGGATGAAGAAGAACAAAATAAAGATGCCAAAATTTTAGTTTTGACACTTAGTGAAAATTTGAGATTTTGGACCATTTTGAGGTGTGTAGCTTCGCAGCTCCACAACTCCATAGGTCTATAGTTCTACAGCTCCACAGGTACGTATTTTTGAAAAATTTCTACCGATAGTTAACTGTCAATTATAAAATTAGAGCTTTCCATGCATCAAAAACACATTCTGATGATAGTTTAACTTTTCCAAATGCCCTGTGAAGGATTAGCTTCTATTATTTTCACTTCTAGACACTTCCACTTTGACTCAAAGTTTTCTCATTTTTTCTTCTCTCGTAATTTCTTTCTCTTTTGACATGTAAAGGCTCATGCATCCAATTAATGAATAAAATATGGATGGAATCCTTTTTAGCACCAATTAGATAGTTAGTTTGTATATAATTGGTTTATTTTATTATTTAAAGAGCATTTTATTGCATGAAGATATCTCTCACTCTCAACACAAATTGAGGAGACAATTTCTTATAAATACTCCATTGTAATATGTAATTGGGGTGACCATTATTTTGCAATAAAATTATGCTTTTAGTGCTTGCATTTGGAGTGTAGTAATTCTTGCCTGAATGTGTCATTGTTTTGTGATTTTTGTTCACAAAATTGTGATTCAGCTAAAGGTTTATTGCTTTGTTTATGATTGTACAATCTTTTAGTTCTGGTATTTTCTATGGTTTAACGAATTCCACTAACATAATGAGCTTGAGAATAAATCATCAAATTGTGCTTGCATAACTCTTTGTCTCACATGAGTGCACTTTCTGTGGCCTTGTGATTTGATGAAGAGTGAAATATCATATGATCATTAAAGTTTCTTATTGATGATTACATCAATGGAATTGAGGAAGCATTGCTCCTACTTTCATTGGTTACCCACCAATTTCTTTGAAATCTTAACTCGGAGACGTGTTGTTTTCTGTAGCTTATGTCTCTTAGGATTTTAATTTCAAGTTATCTGCTTTGAATTTCATGCTATTTGCTTTAAAGTTCTTGTCAGTTGCTTTATTAAACCCCTTGTTAAAATAGGATTTCGTACTAGCTAGACAGTTAGATTGCATTCATAATAAACATAAAAATACAAAAGCATTGTTCTTTTTTAGTGTTATTTTTGAAAGTGTGTAGATTCTTCATTTCATCTGAGATTAAAACAAACCAACAAAATCCTCCTCATGAAAATTCACATTTATCTTCAACTGAACAAATTCTAATAGGTCACAAGATAACTTGGAACCTTAGAGTTGATTCACAAAAACATCTTTTCAAGAGAGGAGTTCACAAGAATTCCTACCATTTAGCATCATGTAAAATGATAGCTCAATAGGATTCAACTAAAATACATTATCTATAGATTTAGTTCCTATTCCAATTACCTTTCCATATTTGTCTTTTATCATGCATGTCTTTTATGTGATTTGTAACTGATAACCTTTATCTACTAGTTGTCCAACACTCAAAAGATTGTTCTTTAAACCATCAACAATGTATACATCCCCAGTATTAGTTTTAACATCAAGAGTTATAGATCCAATACCTTTAACTTGATATGCTGCATTGTTTCCAACTTTGACAATTCCTCCATTTTGACTTTTGAACTCAACAAACTTGTTCATATCACTAGCCATATGATGTGAACAACCATTTTCAAATATCTAATTAAATTTCTTCTCAACCTATGATACCAAAGCTAATTTTTTTGGACTTCTTTAACTACCACAAATCCAATTTCATCATCACTAGCACTTAATTCTTTTTTTTTAGAATCATTATCTTCATTTGCATACAAACATTCTGTATCCTTTTTAGGTTTGTAATTTCCCTTATAGTTTTTCTCTCTTTGAGGACACTTAGATGCATAATGACCATATTCATCACAAGTCCAACATTTGAAAATTTTCTTACCTCCTTTTTCTCTTCTTACCAGGAGGGCTACTCCTTCTTCAATCTTTCTACCCTCCTTATATCTGCTACTGCTAGCAAAATCTCCTCTAGCACTTGTGCTCCTTGATAGACTAGGTTGAATATTCAAGGCACTAAAAGTTGTCTCTATTTTGGTCAATTCTCTATGTTTTCTAAGTTAATTCTTAACTTCTTCAAATCTTCCATATAACCTCATCATCTTCTTTGGTTCCTCCTTGAGCTTTGGTACTTATAGTAATTTTTGATATCCTACCTATATATGGTCTTACAGATTCATCTTCCATCATTTTAGCATCTTGAAACACACAAATCCAACTTTGTAGCCTCAACTTCTTAGAATGTGCATCACCTTCAAAACTATCTTCCAAAGCTTTCCAAATCAAATGTGAAGTAGCAAGTGATTTCACCTTATTGTACTCAATTTCAAGAAGTGCAGTTAATAGTGCTTCTCTAGCTCGCATGTTGCACATGAAAAGATCTTTTTCTGCCTTAGTACAAGTTTCCAAGTCCTCTTCAATAATGATTATCTTCTCTAATTTTGTCAAGATCCAATACTCTAGATCCTTACGCAATAGATGTGTCTTCATTTTTTCCTTCCAACTATCATAATTTATTCCATAAAACTTCAAACTATCTTTCTTGAACATATTCACCATGGATCTCCCAAAGTTGTTAAACTTTATCTTCAAGGACCTGATTCTTTGATACGAATTGTTAGAAATAATAGTCCACCAAGATAAGTAAGAGGGGAGGGTGTGAATCAATTATCCAAGAATTAAAACATTTATCTTCTTTAAACAAACTTAACCATTCAACTAAAGTAAACAACAACCATAATAAAATGCACATAGATAATTACACCAGATATGTTGACTAGGGAAACCCTTGATTAGAGGGAAAAACTTAGTGGGAGTGATGCCCACAAGATGATGTACTAATATAAATATTCCTTGTTAGAGGATGGACCCTATTAGGAGTCTATTACAACATTTAGTACATAGAGTCCATGTTAGGAGATTCCAACCTTATTAGGAGTTGTGGTACAATGTATGCAAGATGAGCCCATTGCTCAAACAGGCAATTTCAACTACAAGAAGAGCTCACTACTCCAAAAGTAATTTACTATTATCTCTCATTTTATTTATTCTTTCAACTAAACCAATCACTATCAAATCTTGTAGACTAGGTCATGAACCTCAGACCACTCAACAAAACCTCAGTAATAAATTTTCCTTCACTTTCGCACTACTCTACTCAACTTTGCATTCCATACTCTCTGCTGCTTATCATCAATTGCAAAAACCATATCACCACATACCATGATAAAGGAAAATTTCATTCCTTTATACCAAGTCCTCAAAACAATTCCCTAAGTCAGCTGTTACTCTTTCTCAATTAATTATTATAGGACCACATTAAGAACATGTTACACTTAGTGATAACATTAATCTTTCACCTTGCAACTTGAATATTTTTCCATACACACAACATTATGATGAGTGATCTTAGCCACATCGTCACTAACATGTCTTCTTCATGTCCTCAACCTCAATTCTTAGAATAACAACTCTGCTAAGAGATATAATAAGTTTACCAAAACATGCCTCTGTAAACTCTATCTCAGAATAAACATCACCAAAACTCTCATAACTTAATATAGACTTATCCTTTCTTCTTCCAACATTAATTTCATATTCCAAATACTCAAAAGTATCTCCCATAACCTTGGATACTTATAATACTCAACTAGCCATCTGTACCAACTTGATCTTTCAACTATTCTTCTGTCAGATAACATAGAAAATTTCTATGTTGACATCAATTACAAACTGTTAGAATTCTTTAGAATAACTGAGAGGGGGGGGGGGGTGAATCAGTTATTCAAGTTCCAATAATGTTCAATCCAAATTTTCTAATAAAATGAGAGTGAATAAGAAGTACTATCCTTTTCCTTTCTTATCATGCATGCAATTAAACATTAAACAATCATGAAAAGTAAACATGGATCACACCATAACACAAAGGGTTTTGGTAACCCAAAAACCCTCCAAGAATAAGAAGGTAAAACTAGGGTGGGGATGACACCCAAAAAATAGTTGCGTAATTGATTTTAACCACTTCTGATGGTTTTCCCTATTAAAGGCTTTACATACTGTTAAATGTGACCCTGTTAAAGGATTTCTACACCCTGTTAGGAGTGTGCCCTGTTAGAGGACTTAAGAACATTCAGCTTAGAATGCCACCCTGTTAAGAGATTTACATAGAGCTATTAGGCTCACCCAAGTCCATAGGATTTACAATCACCTTCTCAAAAGAATCTTTTATCCCTCTCTAAGGATCTCCTATCCTCCTCCTGAGGATCTCTTATCCTTCTCCTTAAGGATCTCTTATCCTTCTCTTGGGGATCTTCTATCCTTTTCTTGAGGCTTATCCACCTAGCTGTTAAGCTAACCTAGCAATGTAGGATTTTAATGTCTAATAAAATGGTAAGAAAGTATTAGAAAGGTTTTGACTTGATAAAAATTGCAACTTTAACCTTGCAGATTTCAGATCACTCTTCAATTCTTTTCTTTGCTTGGCTTTTCTCCCTTGCAGTGCCGACAGCTTGTTCACCCTAAAAGATCTATCTCCTTGAGTTCTTCCACTCATTATGCCAATGCACTCTATGGTCACTTGATCAACTTAGAGTCTTGATGATCTATTCTTACTTCTTACTGTGTCCTCTTCTTAACACTTCACACTAGCCTACTCTTGGCTTCTTCACATGACCATACTTATGACCAACTCCCTCTCTTTGCTTGTTTGATCTTTGACTTGTGACTCCTTACAAAGAAGTTATCTTCTAAATTTCTCGCTCAAATCTTCCCACTCATTAATTTGATTTAATCTTGAAAAAATGATATTGTTTTCCCTCCAAAGTGTTTCTTCCAGAAACTTCATGATAAATCCATCAGCATTTGCCTTGAATTAGTTTGCATAGTTTACATAAAATTCTGTGACATCTACTTATCATCCTTATCAACTAACTAATTCACAAAATTCAATGTAACAAACTTATCATTACTGATTTGGAAAATCTTTTGACTTAACAAATAATGCAACAACTTGGCATCATTGGTTTACTGATGCTCAGCTCCTTCTATGTTACTCAGCTTCTATTGCATTTACTGATGCTTGGCACCTAAAGAAATTAGCTTGGCATCCATTACCTTTTTCTGATGCTCGACACCTAAAGTATTTTCTTGAGTTACTCAACACTTGAAGCTTTCTTGTATTGCTTAGCTTCTATTATTTTCTTGAATCACTCGACACCTAAACAATCGCTCAGCACATACTGAAGTTGAACTTGCTCGGCTTCAACTAAGAATTTTCTCGGCACTAACTAGCTTGCTTGGCTCTCTCAAATGAACTTAGTTAGGCTTTACAAATGACTTAGTTAAACTTTACATCTTTGATGTGTCTCAGTGCATCCATCCTCTTAGAGTATGTCACCAATACACTATTTCATCAATGGCTTAGTTGATCCTTATACTTCATTACAACTTCATAACTTCAACCTTTCTCTAGGTGCTCTAGTTACATCTTATTGATTGCCTCCTCCTTGTCAATCAAACAGTTGATAGTATTTGGATCACTTAAGCAATTGTCATTCTTGCAAGTAGCAAGTTTGACATCAATGACAAAAAAATGATTGAAAACATTCTTTTACCAATTCCATCATTCTTCATCTATGATATTTTTAATCATTTCCAACAATCTCCCTCTTTGGCATTGATGGCAAACCAAACTAATCAATTGATTAAGCTGATCAACTTAGTTACCAACAAAATTATATATGTTTTCTGTTTGGTATATAACTCCCTCTTTTGCTGATACAAACTAAATCCTTTTTTCTACTTCTTCCTCTTGACTGTTGCATCCTTACTCTGTATTCCTAATCCTTCATAGCTATTTGTTGATTCTGTTCTCATACATCTCCCTCTTACCTTTTATTGATCAGTTTCTCATAAATCTCTCTCTTTGACATAAATGCCAAAGATGTAATATCTTCAACATGCTAAATATAAGCTTTGCATCTCATGTTTTCTCCCTCTATCACCATGTTTGTGACTAATCTAGAATTTCTATTCCTGTTGTCATCCTCTGCATCATTCTTCTGATATTTCAATGATCTACTCATGTTGATATAGGGTAGCTTCTTTGTTGCTTTAGACTACTTGGTTAGGAGCATTACCCCCAACTTGCCTCTAAGATATTCATAAGTATCCTTGGGCAATGGTTTGGTGGAGATATCTACAATTTGTTCCTTTATGTGAATGTACTCCATCTTCACTTGTTTGTCTTCCGCCAATTCTCAGACATAGTGATACTTGATTGCAATATGCTTAGTTTTTGCATGTATTACTAGATTCTTGGATATGTTTATAGCACTTTTATTATCACAATACAATATCATAGGTTTGGTTACCTTTTCTTTCATTCCTTTCAATAGATGTTTGAGCCACACAATGTTTGTGCAATTGATTGTTGCTACAACATATTTTGCTTCTACAGTGGACTGAGATGTGCATGTTTGTTTCTTGCTAGTCCAAGTAACTAGCCCTTTACCTAAGAATAATGGTCCTCCACTTGTGCTTTTCCTGTCATCAATGTTGCCTCCCCAATTTGCATTTGTGTATGCATTGAGCTCAAACTTCTCATTCTTTTTGTAATATAGGCCAAAATCATCAGTTCCTTTGAGATACCTCATTATCTTTTTTACTGCCATGAGATGATTTTCTCTAGGATTAGCAGAGAATCTAGCCACTATTCCAACTGCTAATGCTATGCCTAGTCTTCTATGTACAACATATTGTAGTTTTCCAATCATGGATTTGTACATTGTTTGATTAACTTCAGCCGATTCATCATTTTTGGATAGCTTGTGTCCTATTGTCATTGGTGTGCTGATAGGTTTGGAGTCTTCCAATCCAAATGTCCTAAGTATCTCTTTGATGTACTTTGATTGTGTTACAAATATGCCATGTTTTAGTTGATGTACTTGCACTCCAACAAAGAACTTGATTTCTCCAAACATAGACATCTTAAACTCATGTTTCACTTTGTCAGCAAAAATTTTGCAGAGTGCTTCCTTTCCTCCAAAAACTATGTCATCCACAAAGATTTTAGATACAAGGATATCCTTACCTTCTTCTAATTTGATGTACATATTTCTTTTATCGTCAGTTCTTTCAAATCCTATTTGCACTAGATACTTGTGAAGTCTCTCATACCAGGCTCTAGGGGCTTGCTTTAATCCATATAGAGCCTTATGCAATTTACATACCTTATTTTTGTTATTTTCATCAACAAATCCTTCTACTTGCTCTATGTAGACTTCCTCTTCAAGTATACCATTCAGAAATGTGGACTTAACATCCATTTGATACACTTTAAATCCTTTGAAGGTTGTATATGCCAGTAAGGTCCTTACTCCTTCCATTCTAGCAATTGGAGAAAAAGTTTCTCCATAGTCAAGTCCTTCTTCTTGTGCATACCCTTTATAGACTAGTCTTGCCTTATTCCTTGTGATTTCACCATTCTCATCTAACTTGTTTCTAAACACCCACTTAGTTCCAATTACATTCTTGTCAGCTGGTCTTGACACTAAGGTCCATGTCTTGCTCTTATCAATTTGTTCTATTTCTTCTTTCATAGCATTGTACCAGTCATCATCTTTTATGGCTTCACTTACTATTTTTGGTTCCATTTTACTGAGAAGACATGTCTCACTTCTAAGTCTATTCCTTGTCATTGGTCCTGCCTCTTTATTTCCAATAATTTTATTTGCAAGATGATGTCTTCTTACATACTTTGCCAGTAATCATTCTTTCCTTATTTGCATGTTCTCTCTTTTAGAATCTAAATCTTCATGTGTATTTTCATTAGACATTTCTTCATTTCCTTCATGTTGACAGTTCTCAGAATCTGAATGAACATTCTCTATATTCTACAGCTTAGCTTCTGGATGTGTTTGTTGCTTGGCATTCACTGTCTGTGACTTGGCAGATATTGAATTTTGTTGCTGATTGTCATTCTGAGTTGCAACTTCACCATTATTAGGTATACCTTCATAAAAGTATACAAAGGTCTTGTATTATTTTTCTTTCTTGGTGGTCTCAAAATTTTGAACTTCTACAAGCTCATCAAATTTCACATTTATGATTTCTACTACTTTGTTAGTGTTAACATTCAAGCACTTATAAGCTTTGCTTCTAGTAGAATAACCAAGAAATGTGCCTTCCTCACTCTTTGCATAAAAAATTCCATTTCTAGACTCTTTATAGCATTTGCATCCAAATATTTTGAAATTTTTTACATTAGGAGAATGCCCATACCATAATTCAAAAGGTGTTGCATTTGTACCTTTCGTGACTTGAACTCTGTTGAGTGTGCAGACTATAGTACTTACAGCTTCTCTCCAGTACTTGAGTGCAACATTTTTCTCCATCATTAAGGTCTTGGCATAGTCAAAAAATAATCTATTCCTTCTTTTTGCTATACCATTTTGAGGTGGAGTCCTAGGTGCTAATGTTTGCCTTTTGATTCCTCTTTCATTGTAGAATTCTTCAAATTCTCTTGATGTGAATTCACCTCCTCTATCAGATCAGAGACATTTTAGGCTCTTCCCAATCTCTTTCTCAACTCTGGCCAAGTACCATTTGAACATTTAGTATGCATCTAATTTTTGTTGCTAATTAGCTAGCTTGATTACAAATTTTTGTAGAACTATCATTAGATTAGGTACAATAAAATGAACAATTAGTTGTTCCCAGTTAGTAGGATCAAATAAAAATTTCCAAGGTGATAAAATTGCATATGCAGATATATGTATGTATAAATATATATGTGTGTATGTATGTATATGTATATACATGTATATATGTGTATATATACATACATACATACATACACACACATGTGTGTGTGTGTGTCTATGTATGTATATAGAGAGATCTTGTGGATTGTGGAGATTAGTGGAGATCTAGGATTTTATTACCATGCCCTTGTCATCATTGCATTTCATTGTCATGCCCTTGTGATCTCTGTATATGTATGTATGCATGTATGTATATACATATATATATACACATATATATGTATATGTATAAATTTGTATATGTATGTATGTATGTATATAAAGAGAGAGATCTTGGCATAAAATAATAATAATAAAACTCACTCAACAAGCACCATAGCCATAGATGCAATGGAAACGCCTATTGGTAAGTAGATTCCTCTTTTTCTCTCTCATTTTTCATGTGTTTATTTCACTTGAACTATTATTTCTTAAGGGGCATTTTATGCAGGAGGAAATAAGGAAATTCTTGGATTAACCTTACATTTAATAAGAGGAATATGTGCTTCAAAACTAGCTTTTAAAAATAACTATATAAGGATTGAGTTAGGAAATATATAGGTTAACCTTACATTAAATATAAACTACACAACAAAGGTTGCACTAGGGTATTACAATATTTTAATTATAGAAAACCACTAGATTCACCCAAGTGGGTGTATGATGGCAAAGAGCTATATTAGGTGAGTAAAGCTCACCAGTGGTTATAGGAATACAACTACATCAAAACAATTAGAAACTAGAACTACATATTTGTTACAGTGAGTAGTTCAAGGGTGGTGATCTTCTGGATATAGGTATGTAGGTAGCCTGGTATGCAAAGTATGCCTCCAGTGTCCAAATGCCTTGGATAGAGTTAGGTAGGACTTAACTATTTCAAGATATTATGTGTGAACTCAAGAGGCTCATTCCCTTTCAAAATCCTCTACCACAATGACATTACCTCTTAACCATACAAATGATGTTGAAGTGGTTCCCAACCTTGAAACACTCTTATAGGAAATAGAAAAACAAATGCAGTTACAATACATATATTACTATTATTTATGTATATGTATGTATGTATGTATGTGTATACATAGAGAGTGTTAGAGTAAATAATTAATTTACTAATTATTTATTCTATCTATTTAAGCTTACTTAGGTAAATGCATTTTATTAATTAGTTGTAGTCTAGGAGTTTGTTATAAGTTGTTGAAAATACGAGAGTTTGTTCTCTCCTAATTCATACTTATCCTCTCACATTGTTCGAGGACTTTCCACCTTATGTGGATGTATGCTTAGTTGTCACACTTATCTCCTAGCATATTCTAGCTTGTTCTAGAAGATTCCTAGAGCTCTTTATATTTGGGCTCCCTCATTGTATTTACACATAACAAGGCATATTGTAAATACATATTTTCTCTCTTATGTCAATTTAGAGTTTTTTCTCTTGCTCCTCGCTCTTCCTTCCTTGGCTTCTCTTTGATAGATTTTTGCATGTAGGTGATCTTGGGCATCTTTAGAGTTGGATTTCATCAACTCCAACATTTTATTAGAGCCTTCCTACTATTGCTTCATTGAAGATTTTTGAAGCCGTGATTTGAAGTCACAAACTCTAGTTTGTTTGTGCATTTTTTTTTCAAATCAGGGGATCAACAAATTTTTGGATCACTTTCAGCCCAAATGGACACTGCCATTGGATCCAAAAGTTTATTTACAATCAGGTTTCATATAAAAAATTTCTTTTCTAGAGACAGAGCTCCGGGAGGAAAAAAAAAATTGTTTGCAGGCCTTGCTGTACGACTATATGGATGATCTGCGTATTAAAAATTAATAAAATAAATTTATGGGCGCACCGTCATGGCACCTCCCATCAGCCACCATAGGGCCACCTATGCACTACTATTTTGGTGGCTCAGCCTTTTCTGTGGCTCACATGCAACCTGCGTTCTGCCCTTCCTCCTCCGCAGCACTCTGTAGGTTGTGCCTCCCGACTCCTACAACCTTCGCCGACATCGCCTCCTAATTTCCTTTGCTTCGTAGATGGTGACACCTAATAGAGCCACCTCCTCCACTAACTTTGCCACCTCTAACAATGTTCTCAGCCGCTCTATCTCTGTCATGCTATCAAGTTGACTTAGCACCTGCATGAGTAGATTTTTTGCCAACTCAGCTGCAGTCCGTGTGACATGTGGTAGGGTTGCCACATCAGCATTTTGCCACATGGAATCCATGTGGTACTACCATGTGGCTTTCTTTTTTGTTGTGATAGGCTCTGGACCGTCAATTTTAATCCAATTGATTGCTGACATCAGCATGACATCATTAGCATCTTAGCCCTTGCACCTCTCTAGGGTCCATTTTGACCTACCTTCAATTTTTTGGCCATAACTTGAGCATACAAAGGTATTTTTCCAATCCAAAAGAAGCACCAAAAAGCTGGTTGTGAGATAGAGACTTTAGTGCAGGTATTTTTAGATTTTGATGCATTTTTACTATCCATTTTTTTAATCAAAGTTCAAAATCCTATTTTTGACTCCCGCATGCATATATTTTGCATCCCATGTCAATTTTTTAAAAAATTTATATTTTTGGAAAGTTGGTTCTGTGTACTTTTCAAAAATGTGGTCCTTTTGCTTAGATTTTGGCCCATGCTTTTTCTATCATAGTTTTGACATTTTTGCTATATGGTGGATATCTTGAGTGTTTTAGGCCCAAGGATCATTTTTCTAGCATGGTCTCCTTTGTTTTTGGCTGTACTATGTTTTGTATAAGCTTGTTTTTGGTTTTGATCATTACATCTATCATTTTGAAGAACTTTTATGTATCGCACTAAGATAAAGTGTCACTCTTGCATTTTGGGGGTCATGAATGTTGTTTTGAGTCAGTTATACATGCACTATTTTCATAAAGCACCATGAGGGGGGATAGTTGTTTTCTATTTTAGGCATTCTCCTTTTGTCAAGTGAGTGTCCCTTCCATGACATTAGCCCATGTAGTGTCAGTGTGAGCATGTCTTTATAGATGTCTGTACCTCTTCCCTCTCTCATCGTTCTTGGTCTGTTTGCAGGAGACTTTGGCCCACCTTCTCAGTTGCCTATCATCTCACCCCATCTGCATTAAGGGGGGGTTATGTTGTTGTTCTAATGCATCCATGGTTTGATGGTTCGGTAGTGTGAACTATGTATTCAGTGGTTGATCCTATGTACAAGGCAATTGTAGTGGCTGGCTACCTATGCATTTCAGTGAGATGGATCATCTACCATATAGACATGCTCAGTTTGTGGCTTCTTCTTCCATGGAGGTTCTTCAAATCAATAGTTTTGCAAATTTTCAGCTTCTTCATGCTTTAGTGATGCTCTTTTGATCACTCCTTGTTCCTGTTTTAGGGGACATTCCCTAGTTGGAGGCTTCTTCAATTCCTCACTAGGTTACCTCTTTTTGGGGGAGGGTTTTTCCCACGTGGTTTTCTCTCTTTTCCCCTTTTACAGAGGTTGCATTTTTTTTGTATTGTACATGGGTACCTAACATGGCCTCATTGCCAGGACCCATTCCGCATTTCATCTTAGTTTTGTGAGCTTAAGGCATTTCCCTAAGTTGCACTAAAGGGGGGGTGTTAGAGTAAATAATTAATTTACTAATTATTTATTCTATTTACTTAAGCTTACTTAGGTAAATGCATTTTATTAATTAGTTGTAGTCTAGGAGTTTGTTATAAGTTGTTGACAATACGGGAGTTTGTTCTCTCTTAAGTCATACTTATTCTCTCACATTGTTCAAGGACTTTCCACCTTATGTGGATGTATGCTTAGTTATCACACTTATCTCCTAGTGTCTTCTTGCTTGTTCTAGAAGATTCCTAGTGGGCTCTCTCATTGTATTTTCACATAACAAGGCATATTGTAAATACATATTTTCTTGTGTTTGCATATTTTCTCTCTTATGTCTATTTAGGGTTTTTTCCCTTTCTCCTCGCTCTTCCTTCCTTGGCTTCTCTTTGATAGGTTTTCG
Organism: Cupressus sempervirens; assembly: GCA_028749045.1. Taxonomy (NCBI): domain Eukaryota; kingdom Viridiplantae; phylum Streptophyta; class Pinopsida; order Cupressales; family Cupressaceae; genus Cupressus; species Cupressus sempervirens. Next base: position 592,817,750 of record CM053785.1, on the reverse strand, counting down.
CATGCAGGTGATCTTGGGCATCTTCGGAGTTGGATTTCATCAACTCCAATAGAGAGATCTTGGCACAACAAAATTTTTATCTAGCTGCATACATGTTCTAGAATCCAAATAATACAACATTCTTAAGTATACATTTATGAGCACTAGTTGAGTGAAGGCTCTATGCAAAAACATGTAGAAGAAAAAAAGGTTATGAACATTTTTCATGACTTGTTTGCCAATCTTGAGCATACACAAGTTCCTCAAGGTGACTTCCATTATTAAATTTTCATATACATTTTGCTTGTTATCATTCATTTATTTATTAATTTTAGTATAAGAATCCATCACATTTTGTATTAGGTGATGAAACATATCAAACTAATTTTGAATTGGTGGGTATGTTGTATTTCATTTGTAGATTCAATAGAGATTTTGGTAGTGTGGGTTGCAAAGGGATTTCATGTTTATGATCTAACAATCAAGATGAGTTTCTTGCAAGTTGAAATGGTTCATATGTAAATTATAAATCTTTTGGTATGGTGAAGTAGATAGAGATTTCATTTTATGATTTGATGTATATGTTGTAAATTATCTTGTAGTTTTTTTTGTGGTCTCATTATGGGCCTAAATTTTATATATGTTGGATTGGTACTTGAAATCATCTATAGAAAAATATTGATCTTTTGATATTGTTTCTATGGATTGCCTCTAGTAATAACCTTAATTATTACTAGTGATCACCCACAGTTTGCATCCTACAAGGTAATATTGCTTATGCACTGCCATGAGATTCTCCCTTCTTCAACTAACCAGTAAGTGGATAGAAATGCACTAAAACTAATAAGAGGATTTCTTTCATGCACTCTATGAATAGAGAGTATTCAATGAGAGGATTATATCTATCTACTAGTGGCAAAAGATCAAACTTCATTATTTCAAGCTTTCATTTCAACATTTTAGTATTCAATTTTTCAATTTTTCTCTTCATTATATGTTTGATTTATCATTGATTTCCTCCAGTTTGATTATGGTGCATGTCAACTAGCTACTCCAATGATGTAATCACCCATCTATCTGTAGATTGTGCAAGCACTTGTTGTTTTATAAAAATTTCTACCACTTTGGAAAAAAATCTGTCTCCAATAGATGCCCAAGCCATAACCTAGTTATATTGGTCTACTTGTTGATTAGCTAGGTTCATTACAAATTGTTGCAAAAATATCATTAGATTGGGTACAATAAAACAAACAATCAATTGTTCCTAGCTAGCAGGATCAAATACATTTTGTCAAGGTGATAAAATTGCATATGCAGATGCATCAGTTGAATGCCATGCATGAAGCACATTCTCCAACTTATAATGAATGGTTGGATATAAAGACTCCATACACTGGTCCAACAATGGAAGCCAATGATGTAACCATGCATGTATTGGTATGCTCTCCCTATAAGGATCCTAAGTATCTATTACTAGTGTTAATTTGGGCATTACTATATGATCCATAATGTTATTAAGTATTAAAGCTAGTAGTAACTTCTCCCCTATCTCCAAAAAATATAACATATGTTTAGTGGTCTCTTGGCTCCCAAGAAATTGTAAAAGGCATTCTCACTGGTGGAAGAATAACTTTATGAAGAGTTGAGTGTAAGGAGTTGAAGAAGAAAGTTCTTCTATTTAAATGCCATAATCATGAGGCTCATTCCCTTGTAAAAGCCATAACCCAATTAAATATATGTATATATCAAACCAAATAATCAACAACTAGAACCATTTAATTGGGTTATAGCTTGATTCTTTCTAAAAATATCTGCCATGATATGTTTTTGTAAAATTTCTTGCAAACTCTACCCATTTTTTCCAGTATGCATTAATTTTGTGGAGGAGCTTGAGGTAAGTCACTTAGCACCTGAAAAAAATCTCTTTGTATAGACATACATACATACATGTATATTTTTATGAATGTATGTATATATGTATGTATGCATGTATGTATATATGTATGTATGTATGTATGTATGTATATGTATGTATATATATATGTGTGTGTGTGTGTGTATGTATGTTTGTGTCAATGTGATGCTGTATTTTTTTGTTGTGCCCTTGTGATCTTTGCATCTCATTGTCATGCCCTTGTGATCTCTATATATGTATGTATATATGTGTATATGTATGTATGTATGTATGTATGTATATAAATAAAGAGATCTTGGCACAACATAAAAACAATAAAACTCACTCAATAGGTAGCATGATCATAGATGCAATGACAACACCTATTGGTAAGTAGATTCCTCTTTTTCTCTCTCATTTTTCATGTGTTTATTTCACTTGAACTATATAAGGAGTGAGATAGGACATATATAGGTTAACCTTAAATTAACTATAAACTACAACACAAAGGTTGCACAAGGTATTATAGTATTGTAATTACAGAAAATCATCTAATTCACCCAAGTGTGTGTATGATGGAGAAGAGCTATACTAGGTGAGTAAAGATCACTAATGGTTATCAGAATATAGCTACATCAAAAAAATTAGAAACTAGAACTACATATTTGTTAGAGTCAGTAGTTTAGGGGTCTTGATCCCATGGATATGGGTACGTAGGCAGCCTGGTAGGAAGAGTATGCCTCCAGTGTGTAGATGCCTTGGACATAGCTAGGTAGCACTTAATTATTTTAAGATGTTATATGTTAACTCATGAGGCTCATTCCCTTGTAGAAGCCTCTTGCCAAAACACCCAAGATAGATAGAATATCTTGTTGAGCACCTCCTACATTGCTCAATTTCTTGAGTTTGTCTTTGACATAATTCTGATTATGTATAAGAGGATTATATGTTTCTTCATTGTTTTCAATATCTATTTTCATTCTAAATATGTACTTTTTCTTGTTTTTAGCACATTCTTTGAAAATGATTTACCTTTCAACTATTGTTAGGGCCTAAGCTTTAGAATCAGTGTAAGTTAATTTGTATCATAGTATAATTTCTTAAATTTATTGACACAGTGCTAAGTGGAATCCAAAAAATATATATTTCAATTCTTCATTAGGGACATAATCATATTTTATTCATTAATTTTGGATGTAGTACTGAGGATTTTAGCTCAGGCCATGAGATAACATTTGAGTTGTGAACATAAAATTAGGAATTATTTATGTCATATTTTTATTTTATTTATTTTTATATCTAAAATCAACTTCACATTGCGTTGTAACTCTAACATAGGTGTTTGATCCTTGATAGCTTTAATTTCAACATTCAGGTGTTCAAGTTTCCTCTTTATTATATGTTTGGTTTATCAATTATTTCCTCTAGTTTGATTACAATGTATCTCAATTAGCTACTCCAATGATGCAATCACCAATGCATCTCCAAATTATACAATCACTTTTTGATTTACAAAATGTAGATAGATACTAATAGTTCCAAAGCCATAAACCTAAAGACCATCACATATGTGTCCCACTGTAGGGAAAAATTGGATGTCATGTTCTTATGCATATATTATAATCACTTCCTTAAAACTCAATTGAGGTGCACCCATATTATTATTTAGGTGAATCCCACTACCCATGGAAGCTGAGGCTTTTTATTGAGCATATGTTGCTATTGAAGCGCCTCAAATTGGTGTTGCTTTTTCACCCTAAGATAGCTTACCTTCTCTCTAGCCCCAAGTTGTTCCATAGTTGTACCCTCTACAACTTGATTTATCATTTCAAGGGCTACATTTAGCTAACTTTTTATTCTCTCATTAGCAAGAAGCTCAAGATGAAATAGTCCTTTCCACCCTAAAAACAACTTTGTTACTTCATTAAAATCAAGACTTGAACAAATCCAATGATACAAGACCTACTGCCACTTTCAAAAAAAATTGCCTCCAACATTGCAACTATATGATAAATGGGAATAGTACATGTCCAAGCCATAACTCAGTTAAATTGGACTACTTGTTGATTAGCTAGGTATTGAAGTTAATTTGGGCATCACTATAAAGATCTTGTGGATTGTGGATTATGGATTACAAACAAAAAAGAAAAGAAAACATGACATTAATCATTCCCCATTTGTATGTATATAAACAAGGAGATCTTGGCACAACATAAAAATAGTAAAACTCATTCAATAGGTAGCATGGCCATAGATGTGATGGCAACAACTATTGGTAAGTAGATTCCTCTTTTTCTCTCTCATTTTTCATGTTTTTATTTCACGTGAGCTATTATTTCTTAGGGTTCATTTTCTAATATTGGATTCATTTTATGCAAGAGGCAATGCGGACATCCTTGGATGTACCTGTGTGATTTATTTCTTGTGAGCAAGGAAGATGGACTTCCCTTGAGAATAGTAGGAGGTGATGAGGACATTCTAGGTATTTTAAGGATTGATCCTTTCTTAAATGTTTTTAGATGTTAATGGAGAATTTAGATGTTGGGGGGGGGGGGGCAGGGGGCGGGAGGATGAGCTTCCATGTTCACATGGTTGGCCCTAATTACTGAATGTTAAACTATTCTCAAAACCAAGTGAAGTTCAACATTAACCTATGATTGCATGACAACTAGCTATGTGAATCTCTTGGTTTTAGGCAATGCAAAAGGATGCCATAGTTCAATATTAAATGTCAATTCATATGCATATGACATCAGGTGGAGCTGAAAAATGCAACAGGTTTGCATTTTTGTTAGAGCTTCAATTAGGTATTTTAAGTTATAGACCATCACAAAAATTGTTCATGATGGTCTATAATTTTAAAAACTTAATAGACATATTAAATAAATGAAATTGTGTTGTGTTTTATCAGCTCTACCTTCTATCCATGCATTTGAATGTAGTTGTAGGTGTATTCTTAATTCAGAGTGACAAAATCTTATTTTGGATGTGATGGAAAAATGACATGCACTAGAAGATATGAAAATAATGTCACTTTTGTAGGTCTAGAACCTTGTTTTGTACTTTAAAGATTGGTCCTTTCTTAAAAAATTTAGATTTTAATGGGGAGTTTAGATATTGGGAGGGGGTGGGGCCAAATGAGCTTCCACCTTCATGAGGTTGGCCCTGCTTAGTACAGAATATTAAACTATTCTTGAAACCAAGTGAAGCTAAACATTAACCTATGATTATATGACAACTAACTGCATGAATCTATTGGTTTCAAGCAATGTAGAAGGATGACAGAGTTCAATATGCAATCTCAATTCATATGCATACAACATCAAGTGAAGCTAAAAATCCCAACAAGTTTGTATTATTGTTATAGGTTTACACATACCTAAATGGAAACATGCTGGGTTTTTCTAGCTCCTTCTATTATACATGCATACAGAATGCAGTTGCACATACATTCTTTATTTAGAGTTGAAAAATCTTATTTTGGATGTGACAAAAAAATGACATGCACCAGAAGATGGGAAAATGATGTCACTTTTGCAAGTCTGGAACCTTTTTTTTACTTTAAAGATTGATCCTTTCTTAAATTTTTTAGATTTTAACATGGAATTTAGATGCTAGGGGGGGAGGGTGGGGCCAAATGAGCTAGAATATTAAACTATTCTTGAAACCAAGTGAAGTTTAATATTAACCTATGATTGCATGACAACTAAATATGTGAATCTACTCTGAGCTATGAGAGCATCATAGTTATTCAATGTTTGCCACCAATTTTTTTATTTATTAATACAACATATTGTCTCAATTGAGATGGCCAATTTTGATGGCTAGTTTTTGGTCATGTAGCATTCCTTCCACATGCCTATCACTATTGGGATGGATGTCTCTGACAACTTGTCGTGGGTCCCATAGTATTTCTATCGCAAACTTGTCACTATTGCGATGGTGTCTTTGACAACTTTCTATCACAATTAGGACAATGAAAATGAACTCTTTACCAATGACTTGGCCCAATTTATGATAGTTGTGTCCATTGACCTTGCAATAGTTTCCCTTTTTGTCATAAATTATGATGAAAAAAGTCTGATGATCGTTTGATGGGAGCCAATTCCTTTTTTTTTCAGTTGGGTGACATTTATCTATTGTAATTGTGATAGTTTTCCATCATAATTCAGGCCCAAATGTAGTAGTAAGTTATCTTACCCAATCTTCACTAGTCTATACATACTTTTTCTTTGGCCTTTGTACATACTTTGTGTCTTTCCTAGAGACATATTACCTACACAATACGTGAGTTTAAAATTGAACCAGGTGCATGTCCCTAAATACACTTTATCTATTGGACTTATCACATATTGGATTAGAGTTAACATTTGTGAATCCTTTATTATCTTGAAAATACCCTAAAATTTTAAATATGATCCTAAGAAAATATCTAAAAATCATAAAATGTCTTGAAACAATTAGCAACACAAAAACATAAGATATCCTAAAAAACCCTAAAAATAAAAATAAAACCCACCAAAAATTTGGAATAAACCTTGTAAGTAATTGTTCTAGATAATCACTCTTTTGCTTAAATTCTTGCATATTTATAGGCCAAAACTCAAAGCATTGTACTTCAACAAAACCCATACCATGAAACATCCTCCAAGAAACATGAACCAACAATCAATTCAACTTGTCACTATGATCCTATCAATCAAACCAACACTAAAACCTACTATGAAATTAATCTAACAAACACTCTCTAAAAACCAAAATGACACTAAAAGACAGTGATAATGGATGAGAATAGTTGTTGTCTCATGCTATTAGTGAGTATTTTTTTATTTTATTTTTTTTCTTTGACCATGTTCCTACGCCACTTAATGAAATAAAATGATCTATGAGAGTGGTTGTGATGGTTCATGGTCATCTTTTGCTTTTATTTCTATTGAATGTCTATTTTAGAGTTTGGGGCATGTATATATGTCTCAGGAGGGATAAGGTCATTCTATGTTTGCATCATTCTTGTTTATGCAAAAGGCTTGGATTTGCACTCTAGTCCTTTATACCATGATTCGTTACATTCTATTTGCCATATCAAAATAAAGCTCCTTTAGTATTTAGAGTATTTTATGAAAGCAAAAAATCCCCACCCCATACTAACTGGTCCTCATCTCATCTCCTCTACCTCCTAACATCCCTCTCATCCACCACCACCATGGTCTAGTACTTTGATACACCAAAAACATCCCTCTCTACTACCCAGATTCATCTCTTACTTGTTAACAAATCATTTGAATTTTTTGGTCAATATCTCAAGGGGGCATCCATATGACATACCACCCCCATTTGGGCATGTTTTGGGGCTTTTTCATCAATTATTCTTTGACACAATGCTCTAAATTGCATTATATCAAAGAGGGAAAAAATGTAGATGCTTAAAAAAGGTTTGCATCTACTATTGCATCACATATTCATACAAACACATTTCATTTTCTCATTTCACTAATTCTTATCTTTTGGCCAACTTGATCATCATTCAAGCATATTTGAACATGGTCTTTATCATTTGCACCTCCTTTTCAAACCAATTGTAGATCATTTCAGAAACAATTCCTTTTTTATCTAAACTTTGCATAACTAACTCTAAATCATTTCAACATCATCAAAATATCATTCAATCAATTCTACAATATTTTAATTTAATTATAATTCCTTTTAAACCAAATCTAAACCATCCTGAATGAATCGTAAATCATTTTGAGTCAACCCTAATCAATCACTATTTATCGGGTACTAGGCATTCATGTATCCCTCAGTGCCTTGTCAATCTAACAAATTTGAACTTAGCACTACCATGTCCCTTAGCACTAGGTCAAACTATCATTTTAATTATTTGATCATTGACATTGTTGATTCCCTTAGTGTCAAATCGTGGCCTTATCCAATCAATTTAATAACATTGATGATGTATGTTTATGTTATTATGATCAAATTTATTAATCCACTTTGATTTGGTAACATTTACAATGTCCATTAGATGTCACATTTCCTTAATCCATGTCATATGTCCTTGAAATGTCATCAATCCTTCTCATCCAATCAATTTGATCATGGCTTTGATCTATCCACCAACATCCTAGTTGGTCTGCATAATCATCACAATTCATTGAAAGGGTAATCCTGCATTTTTTTCATCACATTGGCCAATCATTTACTAATTCATCCTATAGGATTAGATAACCCATAATCTATTCCTATTTTGTTTCAATAATTTTTTTCATCCCACTTTACTAATTATTCTTATCAACCAATGTTCTCAATCAATTAATATTTGTTAATTAATTTTTGTTAATATTTGAAAATTATGGAAATTCTTAATTTCCTAATTCCTATTTTCCCATTTATAATTTCTAATTTACTAATTTCCATTTGTGTGGAATTATGAGTTTTTAATTCCAAATTTCACCAAGTCAGTACACGTGGATATAATGCATAATAGATTATCTTTCTACATATAGCTAATATGTATCATATTGGCATTTATTCTTTCTTACACATGACTATAATAAGCCACACTTGTCATATATTCTTGGCTACACATGGCTATGATGTACGATAAGCTTGTCATAGATTCTCTTCTACTTTTGGTTGTGTTGACTCATATGCATCATAGAATCTTACATATGGCATATTATGTCCTATTCACCATATATATTCCAAGGAATATTGTGCCAAATTGCACGCTTGAAATGACAATTGTTCATCTCATCATTCATGTCTAACTTCTTGAATTTTGGCTATAAATTGAGCCATTTTTCACTTATTTTTCTCTTAACCACACTTCTAGTATTCTCTCCATCATTCATCACAAGATTTTTTCATTTATTTTGCACTTATTTGTCTCTTAACCATACTTTTAGTATTCTCTCGATCATTCATCACAAGATTTTTTCATTTATTTTTCTTTCAATTCTAGGTCTACTATAGGAAATTGGGGCCACATCAACATCAACAATGTAGAAGAAAATAGAACATGAAAATTACATTTGAAAGGGTGTTTTATTTTTTTTTAAATCTCTTTATTTTTAATAATTTTCTTAGTAGATTAGAATAGTTAGCATATGTTATTTGAGTTTGTGGTTTCTCATAGTATTCTATCCCGCCTATTTTCTAGTTCTAAGCCCCTACCAACCCCTCCAATGCCACCACACAAGAGAAACTATTTTCCCATGTACATGGACTTGTGGTGAACCAACCTATATATCATATTATCTTAGACAATAAGATATTATCTAACTTGTGTTAGGGTTGTCTCTCCCCTGCCCCTCCCTTAATATATATCACTCTTGTTCAAGGGGTCCCCTATTATATGGTTGTCATGTCAAGGAGGACATAGGTATGACCAAAGTCTTTATGGATCTAGGTTAGTGTGGTGTAGCTAGTAGGGTGAAGATTTTGTTGTATGAGTATCCCTACATATCTCCTCAAATAAAAAATAAACATCAATATTTAGCTATCCTCACTTCATATAGTCTAAGGAAAGGAGGTGAGTTGACTAGAGGTGGATACTTTATTCTAGGAGGTTTTTGCAACTTCCCTTAAGCCTAGGGAAAAGTACAAAGTGAGCTTCTATGACAACTATTTTTATGATGTGAAGAGCATTGTATAGAGTTTCCTTATGTGAACTTTATAAGAGTAGGGGTTTCATTGGCACTATCACTATATAGAGATAGATATATCCCTATGCATGTAGAGTCTTATTGGCATTACTAAGGCTGATATAACTTTCTACATTATCTGGCCACCTTCACTCCCTATATTTTAAGATAAGGTAAGGAAATAGATAAAGAAGAAACCAAGTTATCTTCCCTCCTTTCTTCATATTATACTTTGGTTAGATTAACAAACTCCTCACATGAGGAATCCACTTTGAAGTTGACTTTTTGTCTTGGCCAATTGATGAAATGTGTATGAAATTCAATAGGGGTTCAATATCTCAATAACACCTTTGTCTGAGGATTTAAATGAGAATTTTTATCTAAAACACTACTAGCTTGAAAGGGGGTACCATTACCCAAGGTAGATCTAATGAGCATCATGGACATGTAGAGGCCTAGGCTAGGGGGTGTGGGGGGGCCCAACTCATTGGATGGGGTCCCAAATACATGCCTTACCATTCTATAGGCAGTCAGTTGCCCCATACTAAGTTAGTGGTTAGTGTGCATGCAATGTGAGATTTTCTTATTGAAGTGATGTAGCTAGTAGTGAATGGTGGAGTAGTTAGATAGTGATAGTGGGTGGATATAGTCTAGTAGTCTTGTGTGAGGATACAAATTGGATGAGTGTAGTTAGATATTTTAAGAATAAGTTTGTGGGCCATAGAATTTTGGGGTTATCCCACCAAATTTTAATTCTACATTCAATGGATCGAAGGCACTAGCTCCCTTTATATAATAGGGGCCTACATATAGTAGGGAGGAGGGGACTCGACTAGTTTATGGTTGACAATTATATTCTCCTATTATTATATTATTCTTGCTGCCGTTTTCATGTAGATCAAAATAACTGATAGAGACCTTCACTAGAATGCGTGAAAAAAGTTGGAACAACAACCATAGAGGCAAGAACTGGAACAACAACTATGGAAGCTAGAGCTAGAACTAAAAAATCTATCAAATTTAGGGATGAGTAGGGGGTTAAGTTCAAAATTAAATCAACATGATAGAATTATTTCACATGGATGCCTGATCATTTATAGATTCATGAAAAATTGGCCTCTATGGATTCTCTATCTCATCTCTTTCCTACCCCGATCAACCCTCATTACCTTTATGATAATGTGTGGCCCTTATCTGAATGAAATGTGGATTTGTTATCTAAATAAAATGTGCATTTTTTATCTAAATGAAATGTATGATAAGGGTCTATAGTTCTAGTGGTCTCACTTGATAATAGTATAAAGCAGAGAACACCCTAAAAATTAAAAGGGTGGGAGGCACATTTCCTTCATGATAATGTGTGGCCCTTACCTTCATTGTCTTTTAGGTAATGAACTATAGCCTATTAAAATAGTGGTCATGAACCTTGCACACATAAATATATTATTATCCCTATATAATGGCAGGTCATTACATTCAGATGTGTGCCTTTAGAATAATAGGACAAGGATTCTCAATTGGCAATAATGATTTTTGCATATTGGGGGACAACTAGCCCATCCATTTTTAGCTAGGAGGGAATAGTGCTACCTCCCATCTATCCAATGTATCTAGTGAGTTCCCCCATGATTCCTATCCAAACCATATAAACTATCCAAATTTTCCTAGGAGGTGGAGGGGATGGCATGAATGAGGGATGCATATAGAGGGCACATACCAATTAGATCAATCAATTGGTAGACTATTATTGTATGAGGCCCCCAAGTGCCATATTGTTTCCAAGATAACTCAAAATTGTTACCCTTGATGTATTAAATTGCATAATAATTTTTCTAGCTAGATTCACTAAGGAACTTTTTGCAACACTTTGTAACTACCCATATATTCCTCATGGATGGTGGGGTATGACATTTTAACCCTACCATGAATCAACTTCTACATACATTATTTGTTTTTAATTTCCACCTGTACATGGGGTTGATGCTTAGTCTATTAATTCTATGGGTAATCATCTTAGCAACTCAACTATATACATGATAGAAAGATAAAGAAAATGAATTAAAGTCTTGCTTATTATTATTCTATTATTCTCCTACTATCTATGTCAGTTAGGTCAAATAATAACTATAAACCAGCCCTAAAAATAGTATGTTTGGTCATTCCCCCTATCTATTGAGTTTAGTGGTCCCTAGCGAGTATTCTCCATCTGTCTGATCATTCTACTATTGGCTAACTAGTATGAGCATATTATGACAAGGGATCTCTAATGAATGCATCTATGGTAGTGACTTCTAGATGGATGGTTGTGAAAGCTTCCCTTTACTCTATAATGGTTGAATTATCAATAAGTATAGTCAAGTGGGCCAAGTGGCCCCTACAGGTAGTTGTTTTATGGATAAGAAGTGATATAAAGTGTACATTAATGAAGACCACTAGATCTACAAAGTGAAGTTGGAGACATCTCCTTATGGTCATGGAAAGAAGGTATGTCCCTTAGATATCTCTGCAATGAAGGAAAGACTTAGATATGTGGTGATTTCTATAAGGTCCTAATCTCCCTTCCTGCTAAGCTACTTGATGTATTAGAAAATTCCACTTACAATAATAGGGTTTTCTCTACCATGTTTTAGTTTTCTAGAAGAATTAATGCTATGCCCCTACACCATCCCCCAATTTTTAGTCAAATAGTTATCTACCTTTGCAAATCTAGCCTCCATTTCCCTATAGAGGTAGGGCATATTGGCTAGGGGGTAAGGGGGTGAGGCCAACTATAGCCCCCTTCCACCCTATTCACAAGGCCCTACTATTATTAACCTAGAAAAGTGACCCCTTGGGGTCCTCTTCTATTATTATTTGATGCATGGGCCCTACTACTCTATGGGCTATTTTTTACCAAATGAAATTATAGGGTCCAGGATGTGGGAATATATTTTTTTTTATAGGAATGTTATGTATAGAATCTTCCTAAACAAAATATAGGCTGATTACTCTATCATTTCCCTATCCTTACTATTTTTTTAAGGGAATGGCTACCTATCTAGCTCCAACTAAAGTAGTTTTGGTAAAGCAACTTGAGTGTGTATAACAGAATAGCAGTGCCCTTTAGAGTAGTAGGGAATCTCTTCATTTTGATAAAATTTTGGTATAGTTAGTATAGGTTACTATCATGTCCTATGGGCCCATCTAGTCACTATTTTTTTCCTAAACCCCTTCTACCGAAGGAAGGCCTTTCACTCACTCTCTATATCTATTATTCACTTTAGTTGGCATGCCTAATTAAAATTTGTGGAAAAATTTATGGGGTGTGTGACTCCCCTTGTAATTTCTATAGATAGAAAAACTAGGTTTATATTTAGTCCCAAGAAATTATTAATGAGAACTAAATGTTGGATAAGAGAGTCTAGATATCCCACCCACATTTTGTTTATAATGTTTCACCTAGAAAAAATTAAAGGCCCTAACATTCTATCACCCCCCCCCCCCCCCTCCTTTGTTTCCAAAACACCCCCACTACAATTCTATGGCTTTATTATTGGATTAGGCCACTACCTAGAGCACTCAATACTAGTACACTACTTGAGCTATATAAATCTCCTCCTACCTCTTCATGAACTATTGGGTGCCCTATTCTATATAGGAGCTACAATTGTAGATTGGCTAAATCACTTGCTATATTGAATGGGTCATCAATAAGGTAAGTGTTGGATGGTGTTGCTCACTCATCAAGATGATGGATTTTGGATAACTAATCTAAAGAGATGTTGGCACTAGGACTGATATATAACTAGTTCTAGGTAAATGGGCTCTAGGTGACCTACTTTAGTTTATTCAACCACATGGCATGGAAACCCTTGCATCCACAAGATCATTTTCTACTATTGTGAACAATATATTGCATCTCCCCTAAGTATATTAGGTTATGGATGGGATAAATAGAGAAGCCCATATAATTGTAGGGCATCATTCAAAGTATACATAGTGAACCATCCATCCAAATAACATCTGTGGCTTACATCTACTAAAACTTTAGGTGATGCCTTCTCTCTTACTTCTTCCTCTACTACTAATATTTCTATTAACTCCTTGATAGCCAATCTTAACCATAGGGGTTTAAAAATGGGTCAATAGTAGCCTGAGATTTAAGGTAAACAAAAGGTAATCTTGAACACCCTTGTTTTAACCCTACAATTCTATGGAGCATCTAAAAAATGATTTTTTAAGAGCATTAGATGACCCCTTCAAATTATGTTTAGTTCCCTATGAATTTCTCTTTGTGTAAATGGTATAGAGGTATAGTATCACTTGGTGCTACAAAATCAAAGGCCCCTTTTCCCCTAGTGTAATAAGGTGAATTATGTATTCAAAGGGCTTATATTCTCATAGGGGTTGGTTTCTAAAGGTCCTTTACTATATTTGGGCTAAGGGGAACTATATACTTCCCAGTACAGTGGTGTGTGTAGAGGGAACTCTATTTGGGAGTGCATCTTAGTTCATTGAGCATTAGCTAATAATGATGAAGAAGGATATCTCTACAGGGATTGATTTCCCATAACCCATAGCCCATAGCCCATTAATTGTATAGTAATGTAGGCCTATTCAAGATTCATATGAAAATTTTATGCATGCCCATTTCTTACAATAATATGAAGGGGGGTAAGGGATAGGTGTGGCCATAGTAGATGCCTTTTATATGGTAGGAAAAAGTTTATCCGCATTGATTAATTGACATAGTCAAATAATTAAGATAGTAGGGGAAGGAATGTAGGGAGGAAGCAACTAGATAATTTGGAGAATGTAAGCCCCCTCTAATTAATAAATCACATTACTACCTACATTCCCCTACTCATAATTTGAGTAGGGATTACCCTATCGATTCCCATCTACATGAAGACTCACAACTTAGAGGAAAAGATCTTGGAACAATAGAGGCCACAAGTTGGAGTAATGGAAGTTTGGGTGCTAAAAGGTTTTGGTGTTTCTTATATTTTACATGAGATACTTACTTTAAAATTTAATCATATGGACACTCATGAAAATTTATTTGGCTATATTTTCAATGGAGAAATAATGCCTAAACCTTCCACTTTTACAAAATCTTTTTGATTTATTAGTCAAGAACTACAATATTTAGCTCTAGAATTGAATCATACTATTCTATCCAAAATATACTTTTAGATAGATAGGAGGGAAGTTTTATCAAAATGAATCAAAATTTATTTTTTATGAATGTTGAGAATAAACATGAACAACTTCAAATTGGATTATTTTCTCCAAGAATATTCTTGTTTGGTCTAAAATAATATTACATAATGGAGAATGAGTCAGACAAGTATCTCTAGATGAAATTTTAGATTATAGAGCTTATGAACCAATAAGAGACATATTACTTTGTGAAAGAGTATTTTGACCAAAGAAAAGGGATTTTGTGCTTGTGTAAAACCTCAAATAATGGAAAATGATAAGGAAAACTATGACTCCAATGTTTGTACTCAATGTGGAGGTGAACTTGTTTTTCATCCTCAAATTAGAAGATATTGAATAGGATACAATAAATTGGCATGCCCAATTGTTCATATTTGGTATTTCAAATGATGTCCAAGATATATCATGAATCTAATAGATAAAACTCAATAAGGAATTAGAAGACCTAGTAAACTATGATGCTTGACTTGATCAAAAGATTTGATTATATAGATCCACAAGAACTATCGTCCTTCAATCTAATTGAGATACCCTTAGCTTTGATACACCCCTCAACAAGAGGGTCATGAAGCTCATAATTAGAACCATGTTGATAAAGAGAAATGAATCTAGGGATAGTATATTTTATTTTAATTTAAATTTCTAATTGGACTTCATAAAAATAATTCTTTTATTCAAAACAAAATAGAATAAAAAGTTTATTTAATTTTTCTTTTTATTCTAGACCAAAGAGAAGATATGGTTATAGGATTCTATTCATTTCACATATGCTTCAAATAGTATTGTAAAAATTGATGTAAATTATAAACCTACATGATCAATTAATAAAGAGATAGAGACAAGTAAATCCCATGTGAATTTCACAAAAAATTCTAGGCCTTTCACAAAGAAATATATCAGTCAAAAGGGAGGATATTTCTCATTAATTCCATGTGTATGTCACAAAATATGAATTGTGAACCAATAATAAAATTCAATTTGAACTTGAGAAAAGAGTAACTATTTAGTTTTATCACTTGGGAACAAAAACTGTCGGGAAACATTATTTGTATCAAAGAGAAAAAATCATTTTTTGAATAATGATACATAATAACTTTCCATTTTGGTATAGTTACTTGATTTGGATGAGAGAAAAATTTCATGTCCAATTCTAAGGGACATCAATCCATATTTCTAGATCGACTTGTCACTAATGAAGATTAATGACTCAATGTCAACAAAATCACTAGAATGGTTCATGTAAGTGCATCAATTATTCCCACCTTATTATAGAAAACTATCAACAAAAGAAGGCACCTATATCATAAATAGTAGGCTTGAAGGATAATGACTGTAAGGTATTATCCCAAGTAGATTGGTTGAAACCAATCTAATGTACCAAACTATCACTAACAAAATGCCATATTAGTAATCTTCATTCAAGGAAAGGGAACACCATATCTATGGGGGGAGAGAGATGAGTAATCTCTTTTCAAGAGAAGGGAACACCATATCTATAAAGGGGGCCAAATCAATAATCTTCATTCAAATGATCTCCATAGAATTGATAGGACCATCCATCCTCTAGAATCTATGCAAACCAGCCATTATAGGCCTACCCCCACCCTTTCCCTATAGGCCTATTGTGTTTTAGGGGTGGGGAAGCATGTTATGTATAGAATATCCCTACCTTTGCACCTCACTAATAAACTAGTTATAGTAGGGAATAATAGTAAGGTTGGAAGGAGGAACACCACAATAATATATACCCTAGACATTGTAGGGGTATAACACTAGAGGGACTTTTCATGCACTCCACCCCTCCCACTCCCCTTCTATTGTTTAGGTTCAGGGAGAAGGGTACGATCTATTTGACTGCATGGACATGATAGCCAGGTGCTAGTGCTAGTTACCTGTCTTGGTCACCCCTATCACAGTGGTCATTAAGAAAAATCATCAATGATGAAAAATGATAAAAGTCAACCATGAGTGAGACCCCCAAGTCAAACCAATTCCTATGTTTGTATACTATGCCCATGATGTAGAGATGACTTTTGAAATAATTGAGCCCCCTATACCTTATCTATTAAAGGCAAGGACTAGTCAAATTAACATCCTAGTTTTCCCTCTTATATGATAATGGATGTTATTAGGATGCAAAGGAAACAACTCTTATTTTAAGAAACTTTGCATCAAACTTGGGGTGGGTATGCTAGTGTAGTGGGAGGGTGAAAGTTAGGATGCCTAACTAGTAATTAAGAAATAAAAAATTTAACTTCATTGCCAAATTACTCTATTTAGAGAGATGACTTCAGTGAGAGATCAACATGGGAAACAAAAATTGATCATCACCCTCCATAGAATATTATGTATATAAAAAACTCATCTCAAGAAGATAAAAAGAAAGATCTGGTTACTAGAATGACTTTGTATTGATTGGATATCTTTTTCCTACTAACGACCAAGTGATTCAACATGTTTATTCTATCTTTATTAAGTAGTAGATAACAACATGCCATCTCTCCCTAGTCATGAGACCTTAATGTTGGAAATATGGCTAGTTAGATGTTTTTTCGGTTGTCATTTATGGAAACATATACTCAACATTTCATTTATGTAGTTAGATACCAAAAATTGTCTAAGTATTAGATAGTTTGCAGGAGTATAGTGAACATATCTTAATAGTATGGATGATGCACAGAGAGTTAAGATTATGCATAGCTGAGGAAGGTTTGTAACATTTTCAAGATGATGTGTACTAGTGTGCATGTGTGTACAGTCAGTACAACACAAGTTATAGTGAGTTTAAATGTGCTAGTATTTAACAGTGCAGAATAGAGCATAGCAGAAAATAGAGTTGTACGACTTTAGGAATTGTTTTGATTTCAAAATAATTACTAAGTCATGCTAAGCTGACTATGTGAATATTATTTTATATTATTTAAAGTGTGTGAAGACATGGAAGTTGACTGAGCAACAATTTGTGAATGTGTAAGGTATAAGTAAAGATCTTATATTGCACAAATAGTATGTAACTGTGTTGCACAACAAGTAGATGTGATGCACAAATATTGTGGAAGTTGCATGATTAGATATGAAATGAAAAATATTGTGAGAAACATTTGCAAGGCTTATATGATGTGAAATTTGATGTAAGATCATAGAAAGTGCGAGTTACAATAGCAAGCAAGTATTCAGTGTATATCTATTTTGTGAAGGAACTAAATTTTATAATTGCATGTTAGGGTAGTGGGCTCTTCTTGCATACATTGTAATTGATCTATGAACTCCTCATGGGGTTGAGGCTTCTAACAAGGCCTAGTTCTCTAGTAAGGACTTGAGACAGTATATGTACTTCATAGACTACTAACAAGGTCAATATCCTTAATAGGATCCTATTGTTTAGTGAATAATCTAGTGGGTACCATCCCCACTAGGGTTTTCCTTTGGCTAGGGTTTCCCTAGTTAATAAAATGGTGTTATGAGCTATCTATGTGTATGACTATATTTATTATTCATCATTGTTGGTTTAATTTCATATGTAAGTTATAAAGTAATTAATAATATTTAGTTGTGGGCAAATGTTTGTAGAATACTGATTCACTTCCACCCTATCAGCATTATCTATTTCTAACAATTGGTATAAGAGTACAATTAATTTAAAGAAGCTTAACATCTTAAGTAATATCCTATTCAATATGGAATAGTTGAAGAAGAATCTTGAAGGAGCTCTTGAATAGATTAATATTCTTACTAAAGAGAGAGATAACTTACAAGATAGATACAAAGATGAAAAAGTCTACATTCACAAACTAAAAGATGAAATTGATGATATGAAATCTAGCAAGGAACCTTCATGCATAGATAAGTGTTAATGATGATATAGAAAATATCAAGAAAGAGAAAGAGATCTTAAAACATGAGTTAAAAATTGTTGAACTAAAGTTAAGTCTTAAGATTGGTAGCAACAAGAGTGAACTTGATCTAAAAGATGAGAATGTAGACCTTAGATCCCAATTAAGTCAAGAAACATTTGAATTAGATCTCGTTAAGATAGAGTATGTACAGTTGAAAAAATACAACATCATTGTGAAAGGAGAGTTGACACAAACTAAACAATAGTTAGATAAACTTTACACAAGTTCTAAGAAACTTGATGAACAAATATTTCATCAAAGACCTTCTTATGACAAGACAAGCCTTGGATATCTTCTTGGAGAAAAGTCAACAAAGAAAGATGAGATTATGATAGAACTAGATTCTATACTAGAAATCCCTAAAGAAAATTTCAAAAGGTCTGATGAAGTTGAGAAAATTGAATTGGCAAATAAATTTGATGAATTTAGAATAACAAAGCAAGTTAAAGAACCTAAGGAAGATGACACATCCAAAGAGGTAAGACATGAATTCAAAGGTAGATATTTTATATGCAATGAAGTTGGACATATGAGGAGAGATTGTACAAGTAAGCCTTTTAAACCTATTACTATTTTTTATTGTTATAATTTTCGTGGTTATGGACATAAGGTAGTAGAATGTAAAAAACCTATATTTGTTGATGATAAAAAGAAAAGTAGAATGTTTAGGAATACTAACCCTATAGGTAGTGGAAGAAGTAGATAATAGAGTAGATCTAATGATGGAGAGAAACCTAATGGTGAGAGCAAGGAGTTTGTTTGTTACAAATGTAACAATCCTGGACATATTGCAAGGAATTGCAGAGAACTTGAAATTCAGAATGGGAACAATCAAAAGAGAAATGCACCTATATGTCAGTTATGAAATAAATTTTGTCACATAAAAAGATTCTATAGAATAGATAGAGGAAACTTTAATATGAACCCTAATCACAGAAGGAACAACAACAAGATTAAAAGAAGGAATTAAAATAGAGATAACAATAGTCAAAAAGAAGTAGTCAAGGAACATGTTAAAGAATTCAAAGAAGCATTTCTGAAAGCTTGTAATCCAAAAAGTTCACAAATAGTATTGGAAGAACAATTCTTTGATGCACCTAAGGGAAAGTTGAAGTCATAGATTGTTTGTGGCCCAACCTATCTAAATTAAGCTAATTGTACTAGCAGTAGAGCATCAGTGGTCAGAACTAATGTTAGAGAGAGAGCTAGAGATTGTGCAGTTAATAGAAGGTAGAAGACATAGAGAGAAAGCTATAGTTCAGTGTGCAAGTCTTGATGTGATTGTAGTAAGAAAGAATTGTAAGATCAAGGTCATTGGTAAATAGAGATAGTATTAAGAATTTGTGGTATATACACATTTATTGTGTAGTGTGATTTGAAATGATTTAAGTATCATGAACAAGATTTGATGTACCACTTGTTCATGTGAAGTATCTTGAGCGATTTGATAGCAATTAAAGTGTGATATAAGCTTGAGAAGTTGAATGTTGCAGAAGACCTAAAATAAAAAATTTGAGGTATTTTATGAAATATTGAATCTAGTTTCTTGAAGTTTCTACAGTTATAAGAAATGACTAGTTAGAGATTGCATGATGTTAGTGATAGACCAAGGTATGCGTTCAAGAAACACCCAATTGTTTCTTTACTTGATGATCTTGTAGGCACATTTTTGCAAGTTCCAAAAAATGTGTTACATGTAGAAGATATAAGGAATTATATACATTGTAAAATTGAGAGTATACATGATGAGGAGATTCACAAGGAATTAGGAGTCATGTATAATAATGACTTATCCCTAAATTCTAAATATGCACACCTTGAAGATTTAAATTTGGTGCAGTATATGTTCTACACAAAATTTGACAATCACGAGTGGACCTAAACTATATTTAGTAGAATTCATGATGATATGTTATGGTTAGGTGATGTGTAGATTTTCATTGACAATGACCTAATTCACAAAGTCACAAGATTTGAAAATGAAGGTTGTAATCTTTTTAATAGGAAAAGCATCGAGAAATTAGTAGAGACTAACCTAAAAACCAAGTTTGATAGAAGAAATTTGAGAGTTGATCCAATTCAAGATAAAGAAGCCAAGTTGTTGACCAAAATCAAAGGGTACAAGCTAAACCATGGATCAAGGGTAAAATCTTTACCAACTGGATTCCTTCATGCAACATATGTGATGGCTATTGAAAGGAGTAAAGTAAATTTGTGTGACATCGTCAAAGTGTAACTATTGGACAATATTTCTAAAATAAAGAAAACAAAGAGTGCAATATTTAGATTTGAGTCCCTATTGACTCATTTATTCTTTCATGTTACTAAGAAGTTTCTTGGAGTAATCAATAGGGATATTAGTGAGTGCACAATGAAGATTGTAACTCAAAGCTACAAATCTAAACCTGAAAATGTCAGAGACATTGATATTAATAGGATGATGAAGAACTTTTATTTTGAGATAAAATTGAGGTATAAGATACCTCCCTCTATGGTAGGGAAGTATAAGGATGATTTGTGCTTCATGGTGGAAATTGAAAACACCTACATGGAAGCAATGATACCTAGAGAAAAATTCATTGAGCCTATGGGCTATGAGATGAGCATTGAGCTTATTGAAGGGTATACATAGATCATAATGGAGTCTAAGAAAGACACATAATATCATAGATGGGGGACATAAGATGAAAGTTTAAGGATTATAGAGTCTGAGCTCCATAGTAAGGAGAGTAAGAAGAAAGTAGAAAAAGAGATAGATTCCATACTCAAGGAATCTGACTTGACTAGACAAGATTTCAATGAGATAAAGGGGATTGTACTAGAGATAAAGGCTAGTGGGTAGATAGAAGTGTTGGTAGCAACACCTATTATAGTAGAAAGACCTTCCAAAGGAGTAACAATGGCACAACCATGTACGCAAGCACCTATTCCACCATATTCAATAGTTGCAAAAGTGCAACCCGTAAGAGCAAGCTATGAGAAACCTAGGAGGTAGTTAGAGGTGGAAGCACCTACTGCGTAGAGAAAGTTAGGAAGATTGGTGAAGGTTAAGCAAGAACCTACACCTTGAACAAAGAAATTAGTGAAGCAAATGAATAGTGGACCTAGAAAAAGGAGGAAAACTACACAATTGAGTAGTTTTGAAATCTCGGATGATGATGATGAAGATAAACCTATTGAGAAAGATGCATAAGAAGCCAAGACAACCATAGGAAAGAAAGAATGGAAACCAAAGGTAGAGAATCTAAACATACAACTTATAAATGATGATAATTTTGTTTAGTTGAATAAATTTATAGCATTTATAGCAATATGGATAGGAGGCAATCAAAGAATGTTGTAATAATAAATATGATTCTGAGGACTAAAAGATTTGATATCATTTAGAATAAGATTCTTGAACACCTATACAATAGGTTGATTAACAGAAAAAGAAGCGTAGTAGAAGAAAATTTGAATATGAGGATCACATTCATAAATAAGTTATGTGATGTTGGATCAAAAGAGGAATTTGAGATAATTTTGAAGGGTATTGAGACCTTACTGAGGAACAAAATAAGAGCAATTCTTTTGATGGAAGGCAATTATAAGGAGGTAAGGAAAGAAAAAAGGAGGCTATATTGAAATATATGTACTTGGTACCTAAGGAGAGTGTGCAAGTAAAGGTTGATAGTCCAATATGTGTACAAGAAGATACACCTTCTAGCGAAGGAGAAGAGGTAGAAGGGACACATCAAGCACTATCACCACCTCACATTGTTATGGGTACTGAACCCATGCAACTGGATAGTACACACATAACTATGGATACAAAGGAGAATCCATTTGTAGCATATGCAGCAAATATTATTGGTAATATCAATGCCTATACTAGCTTTGATGATGAAGAGGAAGTGAAGAAGAAGAAGGAAGAAGAAGAAAAGAAGAGAAAGGAACAAAAAGAAAAGAAAAGGAAAGAAGATGAAGAAAAGAAGGTCAAAGAAGAAAAGGAAATAAAGTAGAAAGAAGAAGAAGAAGAGAATAAGATAGAGGAAGAAGAGAAGAAGAAGAAAGAGGCTGAGGAAAAGAAGAGTGCAAAGGAAAAGATGAAAAATAATACTATATCTTCATTAGTATTAGTAGCTGGAACATCAACAACAATACCTATTCCATCTAATGATGAAGACCAAAAAGAGCTATTGGGCACTTTGAGCAAACTATTTGAGAAAAACAAATTTGTTAAGTCTTTGGAGAAGACACTTGCTAAAGTCTTAGAGTGTATGCAGAAGATAGTTTCTACAACTATAGCTAATCTAGACTTGTAAGCTAAGGAAAAAGAGTTAGTGAAGACCTTTGATGGGGAATTCACAACCTTAGTTAAAGTAGCAACAACACAAGCATAGAGTAATCATGATGCAATACTATTCAACATAGTGTGCACTAATGTGCACAATGATTTGAAGGCACTTGATGGAAACATCAAGGAGTTGAGATAGTGTATTACTAAAGGTAAGAAGTTGTATGGATAGTGTGCAATGTCCTATAATTATTTGATCTTGATGCAAAGATAAAAGGCCACATGAGTGAGCTTTAGTCACTTGCTACAAGATTGCAACAACCAAAGATCAAAATTAAAGATTCTAAGAATGAGATTGAGAAGATCCACAATGCTATTAAAAGCATTGAATTTAACAAGAAGTTAATAAGAAGATTCTTTGTTATTAGAGAATATCTGGCACCCAAGATCATAATCTTGCAGAGGTAATATCTGGCAAACAAATTCTCCTATACTGACCTAAGCATGGTTGAAGTGGCATCCTATTCACTTTTCACACTCATTAGTATATTAGATATAGTCAAAGCAAAATAGAAGAAGGACTTTGATAGATAAAGATTGATAATGCAGATTGCATATCCAGAATGATGAGCTGATCAACAACAAGTAGCAAGTTTTTGTGATACAGTTTTTGACATCTTTGCCATTGATGTCAAAGAGGGAGTATGATTAGAGGAAAATTGTATAGATGTAAGTGGGAGATTATGTATGTATCAATGTAAAGGAGTGATAAGGAATGTACTGATCCATCAAAACATGAATAAAATTGTTGTGTTTTGAAGGCAATTTATGTATAGTTATTTTCTTTTTCTTTTTCTTTTTCTTTGTATGACATCACTTTGGGACTTAGCCATTTTTGCAAAATGTTTCAATCAATGAAAAAGGGTTAGAATATTGGAAATATATTCAATTAGATTTTTTTGTGGTTGCCATTTATGGCAACATATACTCAAAATTTAATTTATGCAGTTAGAGACAAAAAATTATCTAAGTATTAGACAGTTTGTAGGAGTACAGTGAACAGATCTTAATAGTATGGATGATGTGTAGAGAGTTAATCTTATGTGAAACTAAGGAAGGTTTGTAATTTTTTCAATATGATGTGTACTAGTGCACATGTGTGTATAGTTAGTATAGTGTAAGTTACAATGAGTTTACCTATGTTGGTATTTAACAGTGAAGAATAGAGAATAATAGAAAATAGAGTTGTATGAATTTCAAAAAAATTTTGATTTCAAAATAATTACTAAGTCATGTTAAGACAATTATGTGAATATTATTTTATACTATGTCAATCATGTGAAGATACAGAAGCCAACTGAGCAACAATTTGTGAATGCGCAAGGTATAAATAAAATCTTATATTGCACAAATAGTGTGTAAGTGTGTTGCACAATGAATAGATGTGATGCACAAATACTATGCAAGTTTCATGATTAGATGTGACATTAAAACTATTTGAGAACCATTTTTGAGGCTTATATGATGTGAAATCTGATGTAAGATCAGAGAAAGTGAGTTACAGAAGCAAGGTATTATGTGTGTATCTATTTTGTGAAGGAACTAAAATGTATAATTGCATGTCAGGGAAGTGGGATCTTCTTGCATAGATTGTAATTGATCTATCAAATCCTAATATTTTTGAGGCTTCTAAGAAGGCCTAGTCCTCTATCAAGGACTCGAGACACTATATTTACTTCATAGGCTACTAATAGGGTCAATATCCTTAATATGATCCTATTGTTTAGTGAATCATCTAGTGGGTATCATCCCCAATAGGGTTTTCCCTTGTCTAGAGTTTCCCTATTTAAAAAATAATGCTTTTATGAGTTCTCTATGTGTATTATTATATTTATTGTTCAACATTGTTGGTTTAATTTCATATGCAAGTTATAAAGTAATTAACAATATTCAGTTGTAGGTAGAAGTTTGTAGAGTACTAATTCACACACCCCTTAATATTATCTATCTATAACACTTAAGATACTATCAATCTAGTCCTTGGCATCATGAGGCTTTCTATATCCCTTCTTATGTATTTTTTAGGGCTATTGGCCAAACAACTTAACATACAAGCCATGGATTCAGACCCATTCCTCCATTTTGATACTTCCTTTTGTTGAGGATTCTAGTAGCCTTAAGGTGAGAGATTGGCTTTCACATAAACATTCAAAGGAACTAATTTTTAGTGGCCAAGGTCACTATAATTCTTTCTTTATTACCCATCTAAACCACTCTTCTTGAATTAAATTAGAACATTGAATGAGATTGGTGGTTCACTTTACCTAATAAAGGTTTCTCTAATGTGCACTTGGATTCATTGCTATGGGCACAGTCTAGATAATCAAATTGGTTTCCAATAGAATATTAGGGGTAGGATACACTTTCTATTTGAGTTTTCTAGCTATTATTTATTTACCATCTACTCTAGTTAACCTATACTAATTTTACTACACCTTAAATTCTAGTGCAAGTCCAACTAGTTATGGTTTTTCCACCCCTACTATTCTAAAGGAATCTTTCTAAATAAAGATAATGTGGAAGATCCTAGAGCTACATCTCTTTAACCATAGCTAAGGTCTAACAATAAGGCCCAACCAATAATTTTCCCTTTCCTACTTTTCTAAGGGCTAGATAGGAAATTAATCTATTTGGGCCCTCAATCTACAGGGTATGCCAATGCCCCTAAAATTTTATGGGTATGAAAGCTATATTAGTTTAAGGGGTTCATTTCAAAAGGTTTTAGGTCTATAATAAGCTATATTTTATTCATTTAGATATTCCATTTATGTATAATGAACGGTTATTAGATTCTCTAATTCCTACAATTGCTATATCTCTTGCTTCTCCTTGGTTTGGTTCTTGTGTCCCAGTCACCTACCCTTGGGAGTATTGAATCAAGTAATAACTATAATGAAAGTATAGAGGTCTGGAAAATTATCTTAGGTTATGGATATTTTATGGAGATTTAGTCTAACTCTATACACATATCTATCTATACCAATGGACCTCTATATTTTCCTAAGTCAAGTACCTACCCTTTTCATACCTTGTAAAAAATAATGTCAATAGATAACTTAGCTACATTCTCCATATGCATAAAATTCCCTCCTAACCCTCTAATGATAGTGATTGAAAAGTTTATACTCATGATTGAGTCCTTTCCCTTAGAGATAGATTTCAGTATCTCATTGATGCTATAGATCAATCTAAGGTAACACAATAGCTATGTTCTTTAGAGCTATCATTGTAGTCATGAATTTAAAGATTATTGCTCCACTAATGGTATTCATAGATAGAAAACTATTCCAAGGACTCCACAGGAAAATGGAGTGGCTAAATGAATGAACAAGACTATAATGGAACGTGCAAGGAGCATGAGGTTGCATGTTGGGTTGCCCTTACACATGTGGGTAGAGGCTGTCAATACTATTTTATATTTGATTAATAGAGGTACCTCTACTCCTTTGGGTTGTGGCATTCTAGAGGAAGCATGAACTGGTAAGAAGGTGAGTTATTATTTTCTCAAAACCTTCAGTTGTGAAGCATTTGATCACATAGATTCTAAAAATAGAACCAAGCTAGAAGCTCGGTCAAAGAAATGTGTATTTTTTCTATATGGCATTAATGAATTTGGTTATAGGCTTTGGGATTTTGAAAATCAAAAAATTGTAAGAAGGGATGTCATATTCAATGAGAAAGTGTTGTACAAAGTTCTGTTGCAGCAACATGAGAAGAAAGTAGATGATTATGTAGTGTTGGATGATACTCCACAAGATGATGTTCCAGCCATTCTTCATGATGTGCAACAACTACAACCAAAAATACCACACATAGCAGTGCATGTTAGATAGTCAAAAAGGCAAATTAGACCTCCAAAAAGATTTTCTCCCTCTTTGTATTCTATTTTATTAATAGGTGCTAGTGAACCTGGATGTTATGATGAAGTTGTGCAAGTGGATACTAAGATTTAGTGGGAGTCTATAATGAAAGATGAAATGGACTCTTTGCTAAAGAATAAGACATGGAATTTATGCAAGTTTCCTCCAAGTAAAAAGGCTTTATCAAATAAGTGGGTTTACAGGTTGAAAGAAGAGGAAGGAGGTAAGAAAAGACTTACAGTCAGGTTAGTTGTAAAAGGATTTGCATAGAAAAATGAATTGATTTTGATGAGATATTTTCTCCTGTTGTTAAAATGACTTCTATCTATACTATTTTAACTATTGTGGCTACTGAAGATTTAAATTTAGAGTAGCTTGATGTTAAAACAACCTTTCTTCATGGTGATTTGGATGAAGAGATATATATGGCTTAGCCACAGGGATTTGAGGTCAAGGGTAAGGAGAACTTAGTGTGCAAATTGAAGAAAATTTTATATGGCTTGAAGTAAGCACCTTGGCAATGGTATTTGAAATTTGATAGTTTTATGCATGAGCATGGTTACAATAGGTGTCATTTAGATCATTTTATCTACTTTAAGAGGTTGGATGATGATAGCTACATTATTTTATGTTTATATGTTGATGATATGCTTGTAGTTGGGTCTAACATGGATCACATTAAGGGGTTAAAACACCAATTAGCACATGCATTTTCTATGAAGGATTTGGGGGTAGAAAAACAAATCCTTGGTATGTATATTTGTAGAGATAGGAAGAATAGGAAATTGATGCTATCTCAGGTTAATGTTGAGAAGGTGTAGCAAAATTTCTCTATGGAGAATGCTAAAGCTGTCAGCACACCTTTACCTGGTCATTTGAAGTTGACTAAAGAGATGTGTCCCAAGACACAAGAAGAGGAGGATAATATGTCCAAGGTACCCTATGCTTTAGCTATAGGAACCTTGATGTATGCTATGGTATGTACTAGGCCAAATATTGCACATGCAATGGGAGTTGTTAGCAGATATATGATTCATCTAGGAATTGAGCATTGGAATGTAGTCAAATGGATTCTCAGATATCTGAGAGGAACATCCAATAAGTGTTTACACTTTAGGGGATATACTACTAATTTATAGGGCTATGTTGACTTATATTTGGTACGGAATATTGATACTAGGTGGAGTACTACAGGTTATGTCTTTATTGTTGGTGGGGTAGTTGTGAGCTAAGTTTCTAGGTTATAGAAGGTTAATGCTTTATCCACTAAAGATGCAAAGTATGTTGCTACTACAAAGGTAGCCAAGGATATGATATGGCTTTAGTTCTTCTTGGAAGAACTAGGAAATCCTCAAATGAATAATTATTTATTTATAGATAGTGAGAGTGTCATTCATCTTGCAAAGAATTTAGCTCTGCATTCAAAGACCAAACACATATAGTTGTGGTATCATTTCATTCAGTCAATTTCGGAGGATGGAAATTTAAATTTGGACAAGATACATATAGATGACAATCCTGCAAATATGTTTACAAAGGTACTGACAAGGGAGAAGCTAAACTCCTCTTCAGCTTTAGTTGGTCTTCTAGACTAAACCTGAATAAAAGAACAACAGAGTCTAGGGTGGTTTAATCTATTGGAAGCTCGATGTGGTAATTGCTACAGGATCAATCTCTAAGTGGGAGATTTTTGTCTAGTGTGGAGTCTGATTAGTCCCCAAGTGCGAGATTGTTAGTTTGTGATGATTGATTAGAAAACTACTATACATACTTCATAAATTCTTTGGAAAAAAAAAATGGGTTGTGGTCAATGTTGTGGTTGACATATGGCCAACATTTGGCTAACATGTTGTAACCCTAAAGTGGCATAAAATTACTTGTATAAAAAGTCTTAGGGTTAGGTATTTTCATTAAGTTGTGATGTGAAATTGGTTCTTGTGGCAGTATTGAGCTGTAAGGGATTACAGATTGTAATCAAGTTATAATCACTAGATCGTAATAATATCAGACTTGTTGTTTGGTGGACGGGGATTGGATGAACTATTGTAAATCTTGGTGCCTTGTGTTCTTTTCTGTGTGATCTATTATTTTCTATTATTGGTTATATTTTTATGTAATTGTTATTTTCTATCTGTGGTTTAATCCTAACACCTCCATCTTACCCATGGACACCCCATAGAATTCTAGGGGCCTCTTCTATTACCAACCATCTCCATCCAATGCTCATTCTTATATATCATTAAAGGTGTTCTCCATATTTTCTTACCCATATTCCCACCTCTAATCTATAATGATTCCTTTGGAAGACTGAAGTCCAAAGAATTCTTGCAATGCTAGATAATTAAGGTATCTTTTCACTTCCTCCTCCCCTAAAATAAATTATTTAGACTTTATCCTCTCCTTGGTGGTTTGCATGTAGAGTCGCTTCACTCCTCTCTCAAGTGGTTTACATGCATAATGACTTTTCTTGGATATGCTTGAACCATATTTCACTACAAGATGCTACCTTTGTATCTGTATAAGAATATATGAATCAACCCCCTACTACCCCATAGGGAATTTCTTTTACTATGTTTGGATATGTGACTACCTCTTCCATTGGTGCTTAAAATCCTTCCCAATCAATGATGATAAAACTCCTCACTTTATAGGCCCATAGAATAGTAGGGAATCCCCTCCCCTCCACCAAAATAATTAGTTATCCCCCTATTATTCTATGGAATGTGGATATAGGATATGTCCTACATGTAAATATACATGCAGGGTGGTGTAGAATCATTGGGTCCCCTTCTGGACAATGAATATAGTTGACAAGCACCCATAATTCTATATGTAACATATTAACTATCTACATAGAATAGTAGGGACAAAACAATAAAGACTATAATGGATCAATGTTGGTTGGGTTGGCTATGAAGTATATTTTGGAGGACTTATCCAATTATCCCCAATATAAAGGGCCTTACCTACCTACTAAATATAATGGAACCCCTTTGCATACACCAAGGTTAATGGTAAGTAGGGGCCCAATGCCTAGTCAACCCAACCATCTTGATTCTATATGTAACATGCCTTAGGAACACCCTTATGGATAGTAGGGCCCCTTATTATTCATAGGAAGGTGCAAATAGGAGGTTGTGAGATCAATTATTGTATCAATCCACTAAGGGACTGTGTTTAGGCCTGAAAAGTCCCTATAGAATGGTAGGGGGCTCTAATTCACTAGTTAATAATAGTTAGGGGTGTTGCATTAGTCTTATACTCATTCATTGATGTCGGGTAGGGATAGGGGACTTCAATGTTTCAACTTAATTAGGGATTAAAAGGAGAATATGACCCTATGATTCCTTGCCACCAAGAGTGTGGGCTCCCTTTCTATATCCCCTTTCACCCTACCATTTTATAGGTAGACACAATATCTAATTTTTTTTATAGTGTCCTTCTCAAACCCCATTTCTCTCAATAGGCCTAACTATTCATTCAAAGTTTGACCTCCCTAAACAACACCTCATAATATCACTTAAGTAATAACCAAAGCTTCTCTCCTTGTCTCTATAATAGAGAACACTATTGGGGGTTATCTCTACCCCCTTATCCTAGATAGATAGAAGGGAAAAATTATATGACTATGATGGCCATGTGTATGATGCCTTTTCACTACTATTTAAATAGATGAAGGTTGTGAATGTGTAAATGAAGGGGCCTACAGATTGCATGAATGTTGTAGATCAAAAAAAAAAAAGAAGCTTGGCAAGCTATGGAAAGAACAAATTATTATGTTGGAGATAAGGATCCTTCACTGTCTCAAAGGGATGATGCTCTTCTGGACACCTATGACACTCTATATGCATACCCTTGAAATAGTGTTTAATATCATTCAACATGCCATAGAAATGGCCTATTAATAAAAGAAAGGCTCTTTTATATAAACCTTGATCGAAGAAGTAAGCTTCTCATCATGTGCTAACATTGTTGGCTCCAGGGTGTTGGTATTTTTACACTACCAATAAACAAAATGCTTAATATTAGGATAATAAAGATCAAAATAACCTAAGAATTAGCTACTTCTAATGCTCAAGTAGACAGTGTTTAGATCTAGACCCAACTTCAACAAAATCATAAAGATTTTCTACTCTTTTGGCTCTACAAAACCAAGGTAGGTGCACCTGAGGGATAAAGGATTCAAAACTTGATAATATCTTCACACTTTACTCATGTAATGGAATTTTATTAAAATATTCATCCCATATAGAAGATTGGTCATAATTCTTCTCATATTTACAAGTAATTCTTGGTAAGAATAGCTAATTATAACTCAGAGATTAAATGCAAACAAGTATTGACCAGCTATGATACTCTTCATACATTTAAAGTAAAATTGATTTTGATTTTGAGATCTTGCTTGATGCTTATCCATGATTTCTTCATATTCAAAATGAACTAATTGATCAGTGCATCATCCATTGGGATTCAGAGTCTATCCAACTATTTTGATCTAATTGATTGCATTACAATCAATATTATCAACAATTCTCCCTAAAACTCATTCTTATGCATATCCTTATTATTTCTTGAAAATCCTATCATATCATTGAAACATTTACTTAACTAATTGAATTAAAAGAAATAGTGAATTGATATATAACCTATACTAGTTGCATTAAATTGAACAAGCTTTGCCCATATAATCTCAAAACAACCAATCAATAACAATAGAGAAATGATTCGGAGAAAAAATATATGGTGACAGTTCATCTTTGTATTAATTCTCTTTGAAAAGTATGTAACATTGGAATAAAACTTAAAAAAAATCAAGATTGGACAAATCTAATCCATTAAAGCTAATGTATCTTCAAATTTGCAGAGAAAATGCATCTTACAATTTTGACATCAAGAAAAATTGGACCGAATAAGACCAACAAAACTAAAAGTTATAGAAATGTTTGGACCCTCTCTCTAGCCTTGGAATCTCATTATATAGTGTGAGATGCAACAATCTTTAGGTTTAGAGAGTATTGATAGCTTTTCTTAAGAAAGAAAGATATTTACAAGGTTACTATCATAAAAGGAAAAAATTGGTGCAACAGAATGTTTTTCATCATGAATATTCTTTTTTGGGACCACTTCTACTATACTTCTTTGTTGCTAAGGAATTCATGATTGGCTTTCTTGTTGTCATCCTTCCTCAAAGTGTGTGACCATTAGAATTTCATGTGATGGGCCCTATTCTGATACTTGAAAGTTGAGCTAAACATGGGGTTCTCCATCCATGTCATCTTGTACTAACAAATTGACAGTCACATTCGATTGTCTTGTTGCCAAGTCATCAATTTGTACATATGTAGTTGGTTGTGTATTTTTCTCTTCTTCTATTTTAATCAATTTGTTAGTTACTTGCAAATCATCCTGCTCCTTTTCATCATCATCATCAATTTCATCAAGTTCCAAATACTCTGCATGTATAAAATTTTCCATCCACTTGTCAAAAAGTGTGTCATCTGCCAATTAAAACTCAAAATCTCATGTTTTTTCTTGATCACATATTCTCCAAATTTATCTATTTCAATAAAATATTATCTTAAAGAATCATAAAATAATTATACTTTTACAACTTCCTCGATTATATTTTCCCCCCATTCATTTCTCTTTTCATTTATGACCCTATTCATCCTAAGGAATAATAGGTCGTCCAATTCCTAGGCCCATTCCTCTTTATTTTTTAATTTATCCTTTTTATCTAGGGCATGGGGAAATAGTTCAAAGTTTTTACTGTTATATTTTGCAAGATAATTAATGATTTTCCTTTGTAATGCAATTCTCTTATTATCAAACTCAGAGAGATCATTGGTCAAATAAAAAGTCCCTTCTATTTGTTCACAAGATAAACTAATAATTGAAAAACATAGAAGATTAACATCTTTATCCTTGTTCCATTTTTTAGCAATTGGCTTCAAAGCCTCCTCATTTTCTTATAACTCATTCCACATGTTCATTACCTTTACCAATTTCTCATTGAAAGTAGGCCAACCAATTTTATCTACTAAATACATAATTTATTTCCTCAACTTATCCTCATATTGGATATCTAATTCTACATGCAATACCCATAGTTTTCTCTTTTCTTCTTCAAAATCCTCTGCAATATAATACTAAAGTCTCTGTAGTGTGTCTTAAATTTCTATAAGAGGAGTGGATTTAAAAGGCTCCAGTGGTGGATGAGGATAATTAATTCTAGGCCTGCTAGACTATCCTTGGTGCCTCATCATCTTATTCTCAAGCTCTATCATTTTTTGCACTTCTTTATTATAAGTAGCCAAAACCTTCTCATATTTCTCTTGCAATTCTATTTTTTGCAATTTCTCCTTCCTAGTTGTGGAAAAAGTGAGGCTAGTTGTTTCAACATTTAGCTCTTTTGCCTCCTGATTTGGGGTATCCTCTACCCTTTTTACAATTACATTTGTAGTCAATCCAGTATCATCAAGTTGGGAGGAACTAGTGCTGGATCCTCTTCTCATAGACCAAATAACTAATGTAGCATGATCCTCACTGAATTTGGCACCTTTCAACTCTTTTTCACTTTTTCATCTGCATTCAACTTCTTGGTCATAGAGTTAAAAACCATTGCATCTGCAATGTCCCAATTTGGTAGAAGAAAGACCTTGGATGATTTTATCATTTTTCTTCCCTCTTCAAGGGTCAAACTCTTAAACTCTTGCATAATCTCATCTTTTATTTATTCTTGTATGGAAGCCTCTTCCATCTCAAGATTCTCAACCTTTTTCTTATTGCATCTTTCTTCAAATAATTCAATATTGGTTCTCCATGCAAATTGATAAAAGGATCTTGATTTAATGAAGTTGTCATCAAAAATAAATTCATGACTAGTTTGTTCTACTATAGGGTCCAACTCCCTTCCTTTATAATTAGCAACAGTTAACTCAAGGCTTGGCATGGGAGGTTCTTGAGGATTCCCTTCTTCTAGTTTTGAAATAGTAATAAAGACTCCCCCTCGGGATCCCAATTGCTCCATTTTCTCCTTAGTGAGTTTTTCATTTCCTATATGTAGTGAGGAATGAGTGTGTGTGTATTCTTCTACTTGGGTCACCTATTTATTTTCTTTCCATTCACAGCCTCCACGATCTCTGGAAAAGTGATCATCAATTTATTTATTTTGTCTGCCTTTATCTTGGAATCCTTTAGAGGCTTTTCATCTTTATCAAAAAAATTAAATAATTCTAGCACCATACAATAAACTCTTCACTTATCCTTCTTGATCTCTTTCTTTTGGAGAGAGAATTCATTTCTTATCACTAGTAAATTTGGACTCAATTTTTGACGAATTTTGGTTAAAATTTCAACCCAGGTTGGTCAAAATTTTGACCAACTTATAGGTTGGTTGAAATTTTGACAAAAACATTAGTTGAAAAGTTTTTCTCTTTGCTAGCTCTGATTTTCCATTTTAGGTCAAAATTTTGACCAAATATTGGTCAAAAAATTTCAAGAAATGGTCAATTTTTTTACCAATTCTGAATGGAAAACTTTCAAGAATTGGTCAAAATTTTCACCAATGTTTGGTTGGAAATTTTCAAGCATTGGTTGAAATTTTGACCAATTCTTGGTAGAAAACTTTTAGGAATTGGTCAAAATTTCCACCAATTCTTGGACAAAAACTTTCAAGAATTGGTCAAAATTTCCACCAATTCTTGGTAGAAAACTATGAAGAATTGGTCAAAATTTCCACCAATTCTTGGTCAAAAACTATCAAGAATTGGTCAAAATTTTGACCAATTCTAGCCCATAATTTGAATAGGATGCCATGGTCATGACCAATTGGTTGGTTGAAAACTTTCAAGAATTGGTGGAAATTTCAACCAAACATCATTGTTTCAAAAAAAAAAAAACAACAGGTGAATCACCCAATGCATGCCTACCCGTGGACTCTCTCTTAGATCATCTTATTCACCTAGCATAATTTTAGAAGAGGATTGGCAGTAGTTTCCATCCTATAGTAGGTCTAGTTCGATAGTGGTTGTCATTGTGGTTGCCTAGAAAGTGATCTTAAGGGTGAGTCATCGTCTAGCAATTGTGTTGCTTATCACGAGTGACGAGGGAGCTATTTCCAAGAATGAGCAAAGGATGAATATAGTACCAGATTCCAAATGAAATCAATGACATTAGATCTATAAGAGTGGAATGAAGCAATGACCCATTTGCTATGCATAGCTCCCTAAAGATAGTTTTCTTTCTCACTCCATTGGCACAAATTCAGGAGTGTGGTTCAATAGTGGATATTGTTCCAATGTGTCATTATGGTGATCTAGAAAGCAATGGTAAGGGTGGAGCTTGCATCTAGCACTTGGGATGTTTGTGCAAGCAAGTAAGGGATCTTCTATTGTGCAAGCCTGATCAGACAGAGTAGAGCTATTGGCATCATCACCAACCACAAATAAATTGTTAAGAGCAAAGTCTAAATCCATGAACCATCCATGAACCATTGGGGGCATCAAGTTTGATATTCTTAGGGATTCCCTTCAAAGAATCAACCACCACAAGGATGAACATGAAGATCTTCCATGAAAACAAGGTTTTAGCATAAATGGAATCATTGTTGTGACAATAGCCAAAATTCAAACTCTCATTAGATCACTACATCCATAAGTTAGGTGTCTTCATTGGGCTACCATATCTGACATATCTTCATCTAATGCCATAGAATTTTGTTTTTCGAGTAGTTGAAATCCATTTTATCAGATATGGAAGCAAATGTGTTAAGGATGTTGTTCTCAGATACATATCTTTCCCTTTATCCTATTGGCATATCTAATTCCCCTTTTTTGACATTTTGAATGGATTTGGGCCTGTGTTTGCTAATGTTGCAAATTTTTAGTTTGTGAATAGTCTAAGACGATGGCCTTGTAATGTATTTTATCATTTAGGCTTTACTTTTGATGGTTTAGAATTAATTCCATAAAAATGTGGGTTTTCATAGTTTCCTATATAACCTTTGCAATGAAATTCATGCTAAGCTAATTTTTTCAAGTATACAGTGGATTCTGACCATGGGTGAACTATCTATAGATTGGTTATACTTATTTCTTCTTGGTTAGGAAGTGTTAGCCCTATGATACCTTCTTGATGCAATCATTTTTTTCTTATTTGATATAAGTCTAGAAAGCTAAAGGCTCTTACAGTTTGAGTTTTCAATGACAGAGGAAAATTACTTCTACTTTTTGGTAATGGGTAGGCATTGGCATGCCATATAAGCTAGTCATGTTGGGTGAAGCTACGGGAGAGGTGGTAGACCTCAATTACATTTCTTTTCCATATGGAGGCATTAGGTGCATTTTCTATATGTACATGCAATGGCCATGTAGATGTCAAAAGTTTAAACCTTTTGTGATTTAGCAATTCAAGCACTAACATCATTTTAGCGTACTTGATGGTTGAGTGTGCATAATGTTCTTGGTTTGAATTTTACATGAGAACATGAGGTATTATTTTAAAAAATGATTTTATTACCTTTGAGAACAAGTGTAGGTGAAGACAACTATGCTTCTTTCAACTGGCATTATTCAAGCCTTGTCTAGAAGCCTAAAGAAGTATCCAATATGAGGTACATTGTATTGTAAGTAAGAAACAATCAGAATTCATGATTTTCCTATCCTACATCAAGTAAAATGTTGACAACAAGATGAACTTTTGAAATTGTTTTCCATAATGAGACTAAGTGATCAGATATGCTTGAATGGTACTCATCCATTTATATGATCAGAAGCTGAAGACTTCAAGCAAATAAACTTGATATATTGGATGCCAAATAGTAGATTATATTGGAAAATAAGGGTATTCAACAAGAACAGTTGATTACATACATATTAAACATGATAAGCATCCAACTGTTCTTTTATTAATGTCTTTATTGTTCAAATCATGGTGCGAGTGAAAAATCTATACTTAAACTTATCCAAAGTATGATCTAGGTTCATTAATGATCTTATTAGTCACCAACCTCATGAACATGAAGATCATGATATTGCCCTTGATTAAATTGAACCAGTATAGTTGTATAGTGAATTTATGCACCAAGTTCTTACAAACTTTGTTCTATTTGGAAAGCCATCTTCCATGTATGCTCCATATAAATGTGATGATACCCAGATTTGAGATCCAACTCAAGAAAATAGTTTTGTACATTTAAATTAGTTCAACAATTCATCTGTGGGAGTGAACTACTATTTTTGATGGTGATCTTGATCAAGACTCTATAATGTATGCCCATTCCCCAAGAGTTGTCCATCCTCTATACCATGATAATAGGTGATATATATGAAGTGTTAGTGCACATGTCCTCTTTTTGTAAGAAATCTTGTTGTTGTTTTTACACTTACATTGCTACCAACAAGTGATTCCATGGATAAACCTAAGTTATGGAGATTTGGGAAGCAATTGAATCTCACATTCTACCCCTATTTATGGTGACAAACATTGAGGAGCATGGAACATGTCTTGAAAAGAATCATGTAGCTCTTCATACTCTAACACGCCAATAGTACTATAGTACAATCAATTGTAGAGATTTCTAGACCATCACTTTGTTGATCTTTCAAAATATGAAAACAAGGCTATATGTTTTCCTATATAAGTCTAATCACTTGGTTGCACCTTACCATGGAAAATTTTTGGGCTTGGTCTGATGTGCTTTGATGATATACTTGATCCTATCCTTGATCCATTGGTATTTGTTAGCTCTCCTTAAGGCTGAGAAGTATCAATTTTGATACATATTGCCTTATAATGGGGTTTCTTCTACAACGGAGGTTGTAACTTGAGGCTTTAGTTCATGGTGAAACTTAATGTGGAAGGAAGAGTAAAACCTAAAATGAAGGGAAATAAATTTACAGTAAAAAGTTAGAGAAAGGGAGCCAGAGTAAGAGATTGAGTACTCATTCTTAATTCTACACTTTTAAAAGGATCTAGTTATATCAAGCTTTCTTCTCATACATTCAAATTTAGTAATCAATTGGTTGTTTTTTAACTTCTCATGATAAATACACCCACTTATTATTTTATTTGTATTCTAATTTATGCAGCTTTGGGTGTGGGAATGATACATTGTATGTTTTTTTGTTTGGCCTGAATATATAGAAATAGAAGTTAGTATTGCATGCAATGTATATGTGGAACCATATATCTTTTCTCAAATAAAAAATATTCCAATATAAGTATACAATATTGTTCAAGATGAATGTTCTAAAATTCTTTTGGTCTCTCACCACCTCAAATTCAGGGATAAAGCTCTATACAAGAAATTAAGCATGTAATAGAAGCCTAAATCACTCTTGAATATAGTAATTATTTAACTTTTAACTACTGATTGGCATATTTAGATAAATTATAATTCTTATGCATTGTAAGGTTTAAATTTTAAGAAATAGAAAAATAATGAATAGAGGTGTATCATCCAATAAAGTATAACTAACTTTCTGTAATGATGGGATAACTTTGTTGTATGGTTCTTTTTTGATATTGCATTTTCTTTAATCTTTGTCAAAATTATTGCTTCTTTTATAGGTTGAACATTTGTATTATCAAGTCACAACTTCATTGAATATTGTATTCTAGGATGGGACAACTTACCATGGACAATACTATTGTATAGTGCAAAACATTATTCAACCTCAAGAGTCATACTTTCAAATGGTTATTTGTAATTAAAAGTATAGATTAAATTGAACTAGTACTATTGTATAGTGCAAACATTCTTCAACCTCATGAACATGAAGATCATGATATTGCCCTTGATCATCCATTCATATCATATGATATTAAAAGTGGATTGAAGATCATTCCAATCATCATCAAACATCTTTTCTTATTTCTAGTTGACATCTATTTGTGGATCATTCAAGTTGAGCTTGTGAAGGCTAGAGACTTAAGGAAATCCTATATATTCCTTATAGTTCAAGAACTAATTTTTGTATTTCTAAAATTGTATATTTTTTCCACTAGAATGTGCAATTCCATCAATACCATATACTACATGTGATGTAGAGTATCTACCAAAACCCTTCAATCTTTTAAGATCTATCTAATCCAAGTTTTATTTCTTCACATTGACAATACATTAGAGGCATCTTCCATAAATAATAAATCCACTTCCTAATCATCTTTTTCTAGGATTCAATAATCAAAAAAAAATTAATCAACATCTATCAAAAGATAATGGAAGTTTTCCTTTCTTTCTACTTTTATCTTCCCTCAAATATATTACACAAAGCATATCTTGGTATCAACGAAGTCATTAAGCATTGTTCATGCAATTGCTAATTTTATTCTCTCCCCCATCAAATGGGTACACTAGTCATGGATGCACTTGTTAGAAATGTGAAGAGAAAAAAATACTTTACATATAAACAATCAAAAATAACAATCAATAGTAGTTTTTAAGATAATTCTTTCAAATCTGCAATCCTTCTTTTTTCTATTGGATTCTGATTGAGTTTCAAATTGAAATGCCAATTTTACTTTTCTTTCTCTAACATATGCACTGTATGTTTGATGTAGGATAGATGGATTAGAAAGACATTTGTACTCATGGTAGCTAATAAAATGCATCAATTGAGTCATGGTTTTAAAAATTGAGCAGCACAATTGATGACTCAGAAAAAATGTGGAGTGTCAAAAAATGTGTGAATTTATAGAGTGCCTTAAGCTATAAAGATTTCTAAACCAAAATATTATGTGCCTAGTGTTGTATCTCTTAGGCCTTGTCATCACAATATTAATCCTCAGTTGTCAAAGATGGACCAACATAAATTTGAAGTGGTCGATAGAGTTTCATCTAGGCTTGCCATAGATGTGTGCCCACTTTGATTGCAAAGTTTAAGAAGCTAGAACCTCAAATAAAAGAATGCTATGATGAACCAATACATTTGGATGGGAAATACTTGTCATTGATTTTAACAATGGATGCTTGTTTTATTCTTGAATTCTGTAGAAGCTCTACGGTAGAAAGATCTAATATCAATCCAAATCCCTTTAGTCTTATTTTTCAAATAGATCTTTTGAAAAACTCCCTATTTTATGCTATACCAGATGATATTATAAAGTTAGAAAATCAAATTCTACTCTTTTTTATCTTAAAATTACTAGAGTTCAGAGAAGAAAGAATGATCCTTATTATTTTCCTCTATTGTATGGTATCTCTCTTATTACAAGAAAGAATGATCTATAGTATATTTTTTGAACATCACATAGCCACTAGCTAGAGACAATATTTCAAATGTACTTTGTTGTTGAGATTACCTCCATTTTGGAAAGAAACAAATAAACCAAATTTAAACCTCATGTTTTAAACCATTAAATGAGAGGAAGGCCATCATAGTAGAGAATAACATAGTAATTTTTTGTGCCTGATATTCATTATAAGAGTCCATTAAATGGAGTGAGAAACATTAGTGGAACAACATGACAGCAGAGGGAAATCCAAAAATAAACTTTTCGTACATGTATTTTCCTATGAAGCAAACTGTGTAGTTGTAACTTTTGTGATCACCATGCCAATTGAGAGGAAGGGCCCACTCTTTGCAAGGATAGTGACATGTATGAGATTTCATTCATTTCTACAAGATTGAAAATATTTCATCCATACAAAATATATTTACAGCTAATCATTTTGACCTGCTTACTTTTAAATTTTTTTTTTTTAATAAATAGACACTTGTCATTTATTGATGATAAATAAACATGAGAGGTGGTATGCACTAGAGGTAAATATTTTGACCATTGACCTACCAATGGCAACAATCATGCAATTGAGAAACTCATTATAGTTCAAGCCAATGGGCCTATATTGATAGATGCGCCTAACATCATAGTATTTAGTTATGAGTTCCATACTTCTTAAATCATATTTGAATAGTGTAATATAGGGTAGATTCTCTTAAAAACAAATCTAGTTCAAAATTCAATGTCTTACCACAAAAATTGGATGTGCAATCCACACACGTAGTGCTGGAGAAGTTGTGACAATTCCTTGTACCATTTTCTTGACATTAGGATCTAATGCTACCTTCAAACAAATATTATATGAAAGTCAAGGTGAGTAGGTGCTAGAAACATTTAATAATCATATTCAAAATAAATAACTGACAAAAGGTAGAAAATTAATGTGTTTAATTACTTTAGGATTGAAAACTAGAATTAGTAAATCCAACTTGATGTAGCCTGGATTTTCATTAAATTCAGTGTCCCCATTTGTGAAGACATGTTGGAGATCAATGTCCCATCTTCAAATCACTACTCAAACAAGAGCTTGTTTATGGATTCCTATTTGAACACTACACAAATGTGAAATTTGCATGTAGCATTGACATATTTAGAGAATTAATATGTTAAAAGGACTTAAACAACCATGTAGAGATGAGAGTATGCATTCTAATGGAAGACTTTATGAGATATTATGTGCCTCTTAATCTAATAGGTTAGATCTATCACAAAGGATTATCTTGAAGATTAATATCAATTATAAAAGACATGATGGTCTCAAGAAGGCATGAATTTAGAGATGAGTGTATTTAGATACTTAGCCATATAAGAAGAGCCTTCAACAACAAAATACACAATTAAACAATAGTGATAGTTTTGTTGGCAGGTATTAGTCAGGATCAGTCTCATGGAGCATAAAAAAGATGTGAAGTATGTATATAGTTCCAAAATATATAAACTAAAATCTAATAAGCATCAGGTCTGCTCAAAGTATTCAGATGCAAATATAATTGACATACTACCTAATCCTCGCCAGACCAAATCATTGAACTTTTGTATGAAGATGCCTTCTACAAAAATCAATTCCTTATCAATACATATCAAATTATCTCTTTGAGAATATGTGAAAAAAGTGTGAAATAATGTTTCACCCTATAGAAGGAGCCTTCTCTTTCTCTTATGGATAGTGAACATGTGTCACCTTTTTCCTTCTTCTAGTGCATAGCAGCCAACCATAGCAGCTTCTTAGAAAACATATTACAAATGTAGTGTGGACATAACATTTAACTCATAATTAATAGATCAAGAAATATTACAATTGAGCCAAGAAAGTGTTTGAGTTCCTTTACTCCCTTGACCCCACTTAACCTCTTTCAATCTTAATATGTTTATTTTTATAGCAGGCATCCACCCAAAAAAAGTAATCTATTGATAGCTATCAAAGGCTCCACCCATAATCCCATGAGGAATAACAAACAAAGTAAACATCTTTCATGGGTAACTTCTAGGTAGACCCACAAACAACAAAGCCCGACTTCTTGTTTGAAATACATAGCATAAAAGGAAGAAAGGCTATTCATGTGGGCCCCATCTAATATTATAGAAATGTTTAAAATCTCCTTGTGAATGGATAAGCTAGTCTAGCATGTAATGAACAAAAGATCCATGATGCAAGACTTAGGGATATCTAAGGACACAACAAACTAAATGTCACATCCTTAGTGGTGGTTCCACACAAGACAACATTGTTTGAAGCAAAAAATGGCAACTTCAAAGAAGGGCAAGGGCCCCAGTCTAACACATGAAGCACCAATTATTGTCCAGAGTGAACTTCCATAGGAATTCTAATGGTCAAGTTAGCATGTGATCCATAACAAGGAAACTATCACAACTAGTAAGCTAGAAACTAGAAATGGACAAAATACAACCTGAAAACATATACTAAATTACAGTAAAAACACAAAAATGTGAATGGTCACTATTTTTGGGCTATGCAAGATTTTCTATGTACCTAGATGCTTTTTTATCACTTTGGATTCACCAAGCTCCTAGGAACTTAACCTACGATTATAAGGCCCTGACCCTTACTCATCTTCCTTACTAGGAACACTTCTATGCTCTTTATACTACCTAAAAAAGGACATAAATAAGCTTTTGAAATTATGCATTGAAAACTTCTTCATCAAATATCATAGTTTGGCCTAACATGGTTAAGTTTTCAAATTGGCCATATACAGATCACTTGACTAATTCAAAACCTAGTGACCAAGTTTGTATCTTTAAGTGTCTGTATCCATATTCCACACACAATACCTATAAATGAACTCCTAATGAGTGATTCAATAGTAGGAATCTAGAACATTTAGAGATAATATTTGCAAAAGGCTAGTAGCTTAGTTGTACAACATCCACCATTGATGTGATGGGTTCTAGGATGGTGTCATAGCTAGACCATGAAAATCTATAAGAACTCAAGTCTATTTAAGGATTGAAACATCTATATAATCCTTAATCTGAGATCCCAAGAATCACACTCTCTTATAGAGGCAATAAGGATGGTTTTTAATGCCTTGCCAAGGAGTTACCAAGATAGTGGAACAACACTTCTATAAATTTCCTACAAGCTTTATCCATGTTGAGTAGGAGGCATCTTTAGCTATGCAATTTTTTAAAATTGATTCATACACACACACACACACACATATTTATTTTTAGACTATTTAATAGTCCCCACTTGGTGACTTATACACATTAATTATTCCATCACACATGCATGGTAACCTCATGCATCAATGCATTACATTGGTTCCTCTTTTTCACATTTCCAATCATTTTGGATTCTAATTTTGAATAGTAGTTCACCTGGTCTTGAACTCTTTTGGACACTTTCTTTCCCACACCAACAAGCACTTGCAAAGTTTCATATTCCTTTAGTTACTATGACACAACTTGCATCTATCATGGCCCTATAAGTTTTTTTTTGTACTCCACCCTGTAGATGTAGAAGAAATATATGGGTTCATATTTTAATATATATGAATTCAACTCACACAGTAACTTGTCATAAAGAATATAGTTTGCAAAACTTGTGAGTGACAAAGTGAGTTTTGTCCACTAATGCATCAAAATCAATCACAAAAAGATACAAAGTATTGTTAGTAACATGTTTAGGAATACATATGATTAAATGGTATGCTATTGATTAGAAATCATTTATCTAGATGCATTAATGTTAGCCATATATTAGAGTTGTGAAGGATGTACCCCACCATAACACTTTCCATTTAATGGCTATCTAGTGGATTTGATGTTATAGTGTGGAGTTATCTTTTTGTGAGTGTCTCTTCATTTCATTTGTAAATTTGAAAGGTCATTCTTTGTTGGAATTTCCTAACCCTTCATTATGAAGATGACAAGCATATATATGTCTTGATGGTATTCACATTGGTGTTTGATTATTGTTTTTAGTTAAGTCAAGTGTTTGATGATATTGTAAATTAGTTGATCTTATCCTTCATTAATAGAAGTGATTTTTGGGGGGTGGTTGGGTTTATCCCCCAAGTTGGAGGGGCTTCCCAGGGTAATCCCATGTCTAGTATTTTTAAGTTCTCTACTCTATGTTTTGATCAATTTCATGTATATTTTTGGTTCAAAATGTAACAAGAGGTATCTTCAGCTATGTGCTTTCAGTACTATTGTTTTAATTGATTCATTTTTTATTTTTGTTGTTGGTTTGTTTAATCATTTCCACTAGTTGACTTAGAAACATTTCCATTCCATCACACATGTATGGCAATCTTGTGCATCGATGCATTATAATTTGACTACTCTTTTTTCACATTTCTAATCATTTTGGCCTTTGTATCTCAATAGTAGTTCACCTGGTCTTGCACTTTTTTGGACACTTTCTTTTAACACACTAACATGCATGTGCAGAGTTCCATATTCCCTTAGTTACTATGACACAACTTGTATTGATCATTGGCTAATAAGTAATCTTTTTTTTTTGTACTCCACCTTGTAGATGTAGAAGAAATATATGGA
Organism: Cupressus sempervirens; assembly: GCA_028749045.1. Classification (NCBI taxonomy): domain Eukaryota; kingdom Viridiplantae; phylum Streptophyta; class Pinopsida; order Cupressales; family Cupressaceae; genus Cupressus; species Cupressus sempervirens. The sequence continues at coordinate 592,773,126 of CM053785.1, read as the reverse complement.
TTTATACATTAACAGGTATGCAATTAAATTTTAGAGTAAATTGTCTATTTTTACATTAAGAGATTATAGTAAGTAGAACTTGTGAAGTTAGAAACTTAACTTTGTCCACTAATGCACCCCAAGAAGAAAGAGTCCAAGGGGTCATGGACAAAAAATCTCTAGTAAAGATGAGATGGACTATAATGAGGATGAGGAGGACATGGCTTTAGATGATGAGGGTAAGGAGAAGGAAGAGGAGAATATGGAAGAGCATGCAAGTAAGAAATGGAAGAGGGATGGTACATATGATGAGAGGGTTTTGAATTAGGGGCCGGATGTTATGATTCTCCCTCTCCCCCCTATCCATCCCCAATCCCATCCCGAGGAGAAGGAAAAGGTTGATATTGGTGGTAAAGAGGGGGAAGTGCTTGTCAAAGATAGGAGAAAAGCTTTGAGGAATTTCAATGTTAGAACTATGAAGATGGGAATTTTTAGAGAAGCTATGAATCCTCATATTCTGGTGGCTAACCAGGAATAGCCTTGGCTTGAAGAGCTCATTGACCCAGCTATTTTGGTTATCACTGATAATGCTAGGGAGATGAGAATGAATCTTTTGAACAATGCTCATAATAGCATGATTGATAATTTTAGATCAATCAAGTGGTTATACCATGAGCTGGAAGAGGTCAAAGAGAAGGTTGCTGAACTGGAGGGCAATTAGGAAAATGTTGATAATGAGAACTTGGAGGGATAGGAGGAAAGAGTCAGTATGGCTAAGAGGAGAATAAAGAATCTAGAAAACTACAATCATAATTTGGCTAATCAGATGATATCTCTCCTCAAATCGATCAATGAAAACATTCTCTCCTTATCTGGTGTGCTTAAAGACAAAGGCTTGCTGGTTGGTGAGGATGGTAAGGATAGAGGTAGAGCCAGGTCTAATGAAGATATTGCCACTGAAACCACCTACACTAGTGTGGACCAGGTTACAAAGAAATTCCAAGAGAAGATGGTCAAGGAGAACTAGGAGATTTATGAGGTAGCCTAGGCCATGTAGGAACTTGAGAGGAAGAATGAAGAGTATGTTAGAATTCTTTAGAATAACTGAGAGGGGGGGGGGGGGGGGGGGGGGGATCAGTTATTCAAGGTCCAAATGCCCTAATAATACTTTTTCTCTACTTTTAATGAATCCATACACTTTTCATCCATCCAAACTTATATCAACCATATTAGCAAGTTACAGTAAATCAACATGCAGAGATAAAACATGAAAGATCAACATGTGACACAATGATTTACGTGGAAACCCAATTTGGGAAAAACCACCAGTAACATGCTACTTGATTTTCACTCTTCTAAAGTGATGCCATGTTAAAAGCCTACCCTGTTAAAGGCTTACAACACACTGTTAAATGTGACCTTGTTAGAGGATTTCACCAAACTATTAGGAATGGGCCTAGTTAAAGGACTTTTGAATATTCACTTGGAATGTCACCCTGTTAAAGGATTTACCTCATGGCTATTAAACTGACCTAAGTCCATAGGATTTAAACTATCTGTTACAATTGCTAGAGAGTAACAATAATGGATTTTTGATCTGGTACAACTTACAACATACTTTGCAAATTTTAGATGAAACTTCAATTCTATCCTTTTGCTTGGCTTTAATCAGTTTAGCTCTAACTACTTGTCTTCTTCTCAAGCTTAGTATCCTTGAGTCTTCCTACTCATCATACCAATGCATCCATATCTGGGGTCTTCTTATTGAAATAGAGTAACTATGCTCTCTTTCCTCCTTAGCACCTCCTTCAACATTTAATGCTTTCATGCTTGACCGCCTCTCTCTATCTCTTCTTCATGAACTTATGTCTCCTTAAATAGAAATCTAATTTGACTTTTTTGCTCAATTCTCCCTCTCCAATTTTAAGGTTTCAAATGGATTAGGTAGGATACAATGTATCTATCCCATATCTTGTTCTGATTAAAAACTTTATCAGTTATATCCTTTAAAAAATGTTCTACATGGTGTTCTATGCCATCAGCTCATCATTCTTATCTTCCATTTAATTTAAAAACTTCTAGATAACAACCTTGTTGGCTTAGATCTGGCAAATCTTCAATTTTTAAAGTAATACAACAACTCGACATTATTGATTTACTGGTGCTCGAGACCTTTGTGTTACTCAGCACTAATGGTTTTCTAATGCTTGGCATCTATTTCATGGATAGCTCGGCACCTAAATAAAACTGTATCACTCGGCATCTGAAGTTTACTTGGCACTTGATAAATTCTGTATCACTCAGCATCTGAAGTTTACTCAACACTTGATAAATTCTGTATTACTCAGCATCTAAAGTTTACTTAGTACTTGAAGTTGAACTTGCTCAGCTTCAACTAGGAATCTGTTTGGTACCTACTAGCTTTCTCGGCTCCCTCTCTCTAATGAACTTTAGTTAGGCTTTATAGATGTCTTAGCTAAAAACCTTACATCTTTGATATGTTTTAGTGTGCCCATTCTTTGTGTCTTATAGTATGTCATCAACATACTTTTTCATCAATAGCTTAGCTAATCCTTGTACTTCATTACAACATCATAACTTCAACCTTTCTCTTGGTGTACTAGTTACATCATATTGATTGCCTCCTTCTTGTCAATCAACTAACTGATAGTATTTGGATCACTAAAGCAATTGTCATTCTTGCAAGTAGCAAGTTTGACATCAATGACAAAACAATGATTGAGAACATTCTTTACCAGTTCCATATGATCATTCTAACAACTTTCCTCATGATCTTTTCATTCAATTCCAACAATCTCATCCTCTCATTCTGTCTTTCTATTTTTTGCTATATCTTTTTGGGCTTTTGGTTCTGGCTTTTACTAAGTTCTATTAAAAGATAGTTTTTTTTTTCTGGCCTTTCCATTGGCCTCTATTTTTGGCTGGCCCTTGTGCTTATTATCAGTCATTAGACTTGTTTTTATCTATTTGGGCTTCTATTGCTTATTTTCAGCCATGTTACTGTAGCTACTTTTGCGTTTCAAGGTCCCTATAAAACCTATTTATCTTATCAAGAAAAATATCAATCATAAAAGATACAAAGTATTATTAATAACATGTTTAGGAATATATATGATTATAATGGTATTCTATTATTAAGAAAATCATTTATCTAGATGTACTTATGCTAGTATCTTAGAGTTGTGAATGATGTAGACTAGCACGACACTTGCCATTAAAAGCGTATCTAGTGTGTTTGATGGGTTCCCTATCTTGTAGCTTTGCAATATAAAAGACCACATATATTTGATTCTCATAATGTATGCCAGTATCTATTATAAATGTGGTGTGACTGTTATTCTAAAAAAAATATGTAAAGCTATCCTTATGATATTATAGGATTTGAAGTTTGATTTATTTTTTCCTTACTTAAACTGAGTAATAGGGTGGCAAGAATGGTGCTCTAATACCATTTCTAATGTCCCTTATGGGGAACCTTACTCAATTTTTTTTTTATTAGGAAGTTAACTCAATTTGCATAAATCTCCTCGATTAGGGTTAAGTTGATGAATGTGAATGTGTATTGTTTAATCAATGAATCAATATCTTAATCTTGAGCCTGCAACTAGGCTAATATCACAATTGATAAACATGAAATCTAAGAATGAACATATAAATTTAATTCATTTATGATATGAACTTAATAATTAATCACCATGGACATGGAAATCCCCCCTTTTAAATAAAGTCCATTGAATTCATTAATGATACACACTTAATAATATATTATTATTATTAAATTCTAACTTCAATAATAATTATAATATTTCAACTCCATCATTAATCATTAGATGGCCAAGGAGGGGCACAATATCTATCCATATTTGTATATAGGGCCTTTAGGCACTCTGCATGTAGACCACCCTATAGATCTATCTAGGGAGGGCAGGCACTCGCATTGACCCCATATATAGATAGGGAGGCCTATAACTCCTATAGTCAAGATGAGATAAGATCAAATCTATAGGAGTGGGGAGTCCCTCAACCTCTCCTATCAGTTCCCCATATATGGATAAGCCTAACCTGACATGAGGGAAAACAAACACCATTGCCTACTTGCACATTCACATTCTAGCTCTCCACCCCAGTAGGTGGTGATGTAAATTATTTCTAACTTAATCAAGAGGTAGCTTGCTACATTTTCTGCTAATGAGGGTGTACATTGTAAATAGTAAGGTTGGCCCTTTTCAACACACTTACTACAAAGGATAAGTATATTAAAATGGTGCTAGAACACCCTAAATAACAATGTCTCAATATATGCCAAGAAATTAGGGATGAAAACTACCATTTGTGATACTAGATATCTCCAAAATATGGCCCTCTAAACATCATTATTAGCATATGAGAACCTAGAGATAGGATAAACCACTAAAAACTGATGCTCATGAAAATTGGGATGTTACAATAAACTCCCAAGCTTCTCCAAGCTCTTGAACTTCATTAGAGCTCTTCTCAAGCTTTAAATTGCTTTCATCTATTCCCCAAATAGAATAATCAAATAACACAATGAGTCCCCTTTATGTGAGGAAGAAATTTCAACTCGACAATAAATTAGATTTAACCTAACCTTGACCCAAAGATCAACTCAAAATACCATTTAATATAAATAAAATCTAGAAGGGCTAAGAAGGATCTAAAAAGAATTACCAAGATGCTTGAAGTATGTTTTACTTCCCTAAAATAAATCTTAAATTCTATTTTCTGAACCCAAATATCAAATATATTTCCTTAAGGGTCATAAATTTGAAATTCATTTAAAATGAACTAAATGAAAAAGCACTGTCATTTTGTTCTTCTCAAAGAAGTATGGAAATCAACCAAAACATAGGGGGAAGAAAAAAGAGCTATAATGATTCAAGTTTACACACAAGAGAAAAGGGTATCCTAGAAGACCATTTAAACTAAACAAATTGGTCAGCACGTGGAAATAAATCTAGAAATTCCATTAGTACATTTGAGATGATTAAGTAATATTCATGATGTTCTTCTTTACATATCTTTCATTGACTATTAAGTGATATTTCACAATGAAATTCACAATTTAACCTAAAGGGAAAAATTTACCACACATGGTTCTTTTCCTAATATTTTTTCCACAATTAGCTTTCCTATTGAGAATGACTACCATTATGCCTCTTTCCATGGAAATGCTAGTTTTTTTTTCCTTTGAAAGAATGTAGATTTGGGGATTGCCTAAATGCTAATAAGGTTGGATTAATTCCTTAGTGAATTTTGTGGTAATGAATGCAATTTCTTGATATGACATCTTGGTTTATTGGTTACATTTGTGGAACAAAGATATTTGAGTATGTAATGATGACACATTTCCAAATTGAATTCAATTAAATGTGGTAAAAGAAGTTAAAATATTTAAAATTGTTTTGTGTTGTGCTGGATGGAAAAGCTATAATTTTGACTTTGTATACCAATGGATCTAAGCTTGTTTCAAGTTCAATTGATTGGCAAAATTTCCCCAAAAGTTGCCCAAAAAACTATGGGTCAAGCTCCTTGATGTGGGTCAAAGCATGAAGTTTTTCTAGGAGATATGGTATTAACTTTCAATACAGGACACAATTATGGATGAAAGCTTGTTTTAACCAAAAATGAAATTTAGTAAAATACTAAAAGCATGAACAAGAAAATGCAAGGATGGTTTATGGAACCACTTGGTAAACATATTTTCCTTTATAAAAAATAGTTGATTTTAACTTTGCTAGCCTGATTGATAAAGACCAATGCCATCGATAGTTGTGGACATCACCACTTCATTTCATTTGAGAGGTACAACTCCACTGGTATAGTTTGGTTATAGGGGTATGCTAATGACTAGAGAGCATGAAAGGTAAAGCTAACATTTGTGTATAGTCATGATACAAATGTAATCATAAATTTTGACCAGAAAAAACTAACATTTGTGAATTTCCATTACACAAATGCGGTTATAAAATTACACTAAGGGAGAAAAAAATAGATGCCACAGATCATTCACACATAACTATAAATGATAATTAGGAGAATGAACAATGATACCTTCTAAATAAATATATTTGGAATTCATAGATTACATAATTGATATAATGATAGCTAGATAACAAAATTACCAAAGCAAGATTGTGAATTCACACATAAAGAAAGCTTACATTTAAATGCACACATTGAAACTCTCCTTACTTTTTTGATTAAAAAGTTAGAGCTCACAAACTCTGCATTTTGTGCATAATTGGAAAAATTCTTTTGATGTCTTCCCTCTTTCTAGAACTCAAATCTTCCTCTTTACTTACTTAGTCCAACATATATTTATAAGGAAACAAGTGTGTCTCCTTGCATATAGAAGAAATGATGTTATATATCACTAGGATGACCAAAGTTTTCCATTCAAGATCTATATAATTAAAGTTATTCATGCTTGCAAGTTATTCACTAGTATATTTTGGCAAATATGTGACTATGTGACTAAAATTTTTAGTCACACCACTAAAACTTTTAGTCCTATGACTAAAAGTGATCATTGTTCACTATTTCTTTGCAATTTACATATATAGGTGACTAAATAAGTGACTAATTTGATCACCAGGTAAAATCATAAGATCAACTAAATATAAATGACTTAATGAACTACCAAATAAATGACAAAATGAGTGACTAGATAATTAATCACCTAAAAGCACAAGATTTAAGAAAGATAAGCCTATGAATAAATACAAGTAAAATATTTAGCAGGTGTTGTGTATAATGAACTATTAGTTATATTTTTTACTTCCCCTCCTATTATTCCATTCAATCATTAAATAACATTCAATAATTATAATATTAGTAAATAAGTATTAATAAATAAAATAATTAAATACATAATTAAATATTTAATATAAAATAATTAAACTATTAATTTATTATTTTAAATAAAATTTTAAACTATTTCAATTGTATAAAATTAATAAATTAATACAAAAGAAAGATTAAGAGGCAAAAAAAGAAAAGAAAAAGAGGAATGGTAGGAAGTAATCCAAAACCCAAAGTGTTTTCTTTCCTTATCACTTTCATTCTATTCTATATGCCTTCACATCTACCCTAGATGGGTGATAGATGAAATATTTTCTACATAGCATGTAAAAAAAAATTCAAACTGAAACGGGTAAGTTTACTATGCACCTCCATGAACCCTTGACTCTTTAGCTTTACTTCAATAACATTTGACTCAGTAATTTTTCACATGGAATGTAATGAAAGACTAGTCTGATGGTGTTTGTTAAAGTATCTTTTCTTATTTCTATATGGTTTTTTTATAAGCTATACAATTTTTTCTTTTTGAATAAAAAAGGAAGCCCACTCATCAGTCTTGTTCAATATTAATGTTGAACAAGATTGATCAAGTATTCTTCTAGGATGGATTCTTTTGGTTTTCCCACTAATCCCTAATGCCCAAGAAGATCGATCAAGTACAATTCCTCATTCTTGTATGATAAGGGCTTGCATATTATCTCAATGTTTGTGAATGACCCAAAACATAATTCTATTTTTCCTAATTCATTACTTTTTTCAAAATCTTGTTGGGTTAGGCTAGATGGTTGGGCCATTGAAATAAATGGAAGTGATTACAAGTGTGATTTTGTATTAAAAATGTATGATAGGATAAAGAGTGTTTCCTTAATCATACGAGGTTAGTTATATAGTTGTCAAGTTTAATAGATTGCTCCAAAAAATCTAGTGCATCTTTATAGTTGGAAGAATCCTCTAATTATGAAATTCATTGTTAAACAATTTTGGGTCTATATCTTCCTCAGTTTGAAATGTCTAGAGGCATGGAGACAATTTCTTAAAATAATCTTCCATAGTATGAAATTTCTAGAGGCATGGAGGCATTTGGTCAAATTTCTTTTCTAAAATGTCAAGAGTCATTGAGACTTCTAATTAAGTCAAGTAACATGATGGAGAGGCGTATTTGACACCTAAAACTTGTGACATATATTTCAATTAAGATCCAACAATCATGGATGTAGCAAATAATGATGAGACTAGTAGTAAAGGTACATCTAGTGCCAATTCCCCTACTATAGTTAATGATGTATTTTGGGAACAATATCTTATATAGAGTCCAAGGTTAGTGCATATATAAGAGGGATAAGTCAAAGATGCAAGAGAGAAATAGAAAGGTCTTGATGAAAGACTACCTAAAAGTATTAAGTAATAGAAAAATGAACAATCTTTGGATATGCTAACAAAATGATTAGAAATTTTGGAACTTACAAAAAAATCTTGAGATGGATTTATTAGGGTGCTAGGGTAGGTTGATGTATTGTTGTTAGTTTTACTTATTCTTGTTGGAAAAAAGTATATTGTATGTATTTCCATGTGAATTCTCTACATGTATAGTCTTTCAAGCTATTGAAAAAATAATAATTTCAATATTCCCCCCTCCCCCCACACACACACACCCAAATGCATACCCATATGGATACTTAATGAATTACATATAAAATATGGTTGCTCAAACTTTAAGATACTAATAACCAACCTTTTTCTTTTAAATTAGCAATTCTATGTTATGAGGATCCACTATATGTCATAATCTCATTAAAAAAAATTGATAGCATCAAATGCTCTCCTTTTTTTACTAGGAATGAAAACCCTCACTACTGTTCACTAGTGTGTTTCACTTTCTTCTTGACTATGCTCAATAGGCTCAAGATCATTCACCCTATAAAGTGAATGCTTAGGTCAAGTGTGTTTGCATTAACATCAATCATAATTGCATCCATTTGTTCATGACTTTGAAGTTTGGGTTCTTTCCTCAAAATAATATCAAGAGGATTCTCAACATAACACTATCTTGGATTTTAGTTGGGGAAATATCATCACCTAGTTCACATGGCATTTCTAAATTTGTAATTGAGAGATTAAATTTCTCCCTGGATTATCTAATGACATTGAAAGACTTTTTTAGATGAGAGACATACTAAACTTACCCTAAGAATTGACAAGATAATGATTTATCAATGCATCACCCTACAGACCAAGTATCAAGTATAAATCTTTGTCAAGGGCAAAGAATTTTAAAGAAGGTATTATGTGATCATTTTATTGTGACTGAAATTCCTTCCTTAACATGTCATTCTTGGGCTTTCTACTATCAAACTTGGCTCATGAAACAAATACTTGTACCAGATTACTATCCAAGCATCCATAATTTATGTCCCTTGCATTTCTTGTTAGAAAATTTCCACTACATTTAGGTTCAGGATCACTAGTTACAACCTTTGGCTTTTCTTTCCCAAGAGTCCATGGGAGCATCTATATCCTATTGCAATTTATCATCATTGAAATAGCTAGAGTTTAAATTTAGATGCATTTTTGCTCTTGCTTTTGCCCGTATTTTAATGAAGATGTTGATTTATGTTGAGAGAACTCCCCTTCTTTTGAAATCACTTTAATACCAAGTAATATTTTTAGAATAGCCATTTGTCTTTCTATGCATCAGTTTGTGATTCTTCAAATCTAGCTACTAGAGAATGAATCTTCACATTAATATTCAATGGTTGTTGATATCCTATTTTTTAATGATCCCTTTTTTTGTCATAGGCTATAGTATGCTCCTACACCACCATCAAACATGTCACCTTAGTTCTATTTTTGGTTCATTGGCTTAAAAATTTACTTCTAATTGATCCAAAAGCTAATTAATTAAGATTGATACTGGCACATCATACCTTTTATTGCTTGAGGTAGACATCCCGTGGAGTTTCCTAAAATAGTTTTGTGGGTGTTAGCTAATGTATTTATTTTCCAACACTATTTTAGATTTTTATAACTTTAAATGAATGATCTTTACCTACATGCCCCTTTTTTAATTTTATTTTTTTAATATTCTTATCCCTTATTTTATACAATGAATGGTCTAAACTTATGTGTGCAATTGATGGCTTGGTTGTGGATTGCTACTGATTTGTATCATTATTGAATTGATAAAGTTTTTGCATATGTAAATTTATACCTTTTCTTAGCATTCTCCTTTGCAATGTACTTGAATATAGTTATGTAATAATAATTTCAAATTAAGAAGATGAGAATCATATTATATATAGAGTTATTACCTATAAAGTGCCTTCAGGAATATTTTTAATTTAGTATCTATACACATCACTAACCTCTAGAAATTTATGACTAGTACAATAAAAATTAATAATCCATAAATCCATTGTTAATATCTAGTTCCACATCAATATCATTTTGAGAAATCACATTGCCCTACTCCACATATCATGTTGAGCAAGCATATTCCCATACTCCACCATACTAAGAAAGAAAGTAGCCTTATTCAATATGATGGCATTTAAGGTGCATATTTTTAATTAAGAACTTCCTTTGTGTTTGTACCTACAATTTTAGGATAGAGTTATAGGATTTTCAAAATTTATTTCTTCCAAATCTTATTTTGAGCTGGTCAACTTAAGAATTATATTTGTAATTGGGTTACATATCAAATTATTTGTTTCATGTCTATAACTAGTGGTTTGGAAAATAAAGAGTGTTTTGTAGAATGCTAATGAGTGTTAATAGTAGGTCATGACAACTTTCATGGAACCACCTCCTGCAACTATTTTTCTCACTTTTCACCCACAAGATAGTAATAGCATTACAATTGAAATGGAAGATTCAACAATCTACATATACATGTTTGAGACAAAGTAACATTTTCTTTCTCCCCAATTCGGCATCTTGAAAAAATAGAAGCCTCTAACTTGTCTCTTTTCAAAATTTGTGTAAATGAACTAGGTGAAATCAAATCTTAAGGGTCAATAGAAGAAAATTATAGGCTTTTCATTTTTGCATACTTCAAATATGTTGGTAATAGGTATCTTCTAGGGATGATGCCCATGCATGTCTTTTCTTTCTATATCACTAAACTGTCATTATGTATGCTAACATTCTTTTAAATTCTAATTATAAATGTTTGACCAATATATTGGCAATTATGTCTCTAGAGCATAAATGAATGGGAGAAGAAAAATTAAGATTTGTATATGTACAACCAAGGAGATCATCACTTGCTGGGGATATAGGAGTAAAGATCCATAATGATCAAGTTCAGTTTTTGTTGTTTATGAGAGTCATCTTTAGCAATAATGTGGGAGCAGCCATTGGAGTCACAAAAGTAGTATGGGTGATTAACAACAAGGGTTGGGATATATGTTTTGGTTGTTGTATAGAAATGGTCTTCACTACAATCATAAGATTTATTACTTATTGTGTAGGTACGTTTACATTCAATATCACTAAAAATCAAATTATTTACAAACCTCAATTTATAGGCAAATTTTTTAATTCTATATCATAAACCAAGCAATATGAATACTAGGAAATCTAACTCAATATTTAGTAGAACTAATTTTGTTATGTGTAAAGATTTAATATCATTGTATCCTCATAATCAAGTATTTGTAGCTACTATCTAGAATTAAAATTATTTTTTATGAGAATCATCTTCAACAATAATTTGGGAGCAACCATTGGAGTCACACAAGTAGTATGGGTGATGAACAATAAGGGTTGGGATGTATGGTTTGGATGCTATGTAGAAATGATATTCACTTCAATCATAAGATTTATTACTTATTGTGAAATTATGTTTACATTCAATATCACTAAAAATCAAGTTCTTTCCAAACCTCAATTTATAGGAAAAATTTTAAATTCTATATCCTAAATCAAGCGATATGAATACCAGGCAATCCAACTCAATATTCAATAGAACTAATTTTGTTAGGTGTAAAGATTTAATATCATTGCATCCTTCTAATCTAGTATTTTTAGCTACTTCATACAATTACAATTTTGTCCTAGTAGATCATCCAAAGCTTCCTTATACTAGACAAAAAAAAATGGAAGAGACCTTTGGCTAAACCTCACCCTGAAAATTGCATTCAATGGTTTAGAAGAAGGAAAATTAATGACTATAAGAAAATATGGTACATAATGATGAGGATTTTTGGTGGGTTTTATCTTGAGTGATAAGAGAAGGCCTAATTAGCTATAACCTAAAATAAAATTTGATAAATGTCTCAAATTTTAATCATGACTAGGTTCTTGTTTAAGAACTAACTAGAGTCCAAAGCATCTCCTAACATTATTTGAGACCAAATAAAAAATTTTAAGTTCAAAATAACTCTGAGGAACGGTAATTTGAATCAAACTTTAGGCTAGAACTTGGAGAACATAGGCATCGAGGACTATCCAGCTAGTGCAAAGTAGGTAAGGGGGGGAAGATGCTAATACATCCAAGGATGGGGACCCACGAGCACTGCAACCTCATCCATCTAAGAAGATTCTTCCTAGCCCTCTGGAAGGAGGGTCTTCTAGGTCCTGGGGTTGGTGGTCAAATCCTTTTAGGAACAAGCCGATAGGTAAGTCAACCTTTCCTAAAATTATTGACAAATATGATAAGGAGAAGGGCATTTTTGCATTGGAATTTCCCAGAGAAATCATAGATCATAATATCCTCAGTATGGTGACTACTCTAGTGGGAAAATTCATTAGTCCACAACCTAACATTGACCTTGTGAGGGTTTTCACAAGGAAAATATGGGAGCTGAAGGGGCATGTTGAGGTGACTGTAAGGCCAAAGGGTTCATGTCATTTGAGTTCTCTTGTTTGAAGGACTATGCTAAAATCTTGTGTGTAGGAAGCTAGTCCCTAGGGAGATCTACTCTAATCCTATAGAAATGGACCTCTAACCTATATTTGAACAGCAATTTCCTTACCCAGGCCTCGATTTGGATCAGATTGCCTAAACTTCCTCTTGAATATTGGCATGAGGATGTCTTCGACGCTATTACGTGATCATTTGGAGAACTCCTTTCCATTGATCCTATCATAGCAGCTAAAAAGAGGCTTACTTATGCTAGGATTTGTGTTGGTGTGATGGAAGGCCAAGACATGCCTCAAGTCATCGAACTTCAGTCCCATTTGGGAAGAAGAATCCAATAGATTGACTATGAAAGTGTTCCCTTTGCATTTTTTTATTGCAAAAAGGAAGGCCACAAAGCTAGCACCTACCTGTTATTTAAAGGCAAAGGAAAGGAGGGGGAGGTCCAAAACAAAGTTGGCAAGAATATTTCCAATGCTCCCAAAAAGGAATGGAAGAAGAAAGATTCTCTAGACAAGAAAGTAGGGGAGATAGTGGGGAATATGGTTACAGATTGTCAAGCTGAGGTCTTAGCCCCCCAAGATGTGGATGCTGACTCAAATAAGGTTTTGAAGGAAAAACTTGTTGGCATGGATTGTCCCTGTCAAAAGAAGGCAACCACCATTTTACTAGAAGAGTTAGGTAAGGGGGTGACCCAAGGGCCTGAGAAGATACATGAGGGCTTGATTTCTACCAATCTGGAACCTGAGTTATCCTTTTTCCTAGACTCACTGGAGGAACCTATGGCAGATGATCCTCCTCTATCCCAAGAATCCAACACAAGCCTGGTCAATAAGGTAACCCCTAAGACTATGAAAAGAATCATTGAGTGACTCTTAGCCACCACACTAGGAAATCTGGCTAGACTGGAGGCTTTGTTTGATGATTGCAAGGATGTTGATGAAGCTTCCTGGTCTATGGTCAGAAATAGAAAGAAGAAAAATAGTCAAGACCCTTCTCCTACTTCTCCAGCTACAACCAGAAGTAGGGTAAAAGTTGATCTTGGCCTTATCTCTAATTAGTTAGGTAGGAAAAGCAAGAACCAACTTAGAAAGGAGGAAGTGAGAAGAAATATTATGGATGGAACATAGTGCACCATCCAAAAATCTTGCTCATCAATCAAAGCATGAAGATCTAATCTTGGAACATACGTGGACTCAATGGAGTCCAAAAATAGGAGATATTTAGGAATATGATTAGGGACCAAAGGCCTAATGTTTTCTAGTTTAGGAAACCAAAATGAGGAAGGAAAGTTTGGGGAACATTAAATTTAGCAATATCATTAGTGGTGTTGCTTCAAACTCAAAGGGAGTGTCTAGGGGCCAGCTGATTTTATATAATAACAAGCATTTTAAATTTTAACTAGAATATAATGAAGGTAACATTATCTTGTGTAGAGTATATCATTTGCATTCTAATGAAAGTTGGTTTTTGTTGAATCTATATGCTCCTAATAATAAAAGAGAAAGAAAGAATTTTTGGTCTAAAGTAGGAGAGTTGGTGCAAACTACTAACTTAAGGAAAGGCATAATAATGGGAGATTTCAATACTCCACTTGTGTATGAGGAGAAGATGAGAGGCCTGGCACCAGATTGGTAGAGTAAATAGGATCTCTCTAGTTTTATTAATGATTTGTCATTTTTGGATTTGGACCTTATGGGAGGTGCCTTTACTTGGTCTGAGAAAAGAATAGGTCAAGAGTGTATTTAGGTCAGATTGGATAGAGCCTTAATTTCACTTGTTTGATTGCAATCTTTCTCTTGTAAGTTATCTCTACTTCCTAGAGTTTTCTCTGATCACTCTCCTATTTTCCTTTCAGTTGTTCCTATTGAACCAAGAAGGAAATTTCCTTGTAGGTTTGAAAAAATGTGGACTTCCCATCCATAGCTTCTAGAAAAAGTAAAATACTAGTGGGGAATTAATGTGGAAGGAACTGCAATGTTTAGAGTTACTAGGAAACTAAGCAATGTGAAGAGGATAATTAAAGTTTGGAACAAAATGAACTTTGGTCATATCTTTCATGATAAGGAGGTTTTGTTTGATAAACTAACTTCAATTCAAGACAATATTCAGCAGGAAGGCTATAATAAGATAAATAGGGAAGTTGAGCTAAATATTCTTTTAGACTTGTACAATATTATCAATAAGGAGGAAAAGTTCTAGAGACAAAGATCTAGGATAAATTGGCTCAAGGATGGAGATCAGAACACAAACTTTTTTCACCTTTCCACTCTTAATCATAGAGCTAATAACAAAATCTCCAAAATCAAGAGGGGTCAAGTTTTACTAACCAAAGATATTGATATCTCTACTGGGGCAGTGTCATTCTTCTCATCTCTTCTATCTTGGGACCCCTTGTTATCAAGGGTGGTTTAGGAGGACATTGTTTCTTGTATCCCTCAGATAATCCAACCCCACCATAACAAAATGCTTCAGGCTAACCTAATGTGTTGGAAGTTAAAGAAGCTCTTTTTTCCTTGCCTACTAATACATCTCCAGATTTGGATGGATTTCCTACCTTCTTTTTTCACATGTATTGGGAGGTGGTTATGGAAGATGCGATGAAGGTTGTTCAGGAGTTCTTTGGAGCTAGAAGTATTCTCAAGGAGATTAATTCCACTTTCTTGGTCCTCATTCCTAAATCTCTAGTGGCAAACTCTTTGGACAAGCTCAAACCTATCAGTTCATGCAACTCTTTTTATAAGATCATCTTGAAGGTGCTTACTTCTAGGATGCTCAAGATCCTCCCTTTGATTATATCATAGCAACAAATTGACTTTGTCCCTAGAAGATAGATTTTAGATTCAATAATGATGGTTCATGAAGTTATTCATTCTTTGGAAGCTAGTAAATGTGAAGGTATGTTTCTCAAACTAGATCTCTCTAAGGCTTATGATCGGATTGACTAGTCTTTTCTTGGTTTAGTCCTTCAAGCCTTTGGATTCAATTAAGAAGTCTGTAAGATTATCTCTCAGCTTGTTTCAACCTCTTCTCTTGTTGTTTTGGTCAATGGTGCTCCTTCAAACTTCTTTAAACCTTCTAGAGGTCTTAGACAGGGAGATCCCCTCTCGCCTATTCTTTTCATTATTTTGGCTAAATGTATTGGTAGGCTTATTGAGTGCAAATAGAAACATGGAAGTCTCAAGGGGATCAAGCCTTCATCAAAATGTAAGCCTTTCTCCCACCAAAAATTTGTGGATGATACAATAATGCAGGGGGGAGGCTTCTATTAAGGAGGCTAAGGTTATGAAGGAGATCCTTGATATTTACACTAGAGGGTTAGGTCAACTCATTAATTGGGATAAGAGTTTAATTTTCTTTGTTAATACCCCAGAAGCTAGATAGAGAAAAATTGCTAGGATCCTTGGCTGTGGAGTGGGAAAGCTTCCCTTTACCTATCTAGGGTTCCCTTTGGGCTCTTCTCCCCCAAAATCCTTCTGGAATGGGATATTGGATAGATTTAGTAGAAATTTGGTTGGTTGGAAAGGTGCTTCACTTAGCTAGGCAGGAAAATGTCAGTTGGTCAAATCTACTCTATAGAACCTACCAATGTATGCTTTGAGCTTGTTTGGGATTCCAGTGAGATTTGCTAAGAAAATGGAAAAAAATTAGAGAGACTTTCTATGGATAGGCCTTGAAGGGAGAAAAAGGTATCCTCTTGTTGCTTAGGAGAATGTTTATCTTCCAAAGAGGTATGGTGGTCTTGGCATAAGAAAGTTAACCCATCTTAATAAGGCTCTTCTGGCCAAGAAAATATGGCATATTTTCAATAGCACTGGTGAATGGAGGGATATCTTAGTAAATAAATACATTAGAAGGCCCTCTCTTCATTTTATTTTAAACAATGAGGACATTCCTTAAGGGTTGATCATTTGGAATGGTATCCTGAAGGCTAGGGACCTAGCAAGGGCCAAGGTTTCTTGGAAGTTGGATAATGAAGAGGATATTCAGTTCTGGTCTGATAGTTTGCTATTTCAAGGTCCCCTTATTAACAATCCTACCTATGAAGTATGGTTGAATGAATGTATGCAACAATTTGGGTTTAAAGTTAGCAATTATAGGACTGGCTAGGGTTGGAGAGATCTTTCCCTCATTTCTAAGGATCTAAAACTAACTATGATAGTGTTAAACTCTATGGTTCTTATCAATAAGAGTGATGAAATGATTTGAGGGGATAATCCCAATGGTAGTTATTCAATTACTTTAGGTTATAACTCTCTTTGGTGTTTGAGGGAGAAACCCCCTTGGGTGAATGCTTAGCTTCCTGGTCTTATTCCCAAGATCAACATCTTTTATTAGCTGGCCCTTCAGAATAAAATCCTCACTCAAGATAATTTTATAAAGAGAGGACATGTTATGCCTAATAGATGTTCTCTTTGTAAAAACTAGCTAGAGTTGGGAAACCATCTTTTCATTCATTCTGTTTACTCTAGGGAGATTTGGGAGTTCCTAGCCTAGGATTTTGAGATTAGTTGGTGCATGTCATGTAATCTTCTATATTTTTTCAATCAATTGAAATGTTTTGCAGGAATTAAACACCTGGATTTTGCTTCACTTTTGCTAGAGCATCTGGAAGGAAAGGAACAACAAAATTTGTAGGGAAAGAGAGGAGTTGGCTCTTGTTATTGGGAGGAAGATTTATAAAAACATAAAGGAAAACTATCAAGTCAAGAAGGGGAGAGAATTTGAAGTTGGTGGTAGAAAGATGGAAATGGAAAAAGAAAAGAAGCTAAAAAGGTAGGAAGCTAGATGACTTCTTCCACCAGAGGGATGACAAAAAGCCAACTTCGATGGTGCCTCTAAAGGAAATCTAGGTCCCTCGAGAAGTGGTGGTATAATAAGAAATAATATTGGTGAGGGAGTCACAACTTTTTATCTTCCATTGGGATTCTAAACTAATCATTTTGTGAAAGCCAGAGTAGTGTGCCATGTCATTAAATTGGCTTTTGAAGTTGAAATAACTAAACTTTTCTTAGAAGGGGACTCCAATAACATAATTAATTGTATAAATGGAAAATCTCTTCCTTCTTGGTCAATTTCCAATCTAATTGAAGAGACATGTGACACCCTTACAAACTTTGAGACTGTCCACATCACATGGCAATCGGGAAAAGATTTTTTGGTGGAAGCAAAGACCTTATCAACCTAGAAAAAATTCAAGGGTGTACGGTGGAGATCTAATGGTAATAATGAATTTTAAAGCAATTTGGGATATGAGTATGAGTCATCAAGGCCTTTTTGGTTTTTTCAAGTAGTTAAAGTTATCATTTTATTTTCGACACATTTTGTGGGTCGAAATCATCATTTACTACTTGTGTTTTTGTAAGGTGAATTATTTTGGCACTTATCAGAGAAACAGTGCCAAAATTTTGTCTACGAAGGAGTTACAGAGCTCAAAGTTTATGAGAATTATAGGAGCTAAAACTAAAGAGATGGTGGGAAAATGCTATAGAAAGGAGCTGGTGGGGGGATTTGGAGAAACGGAGAAACAGGGAAAAAGTTTGAAAAAAGTTGAAAAAGGGAGGGGTTGCAAGCTACATTGCAAAACTTCATGGTTTTGATCTTGAGGTCACCAATAGCATGGTGAATTCATGGAAAGATGGCAAGGTAAAGGTGAATGGTGTCTCATTTTTTATCACTGAAGAGGTAATCACTATGGTTATTGAGATTTCAATGGAGGGTTTCAAGTTTTATAGGGATAAAAAAACTCTCAACCAATGTTGTGAAGGATTTTGTGAAGAGAACTAAAGAAATGAATGAACTGATTAAAAGTGAGACATTTTATGTGATGGATTCCATCAAGAAGCTCTAGAGGTATGTTTTGTGTGCTATCATTGAGTATATTACTCTGGACCATAGGTTTGATTGAGTAAGAACCCATCATTTCATTCTTCTTAATCACTTCTACCATGATAGTAAAATTTATTTCGCTTACTATTAACTTAACTCCATGAGTAAGGATATCACTAGCTATAAGAAGACACTTATTGTCAACCCTACTTTACATGAGGGATTATTGCTGCTTACCCGCAAGTACTTCAAAGCTTAGATAGTTAGCAAAAACCCCTCGCTAGATGTAGATGATGACAATGGTAGCTGTAGCTACTCTTCTAACTCTGATGATATTCAAAGCATAAGCTCAGAGGAGGAGGGGAACATTTCTTTTTGAAAGAAAATTAAGGTTCATCTTAAGAAGTTGTCCTCTAATATAACCCCAAGAAGAAAGATTCCAAAGGACCATGGCCATACCTTTCATAAAGATGATATGGAGTATAATGAGGATGAGGAGGACATGGCTTCTAATAATGAAGATAAGGAAACAAAAGAGGAGATTAAAGAGGAATAGGCTAGGAAGAAATAGAAGTGGGATGATGTAGATGATGAGAGGGTTTTAAATTAGGGACCAGATGTTATGATTCTCCCTCTTTCCCCTATTCATCCTCATCCTCATTCTCATCTCGAGAAGAAGGAAAAGGATAATACTGGTGGTAAAGAGGGGGAAGTGCTTGTTAAAAATAGGAGAAAATCTTGAAGGAATTTCAATGTAAGTATTGTGATAATGGGAATTCATAGAGAAGCTATGAATCCTTAGATTCTAGTGGAAAATTAGGAACAACCTTGGCTTGAAGATCTCATAGACCCTGCTATTTTGGCCATCACTGATAATGCTAGGGAGATGGGTATGAACCTTTTGAACAACACTTGTAATAGCATGATTAATAATTTTAGATCAATCAAGTGGCTATACCATGAGCTAGAAGAGGTTAGAGAGAAGGTTTTTCAGTTGGAGGGCAACAAGAAGAAGACAAAAAATGAGAATCAGGAGGATCGGGATGATAGAGCCAGTCTAGTTGAGAGGAGAATTAAGAATCTTGAAAACTACAATCATAAGTTGGCAAGTCAGTTGATCTCTCTCCTTAATTTGATCAATGAGAATATTCTCTACTTAACTGGTGCATTCAAAGATAGAGGTCTAATGATAGGTGAGGATGAAAAGGATGGAGGAAGAGCTAGGTCTGATGATGATATGGCCATTGATATCACCTTTACTAGTTTAGACTAGGAAATGCAGAAAGTCCAAGAGTAGATGGCCAAGGAGCACCAGAAGATTTATGAGGCTACCTAGACCATGCAGGATCTTAAGAAGAAGAACAAAGAGTGGCCCTCTTATTCTATCTTTGTATGTTTTTGTTGTTTCTCTTTTGGCTTTTTGTTCTAGCTTTTGCTAAGTTTTATTAAAGAGAATTTGTTCTAGCCTTTTTGTTGGCCTCTGTTGTTGGTTGGGCCTCATGCTTATTATCAATCGTTAGACTTTTTTTATACTGGTTGGGCTTCTTCTACTTATTATCAGCCTTGTTTATGTAGCTACTTTTGAGTTTTAGGGTCCTTATAAAACCTATTTATCTTATCAAAAACATTATTTGAGACCAAGATCAAAGAACTAAATGTTATAACATGGGACTTGACTACCAATTCTTTCACAAAGTATTTTTAAACATGATTTATGCCAAAATCATCCAAAGAATAATAATTTCATCATAGGTCATGCTAAGGATATTATGAACTATGGCACATTCTGAAGGCATTCCCATCTAGTGCAAGAGCACTAGATAAGGACATCAAAATGATCATCTTGAACATCCTAAATTGATTTGCAAGATTAAAAAAACTAAAATTTTGAGACTAACATAAATCTATTTATGATATATTTGAAGGAAAATTTGATCTTCTTTTAATCTATTTAGGTCAAGGACCCTTAGACTGTTGTTGATATGGTCACTGAAATGAATCCTAAAAATTCATTTATTTTCAGAGGTCTAATTATAACTAGAGATCCATCAAAAATAAGATTCAAAAATTGCATTAAAAATTGCACTAAGGTGAAGGCATAGATGAGTTTCAAGTGGAGAACAATATAAAGAAGAAGCTCCTAGATAAGAGGAATCTCCATGGAATACAGAAGAAAAGTAGCAAGTAGCCTCTGACCAACTAGCTATGGATTTAAAATTTATTTTTTTCTAGATTGAGATTATTAAATTCATGTACATGCTATGACTATACCCTAACTAGGTATCCTGCTAAACCTACAAGACACTTCTAAAACATTGACCATTATAAAACTACTTTAGCATCCATTAGTGAAACACTATCATCTTGAAGACATGTGCCTTCCTCCAAAAAATGATATGCATGAGGACAAATTGTTTCCAAGCATGCAAGTTACCATAAACACCATTTTGTATAACATTCTTATTGTAACTAGGTACCACTAAAATGTAATATGTGGTAAATTAGAAGGATGATTGACATCAAGAGTCATGCACTTGGAATTGTCTAGTTCTAATTCCTCCTTATTGACATTATCAGAGCCCTTTCTCATTCCCAATCTCTTTCAAGGAGTTGAAAATACCTAAAATTGATTGTCATGCCTGTAAGGATTATGTGATGCAAAGAGCATCATGGGACACACAATCTGAATTATCTCTATAGGAATAATCTCCTTCCTTTGATGCAAATACAACTTCTCAATCACATTTCATAACACTTCACTCCATTCCAGATACTAGAAGGATCAACCTATGGATCCACACAATCTTATCACACACCTATGGCTTCCTAAAAGTGACCTCTTAATGGTGAAGCCCTAAGTATCAGGTGTCTACAACTCACTAATTATTAACAAAAATCTACTCACAATAATCTGTTGGTTACATCCTAATCTTGATTGTACATTCTTCATTTGCTAATTGCATACATAAGCCTTTCATTTACTAATTTCATTTACATTCCTCATGACCCATGATTGATTACGTACCCTATGAACGCCATTATTCTCAATACAATGTAGGTCCATTGTCTATCCCTATTGATCCCCCAAACATAACTTTATTATTAATAAAGGCTATATCCATGCCCAAAACAACTCTATCTACATACCCTTTGACCTCTATAAGAAAAAACTCTTCCATCTTGGACCATTCCCTTTATTCTCTAATCCCATCAACTCATACTGGAAGATTATGACTTATCATTGCTCATTAATTTCATTGACTTTTACAATCTCAAATTTTATTTTTTTACCAATTTCCACATAGACCAATACACAATTAACCATAACTTTTAAATCAAAAGAAATTTCCTCAATAGCTCCAGTGAGATCTTTGAAAACTTGGTTTCTAAGGACATATCCAAAAATGAGAGACATTCAATGGTTAAAGTGTGAGATATGGCCCTCACACTGATGCTATATTTTCTAAGACAGCTATTAATTCCCCTTCAGCAAACTTCTTCCTTCACCACCCAAAACAAATGCCTAGTCATGCATGCTTTCTTGCAATCATTAGAAACATATAGTACACAACTTTCCCCATATTTGCACCAAACATGGAGTCTTGTATAATTATAAGATTGAAATGATCATATTTTGATTAGTTTTAGGACACCCTAAGGGTTTAACCATTCAACAATAGACAAGTATTCCTTATTATAACAAAATGATAATGGAAATTATGGTTACAAAAAGTATGTGAATTTAATATTTTAACATCATAATTTAATGGATCTTCAAGAAGGTAACTTGTCAATTAAAAATAAATAAACTATGCAATAGTAAGCATTCTATGAGAAAACATGACTACATAGATCCACATGTTATAGCTATTGACATCATCTCCTAATTCTTCTCACACCATTTCTTTAAAGCTAGCTCACTATTGTACATAGTCTTCTAGACCTAATATCATAATTGATTAAAGGCATATAATACTAAAAACTAGATTGGACAATTTGAAATTGAATTCAATAGAGTAAAATAGATAGGAAATGACATAAATTGATTGATAATGTAGAGGAAGATGTGAGAGGAATGAAAGAAAATAAATTGCTGCTTAGAATTATTGGTTCTCTTGCATGTGAAAATCTATTTAGAGGAATTAATTCTTGGTTCTCTTGCAATGGGTTGATGTGCTCCTTCTCCTTCTCTTAGACCACATGTAAACAAGGTAGTCCTCCAAGTTGAGGAGATTCAACCCAAATCACAATCACCACTTTACACCTCTTCTCCATACTACAATTTTGATGATAAAAGTAGTAGGGAATTCATATTATGATCCAACATAGATGAAGATGAATTTTTTATTCTTCTCAAGTCTCTGTCTCTATAAGTGTTGGATATAGTGCCAATCCCTATCAATTTTTTACTTAGTATACATTTGAATATAGTAAATGATCCCATTTATTACTTTTTGATGAATATATCTAATTATATGTTACTTCCAGAAAGAGTGTGTTTCTTGATCTTCTCAAAAGATTGACTCTTTATTTGCATTTCTCAAATCTTTTGTTTTATCCCAGTACTTTTGTAGACTCCAATACTCATGAATTATGAAATAGTTGTAAGGAAGTTCAACCTTCATGTTTATTTTCATAATTAAGAACAATCAAATAAAACTAAATATTATTATTGGAATCTTAACAAAATTAACTTGCAAGTTGTTCCAGTATAAAAAGAAAACAACTTTTTGGTATAGGATGTACTAGATTCTAAAGCTTCTCTAATGTTTATTTTTATATTTGCTATACTTAAATTAGGGAACACTAATTGCCCCAAAAACTTGTAGCACAGTACACTAATGAATAGTATCAAAATAAATGTCACCCAAATAGATATTGAATAGACCAAAACAAGAACAATAAATTTAGTACATGAGAAATCAAACCAAAAATAGACCACACACTTGTATAGTGCTTAAGGGGAATAAAATATTATCTTTATTAGATTTTTTTAAATACAATTGGCACCATTTTTCAAAGCTCCTAATTTAGTATTGATAAGGAGGATGCTAGAAATGGTTGAGAAGTCTAGTTTTACATCCACCAATCACATTTTATTGAAGTCTAATCATTGTTACAAGCTAGACTGTCTGCATACAAACATTAATTCTTCATATCAATGTTAATATATCCATATCAACTCACAGTCAACCCATTGGGTATGTTATCACTATGAAATCCATTCTCTATTCTCAAACCTAAATTCACTTCCAAATCAACATTCTTGGTTTAGTTAGTTAAACAAATAGTTTTTCTCTTCACTCCAAGTAGCTACAAACATTCATTTTCTACCATCAGGGATTAACAACCAAATCTGAGTACAAAACAATAAGGACATCAACTGCAACATTAGTATGAAACCTTACTAACATTCCATGATCTAAAACATCACAAGGTGAAACCATATGTTATCCCCACATCGATGTTAATGGGCTTACAATCATTAATTAACAAACAAAAGTGTTTCTCATTATTGTGACTATCATTTTCTTTGACAGTTTTCAAGACATGCACTCAAACTTCTATAACTACAACATCTAATTATTTGGTCAATCACTCTAGTGAGGATATAGATAGCTTGGATACTTGTAGCATATTAAAAATTCATTAAGATCCAATAGTTAAATAACAACTCATGCTCTTTATACCAAGATTGGCATTGACTGTCACAAAAAATAAGAAAAATGTGCATACATATCCATATAGGGAATCACTTTTCTCACTCTTAACATAACCATTTGAAGAAAGACCAAATGAAGGAAATGTACTTTAATCTTAAATATTAATCACAAATTTTCAATAGTTCAAATTGAATTTAAATCCAAACCCTTGCCCATGGGTCTGTGGTAGAGGTTTTTATAGAAGTTTTAAGAAAATATATTATATCTCTTTATACATATCACAAAAAATACCTAATATTGATTCAAAAAAAATATTATTCATTATACATCATTCCTACATCAGTTTTAATGCTCATTCAATCCATTTACATATAAATAAATATTCTAAGACAAACAAAAATGCAACTTTTATTATAGTAAATCATATAGCCCCTGATTGTAGATCTTTGTAACATTTTTGGACTAACATATACACCTCGTTATACCTTTAGACCCCTTTCTACTAATTTATTGTTCAAATCCATGCTTGATACCCTATTCCATTGCTAAATATATAGTCTGAGATAAAATTATAGACTTTCTTCCACAAATTATATGTGCCAATTTGTGGATGGTTCTCTACCAAAAAGAAAGAAATAGTATACATACCCTCTTCCTTTATTCTCCAAGGTTTGAGGACTAGATAAATGTTAAGTAGTTATATTTTTTATTTTAAAATCCACTGGTTAACCTAGGTTGTGGTTTTTCTAGTTATACCAAAATATTAATTTCTTTACTGATATTTGATTATTTTCAATGAGAAAGTTAGGCTTGAATCACAAGGTCTACCAAATGACTCCTTGTCTTTGCTCAAGAGGAACTATCTCTTTAATCACTAGGTCTACCTAATGACTCCTTATTGTTTGAAATATCAACAATTTTAGATTCACAATGACTCAATAAAATGGTTTTAAATTTTGAAATCGCATCTAATTGAGGTTAGGGTAATGACTTCTAAGGTCCATATATCTTAGGCTATCTAATTTCAATCTTAGGACTAATCTCTAATTCTTGCTAGTTCACTTCCTTAATTTTGCATAATACATCACATAGAGATTTGTAAGAACAAAATATCCAACTTCCATTGAACCTTAAAACTAGTGCTTAAACATTTCTCATAAATAACATGTTACAATATCTCTCTTTATTTGTATCTAGGTATAAGCAAGTTTTGAACATATAGATAAAAACAAAGTATTGTCAATGAAACTACACATACCCTAGTCTCTATTTAGAAACAAACAAAATAGATTTGTTTTTGGAACACTACCAAACCATAGCTCCATGCTAAAGGTACATGAAATAAGTTCCAATGCTAGTAAATATGGAACTTTCATAGCAAATAATCTAAAGGATTTTCCATTGTCAATTTGGCTGCTGGATCTTCTACTCAAACTATTGTTTTTAGTACTTTTTCTAGTAATTCTAACGCTACTACTAGATAAGGATGTTGGTCTTTATCTTTATAACTTGGGTCTCATTCTTTTATTATACAATGTATTTGTCCCTATCTCTAGTTCAACTACCCTTAAGCTACTGGCTATACCATTGTGGCATCTTTTCACTTGATAGACACCTTTCAATATTCAAGGTTTGTGTCCCATCACCCTAAGTGCTAGGACACTACCTTCACTCCTCCTAGAATTTACTCACACACTATCCTACATCTTTGATCCATTCCCCAAAACACTATCCTACCAATAAATGATCAACACTCTTGTTCCTATCTTATGATGATTAGTTACCTTTCTAAGTGTTTCAATCAACATACTTTCCCTACCTTAGGAATCCTAATCCTATCAATGGTTTTAGAAACCTTAGACACTTTATTCACTATTCTTTTCAAGGCTTTCATGGCCATTCCTTTTCTTAAATCTGGTAGATAGAGTCTACACCTTCAAACTATTATAGCCAACTTTCTTTATGATGTTAGGATTAAACCATAGATAGAAATAAAAATTACATGCAAATATAACCAATATAAAAAAATAATAGATCACACAAAAAAGAGCACAAGACATGAAGATTTAATGTGGTTCACCCATTTCCTAGGCTACGTCCACCAAATAGTAAGTCTAATATTATTACGATCGAGTGATACAATATGTAATTCCTTATAGCTCAATACCACTACAAGAACCAATTTTTGCATCACCACTATGAAACAATCCCTAACTATAAGCTCTTCTATACAAGTATTTTTACCACTTTAGGGTTATAATTAATAATTACATGTCGGCCCAAGATCTTGATAAAATAGGGCACAAAAAAATTTGGGATGATGCCCCAAGCCCCAAAGAATTTATGAAGTATGTACTGTGCTTTCCTGATTGGTCACCACAATCTAACAATCTCCCACTTTGGGACTGATTAAGCTCCACACCTAAACAAAAATCTCCCACTTGGAAATTGATCCTATAGCTATGTCGCTACTCCATAAGGCTCCCACTAGATCAAGCCACCCTAGACTCTATTGCTCTTTTATTCATGTTTAGTCTACAAGACCAACCAAAGCTAAAGAGGAGTTCAACTTCTCCCTTGTTACTACCTTTGTAAACATATCTATTGAATTGTCATCTATATATATATCTTGTCCAGCTTTAACTGTCCATCCTCCAAAATTGGTCAAATGAAATGGTACCACAACTGTATGTGTTTGGTCTTTGAATGCAAATGTAAGGTCACGTCCAAGTAAGGACTAGAAGGATTGTTAATTTGTCTACAATATAATTTGATTAGAAGTAAATATTATTTTTTTCATTAGAGAAAATTAATGGCTTATGCAATAACATGATTAGGGAGGATACTTATGTGTTTCCTATGATTAGTATTATTTTAATAAGATTAACTTATCATTTGTAACCATCTGAATATTAGGTACAAATGTGTATGTGATACTTTGTATAGTAGAATCTTGCTTATTTAATTAATGTGCAAAGTTAAACTCAACTTATGATAAACTATAGATTTTTTTCATAGAATTGACACTAATTACAAATAGAAATGGTTGGACCTCTTTACATATGACACGATAGTTTATGAGACTAGTAGCATTAGACCTAATTCACACTATGACAGAATATATAATCAATGATAACACCTTGATTAGCTAACGTGAGTTACCTTATGGGTAAATACCTTATATTGTTCATCTAACCTCATCATGATAATTAGATAGTTTTTGTAATTGAAATTATGGACAATTGAATTAAATAGATATTTTGTTGTGATGAATACATTTTACATAAGGTGACTGTGAAAATGGAAATCAAGATTGGGTTATGTGATTATTGTTTTGATGTGAATTATGCATCATTTAATTTAAAATAAAGAAGTACAAAATGATTAGAATGTAGATAATATAGTGAACATTAGTGATACTCATTATTTTATTCTAAGAGATGTTATGAGTTGATTCCTATAATTAGTGAGAGTAAGTACCTATGCTTGATGAATTTTTAAGAAATTGCCAATCAATTTAAATGAAAAGATCATTGATGTGAATAATAATCTAAATATGGGAATGATGCCATTTAAAATTGGTGACTTATGGGAGAAACTCAATGGACAAAGAGGTAGCATGTAATACCCCATCTCATTATAGATTTAGACTCAATGGTAAGAACTTGATTAATGTATGTGTAAGGTGTTAGGATACATATGTTATGAATTATTAATGTGACTACTATTCTTGAAAATGTTGTAATTAGAGAAGTAGTTATAGTGGAATGAATGATACACATTTGTAAATAATTTTTCATAGACATATGATTCTTAAGAAAATGATGTTAGAATATGATGTTGGTCTAATGTGTTGATCTATGGTTCAATCAAGGATATGTATTAATGTTTACAATTATATATTTATAGGTTTGTGTTACTGATGTTTAATTTGAATTGTCCCGAGGATGATTATGAAAACCTCCAAAGAATCTATGCCAACTCCTATGCAATAATCAATGTTTATCTCCATGTTAAATTCTTGTAAAATTGGATGTAAATTAAAGTTGGACTTTAGAGGTGTTAAATGGACCCTAGAGTGCATTTTGGGTTAAAATAACCTAACCCACTTATACTACCTAGGGTTGGGTTAGTTGAGGGTTAAATCATGGTTAAAACTTACATTATGACACCTTAAAAGGGCCCCACTTCAAATGTGACGAAAATGAATAGTGGGAGACAATGGGTTATGACACATTGATAAGAGAACCATGTGCCTTCATTAAAAGAGGGGAGGGTTTTGGAAGAAGAGGGGGGGGAAGACTTTGGAGGGTGGACCATTCACCATTGTTGGAGATGAAAAGGGGAAGTTATATATAGAATAGGAGAAAGGAGAAGGGGAAGAGGATGGTAGAACCAATATGAGGAGAAGAAGATCAAGGGGGAACTCGAGAGAGAGATGAATCTTTCTATCCCTTTTCTTTTGTAGTATTTATCTTTGAGTTGGATTCATGTAAGTCTGAAATGTGTAACAAGTGAAGTTTAAAATATTTTTCTTGTATTAGGAACTCACTCATATGATAACATCTATGATCCTTACATGCAATGAGTTCTTTCTTGGGGGTATGGCTAGGGTACAAGAGGCCTCATGATGCCATTAATTAGTAGGGTGGAAAACAAGAATTGTTTGAGTATTTGTAGTTTTCTTTATTGTATCTTGCAAAGAAATGTAAATGAAACTTATAAAAGCTAAGTCTTGTTATTTGATTCAAGCTTGTGTATATGACTCTATGCAAAAGAGAAGTTTGTGATCTTACATTTGTGATGTATGAAAGGTTTCCTATTTGAATACAAGAAACAAAACAAAAAAAGGTAGTTCTGTGTCTTATTAAGATGTATATTTGAAAGACTTTAAAATGAAAATCTAAATCTAATGCTCTTTCGAGTTGAAATAAATTAGTTATTCAAAGTTTCATTTCCTTATAGTGTAGATTTGAAATTTGTAGAAAATAGTTATCTAAACCACGCCTTCCTTTAAGAGAATCTATGTTTTATTTTGGGTAAGAAAATATGGGCATGACAGCAAAGTTGAATTCTTTGCAAGATGAATGACACTCTGACTATATGTAAACAAATAATTATCCCTCTAAGGGTGTCCCAATTCTTCCAAGAAGAACTGAACCCATATCATCTCCTTGGCTACCTCTATAGCAGCTACATACTTTTCCTCTATAGTGGATAAAGCATTAACCTTCTGTAACCTAGAAACTTAGCTCACGGCTGCCCCACCAATAGTAAAGACATAACCTGTAGTACTCTACCTAGTATCAATATCCCCTACCAAATCTAAGTCAACATAGCCCTGTAAATTGGTATTAGAGCCCCCAAAGTGTAAACACTTATTGGATGTTCCTCTCAAATATCTAAGAATCCATTTGATTACATTCCAATGCTCAATTCTTGGATGACTCATATACCTGCTAATGACTCCCACTACATGTGCAATATCTGGCCTCATACATACCATAGCATACATCAAGTTTCCTACAACTAAAGCATAGGGTACCTTGGGCATCTTATCCTCCTCTACTTGTGTTTTGGGACACATCTCCTTAGTCAACTTCAATGACCAAGTAAAGGTGTGCTAACAGCTTTAACATTCTCCATAGAGAAACATTGCAACACCTTCTCAACATAATTAGCCTAAGATAGTGTCAATTTTATGTTCTTCCTATCTCTACAAATCTTCATACCAATGATTTTTTTTGTTTCCCTCAATCCTTCATAGAAAATGCATGTGTTAACTGGCATTTCAGCCCCATAATATTATCCATGTTAGACCTAGCTACAAGCATATCATCAACATATAAACATAAAATAATGTAGCTATCATCATCCAACCTCTTAAAATAAACACAATAATTTGAATGAAACCTATTGTATCTATGCTCATGCATTAAATTATCAAATTTTAGATACCATTTCCGAGGTGCTTACTTTAAGCCATTTGAACTTTTCTTCAATTTGCACACTAAGTTCTCGTTACCTTTGACCTCAAATCCCCATGGCTGAGCCATATATATCTCTTTATCCAAATCACTATGAAGGAAGGTTGTTTTAGCATCAAGCTACTCTAAATGCAAATCTTCAATAGCCATAATACTTGAAATAGTATGAATATAAGTCATTTTAACAATAGGAAAAAATATCTCATCAAAATCAATGCCCTTTTTTATGCAAATCCTTTTACAACTAACCTAGCTTTAAATCTTTTCTTACCTCTAACCTCTTCTTTTAACCTATAAAACCATTTATTCTATAAATCCCTTTTACTTGTAGGCAACTTGCATAAATCCCATGTCTTATTTTTCAGCAAAGAGTCCATTTCATCTTTCATTGCAAACTCCCAACTAATATTAGTATCCACCTGCACAAATTCATCATAAAATTTAGGCTCACTAGCATTAGTAAGTAAAATAGAATATAGAGAGGGAGAAAATCTTTTTGGAGGTCTAAGTTTCCTTGTTGCAGTTGTTGCACATCATGAGGAATGGCTAAAACATCATTTTTTGGAGTATCATCTAGCACTACATAGTCATCTTCTTTCTTCTCATGTTGCTGCAATGACTCTTTCTACAACACTTTCTCATTGAATATGACCTCCGCACTTCTTACAATTTTCTAATTTTTAAAATCCCAAAGCCTAGAACCAAATTCATTAATTCCATATCCAACAAATTATACACATTTCTTTGACTTAGCTTCCAGCTTGGTTCTAGTTTTAGAATATATGGAAGCAAATTCTTCACAACCAAAGGTTTGGAGAAAAGAATAACTCACCTTCTTACCAATCCATGATTCCTCTAGAATACCACAACCCAAAGGAGTAGAGGGAGCTCTATTAATCAAATATATAGTAGTATTGATATCCTTTTTCCACATGTGTAAGGGCAACACAACATGCAACCTCATGCTCCTTGCATGCTCCATTATAGTCTTGTTTATGCGTTCAACCACTCCATTTTCTTATGGAGTTCTTGGAATAGTTTTCTATCTATGAATACCATTAGTGGAGCAATAATCTTCAAATTCATGACTGCAATACTCACTACCATTATTAGATTTGAGACATTTTAATTTCTTACTAGTCTCATTTTCAACCAAGCATTTCCATTTCTTAAAAGTTTGAAATACATCAGATTTCTATCTAAGGAAATAAACTCATACTTTTCTAGTTGCATTATCAATAAATTTAACATAATAATGAGAGCCACCAAGGGAAGATACCTGAGTGGGTCCCCATACATCTATATGCACAAGCTCTAATTTCTCCTTTTTATTTTCCTTCCCAATCTTCACAAAACTCACTCTCTTTTGTTTTCCATACACACAACTTTTATAGATATCCATATTAACACATTTTAGACTGGGTAAAACTTTCTTTGAATGAAGTACTTTTATACCTTTCTCACTCATGTTCCCAAGTCTGTTGTGCCACAACACTGTATCAAAATCTACAATAGCTATTTGTTCTCCCTACTTAATTGTAGCAACTATTCCTAAACATTTATTTTTCTCTGAAACAATTAAAGTAGAAGGAACAATATGACCTATACAAAGATATAATGTGCCTATTTTCACACCTTTTGCTACTATAAGGGAACCTTTTGAAAATTTCTAATTTTTATCATTAAAAGTAACTACACAATCTTCATCATCAAGTTGCCCTACTAAAATCAAATTTCCACTCAGCCTTGGAACATGTCTTACCTCATGTAGTATCGAATGATTCCCATTCTGCAACTTAATATTAATTTTTCCCTATCCAACAATCTGACAGGGTTCATTATCCCCCAAATAAACAAGTCCAAAATCCCCTTGGACATAATCAATGAAATAATCTCTATGAGATGTAGCATGAAATGAAGCACCAAAATCTAAAACCCACGAATCATCAACATTTTCTAAAGATAGAAGGAAAGCATCCTCTTCAGATTTGTTACTTACTACATTTTCCTCCTTGTCTCCATCTAGTTTATCTCTTTCATTTTTCTTTTGATTCCAAAAATCTTTCTTTTTATGCCTTGGTTTCCCATAGTACCAGCAACCATTTGGTCCTCTCAATTGAGACATCCTCCCCTTTGAATTTCCTCTTGATTTCCCATGATTTCTAGAATTACTTCCTTTCTTAGTCATTCTGCCTCTACTTTGTGCATTCAAAGCACTTCCTGATGTAGATCCACCTGAGTTTTTCCTATGAGTTTCCTCACTCAAATCAACACCAATGACATCATCATATTTTAGAGTACTAGATCTAAGAATAGAATTACTTACAACCATTACCAAGCCATTCCAACTTTTAGGCAAAGAACACAAAATCAAGAGAGCTCTAATTTCTTCATCAAAATTGATGCCCATAAAAGATATCTGACTATTAATAGTATTAAACTCATTTAAATTATTTGCAACATATCCATTTTCATATTAAATAAATGCTTCATGAGAAATACCTTGTTTGAAGCGAAGGGCTCTTCATATAGTTTTGTTAGGGTTTGCATCAACTCTTCTATTGTCTTTGCTTTTCTAATATTAAATGCCACCAATGGTGCCAGGCATAATCAAATGCTTCTAAGTGCCTTTCTATCCAAAAGATCCCATTTTTCATTTGACATAGATCCTTAATTCTTGGTTTTTCCTTCCAACAACTTCCATAAATCCTTCTGATAAAGATAGTCTTCCATTTGCATCTTCTATAACTGAAAGTTTTTCCCATTAAACTTGTCAACCATTAGCTTAACCTCATTCGCCATTGCTCCCATTGAACTATAAGACTCCACTCAATTGTGAGACTTTCCTATAGAGAATAGCTAAAAAAAAAACCTTGCTCTAATACCACTTGTTAAGATTAAACCACAGATAGAAATAACAATTAAATGCAAATATAACCAATATCAGAAAATAATAGATCACAAAGAAAATAACACAAGATATAAAGATTTAATGTGGTTCACCCAGTCCCTAAGCTATGTCCACCAAACAACAAGTCTAATATTACTACGATCCAGTGATTACAATCTATAATCCCTTATAGCTCAATACCATTGCAAGAACCAATTTTTGCATCACCACTATGAGACAATCCCCAACCCTAAGCTCTTTTATACAAGTATTTTAACCACTTTAGGGTTATAATTAATAATTACATGTTGGCCCAAAATCCTAAAAAAATAGGGCCCCAAACAAAAAAATTCAGCGAGCCCCAAAGAATTTATGAAGTATGTACAATACTTCTGATTAGTCAGCACAATCTAAAATATGATTTTTTACAATTTCTTCTATGGTTCCAAATACATACCAAATTTTCACATGGTACTCTGCAACCCTTCAAAACATAAACTATAGTACATTTCCTTCAATACTAATACATTTAAAGGTTTATTGGATGTGTAACATAAACATGAATACATCTTTTTGTGCCCTCAAAATACCCCAATAGAGGGTTTCCATGATTTAGATTCAAACTTAAGTTTCTCACCCAATACCATTTAAAATAATTTTCTTCAAAATTCAAAATATTTAGTCTTACATGCTTTAATAATATTTTCCAAAACCTTAAAAGGCTGATACCACTTGCCCAAACCTACTAAATACTTGGAAAGCTTGAACTCCTTGAATGCTTGATCTATCATCAACTAAAATACAAGAGCTACATGATCTACCTTTTGTAATTTTTTTTTTTAAAAAATTACTAAGATGCTTTAGATTAAACAACTTGCCTAATTCTATAAAAAAATTTAAATATCTAACACATTTGGACATCAGAAAATGTCATGGTCTAACTACTTTACCATCATCAATAGGTGAACTAAAATGCCTGTCCACTTTGTGGATGAAAGAATGCATGACAATATCTCATTTCTAGTAGAAATTAAAAATTTGGTTTCTCTAAAAGAATTATTAATGAAAAACTATTGGAGCCTAATGGAACTTCCTCAAATGGGGGGCCTCATACACTTGGAATGTCTATTTTTGAATGGCTGCAACAAGTTAAAGACATTGCTATTGGATATTGGTGAGCTTAAATCTTTGATGTTTTTGGACTTGGCATATTAT
Source organism: Cupressus sempervirens (assembly GCA_028749045.1). NCBI lineage: Eukaryota > Viridiplantae > Streptophyta > Pinopsida > Cupressales > Cupressaceae > Cupressus > Cupressus sempervirens. Next base: position 592,738,860 of record CM053785.1, on the reverse strand, counting down.
AGTAGTTTGACAAGTTTGCCTAGGTCAATAGTTGAGCTAAAATATTTACTCTCTCTAGACATGCATAAATGCATACATATAGAGCAATTGCCAAAAGAAATATATAAAATTTCAACTCTAGAGAACCTTAAACTTGATAAATGTTATAAACTAGTTCATCTCCTTGAAGCAAACTTGAAAATACTCCAAAATAATTTCTTGATTTCTTGTTTACATCGATATATTTTGATTTGACTACATAATTTTGGTTTTATATTGATTATTATGAACACTTGTTGAAACTATAGGATGTAGATATAATCATGTTGGCATTGGCAACCCATGAAATCCACTTTTTAATTTTAAGAGAGGTCAGGGTGTGTCATTTATTTGGAAATGCATCCACAGTAATGTTCGATCTTTGTATGGTCAAGATTAATATATGGATAACCTTGGATGATTGTATGACTTTCATGATTTAGGTTGTCACTTTTCCTAATCAGCAAGATAAATGCTTCCTTTGTGGTCAAATTGGGCATTTGGCACCTAAATGTGAGGGAATGCTAGATCTAAAAGCAGGAGAATTGGTTGAAGATGGCACTAAGAAAAGTTCCATTTCTAAGAAGCCCTATCAGGTTTTGGAAAGGTTTGATAACTATAATTTTTTTGTTATATTATTTACTTTATGTGCTAGGTATATGCATATATAGGGTTTGAGAAATCAGATCTTGTTTCTTTTTTATCTTAATTACCAATTTGATATTTTTATGTATTGCTTTAGAATTTGTGTTGATTGATGTATTATTTTAATAAATATGCTAGTTGTTCTAACTTATTCACAGTATTGGTAGTGTAGCCAATATGATGGTTGGCCTTAAAATTCTTTAATTTTTTTGTTTGATGTTTTGATGTTTAGTGGAAACTTGTGTTTGATCTGATTCTTTTGTATTCAAGTAGTTTCTCAATATCTAGATCTTGTGAGAGTACTTAGAGTATGACCTAAAGGTTCCAAACCCTCCCTTCAAGATAGAGTTTGAGTGGCTAGTAGATGCTTTTGTTTTCATGTGTTTCTTTTTGGGAAATTATTTCCTTCTGCACATGACAACATTGGAAATTTGTGAGGTTTATATTTCTTGTATTCTGCATTCTTATTGAATTTTTTATTTGAAAATACTAAAGAAAGTACTATAATTCTTCAACTCTACCCATTTTTATAGAAGCATTATTTTGTTATCATTATATCCTTGTGACCAGAATGATATTTTGTTATTCTATCTCATCTACATTGTACACATAATAGTTATCCACGCCATCTTAAACATAGAATAACTGGTATTCTTCTTAAAATGTTAGCATGGAATAATCAACACACTTATTTGTAAGTTGTGTCAATCAATTTTGTGTACTATTTCTAGACTGATTCCAATAATTCTAATAGGTGGATTCAACTTGTTTATGCATATATAGAAAAAATAATTTTATCAAATGGGTGGTTATTTGACAGGTGTTGGTGAGGTAAAGACAATGCCATCTAGCTTCTCCAATTCTTGTTGTACCAACATACATCAAATAAGGGTCATGTGTAAACTTATAGAATTTATGATGCTTCTATTTGAGTTGTAAAAAATTATGGTATATAATTTTTTTTCCTTTGTGAAGATTCATTTTATGACTCTTTTTAAAGATTGAAAGGAAGCAGTCTTATGTGTACCATGCATAGTTTCATAAATGGACTTTTTCTTTTTCCCCTCTTTATTAGAGTTCTACTTTAATAATATGTTTTACTTTTTAGTAGACCTTTTAGGCTGGCATTGCTTTACTCTTGATATCTTTTTCGCATTAATTAAAATACTCTTTCATACACTACCAGATATTCACTACCTTCACTTCTTGCAAATGATTACTACATAAGCCATGCATTTGGAACTTTAGTTTATGATTTGTTACTTATCCACATTTTAGAATTACAATTCTCTACAAGTAAAGTGATGGTCTTTGGCTTTATATATGTCACTATTATTATGTTCTATAAAAGCATAGAAAATGGAAGTATAATATCCATGATCAAGCACAATATAGAAAGAGAAAGACATGAATTGAGAACTTGTTTTTCCATTCACAAGCCATGGTTAAATGTATTCCCAAATAATTGATGATGTTGAAACTTCTCTATGATCTTTAATCTACTCATCTTATGTGATGTACATGACTTTTCTTTGAATAACTTCATGTAAATTACAATTATGTTTCTTAATTTTTGTTTTCAATCCATTGATGTACATATTGTACACACATACATGTAATTATCCCAATATCCTTAGTAGTTAATCATCCAAAAGAAACGTTACCACTTGCACAGTTTTAATCACTACTACCATGTAAGTTTTCAAATCTAGAGGTAGCCATAATCCATACCCAAATTTGGTTTTGACAAATTGGATAAGATCCAAATTTATTATAAATAGAAAATATGTTGAAATATTATAGAACATAATAAATTAGAGAACTTAAGGTACATGATTGGTGTCAATTTTTCCTAATATTTGTAATGGACCCTTTTCCAATGCCCTTGTTGTTTCCCAAAAAAAAAAAATTGATGGAGGGTTCAAACTTGTGAGGCATCCCAATGAGACACAAGGCTTGTGAGCTACCAACAAGCAAAGGCCACCACTTGAAGATTTAGGAACCTGATATAGGCCCATGCATGCCTAAAACCCTTTTGGCTTAGAGCCAAGGAGTAAGGGGAATCTACACTATCAAAATCACCCAAGGCACAATCCCAACCTCATACCGTATGGTGTTAGAGCCTTGTACTCAACAAGACTTGATCCCTGGTGGGCTCTTTGTGAGCCATTCATCTTTACAGGTAGACCAAGGGCCCATTGAAATTTTCCTAAATTTCAATTCCAACTAAAGTGAGGAATGGGATAGAGTTAGCAATATCATTTACCAATTGTGGAATAAGATAGATACTAGTTGAGACCCTACAATTATATTAGGTAATCTTTGAAAATAATCCATAAAACATATCTTTCTCATTAGGTTTTTGAATATATATATATAGAGAGCCAATTTCATTTATGGAGTTCCTTATAAGAACATATAAGGCTAGGAGCTTTGAATGACACTTACCATTCACCCTCTTGGTCCCTCTTGGGTCACCACTACTCAAATGGAACCTAGGTGCTACTCACATCCATTATATGTATTCCACCATAATATGCATGAGAAATCCTCTTAAGACCTTCCTTGATAACCCATAAACATCATGAAGTACCTTGGGGGATCACATAAGGGGCATCGAGCATGTTCATCAAGCCTAGGAGCACAGGATGACACTCACCATTTAGCCTCCTCTTTTGCACCACCACTTGAATGGACCTTATGTTATTTGCATTCCTTGAATGTACACTAACCCCCATCCTTATTGGGTTGTTTAATTGATGTATCTCTTAAATAAATTTTCATCATTACTAATTAAGCACAAATTCCTACTTCTTATCAAATGGAAGATAAGATAATCAATTAGCTATATCATATTGCACTTTGTGCCATAGTCATACCTTAAACAGTATATTAACTAATGTCTAATTTATTAATTGCAAGACTACAGATATCTTCCTTAGTTGCTTTTGTTTACCTCAAGAGATGCAATATTTGGAGGTATCTACCTTTCCATAAGGGATACATCCTTTACATCTAACTATTAATGATGTCTCTTCATAACTATTATTCATAAAAAAATGATTTTTTAACATACTTGAATGGCTGGAGTGGAGTTGTTCTTTTTCTTCCAAGAAACCTTTGGGATTTTCCTCAAAGGAATGCCCTAAACTTGCTTGAAGGTTTCTTTAAGGGCTACTCTACTTCTTCCTTATATATATTCATATTTCTACTCAAACTTTGTATTAAAACCTAATCATAAATTTTCTCTTAGATCTACTAGATGTATTCACACATATCTGCATTTATTAATCTTTCTCCTCTTGTACAAGTTTTTTGTTGTTTCCATAATATCTCCTTTTTCCCTTCTTCTCAAATGAAACCTTCTTCCCTTTATAACCTCCAATGTAAAGGAGAGGTCACAACTCTTCATTATGTTTTCCTTTTGGCTAGAGACAAGCTTTCATAGTTAGCACCCTTTGAAAGTGTGACCCTTCATAATTTTTTCCCTTTTAAATAGTCACTTTATCATTTGATTTTCACTCCTTTGTCAATTATTCCTAGACTCCCATACTCCATTTTTTCTTGCTTCCCTTTCTTACCCTCAAATGAAGTTCTCTTCTCTCCCTTAAATATCTCATGTTTGAGGGAGAGACAACTTTTTAGTTCATGCCTTCTAACCATTCATTAAATATGTTTAACTAAGTTGCATATACTTTACTAAAAGAAAACTAAGTGTCTAAATTAAATATGTTTAACTAAAAGAAAACTAACTATCTAACAAGACACAAATCCTATCATTTTCATTCTCTATCACATATTCATGCTTCTATGGGACTCTAATACTTGAAGTATTCAGATTTAGCATAGGCACTTTGTTTAAGAACACCAAATTTGATCTTTGAGGAAATCCCACCCCATCTTCTTCTATGGGGTAGTACCAATTTTTCAAGGAAGTTATCTTTGTAAATTCAAGGTAAGAATACCAAAGATTCAAAACATCATCATCTATAATACTTTGAGAGACATTTTCACATTGATGCAAGTACTTGCTTGGCTGTTACTCTTTGAGGAGATGAAGCATATGAGGACTTTGATCTTATCAAGAATGTGGATCCTATAATGCTTCTCATAAATCTTCCCAATGAATAGGAGAGGGTGAACCATGTCCATTCAATTCTATGTAATAGTCTAAGAAAATATCATGTTATTAACTAATTTTATTGCCAATTTTATATTGAAAATTATTGATTATTGATAAGTACAATATTTTGTTTATCAATGCTAGTAGTGTTGTAGGTTACTAGTTACCCTATCATGCCGAGTGTTTTTTTGCCTTATTCTTCTCATTTGTCTATGTCAACCTAGTGAGATTGCTTGGATTAAGATATCTTTATAGTTGTCTTTGTAACCTTTAGAGATCAATGTAGATAATTTTTAAATATTGTTACTAAGAGTTTAGTGATCTATTAATATTGATGTCCTAATTAAGAGTTTAATACTTTATTGATGGGCTTATTAATGGATTTCTCACCACTTGGTTCTAATTTTTCTCAATATTCTCTTTGTATTATTTTCAAGTGACATTTAGTTTCTTGGTAGCTATTTGTCTTATTTCTCAAACATTTTGGATAAATGAAAATTAGAAACTAAGACATGTCAGAGAAGTGAAATTATGGTCAGGTAGCTTTATTGAGATGTAGTTGGGACTTTTAATTTATTTAATATCATTTGTTCTTTTAATATTAATTAGTTATCATTCTTCACTTTGTAATATCATGCAAATGCATCCACTATCTAGAAAGAATTCATGACCCTAGAAGGAAGAAAGTAGTAATAACATCCTCACATAAAATGCTCTCAATTTTTAGACACTTTCAATTGCCTTGAGCTCTACCATTATTAGATATCTAACTATTTTGGTTATTGTTGTTTATTTTACATGTTTTATTACAATAAGGTTACAAAACTTTCCAAGTGGACAATTCTAGATGATCTAAGGGTTTGTATAGCTATTTTATTCCATCTACACTACTAGATCATTGCCTGGCTAGCTTGGTGATTGCTATTCTTATGTGATGTTTTATTGGGATTTATTTTTATATTTTTTAGTAAACACTTATCGACTCAAATTTTTGGATAATATTTCACAAGAACTCCACTTTTGGTATTAAACAACATAGTTTGAGATTTTTAACCTTGTCAATCTCTAGACTATTTTTTGTTGCAAACTTTATAGAGCATGGTACTTTGTTTTTTGAATGATCTCAGCTAACTTTGAAGAAGTTGGTGCACTGAGAACATCATTTTTTTACATTATTTAGTGTTTTATAAATAGTCTCACTATATTTTATTGTTACATTTAAGTTTTTAGAAATTGTTATTTGTGTACACTGAGAATATTATTTAATTGTGTTATCTACTATGGTGTAAATATTCTCATTCTATTATTAGTGTTAATGTCTAAGTTTGTAGAAATTGTTAGAGAAGTCTAACTGCAAAAATGAGGCACAAGCAAACATTCTTGTATTGATAGGTACATGGATGGTATGGATTATGAAGAGTTTAGTTTGTGCTTTTTCTAGCTCATCTATTTATGACTAGTGGTTTTTCATCTATTAGTGGACTGTCATGCCAATGGCTAGTGCAAAATGTCATTAAGGCAATGACATTGTATCTAGTACATAGAGTATATTTTAGGATGACACACTTGAAGCAATTTTCTAGTCACTACATGCACTTCTACATTGTTAGTAACAAGTTGTACACCATTCTTAAATTTAAAATTTATTACCTTAGTTCCCTTTTCCTCTGGTTGATTTAAGTTTGACAAATTGGAATAATTTTTTGAAATAAGAGGAGCCTTTAAACTATTAGCTTGATTGGATGTTGTGTTGTTGTCCCCATTTCAAAAAATATAGGTCTATAACCTTTTTGGGTGCTATATTGAGAATGAAATGAAACAAATAATAATCTATTATGTATTCTTTAAAGGGTGCTAGCTCAATGGAATAGCATCTACTTTATAAGCAAGAGGAGGATGGTTTGATTCTATTGTGCCCTATTATGACCAAGTACACTACCAAATATGTGACTAAATATACTACTAAATATGTGACCAAATATACTATTAAATATGCTACTAAATACACTATCAAATATGTGCCAAATATGTGACTAAATATGCTATTGAATATGCTACTAAATATGTGACCAAATATACTATTAAATATGTTGCTAAATATACCACTAAATATGTGACTAAATCAACTATCAAATATATGACTATGTGATTAAATATACTACTCAATATACCACTAAATATGTGACTAAATCGATGATCAAAATTAGTGATAAAATAAGTGACTAAAATCATTTAGTAGTGTTATAAATGACTAGATATTAACTAATATTAGTCACGTGACTAATTTTACTCATGTGACTAATTTTAGTCACATAAATACAAATTTTAGTGGTTTCTTTAGTCACATATTGTTGTTTTTGTACTAGTGATTGTTCCCATTTCCCCTTTTTTTTTATTGGTCACCTTCAGAATTGTGTTAGCAATAAAAAAAAATTGGTAATCTAATATAAAAATTAATTGAATAATTTTGTTGGCCATGCATAAATTTTCTAACTTACTCTCCTCTTTTGACCTTTCAACCAAGTCCTTTCTTCACTAAACAATTGACATATTTTGAGGCATGACTTGAGCATGGATCTGAATGAAAAAACTACTTGAGCATCTTTGTATTGTTCTTATGATAAATTGCAGTTTTCTCACTTTATCATTGCTATTTAACTACAAGTGAAAACAAAGTAATCTCTAGAGTTCATGAACATGTCATATTTCACCATATGCCCTTTTGGTTATACATGTTAGTAATTAGCTATAAAGATAAACTTTATGTATTTTGACTGCTATAAACTTGTTATTCTGTACTCTGGAATTTGTAAATTCCAAGTTTGGATAGTTTGATAGATTATCTTATGCCACTAAGTGCCTTAGGGTATAGTTGATGATTTAATGTTTCATGACAGCATCAATGAAAGCAAATAAAAATGAAAAAAAAAGGATGGTGATTCAAAATATCAAGGCTCCAAATCACACACATTAACACAAGCCATAACAGAAATGCACAGACTTAATCAGGAACACATAGAAATCCACCTTATTATTTTCTTCTTTGTTTTGATGTAGAGACATAACCTTAGAAAACCTAGGAGGATGGTTCACTCAACTAGGTTTGCTTCAAGGCTCTCATACATCACAACTATAATTATAGAATGAGATCTTTAATAAAATCTACATTATTTCAAATATCATTTCAAAATATCTAATAAGAGCCTCTATCTTCTTCAATATTATTTTCCCTATTCCAAGCAGTTAAAAAAAATTAGAATAATTTCCTTATCCAAATCTGCATATTCACACCTCAAGCGCATTCATAACTATAGGAAAAAATAGATGCCACATATGAAAATACATTGGAATAAATGTACATTGACCGGTATAATTATTAGTCCATTTCATTTTCTCTATGAAGAATCGATACCATTATTCCAAAAAAAAATTATATTCACCAAATTCAATTTTGAACCTATCCCTTCTAAACAAATGATTAGCACCAAATGGATTTTTAATCCTACTTCTGAACTTTAAGCTTATCTCTTCATTTCATTCTCATATGTATCTTGCCATCTTGAAGACTCAACCTATAGATTATTTATTTGATTCAATAGTGAGAATCCATAGTCTTCAAATTATGTCAATATTTGTAAGAGATATCTCAATCTACTTTTAGTTTGAGAGGTATTTTGGAGAATTTGATTTCTTAATCTACCTTCCAAGGGAGGCTGTAAGGTAGAGAAATTAATATTTGTGTCGTAAAGCCTCTAAGGTGTCTATAACCTTATGAATAGTGAAGGTACTATATTGGAAATGAGTTAATTCCTTTGGAATCTTATAGGGATATGGTGTTGATAAAGATATAGGAGGTGTGAGGTGATGGAGGTGTTGTGTGGTGAGGTGTTAGAGGTTATTGTGTATTTGTTTTGAAGGTATAGGTAGAGACAACTAGAATAGGTGAAAGTGGCACAAGGAATATGCCATTCACCTTGTCTCTAACCTTAGAGAATTAAATGGGATAGCATATGTTATGCTTAGGAAATATTGGAAGAAGTCTAACCTAGTTTGAGAGTTTTTGTATTAACAAATATATATCATCTCCACCATTACTTGTATCAGTATTGTATATAGTCAAGTAGATAATATGTATGCTCTTCAAAGAATACATGGAAATCAAGCTATGAGATATTATGTGAATATGCCTTTGGCTTGGTTGAGTTTGGTAATGTGAACAATAAACCTAATTTAAAATAAATCAGACCCATTAAATTGAGTTCCAAAATTAAGATTGGCACAATGTGTCTAACAAGAAATAAGAGAGGTAGGAAGATGACAATTGTCAAGTGCAGAAAAAGAGTTGGGTAGTGTGTAAAAACATTATTGAAAAGAAATGGAGTTGGAAAAAGATGAAGAAATGAAGTGAGCAACATGACAAGAAGAGAGAATGCTAATGGACAAAGAGAATCTTTGCAAGCATTAATCAAGGAAGGTGAAGCATACTTGAGAAAATGTTTCCTTTTAATTAAAGATTGGATGGTTTCCTCAAGATTGAATTAGATGAATAAGAGGAATAAGGCACACTCAAGTAGAGAAAGAGAAATGAAAAGGATGGTTTTGGAATACTAAGATGAAGTAATCAAGATAAACAAATATGGAATGGCATTGTTATGAATATAACAAAAACATGATTTTATTGTTGGAGTAGTAAGAAAGAGGGATAATAATGTTTGACCAATTCTAGAAGATATTTGGAAGGAATGTTGAATCCTTTGCATTTCCAAATGAGAGGGATTGAAGATGAGGAGTTGGCAACATTTATTGATCAAGAAGTTTCATAGAAATGATTTCTAAGAGACATTCTTTTATGGCATGTAGAGATAGTGAGAATTGGTAAGGAAAAAAATCTGTGCAATATCATCACTTCCTACCTAGGTTCCCACTGCTTCACTTGTAGGCCTCATAGTGGTGGGGCTGGTGTGGTTGATTATGCACTCTCCAACTAGTTGTTCATCCATTCTATCTACCACTTCTCCATTCTCAGTTGCTTTACAAGTCTTGTTGCCTCTTTCTTTCAAAACATTTATCTAATTTTCCCAAATCAATTCTTTTACGATGAAGTGATAATTATACCTGATTGTAATCCAAACACTTTGGATACAAATACCATGGTTGTATGAAGTGAATTGTGTGATAGAAAATCTAAGAAATAATGTTTGATGATGTGGAAGACATACTGATGGAAATTGTGCCAAATATTACATTGAATGAGAAGACTCTAATCTTGGAGAAATTGGTGCAACTATTGAAAGGATCAATGAACCTAACGTGGATACCAAGTCTAAGTTGATGGAAAGAGATGAGAATAAATTTGGACATAAAGTGGTTGAAATGATTGAAAGAAAGATTGCTATATAGCAAGTGGGCCCAAGTTACCTAGTTAGAAAGAATTGTGCAAAATGTTTTAACATTGTTCAATAAGTTGTGTGATATTCCATTTCTTACCAATAAAATTAAAGACAAAATGTAGAAAGTGAGTGAAGATCCAAAAGAAAGTGCATAGACACTAAAGGCCAATATATGTATTTCATCATTACTTTACTCCTGAGTGATAGATATCAACATAATTTCTTACAAGAGGAAAGTCGATTAAGGTATGAGATTAATGAAATTCAAGAATTACTACTACCTCATCTTGAGGTAATGCAAGATCATTTAAAAATCACCCAGGATCTTCTTGTTGCCTTGAGTCTATCATTTTCCAATCATATGGTTGATCTCACAACAAAGACAAAAATTTAACAACATATTGAGCTACTAAAGACAAAATAGGACAATACCATGACACGAGACAAATTGTTAGCAGTGTCCTCTACATTCAAGGTCAAGATTGTCACATATACATTGTTCAAGCTAGTCTTCTCCATAATAGAAAAAATTAAAGTCTAATAAATGGAGAGACCTTTGACAGGTTAAAGCAAGCATAGGTATACAAATTCACCATGATTTTTAGAAAAAAAGTAAACAATACCATCAATGGTTTTAATATTTCACAACCTTCATGATAGGTTGTGCCTCAAGAATAAAACCTAAAAGAAAACTACTAGTAGTAGCTAGTTACATTATCACACGATTCCTCACAGTAGTGAAAAAACTAGGAAAAGTTATTGAAAATAATAGGTGAAGTTCAAAAATATCGAGATGAGAGAGAAATGGGATCATTTTTCCAAGCTTGGATTAAGAGGAGGTGTCATCATGCCAATCCCTTGCTATTTACTTTTCTCTTTCCCAATCCAACCAACATGACACCAAAACACAAATCAATTGAAAAACTCCAAAGTTGAAGATCTAAAAGCACAAATGTATGCATCAAGCCTTGGAAGAGAAGAAGAACTTTAAAAAAATGGAATTCCTCGAGCTTCAGGCCTAGGACTCAACGCATGCCATACAAAATACAAACCATAATTTTATTGCTCATCATTCACAAACCATACTTTCAAATGAATGAAGCCCCAAAATATACTTTTAATGCTCATTGTTTGCAAACCTGCATACTTTCAAACCATACAAAATACCCTGCTCATCATTCACAAACCTGCATACTTTCAAACCATACAAAATATCCTACTCATCATTTGCAAACATGCATACTTTCAAACCATAAAAAATATTGTGAGCTCCCTGGATGTGCGAATGAAGGCCCAATTTTGTTGCTGCCACTCATACTTTTACTAATATAATGTGCAATAATATAATATACTTTTTTCTTTTTTTGTTATGACCTGCGTTGGTCAAAATTTTGACCAACTTGGGAAAACTAAACTCAATTTCAACCAACATGGGGGTTAAAAAAAAAAAAAAGATGGAATCATAGCTTTGGTTGAAAATTTTGGTAGAAAAACAAGTGCAAATGTACTAGTGTATTATGTCTTCAGGGAAGTAGGGCTGATGTTTTATGGCACCAACCTTGGTTGTTTGTTTGAAAATATCAAAAAATCCTTCACTATCATTGAAATGTTCATTGGATATGGCCATTTTGTATTGATTTAAAAATTTATACAAAAAAAACCAACCACCCTTGGTGATTATAAACTGATGGGCAATAGTACAAGATGGGAAAATTGAACCTCTAGACTAACCAGTCATTTGTGCTTCCTCCAAGCCACTTGTTGGTGTTTTTTAAACTACCAAGTAATAAGATGCCTAATACCAAGATGGTGAAGATTAAAATAACATAAGGATTAGCTATTTCCAATTATTAGCTAGATGGTCTTCAAATCTGGACCTAACTTCAACAAAATCATAAAGATTTCTACTCTTTTGGATCTGCAAAACCAAGGCAGGTACATCTAATGGACAAAAAGATTTAAATCTTGATACCATATTCACAAATTACTCATTCAATGACATTTTATTACTATATTCATCCCCTACATCAGATTGGTCATAATTCTTCTCAGATTTACAAGTAATTTTGGGTAACAAAAGCCAAATATAACTCAGAGATTAAATGCAAATGAGTATTGACCAGCTATGATATTCTTCATGCATTTAAAGTAAATTGATTTTGATTTTATCATTCTTCTTGATGCTTATCCATGATATCTCCATATGCTAACTAAATCAATTGATCAGTGCCTCGTCCATTGGGATTTAGAGTCTATCCAACTATTTTGACCTAATTGATTGCATTACAATCAATATCATCAACAGTTTTCTCTAAAAATCATTCTTAAGCATATCCTTATTACTATCTAGAGATCCTATCATTTCACTAAAGCATTTACTTAATTCATTAAATCAAAGTAATAGTGAATTGACATACAACTTATCCTAGTTGTATTAAATTGAACAATATTTGCCCATGCAATCTCAAAATAACTAGTCAATAACAATGGAGACAAGATGGAAATGGAGGAGAATCAATAGGCCTTTGAGGCTACTCAGGTGATGCAGGATCTGGAGCAAAAGAACGAGGAATAACTCTTGCTTGTTCTTTTGTTTATTGCTGTCTTTTGGCTTTTTGTGTTGGCTTTTGGCTATGGCTTTGTTTGTTTCCTTTTCTTGGTCTTTTCTCAGTACTTTTTCCTTTGGCTGGACTTAATGCTTATTTTCAGCCTTTGAACTTTTACTTTTTTGGCTGGGCTATCACACTTATTATCAGCCTTCTTATGTACTAACTTTCAGGTTTCAGGTTCCCTGTAAAACCTGTTTATCTAATCAAAAACAATGGAGACAAGATTCAATGAAAAAGATATGGGGACAGTTCATCTTTGTATTAATTCTCTTTGAAAATTATATAACATTGGAATAGAACTCAAAACAACTCAAGACAAGACACCATGATCTTGGAAAATTAATGTATTCTCGAAATTGCAAAGAAAATACATCAAAAAGTTGACATCAAGAAAACTAGACTAAATGCAAACTTAGCAAGAAAACTAAAATTTATAATCATAGTTTGTACCCCCTCTCTAGCCTTGGAATCTCACTTATATAATGTGAGATGAAACAAGATATAGTCTTAGAGAGTACTGATAGTTATCCTTAAGACAAAAAGATATTTATGAGGATACTATCATAAAGGACAAAAATTGGTGCAAAAAAAATGTTTTTGATCATGAAAATTCTCTTGTTGGACCACTTCTACTGCACCTTTTTGTTGCCAAGGAGTTTCATGATTGACTTTAATGTTGTTGTTGTTCCTCTAAGGGTGTAACCGATGAACCTACTTGTGGTGTACCTAGTTCTACTATTTATAGACTTAATTTAATGCAAGGTTCTCCATCCACATCATCATGTTCTGATAGGTTTCCAATTACATTTGATTGTATTGTTGCTAAGTCATCAATTTGGGCCTCTATGCTCATAAATGCAATTAGATTTTTACCTTTCTCCTCTTCTCCTTTTACTAATGTGTCAATTATTTGCAATCATCATGTTTCATTTCATCACCATTGGTTTCACCTAGTTCCAATTGCTTTTCATGTAAAAAATCTTCCATCCATTTGTCAAAGACTGTATCATCTAGCCAATTAAAAATCAAAACATCATGTTGCTTCTTTAGAACATAATCTCCCAATTTATTTATTTCAATAAAATCCTTCCTTAAAGAATCATAAAATAATTGCACTTTTACAACTTCTTTAGTTGTAGTTGCCCACCATACATTTCCCTTCTCATTTATGACTCTATTCATCCAAAGACATAATAGGTCATCCAATTCCTGGGTGCACTCTTCTTTATTTTTTAATTTATACTTTTTATCTAGGGCATGGGGGAAGAGTCCAAAATTTTTACTCTTATATTTTACAAGTTAATTAATGATTCTCCTTTGTAATGTAGTTCTTTTATCATCAAAATTGGAGAGATCATTAGTCAAGTAATAAGTCTTTTCTATATGCTCACAAGATAGAGTGATAACTAAAAAACATAGAAGAGTACCATCATTGTCCCTCTTGTTCCATTTATTGATAATTTTCTTTAGAGCATCATCATTTTTTTTACCTCATTCCATATATTTATTACCTTTTCTAATTGCTCATAAAATGTTGGCCAACCAATTTTATCTACTAAATGCATGATTTCTTTTCTTAATCTATCCTCATATTGAATATCCATTTCCACATGCAATGCCCACAATTTGCTCTTTTCTTCTTCAAAATCCTATAGTTACTAAGGTCTATGTGGTGTGTCTATAATTTCAATTAGAGGATTATATTTAAAATTATCCACTAGTGGATGAGGATAATTGATTTTGGGCATGCTGGACTGTCCTTGCTACCCCCATCAACTTATTCTCAAGTTTTATCCTCTTTTGTACTTATTTATTATAGGCAGCCAAAACCTTTTTATATTTCTCTTTTAGTTCTAAACTTTCCCTTTTATCCCTTAGGGTTGTGTCTAGGGTGAGGTTGGCTATTCCAACACCTAGCTCTATGGCATCTTCACTTGGAGTATCCTCCACCCTTTTTACAATCAAATTACCTATCAAACTAGTATCATCGGGCTGAGAGAAACTAGCTCTATATCCTTTCCTCATTGACTAGATCACTAATGTATCATGATCTTTACTAAACCTAGCACCTTTTAGCTCTTTTTTCACCTTTTCATCTACATTTAATTTCTTGGTAATAGAATTAAAAATCATTGTATTAGCAATGTCCCAATTTGGTAGAAGAAAGACCCCAAAGGATTTTATCATTTTCCTTCCCTCTTCAAGAGTCATATTTTAAAATTATTGCACCATATCATCCTTGATTTGATCTTGTATGGAAGCCTCTTCCATCTCAAGATGCTCTATTTTAATGTTATTACATCTCTCTTCAAATAATCCAATATTTGTCCTCCACGCAAACTCGTAGAAGGCTCTAGATATAACAAAACTGTCATCAGAAAGAAACTCATGATTGGCTTGTTCTACCATAGGGTCTAACTCCTTTCCTTTGTATTCAATAGTAGTTAACTCAAATCTTAGCACGGGAGGTTCTTGAGGATTCCCCTCTTCTAATTCTATGGCAGTAATAAAGACTCCCCCTTGGGATCCCAATTGCTCCATTTTCTCCTTAGTGAGTTGTTCATCTCCTATATGCAGTGGGGATTGAATGGGTGAGTACTCTTCTACTTGTGGTAACTATTTCTCTTCTATCTTTTTGCCTCTTAGGCATGGGCTCATCAGGTCTCTCCTCCAAAATAGCACTAGTTGACCCAATTATTTATTGTCTCTTATCAACTACAGGCCTTTTATTCTAAATAATATTGTAGCTAGGTATCCTTTAAATAACTAGCTAACCTAATCCTACTACAAGGGTAAAAGATAACCTTCTATGACCTCTCAAGCCTTATCAAGATAAGAATTAACAAATAATAGTTTCTTTTCATTCATTACCTCCATGATCTCTAGAAAAGTGATCATCAATTTATTTATTTTATTTGCCTCTGTCTTTGCATCTTCTAAAGGCTTATAATCATTATCAAAATAATTAATAAATTCCAAAACCCTAGAGTAAACTCTCCACTTCTTCTTCTTAATCTATTGTTCTTGAAGAGAGAATTTATTTCTAATTATGTCCTCAGGGAAGTAGGGTTGATTCTTCTTGGCACTAGTTTTGGCCCTCTATCTGAATATATCATAGAATCCCTCACTATCATTGAAAAAAGCATGAGAAATAGCCATTTTATATTGATCTAAAATTTAATACAAAAAAACCAACTATCCTTGGTGATTATGAACTAGTGAGCAATTGTGCAAGATGGGAAAATTGAACCTCTAGACCAACTAGTCAATTTTGTTTCCTCTAACCCACCTATCTACCATAGTACTTTAGCTATTCCCACCTTTAGAGGCACCTAGTAGGAAATTACACGAGTCCCTTGGAATCTATACACTCTAAAAATTGTAAATATAGGGTAGGGTATGATGTCTTCCCAATTGTAAGACACCTTCAAACTAGCAGGGTTGTCCATAGGCCTGATAAAATCTAGCATTACCTTAGAAATTTTGGGATTTCCCCTTAATATGAGGTTTCTCAACCAAGATGTGAAGTATCTATCAAATCTCACAAATCTAGCCTCTTTTGAATCCTGGGTCATATCTACACTCCATAACTAGATTGGCAAAGCTTCTCCCTCATATTATCTATTTAATTCCATTTCTTTTTCAAAGTAAGTAACCCCTTTAAACAAGAACATATGCATCAACAATGAATAATGGCTAAATTTTTTCTCAACTTTTCTTTTTGCAATTCCAATCAAACCTATGTGAATTTCCTCTACTAAATAAGATGTACAATCAAAGATGATATCCAAACCAAAAGAAGAAATCTATATCATCATATACATGAACTTTATTGGCATAAAATATTGTTCATCGTTGCCAAAAACCCTACATAAAATCATGTAAATATCAATGGCCCTAGTATTGAAAAACTACTTCTTAAAAGGCTCTTTAGTTGATGCTATGACAAAGGTCAAATTTCCAATTTTGGCCAGGTGTTCTCTGAATGTACCTTGTCTAACATGATCCTTTCTAGACAAATACTCATTTTCCAATCCCTAAAAGTTAATGATCTCATGGTAATCTATGATTGGCTCCAACCCAAAAACCTCTTGAATCCCTTCTAGAGTGATTTTTATTAGACACTCCCCATCTACTCTCCTCACCATCCTAGTTACTAGGTCATTATTTAGGGCTATAGTTGTGAGAAGGCTTGAATCCATGAAAACCCTAGGGACTACTAGCTTTCCTAAATAAAAGTTCCAAATATTTCCATGGGGGATAAATAATTTCCTCCCTGAGAACCATTTCTTCAACAACTGGAGCCCTATTTTAGAGGTAATGGCATCCCTAGTCTAATTCCCCTTGTCATACAAACTATCTACAATTTAGAGCTTAGGTTTTATAGGAACTATCTTCTTAATCTGGGCTGACTTGTTTGTGGATTCACTTAATCATTCAACAAAATCATCATGGATATTCCTACTAGCATACTCTATTTTCCTTGAGAAACCCTTCTTTGGATGCATGTTTGATAAAAATGTAAAATATGAGAATACTTTTAGTTAATACATGGACTAAGATAATTACTTGGCTCTCTATTTTCTTCTTTTCAAATTCTACAGAGAATCAATGGTATAGCAAATTCTTCATGATTTTGCCAAGGGAAAATAGCTCTTCAACAAGCTCTTAGCTCTCAAAAAATTAGAAATGTATTTGTATGAAGAAAATCTCTTAATCCTGCACTATATCCCTAATTTTTCTTCACATGGGGAGCCTTAATTATTCATAAATAGATCATAGAGAAATAGGGTGGCATCACCTTTCAATTTTGAAAAAAAGTTGTCAATTTTTGAAAAATCTGATGACTGAGGAATAAAGCCTTTAATGACTCAGCTTTAACCATCCAAGTTGGAGGTCAATCCAATTAAATCCTTCCACATAAGCTTCTTCTTTCATTACTAGCAACTTACATTAGACCCATTTCTTCCTCTAGATAGATATCATGCTCTTGCTATGTTGCTAAGGTTAAAAATCAAGAAACTCCCTTTGGCAAAAAAGAAACCATCTTTGATGATCTTAGCATCTGATGGTAGAGATTTTATAGTGATTTCAATATAAATAGGGTGGGCTCATGGTATTTCCCCTTGGCCACTATGTTCCAAGGATAAACTTCATGCAACTTCCCATGGCAACAAGGTGACCACCATCAATCTTGAGGAGATCTGATGATGTGGATCAATAGTAAATTTCTTTTACCATGAAACTTTTGTGGCATCTAACATTTTGACAAATTGACATGCTAAAAAGGCTATTAATGACATGGAAAATATGGCACCATCTTCAAAAGTTGGTCCCACCACATATACATGTCGAGGGTAGTTGCTATGTCACTAAGGGTAAAAACCTTTCAGTTTAATCCCATGGTGACAAAGTGACCACCATCGATCATAAGAAGATCTGATAGTGTGGGCCATTCACTTTGAAACATTATTTCTCGACTAACTAGGTCCCACAACTTGGTCACCATATCGCTAGCGATAACTGACATGTGATTTGTTATAGAAACAAAGTGACAACCCTTGGTCTTGAGAAGATCAAGGGTTATCATTACTTGATCATTTTTTCAAATAGAAACATGAACCCACAGAAAATTAGAGATAAAAGCTTGGGTTAAAATTATTGTGAGAACTTTATGAAATATTTAAACAATGTGAACAACTTTTAAAAGATTCCTAGAAATAGAAATGGGGAATTTAAGATGATTTCATCTGCACATTTTAATTTGAAAGCCACACCATGTAAACATAACCCAAAAGCTTTCTAGGGAGACATTTAGTGAAACAAAAATTAGGGTTATTCTAGGGTTAGAAAAATTAAAAACAAAAAACCCTAATTTTTACAAAAGGAATGTGGAACATTCACTTAGAGATGTATTTAGATAAACCTAAAGTGAAAATAAGACCAAAAGTGGCTCTATCTAGGGGTGATGAATATGCATGTTTGTACGAGGGCTTAGAATCCCTAGGAGAAGAAAACGACATACTTGAAACAAATTTCATGACAACTCTGAGAGAGAAATAGCATAGGAAGGAAAACTATACAAGGATAGACAAATAATTTACAAAGATTTACAAAATATACAAAAAACCCTAAACTACTATTCATGGAAGAAACAAGTATTTTCAGCAAAAATACCTCTTCGAGAACTATTCATGAACTGACAGTTCAAGAATATTTCTTGATGAATCCTTCAACATATAATAATCTTCTCCCCATGTAGCTTCTACTAGATAAGGACCTAGCCATATTAGATCAAACTTGCCATGCTTCCCTTTATCCTCAATCCTAACATTCCACATGAGAACTAAGTCTTCAATTTCAAACTTATTATTCACTATCTTTCTATCATATAATGTTTTGACTTGTAATTTCAATTTTTCATTTATGAGAGAAGCTTCTTTTCTGGTTTCTATTAACCCCACCAATTCATCCATTCTTTCCTGCATATCATCAATGATATTTTCATTGTACATCTAAATGTAATTGTATAGGCCCAATAAATTTTTGTGTGACATTCTTTCCTAGATTCCATACACAATATCAAAAGGTGCTATAGTTATTTCTTTCTTTAGTTTTACCCTATCAACCCATGTTACCAACTATAATTTGGAATCCTATGGCTTTTTGTTATCATCTAGAGTTCTTTTTATGACTTTTAGAAAGCTCTTATTGGTAGATTTTTCTTGGCCATTTCCTTGTGGATGATAAGGGGAAGATGTTGACCTTATTATACCATATTTATCATATAATTTTATGAATTCCTCTTACCTAAAACACATTGCATTATCAGTTAAAATCTTTTTTTGGCATCCAAATATTCAAATGATATTGTTCAAAAGAAAATTATTCACCACTTTTCTTGTAGCATCCCTTGTAGGAATAGCCTCTACCAATTTGCTAAAATTCTCAGTAGCTACCAGGATTCATGAATAACTAGTCTTTGACTTGGGAGAAATTTTAACTATAAAATCCATGCCCCATTGCTAGAAAGGTGCTTGGACTTCAACTAGTTTTAAAGGAGTATTTCTAGAAATTTTAGCTTACTTGTAAATCTCTGACAAGCATCACATTTTATAACAAGTAACTGGGCATCTTTAAAAAGAGTAGGCCACCAAAAATCAGCCCTCATTAACTTATGAGTAGTAATTTTAGCCATGTAGTATCCTCCACATATTCCTGCATGCATATCATTTAATATTTCCTTGGATTTTTTTTTATCAATGCATTTTAGTAGTACTCTTTTAAAATTCCTCTAACACAAATTGTTTCTAACAATAATATACCTAATTGCATGTAATTTTGTGCTTCTCTTTTCATTATCTCTCAAATGGGGTGGAGCTTCCATGTGTTGCAAGTAGTATATGACATTTATGTACCATTCACAATGATCCATATCACATAAATATGACCTTAGATCATCTACTACCACATTTATTTGATTGGCATCCAAGTTTGATTGAGCCATGAGTTTTGCTAGTCCTTTACCTCTTACCAACTTGGTAATCTAGATGTCAATGTTAAACTCCTGAATTCTATTGATCCATCTACATCTTCTAATAGACACTTCCTCCTAAGAAAAAATATCTTTTACAATTGCACTTGGTACAAATGCATTAACAATGACACCTACAATATAACATATGAAGGCTTTGACAATTTTTACTGATTCATAAGCATGTTTTTCATTTATCTCATACTCCAATTTAGTAGGTTGAAAGGATTTACTAAAAAAATGCAATAGGCTTCTCATACCCTTCCTCATTTTTCTACAATAGAACTGTTGCCACAGTATGAAAGGATGCAAAAGAAAATATATCCATTGGTTTGTATAATTAGGAGTCCTAAGGAATGGGGCATTTTTTATTGTAGTCTTGATGTCTTGAAAGGCTTTTGAAGGTTCACCATCCTAATTGATAACAACTCCCTTTTTTAGCATTTTTTATATTGGTCTACTAATCTCAACAAAACTAGTAAAAAATATTCTTAAAAATTTTACTTGCTCAAAAAATGATTGTATTCCTTTCACATTTTTGGCTTGGGAACTTTATCAATAGTAGCTACTCTTTCAGGGCCAATTTTTACACCATCCTTTGACACTATGTAACCTAACAGTCTCCCTTCTATTACTCCAAATGTACATTTCTTTGGGTTCAAGGATACTCCATATTCTAAGGCTTTAATGAAAATTTTCTGCAAATTTTTACAGTGGTCTTTGACCTTCTTAGAATATGTTGTAAGGTCATCTTGATATACTACCATAAACTTATCAATATAATCATGAAAGGCTACATCCATGGCTCTCTGAAAAGTTTCTTTTGCATTAATTAACCCAAATGGAATTCTCACATAGACATAGGTGCCCCATGGAGTAGTAAAGGTTGTTTCAAACTGGTCCTTTTCATTTACAAGAATCTAGTTGTAACTTGAAAATCCATCCATCACAGACATCAATTCGAAACCAATCACTTGTTGCATCATGGGTTCCAAATTTGGCAAACCATAGTTGTCTTTCAAGGAAGCAATACTCAAGTTCTTGAAATCCACACAAAGCCTTATGTCTCCATTCTTCCTTCCTAATAGGCACTAAGTTTGGGACCCAAGTAGAGTATCTAATTGGCTTAATTACTCCCCATCCCTCAACTTCATTAATTTTTCTTGCATTTTAGGGGCTAAGGTGGGGTTTACTGGTCTTTTCTTTTGCTTGAAAGGTTTAACATTTTCCTTAAGGGGTATAACATGTTGGAACAAGTCTTCTCTATAAGCTTTGAGGTCATCATATGACCATGCAAAAACATGTTTATATTTTCTTAACAAATCAATTAGAGGCTTTCTAATTTCAACAGATAGGTTTTGGCCAATATAAACCTTCTTTGGGGCTTTAGAAGTACCAAGGTTTATCTCTTCAAGTTCTTGTGGTTTGTGATCTTTGATTCCAGACTTAACCCCATCTTGTTCATCAAAAATGCTTTCCAAAACTACTAACCCTTTGGGTACTTTATTAGTTTTCAGCTACAAAATTTCTTGGCCAAAAATTGTCTCCTTACCATCTATTGTTTCAAGTAGGGCACTACAATCTAGTTCTTGTCCATGTTATTTATCTTCACTTGACAAGAAGTTTAGAATATCTCTATCATCTTCAAAAACTTGCTAATGTTCTATATTATCAGGTATTGAAGGTTGATTTTGTACCTCAATTTGTGAAATCCCAGAAAATGATACATCCTTTGGTTTAATAGCTATATTTTCCATCAAATCAGCCATCTTGTTATGACTCCTCTTTATCCTAGAGATACCAAATGCATCAAACAACTCAATTTGGTCCCATACAACATTTCTATATTGTTTCAATCTCTTATTCTTGGAGGCATAAGTTTCTCTTACTTGGGAAATTACTAATCCAGAATCACTAATAACATGTAAATTCTTGATTCCATGATGGGTTGCAACTCTTAATCCCAATAAGAGTGCTTCATATTTTGCTATATTATTAGTACAAGAAAAAATTAAGGTGAATGAATATCTAAAATTACTCTTTTCAGGAGACACAAAAACTACTCCTACTCCTGAACCTTCTTTTGAACTTGCCCCATCAAAATACATGTTCTACAAAATTTGTGAATCCATGGAACATTCCACCTCATGTGTAATCACAACATAGTGTTTCTAGCTTCTTGGATAATCAATTATGCCCTAAATGCATTTACACTAGTATCTAGAAAACAAGTGGAATCCTTATCAACATCATCGCCAAAAATATGGTTGACCCTTGGCTCCCTGTCTACCCTAACAGCCTTGTCTCCTATGTGAAAAGTGGCATAGGATAAGTCACATTATAGGCTACCTCCCATAGCAGAGCTCCATTTTCTAGATAGCAAAATTCCATAGGGTGAAGTAATATCAACTACAAGGATTGACATTTTCAATTATAAATTAGGGTATGTAGCTAATTTGAATGGTAATACATTAATAATACCTATGGCAGGCATCTTTCTAGCATCCATACCCCTACATCTACATTTTTTGGTATCTACTTGTAAACCTAGGGCTTCCATGACTTTCAAAGTCATAATGGTGTTAGAAGCTCCTAAGTCTATCATGCAATTCTTTAGAGTCCTTCCTTTTATAACCAAACTGAGAAAGAATGGGTCAATATCCTACAAGTAAGCTATAGATGAAACATCTAAGAACATTTGAGGAATTTTGGATACAGTGCCACTATCTTCAACTACCACTAGGGTTTTTTGTATGGTATTTTGTTTAGTAGTATTATTACTATTACCTATTCCACCCAACCATGACAAAGCTTTACTCTTATGTTCATCAATTCTAAAAAATTTAGACAAAGGCACTTTGATAGTTATTTGAGATACCATAGATATCATGTCAATTAGGTCACATACAGTAGGTTTTATAAGAATTCTTGGAGTTGAGATATTTTGAACAAAAGGCACCAGTATTTGCTTAGTAATATCAGGTCCTAAGTTCTTCTTGTGCACACATGCCTTAATTTTTTTCATTCACTTGGAATTGTACTTTCTTTTTGGGCTCCCATTTCTTGGTCTTATTCTCATTAACCTATCTTTTCTGTATTATCTTTATTGTTTTCATCCTTCATCTTATGAGTAATATCCTTTATAAAGATATTGTACACTAAGAAAAGTTCACTTCTCTAAACCCTTCTATCCAAGATTTTCCATAGATTGGAAAGCTTGAGATGTTGGCTTAGAGCTCCCTAGTCATGGAGTGTAGGAGGCATACAAATGAGCACAAAAGAAGCTCTCAGCTGAGCTTTAGAAACATAGCCCTTGTTAGTAAACCATGAGATGGGAGATTCTTTGAGAAAGAGAAAGAATTCTAGTGTCAAAGAACTCTTGTGTTTGAAATGAAAGAATGAGAGTAACTAAGATCAAATGCACTATGTAACTAAGAAAAGAAAATGAAGGTGTTACATCCATATTAATTAGACTATGTGAGCTAAGCTATTGTAAAAGAACTACATTAACATGCAACTATGCTAAAATGCCATGGAATGTAGACAAGAAATAGAAGTTCTCCATAAGCATAAGTCTTTAATCCTATAGCATAATAGTAGCAAAAGAGTGGATGTAAGAATGAGACAAGAAGCAAGAAGCACTCCACAAGCAAGAAGGTCTTCAAATCCCGCAGCATGATATTAGCCAAAATGAGATATTCTTTCCATCTTGGAATGCCTCCTATTTATAGATTTTTTTCAAAAATTTTGGGGTAGAGTTTAGGATTTACCATGGTGAGATTTAGATGAATTAAAAATCATTTGTATGAGACACACTTTGAATAGAATATTCATAGTGGGGAATCCATTAGATTTTATAATTCAAAGTGAGGATCCCACTTTAAATAAAATAGTCATAGTGGAGATCCCATTATGACTATTCAAAATATCAAATTCATATTAAATTTTATAGTTCAAAGTTGGGATCCCACTTTGAATTTAAAAAGTCATAGTGGAGATCCCATTATGATTATCCAAAATATCAAATTCATAGTGGAGAGCCCATTAGAGTTTTATAATTTAAAGTGGGAATCCCACTTTGAATAAAATACTCATAGTGGAGATCCCATTAGGGATTTTATAATTCAAAGTGGGGATCTCACTTTGAATAAAATAGTCATAGTGGAGATCCCATTAGGGATTTTATAATTCAAAGTGGTGATCCTAGTATGAATAAACAATGATATCATGGATCCCACTATGAATAGAATATTCATTTATGGACAGAGGGCCCTTTATCAATATAAATTTGATTACAAGGATAATGACTCATTTCCTTTTATTCAAAATTAATATTCATGTGTCATTTGTGAATGGGTTCAATTTAATTGATTTGTTCATAAGAATTGATGAATTTAGAAATTTGATTTTGTAGGGCCAATTTTGGATGATTACAGATACCAGACAGCTTACCAGCTTCATTTTAGACTATTCTACTTCTCAAACTATAATTACTTTGAACTTGAGAAATCATTTCTGTAGTAATTATGTCAATCTTCTCTTTGGAAGGAATTCTCATATTTATATGACCAACATCTGAGGATGTAACATATACCTTATCTTCATCATAATTTTCATCATTTGAGAATACTTGTTGATGGTGTAATTGATAAATAGTTCTATGATCTGTAATATCATTTTGATGCTCATCTAGATCAAAATCTTAATAATCATCACACATATTAACCATATTACAACTCATCGACATGATTCTTTCCTTCTTCTTCTTCCTCATTATGCACATTTTGATATGTAGCAAATGGCTAGGCTACTGCACAATAGTCTAATGAGTGAGGTGATTGATATATGATGCACCATGGTACATCATCATTCATGTTGACAGAATTTTTTTTACAGAAGATCAAGGGTACCCTTATGTTTCACATTTTGAGTTTGGTTATGAATAGGTTTACTATCTTTCCATTGAGTTGTGTACAAGTAGTTTTGCATTCTTGGTTGCCTATTAAAATGATTGTTGTTCACTGGGGCCTTTTCACCAATATTAGGTTTGTGTGAATTGAAAGCTACTGGGTTTTTCTTTTTCAATAAATCCAACACTTGACCTATTGTAGCTTCCTCAAGCTTCTTACCTGTAGGAGTTTTATCATTTTCCTTCTTATTGTTCTTAGGGTTGAACAATTTTAGGTCATCTCTCCTTCCTAACTTACCAAATGCTTTCCTTTGTTTTCAATATTTACAGTTACCTTATAAGAATCCCTTCAAGTTTTGGGATCTTTGTCTCTTAATTAATAAGTCATTTTACTATCAAAAGCATTGAAATACATTGTAAGGCACACATCTTCATTTAATCTCATTACCAAAAATAGTTTATACATTCCCTTCTAAATTACATTGAATTCAAAGATAGATTCATTAGGGTTGTTTTTGATGTTGTT
The DNA here is from genome assembly GCA_028749045.1 of Cupressus sempervirens. NCBI lineage: Eukaryota > Viridiplantae > Streptophyta > Pinopsida > Cupressales > Cupressaceae > Cupressus > Cupressus sempervirens. The sequence goes on along the minus strand of CM053785.1, from coordinate 592,713,106 downwards.
GAAATCATTCAACATGAATCCAAAATTAGTGTTATCTCCATACTGTTATTTGAATAACTTTTCCAAATCACTCCATGAAATAATGCTATCATCTAGTAATCTTCTAAACCAGCCCCTTGCATCCTTAGTTGATGAATGCACTAACAATTTCATCACCACATCCTCATGTTCAACTTTAAAATCATTTAACATGTCTATGAAAATTCTCAAATAAGGAGACAAAGTGATAGTCATAGAACTATCTTGAGATCAATGATCTTCATTGCATTTCTTAATTAATGCACATGAATGAAAGGAGGTCCCACCTATTCTATCATTATGATACTATAATTATTCTTTGTGAAAATTTCCATAGCAACATAAAATGAGCATAGATTGATTTGGAGATCGATGATGAAAAGAATATCTTCATAACCCTGACTCTATCTCATCTAGAACTAATCAACTAAAAACACTTGTTGCCTCATTTAACACCATACCAACCACAAAAGAAAATGGCCCTTAGGAACACATGTCATTCTTATGTTATGTCACTATGATTAATAATCAAACAACTTTCCATAGTGACATAATAACAAGCATGGATTTTAAAGAGAACAAATGTCCACAATCCATTCTATTGTATATATGCTTCTAGATTTGATTGTGTTAAGATTTTTACCATCGACATTTTGAATCACACTAAGTGATCCATCATTAGGATGAAGAGAAAGAGAAGCAAAACTTGAGCAAGAGCATGGATTTTTTTAAGATCTAAAAGCTAAGGAGATTCATCATTGAATAGTAATAATTCCATCTTTAAAACACCATCTATCAATTTGGTCTTCATCCAATGATCTAGATTTAGTCTCTGAGTGTTTGACTTGTCAAATTTGCATGTAGATGTGTAGATTAAATATAATCCATTTATTTCATTATAACAAGAGTCATACCACCTTTGACCAAGTTTTTTCACCATTTCTGCATCTTTCAGTGTTCACTTTGCATCAAATTCAACTAACATTGTTTTTGGCTTGTTCTCACAATCTTCATATCATCTTTTAGCCACAATCTTCAATGTTCTCCACTACCATTTTCTCTAAATATTCATGTGATCTCTTTTAAATTTATATTTCCTTTAGATAAAGACCTTTGACCATGTCCTTTCACCATTTCTGATGATTTTTTAACTTCTCCTACATTCTATCTTCATCATCTACCATGCCTTTCATGAAAACTACAACATAGCATGAATCTTTTTCTCTGACATGATTAAGAATAAAGAAATATGGATCATTAAGATATCTAGACCTTCTTCTCATCAAAGAAATGCATAAAAAACCCTCAAAACCTAATCGCCTAGCTATTGGATTAGTGCATTGCTAATGTGATTTCCTACATCATGTTAGCTCAAAGGAATGATGAGAAGAAAGGTCATCCTATGGGAAATGTAGACTCAAACACAAGAAATTGACACTTGATTTGACTTCAAAACCCTAAAGCAAAAAGATATGAACTAAAACTTGGGAAACAATTGGCTCCATTTGGGAATTTAAGCATACTAATGCTTGAAAGAACTCTAGCAATTTCTAGTTCTGTACAAAAGGTGACAACTTGGAAATAAAAAGAATAGACCAAACTAGGAAAAAAACAAAAAACTATTAGCATGGATGTTGATGCTATGGGTTACCATTGTAGAACTTTGTCATTGATGACAACATAGCAATAAGTTTGTGTAAGACTGACAGAGTAGCTGACTGAGATTTGTGTATTAAAGACATCACATTGCATATTTGCTTATGCACAGTTGCCATCATATACTATAGCATGTATTTAAGATATAAGCAAGTGCACAAAACCTAAATCGATAGTGTACAAAAGATATTAGTGATTTTTAGAGAACCACGGGGAAGTAGAGTAGTGGAAAAATAGTTTTTGATATATGACCAATATAGAGCTTTGCACTTGGAATGAAGGGTTGTGTAGATGACTGGAGGAAGTATACTAACCACTGATGATTCCAACAAGTGCACAAGTATGAAAGTCACACATGTGAAAGTTTGTGTACAACAGAGAGCCAACAACATTAATTAAATGTGTATTTCATTTAATTAAATATGGAGCCGACTCAAGGAATTAATGTTGAGTGTATGGAGTTGACTCAAGAAATTAATGTTGAGTATGGTATAAAGGAAAGATGTTTTTTGAGTTCTGTAGTGTGGAGGAAGATTGAGAAGTGAAAAAGACTTGCCAATTGAAAAGTAGAAGAGCAGAGTAATTTGCTAATGTGTGTAAGTGACCTTAAGGGTTATTGTTGCTGATTTCCAAATCTAATTGCATGATCTAAGGGTAAAGAATTCTGATGTATTGGATAAAGGAAGAGATAAGAGATTATTCCACATCTATTATTCTAAAAGGAATAATACCAAGATCAATTGGATAGTGGGTTCGTTGATCTAATCCTGAAAGTTGTTTGGACAATGGGTTCAACTACCTTCCACAAACTCCTAATAGGGATTCAAAGTCTCCTAACAAGGACTCTTTGTACTAAGTGTTGTAAAAGAATCCTAACAAGGTCCATCCTCTAACAAGGAATATTTAGATTAGTACATTATCTTGTGAGCATCATTCCTACTAGGGTTCTCCCTCTGATCAAGGGTTTCCCTAGTTAACATATCTAGTGTAAATGTGTATGTGCATTTCTTTATGATTGGTTTTTGCCTTGGTTGAATGATTAAGAATTGATTAAGAGGTTTAATTTTTAGATTAATATATAACTAATTCACCCCCCCTCTTAGTTATTCTAACAATTAGTATCAGAGCATCAGGTCCTTGAAGAAAAGTTTAACGACTTTGGGAGATACATGGAAAATCTGTTCTAGAAGGAAAGTCCTAGATTTGATGGCACAAAATCTAGAATTGGTTCATACAGATCTGAGTGGTCTTGCAAGAACAAGAGGATTCTATGGAGAAAGGTACTTTATGATTTTTGTTGATGATTTTTCTATAATGATGTGGGTAGCTTTTCTTAAAGAAAAATTAGAGGCTTTTGAGAAATTCAAGATATTTAAGAACAAAGTTGAGAATGAATCTGGAGTTAAAATCAAGAGCTTAAGATTAGACAGAGGAGGAGAATTCACCTCTAGAGAGTTCAATATCTATTGTGAAGAGTATGGTATCGAGAGACAACTATCCTCACCTCATACACCTGACCAGAATGGGATTGGTGAAAGAAGAAACAAGTCAATTTCTAAAGCAACAAGAACCATGTTATTTGAGAATGATGTACCAAAGACTTTTTGGAGAGAAATAGTCAATACAATAGTGTACACACTGAACAGTGTGCAAATAACAAGAGGTATGGCCAAAACACCTTATGAGCTATGGTTTGGCCACTCACTATCAATTAAATATTTCAAGATATTTGGAAGCAAATATTACATCAAAAGAGATGATGATATTGGTAAGTTTGATCTAAGGAGTGATGAAGGTATGTTTCTTGGCTACTCATTGAAAAGTAAAGCTTACAAATGTTTAAACTATAGAACAAAAACTATAGTAGAATGTGCAAATGTTAAAATTGATGAAAAAATTTTGCACTAAGGAAAAGATAGTGGACTATAACTCTGATGGAGATAACTATTCTAAAATGACTAATAGAAGTAATGAGTTATTTTTCAAGACTAACAATGACTTATAGAATAATGTACAAGTTGAAGGTGCGAGAGAAGAATAGAGTGTAGTACCAAAAATAAGAGTTGAAGTAGCAACTCCTACCCCAAATAGGAATTTGATAAGAAATCATCCTACTGATCAGATAATAGGAAGTAAGGACAAGGGAGTAATGACAAGGAGCAAAATTAATGAAGACATATGTTTGATATCTCAAGTAGAACCAAGAAGTGCACATGAAGCAATCAAGATGACCATTGGATAAAAGAAATGGAGGAAGAACTTCAACAAATAATGAAAAATTGCACATGGGAATTGGTTCCTAGAACAAAAGACAAAAATTTGATTGGCACAAAATGGGTATTCAAAAATAAAATGAATGAACAGGGAGAAGTAATAAGGAACAGAGCAAGACTTGTATGCAAAGGCTATTCATAACAAGAAGGAATTGATTATGAGGAGACATATGCACCTATAGCAAGAATGGAAGTAGTCAAAATTTTTCTAGCATATGCAGCAAATAAGAATTTTAAGGTGTATCAAATGGATATTAAGTCAATATTCTTGAATGGAGAACTTGAAGAAGAAGTTTACATTGAACAACTAGAGGGTTTTCCTTTAATAGAAGAGAAGGACATGGTTTGCAAACTAAAGAAAGCATTGTATGAATTAAAGCAAGCACCTAGAACCTAGTATGCAAGATTGGACAAGTACTTAGCAAAGCTTGGATTTGCAAAAGGAAAAGTAGATAGTAACCTATACTTGAATAAAATAGAAGATGGTTTGCTAATAATCATTGTATTTGTTGATGACATAATTTTTGGTGGAAATGATGAAGGCAGTAACAAATTCTCAAAAGACATGAAGAATGAGTTTGAGATGAGCATGATAGGAGAAATGAAATTCTTCTTAGGATTACAAATTGTTCAGAATAAAGAAGGTATCTTTATCTCTTAGACCAAGTATTTGAAAGATTTTTTGAAAAGATTTGGTCTAGAAGATTGTAAACCTGTTGGAACTCCTATGATAACTAGTCATAAGTTATCAAGTAAGGATGAGATGCCTACTATTGAATAGAAGAAATATAGATCTATGGTTGGAGAATTGCAGTAACTGACTCATAACCAACTAGATATAGCTAATGTAGTTGGAATGGTAGCAAGATTTCAAGCTGATCCTAAAGAATATCACTATGCAATAGTAAATAGGATATTCAAATATCTAAAAGGAACATCAGATTATAGCATTTGGTATGGCAAAAGCAATGAATTTACTCTTTTTACTTATACAAATGTTGATTGGGCTAGAGATAGAGATGATAGAAAAAGCACGAGTGGTGGAGCATTCTTCCTTGGAGGAAGACTAGTTTCTTGGCTCAGAAAGAAGTAAGATTGTACATCAAAAAGTACTATAGAGGTAGAATATGTTGCAGCAGCAAACAACTATAATCAAGTCATATGGATGAAGTAGATGTTGAAAGATATTGGAATTATATTCATAGAATCTGTTATCATTTACTGTGATAACACAAATACTATCAACATGTCTAAGAATCTTGTTTTGCATTCTAAAACTAAGCACATAGCAATAAAGTATCATGTGCTGAAGGAGAAATTCATATAGAAAGAAATCAAACTAGAGTGCGTCAACACTGAGGAATAGATTGTAGACATTTTCACAAAGGCTTTACCAAAGGATACATTTGAGTAACTAAGAGGTATGCTTGGGGTTATGCCCCTACCTAGCTCAGAGTAGAAGATGAAGAAGCGCATCAATCCAGGGAACATAGCACCATGGTTAGACTGGATTGAATTTTGATGCTTCCTCAATGGGGGAGTAACTATGATGAATATAGTCAGCAAAGGACTCTTGGCAATTGGTAATCGGTATGCAACTGTTTCTTTTGACACTTGTGATATTGAAATAACTATATGCAAAAGTTGTAAAGCAATAGACCAACTTGTGGTCATGCTGATAGATTTTTGTATGTTCAATTCTTGTACTACCTTTGACATTGATGTCAATGGGGGAGAGATGACATGAAAAACACTAGAAAGAGTTTGTACTATGGGGGAGAAATGTTGCAATAAAATATTTGCATGAACATTTGAGTGATGAAGAAAAAAAATTTGGTATTCTTGGAACTAGATGTTTTTCATCTATGTTGCCATCAATGCCAAAGGGGGAGATTGTTAACATGAATGCTAATGCTATGGGGGAGTACTGCAGAACTTTGTTTGTCATTGATGACAACATATCATTAAGTTTGTATAAGACTGATAGAGCAGCTGACTGAGATTTTTGTATTAAAGACATCACATTGTGTATCTTCTTATGCATAGTTACCAACATATACTACAACATATATTTAACATATGGACAAGTGCACAGAACTTGAATCGACAGCGTATGGAAGATATTAGTGATCTACAGAGAGCCATAGGGAAATAGAGTAGTGGAAAAATATTTTTTGATATATGACCAATATAGAGCTTTACAATTGGAATGAAGGGTTGTGCAGATGACTAGAGGAAGTATATTGACCATTAATGATGTTAGCAAGTGCACAGGTACAAAATTCACACGTGTGTGTGTACAAGTGAGAGCCAACAACATTAATTAAATGTTTAAATCATTTAATTAAATATGGAGCTAACTCAAGGAATTAATGTTGAGTGTATGGAGCTGACTCAAGAAAGTAATTTTGAGTATGGTATAAAGAAAATATGTTTTCTAATTTTTGTAGTGTGGAGGAAGATTGAGAAGTGAAAAAGACTTGTCAATTGAAAAGTAGAAGAGTAGAGTAATCTACTAATGTGTGTAAGTGACCTTAAGGGTTACTATTGTTGAGTTCCATATCTGATTGCATGATCTAAGGGTAAAGAAGTTAGATGTATTAGATAAAGGAAAAGATAAGAGATTGTTCCACATCTATTATTCTAAAAGGAATAGTACCAAGATCAATTGGATAGTGGGTTTTTTGATTTGATCCTGAAAGTTGTTTGGATAGTGGGTTCAGCTACCTTCCACAAACTCCTAATAGGGATTCAAAGTCTCATCATAGGGACTCTTTATACTAAGTTTTATAACAGACTCCTAATAGGGTCCATCCTCTAACAAGGAGTATTCAAATCAGTACATTATCTTGTGGACATCATTTCCACCACGGTTTTCCCTCTGATCAAGGGTTTCCCTAGTCAACATATCTGGTGTAAATGTGTATGTGCATTTATTTATGATTGTTGTTTGTCTTGGTTGAATGATTAAGAATTGATTAAGAGGTTTAATTTTTACATTACTGTATGAGTGATTTACCACCCCTGCCCCCCCTCTCAGTTATTCTTACGAAAACTACCTTAGGAAAGTAAGCAGCTAAGCTAAAGAAAATTACATGAAAGGAAAACCTACCTATCTAGCTACTATGTAGGGGTTACCTTCCTTAAATTTTGTATTTGATAAAACTTCAAATCTTGCCCATTACAAGAACATGGCAGGGTTTCTATAGTGTGATATGCCAATTTGAAAGAATTATTTTGATTCACTTGTATGATCTAAAAAGGCCCTTTCCACAAAGACTAAAACTTAGAATACATACTTCTTGGCTCATGTCTCTTATCCCATAGTAACATCACATCATCATCCATGAATTTTCTAGGTCTTTCTCTTCTATCAAACAACTTCTTTATCCTTCCTTGATGTTCAATGATTTTATCAGTTACCATCTCTTATCTTTCTTCTTGCAATTTGGTAAGATACAAGATCCTCTTCTCTAATCCATCTTTGAAAACATCCTCTTCAATCATAGTCCTTAATTTATAAGCAACAAGCTCTAAAGGCAGTGGCAAATTAGCTTCCACTCCATAGACTAATTCAAAAGATGAGATACCAATGGCCCTTTTAGGTGTGGTTATGTTAGCCCATAAAATATTATGAATCTTCTTATGTCAACTTTTCTCATTATCTAAGACCAATTTCTTCAAAATATTAATCAAATTATCATTACTAGACTCAACCTACCCATTTCATTAAGGGAAATAGTTAGAGGAATACCCAACTTGAATAACATTATCATAGAAAAATTCAATAATATCTGAAGAGGAATAATAAGATGCATTATCCATTATCAACTTCACAAGAACTCCAAACTTGATCAATATATGCTCTTTGATAAATTCACATACTACTTCTAATGAAGACTTCTTCATTGGCTTTGCGTCAACCCGTTTATTGAAATAGTTTGTGGCAATCAATATGTAAGAGTGCCCTTGACTGGATGGAGGATTAATTGGACCTATAAAATCTAAACCCCATTGATGAAAAGGAGCTTCAATTATCACTTTCCTAAGAGGTAGGGAATCAAGCTGAGGTTTACTAGTAAACATCTTCCATTTCCCACAATCAGCCACGCACTTATATGTATCTTTGATGCATCACAAATCTATCCAAAATCTAGCAAATTAACACATAGTGGAAATACAACAACAAGAAACAATAATGCAAGATCTGATACCAAATTATAACACTTTATTCATAGATATAACCGATTACATGCAATATATGCCCAGCTATAAGGCCTTCCAAGTTAGGGCCAAATACAAATAGAAATTACAAAATTAGTTCTACAAGATCCAACAAGATCCACTTACAAATCTAATTTCAACTAGTCCAAATTCTTAACTAGAAAAAAACACCAAGAAGAATCCACACTTATACTCTCAGGTCCACCAAGAAAATCCTTTGGGTCTCAAGCCGTAGTTGTAGCTCTTCAAAATTTGCATCTACACAATCCCCTTCACTCCTCTAAATGAATGAATTCTCCCTCTATACTAAATAGTCTACAAAACCCTTTACTTATACCTAACTAAGCTACAAGTCAACCCAATGCACTACAAACTAAATTAAATCTCTCACATTAAATATATGTTGAGCCACAAGTTGGCCACAACACAAATTAAATACCCATACATAAATTAAATGCCAAAAGTTAGCTCATAGAAAACTTGGCATTCACAAGAAACAATACCAAACTGAGCATTAGAAAAACCAAGCTGAGCACCAGTAAATTCCCAAGCATCACTAAGCTTGCAGTGCAAACTAAGCAACATAGATCATGTTGAGCTCCCAAACATTATTGAGAAACATAGTGTATGCCAAGCTCCTAGAACATGTCAAGCTCTATAGTATATGCCAAGCTCACAGAGAATGTCAAGCTCCCATGCATAAACTATACCCAATAGCAATCGAGTACCTCTTCTTTGGTGACTGAGTCCACAACTCTAAAGCCAAACTCCCTTAATATGCAAGATTTCAAGAACACCCAGGATGCTCCTACATCATACACGCTAGGTTCAAAAAGATGTTCTAGTAGCTAGAAGAACATCTTGTGGGATTCAACACATAAATCTTAAACTGGTTCTTCACATACATATCCTCCAAATCTTCAACTTGTACACTCTTTCCCTTGTTCTTATTTTGCTTCTTCACAACGACCCTCAGTGTGTTGTAGGTATACTTTCCATGCTGATCTCCAACCTTCTCAAAATTTTCCAACTCAACTTGGCTGCCAATACTCAGGTTCCTCCTACCAAGCTCTTCATTTTGCAAAAGAATCAAGGAAAACTTCCTTCCACCTTTCTCAATAGTAAACAATTCTTGACATAATCATGCACATCCCTATAATCATCTTGCCAAGGTCTACCAAGAAAAACATGACAACTATTCATGTCCACAATATCACACAATACTTGATCCTTATATTGCTCGATAAAGAAATTAAGAAGGCATTTCTCTCTCACTTCCAAAGCATATTCACCTTGCAATCAACCAATCCTATAAGGATAAGGATTTCTTACTCTCTTTAAACTAAGTTTTTGAACCATCTCCTTAGCAACAAGGTAATTAGTACTACCACCATCCACAATCACCTTGCAGACTTTACCACTAGACTTACATTAAAATCCTGAATAAAGTAGTCCTCTAACAAGAATCTAGTTTCCTCTCACCAACCAATACTCACCAAGACAACAAACCTTTTCCTTGCTTAGGTTAACTGTCTTGGACTACAACCTCATTCATAATAGTAGTTGTCCTACTAGTCAGACATTTAAAAGATCTATGCCCTTCTTTACCACATTTGAAATAATTATCCCTGAATCCACCTCCACCTATTCTCCTTTTCTAATCAACAGATTTTGGTTCACCTTCAAGACTTGGTTTAGCATGTACCAAGCTATCCCGCTTCTCCTTCCCTCTAGCATTACCTTGACTTTTTCTCTTCAACTTATCTTCTGCCTTTAGAGCATACTAATAAGCATCCTCAATTGAATAAATATTCAACATACCAACCTCATCCTGAATATTGAATCTCAAACCATTAATGTATTAAGATACCTTTTCCTTTGACAATTCTCTATGACCAGACCAAATAGTCAACTTGTAGAACTCTTCGGTATAATCCTTTACAGACATATCTTTCTATTTCAAATTATACAACCTTTAAACAACTAAAATTCATAATTAGCAAGAATGAACTTATCTTTCAACTTAGTCACCATCAATCTCCATCTAGAGATCTTCATTTCACCTTCCTCTTCTTTGTCTCTTTGTAATTCTTTCCACCAAAGAGCAGCATGCCCTTTCAACTTAGTTTGTACCAACCTCACTCTGAGTGGATCCTCAATATCTTCAATCTCAAAGTAGTCTTACAATTCACCAATCCAATCAATCAGATCTTTAAGAGTCAAAGTACTTGATAAATTAGAAGCCTCCATCTTATGCTTCAGCTTCAACTAAGATCCAGGTCTAGCAAACTAACCAGTCCTAGTTCTAATAGGTCTTTCCATATGATTAGTTATGTCCTCACCACTAGATCTAGAAACTTCAAAGTCTTTAACAACTTCCTCATAACTACCTTCAGTGCCCACATTCCTAGGTACACCACCTAAAGCCTTTACAATTTTAGCAATCATGTCACTCTTCATCAATGCAATCTTAGATCCAAGCTCTACTCCTATCTTCTCTGAGATCCTTTCTTCCATAGTATCACTAAGATCATCAATTTCCTTAGGGTCCAATCTTATTAGAGGCATCTTCCAAAATTTTGGCAAACCCTAAGCAATAGATCCACCAATCCAGAAGATCAATCAGCCATAATATCAACCTTCTCCAACCCAAGATCTTGATATAAACTATCTCAACTTCAATGATCTATCAATACACTCAAGATAAACCTTGGCTCAGATACCACCTAATGCAGTGCAAATTTGGATGTACCCCAAAATGAGGAGATCTAGAATCTAGCAAACCAATGCATAGTAAAAATACAACAACAAGAAACAATAATGCAAGATCTGATACTAAATCAAAACTCTTTATTCATAGATATAACAGATTACATGAAATATGCCTAGTTGTAAGGCCTTTTAGGTTAGGGACAAATACAAACAACAATTACAAAATTAGTTCTGCAAGATCCAAAAAGATCCACTTACAAGTCCAATTCTAGCTAGTCTAGATCTACAACTGGATAAGAACACCAAAACGAATCCACACTTGTACCCTTATGTCCACCAAAAAAATCCTCTGGTTCTCAAGCCATAGCCCTAGCTCTTCAAAATTCACATCTACACAAATCCCCTTCACTCCTCTAAATAAATGAATTCTACATCTATACTAAAGACTCCATAAAACCCTTTACTTATACCCAACTAAACCACAAGTCAGCTTAGTGCATTACAAACTAAATTAAATCCCTCACATTAAATATATGTTGAGTTGAGCCAAAATTTGGCCACAAAAAAAATTAAATACCCATACATAAATTAAATGCCAAAAGTTGGCTCATAGACAACTCAACACTCATAGGAACTAAGACCAAATTGAACGTCAACAAAACCAAGCCGATCACTAGTAAACTCCCAAGCATCACTGAGCTTGCAGTTGAAATTGAGCACCACAGACCATGTCAGGCTCCAAGACCATGCTGAGCTCCCATTGATTATCAAGCAATATAGTGTATGCTGAGCTCCCAGAACATGTCAAGCTCCATAGTATATGTCAAGCTCACAGAGTATGTTGAGCTCCTAAGCATAAACTATTGTGATGTGGAGCCTAATTAGACTCAAAAGTATATTTAGTGTAGTTTCCCTCCAAATTATTTCTATGGGGGTTTGGGGACAATGCCCCCAAGATGGGGTCCAAGGCAGTGCCCCAAGTGTGCTCCCTGTCATAATACAAGGTGGGGTCAAGGGGCAACACATCATGAGGGTTTTTGGGGGCAATATCTTGAAGCCAAAAATAACCTTATATTGTAAAAGGCATTAGTTACTATTTTAATATATTATTCTAAGAATAATTTTGTAAGAGAAAAAAAACTTGTATAAAAAGGCTTAGGGTTAGGGATTTACATAAGGGTGTGATACAAAAATTGGTTCTTGCAATGCTATTGAGTTGTAAAGGATTACAAATTGTAATCAGGTTGTAATAACTAGATAATAATAATATTGGACTTGTTGTTGGTGGACATAGCCCAGGGATTGGGTGAACCACATTAAATCTTGGTGTCTTGCATTCTCTTTTATACAATCTACTATTTTATAGTATTGGTTATATTTGCATGTAATTGTTATTTATGTATGAGTTTAATCCTAACAAGTGGTATCAGAGTGAGATTTATTTTTAGTTATCCTCTATAAGAAAGTCTCACAGTTGAGTGGGATTGATGGAAGACAAGGGTAAGCTAAGAGTTGACAAGTTTAATGGGAAAAAATTTTAGTTATGGAAGATGCAAATGGAAGACTATCTTTATCAAAAGGATTTATGGAAGTCATTGGAAGGCAAAACTAAGAATTAGGGATCTATGTCAAATGATGACTGGGATCTTTTGGACAGAAAGGTACTTGGAAGCATTTGATTATGCTTAGCACCATCGATGGTATTTAATATTACAAAAGTGAAGACAATAGAAGATTTGATGCAAACCCTAGTGAAACTGTATGAAAAGCCCTTCATTTCAAACAAAGTATTTCTCGTGAAGCATTTATTTAATATGAAAATGACAGAAGATGGATCTATTGCAGATCATTTAAATGAGTTTAATATTATTAATAGTTAGTTATCTTTTATGGGTATCAATTTTGATGAAGAAATTAGGGCTCTCTTGATTTTGTGTTCTTTGCTTGAAAATTGGAAAGGCTTGGTAATGGATGTGAGTAATTCTATTCCTAGATCTAGTGCCCTAAAATATGATGATGTGATCAGTGTTATTTTGAGTGAGGAAAATCATAGGATAACCTCAAGTAGGTCTACATCAAGAAGTTCTTTGAACATACAAAGTCAAGATAGAACAACTAAGAGAGGAAGTAATTTCAAAAAGTGTGAGAAATCAAGAGGAAAGTCAAAGGGGAGGAGGTCTCAATGAAGAGGACCGAATGACTATTGGTATTATGGAAAACTAGGGCATAAAAAGAAAGATTGTTGGACTCAAAATAAAAATGAAGGAGATAAACTAGATGGAGACAAGGAGGTAAATGTGGTAATTAAAAGATATGAAGAGGATGCTTTGCTTCTATCTTTAGAAAGTGTTGATGATTCATGGGTTTTAGATTCTAGTGCTTCATTTCATATTACACCTCATAGAGGTTATTTCATCAATTATGCCCAAGGGAATTTTGGACTTGTTTATTTGGGGGATAATGAACCCTATCATATTGTTGGAAATGGAAAAGTTAGGATTAAGTTGCAGAATGGGAATCATTGGTTACTACATGAGGTAAGACATGTTCCAAGGTTGAGTAAGAATTTAATTTCAGTAGGGAAACTTGGTGGTTACTTTTGATGATAAAAATTGGAAGGTTTCAAAAGGTTCCCTTGTAGTAGAAAAATGAGTGAAAATAGGCACCTTATATCTTTGTACAAGTTATATTGTTCCTTCTACTTTGATTGTTCTAGAGGAAAATAAATGTTCAAGAATAGTTGCTATAGTTGAGCAGGGAGAAAAAATAGCTATTGTAGATTCTAATACAGTGTTGTGGCACAATAGACTTGGGAACATGAGTGAGAAAGGTATGAAAATTCTTTATTCAAAGAAAGTTTTACCATGTCTAAAATGTGTTAATATGGATTTTTGTGAAATTTGTGTGTATGAAAAAAAAAAGTGAGTTTTGTGAAGACTGGGAAGGAAAATAAAAGGGAGAAATTAGAGCTTGTGCATATAGATGTATGGAGACTAGCTCAAGTATCTTCCCTTGGTGGCTCTCATTATTATGTTACATTTATTTATGATGCAACTAGAAAGGTATAGGTTTATTTCCTTAGAAAAAAATTTGATGTATTTCAAACTTTTAAGAAATGGAAATGCTTGGTTGAAAATAAGATTGGAAAGAAATTAAAATGTCTTAGATTTGATAATGGTGTTGAGTATTGCAATCATGAATTTGAAGATTATTGCTCTGCTAATGGTATTCATAGACAAAAAATTGTTCCAAGGAATCCATAGGAAAATGAAGTGGCTAAATGCATGAACAGGACTATAATAGAGTGTGCAAGAAGAATGAGGTTGCATGTTGGGTTGCCCTTAAACATGTGGGTAGAGGCTATCAATACTGCTATATATTTGATTAATAGAGGTCCCTCTACTCCTTTGGGTTGAGGTATTCTAGAGGAAGCATGGATTGGTAAGAAGGTGAGTTATTCTTTTCTCAAAACCTTTGGTTGTGAAGCATTTGCTCATATAGATCATGAAAATAAAATCAAGATGGAAGATAAGTCAAATAAATGTGTATTTGTTGGATATGGCATTAATGAATTTGGCTATAGACTTTGGGATTTTGAAAATCATAAAATTGTAAGAAGCAAGGATGTCATATTCAATGAGAAAGTGTTATAAAAAGATCTGTTGCAGCAACATGAGAAAAAAGAAGATAATTATGTAGTGTTAGATGATACTCCAAAAGAAAATGTTCTAGCCATTCCTCATGATGTGCAACAACCACAACAACAAATACCAGACACACCAGTGAATTTTAGATGATCAACAAGGCTAATTAGACCTCCAAAAATATTTTCTCCCTCTTTGTATTCTATTTTACTAATAGATGTTGGTGCACCTAAATGTTATGATGTAGCAGTGCAGTTGGATACTAAGATTCAATGGGAGTCTGCAATGAAAGATGAAATGCACTCTTTGTTGAAAAATAAGACATGGGATTTATGTAAGTTTCTTGTAGGTAAAAGGGCTTTATAGAATAAACAAGTTTTCAAGTTAAAAGAAGAGGATGGAGGTAAGAAAAGATTTAAAGCCAAGTTAGTTGTAAAAGGATTTGCATAGAAAAAAGGAATTGATTTTGATGAGATATTCTCTCCTATTGTTAAAATGACTTCTATCAGTATTATTTTAAGTATTGTGGCTACTCAAGATTTTCATTTAGAGAAACTTGATGTTAAAACAACCTTCCTTCATGGTGATTTGGATGAAGAGATATATATGGCTCAGCCACAGGGATTTGAGGTCAAAGGTAAGGAGAACTTAGTGTGCAAATTGAAGAAAAGTTTATATGGCTTGAAGCAAGCACCTCGGTAATGATATCTAAAATTTGATAGTTTTATGCATGAGAATGGATATAGTAGGTGTCATTCAAATCATTGTGTTTACTTTAAGAGGATGGATAATGATAGCTACATTATTTTATATTTATATGTTGATGATATGCTTGTAGCTGGGTCTAACATGGATCAAATTAAGGGGATGAAATGCCAGTTAGCACATGCATTTGCTATGAAGGATTTGGGGGCAAAAAAACAAATCCTTGGTATGAAGATTTTCAACGATAGGAAGAACATGAAAATGATGTTATCTCAGGCTGATTGTGTTGAGAAGATGTTGCAATGTTTCTCTATGGAGAATGCTAAATCTATTAGCACACATTTACCTAGTCATTTGAAGTTGACTAAGGAGATGTGTCCCAAGACACAAGAAGAGGAGGATACAATGTCAAAGGTACCCTATGCTTCAGTTATAGGAAGCTTGATGTATGCTATGGTATGTACTAGGCAAGATATTGTACATGTAGTGGGAGTCATTAGTAGGTATATGAGTCATCCAGGAATTGAGCATTTGAATGCAGTTAAATGGATTCTCAGATATTTGAGAGGAACATCCAATAAGTGTTTATACTTTGGGGGCTCTACTACTAATTTATAGGGATATGTTGACTCAGATTTGGCAGGGGACATTGATACTAGGTGGAGTACTATAGGTTACAATTTTCCTATTGGTGGGGCAGCTATGAGCTAGATTTCTAGGTTACAAAAGGTTAATGCTTTATCCATTATAGAGGCAGAGTATGTTGCTTCTACAGAGGCAGCCAAGGAGATGATATGGCTTCATTTCTTCTTGGAAGAATTGGGACACCCTTAGAGGGATACTTATTTATTTACAAATAGTCAGAGTGCCATTCATCTTGCAAAGAATTCAACTCTACATTCAAAGACCAGACACATACAGTTGTGGTACCATTTCATTCAGTAAATTTTGGATGATGGATACTTAAAGCTGGTGAAGATAAATGCAAATGATAATCCAATGGATATGTTTACAAAGGTGGTGACAAGGAAGAAGCTAAACTCCTCTTTAGCTTCAGTTGGTCTTCTCAACTAAATAGAATTACATAGCAATAGTGTCCAAGCTAGTTTGATATATTCCAATGCAAGCTATAGATTTAGTAGTGTGATGATCAATCTCCAAGTGGGAGGCTATTATTGTGGAGTTTGATCAATCTCCAAGTGGGAGGTTTTTTTGATGTGGAGCCTAATCAGACACAAAGGTATATTTGGCATGGTTTCCCTCCAGATTATTTCTATGATGGTTTAAAGATGGGGTCAAGGGGAAATGCCCTCGTAGGGATTTTTGGGAGCAATGCTTCCGAAGCCAAAAATGACCTTATATTATAAAAGGCATCAACTATTATTTTTATATATTATTCTAACCCTAATTTTGTAAATGAAAAAAAGCTTATATAAAAAGGATAATCAAATTATTTTTAGGCATAAACAACTTAGGCAAGATGAATTTGAATAACCTATCACACCCAATAGAAAGATTGTAGTAGATTATCTTGATATTTATGATTCTTCTATTGTAAATGCAGATTAACCATCTAAATGTAGAAGAGGAATGAAGAAGATATGCACATGAGGACAAATAGAATTTCTTTCACTATTAGCCTTGAATGAAATAGAATCCAACCAATAACTAAGAGATTCATAAAGAGAATCCAACCAATAACTTTTAGTAATTATCAGATAAGTACTTCTTATACATAAAGTTTTAGTTTTGGTCATAGGTTTTAGGTTTTAGGTTTTAGGTTTTTGTTTCTATTTTTCTTTTGCCACCTGACTCTATTGCCCAATGGAGTGGATAAAGGCACTTAGAGAATTGGATTCTATGTCACTCTTTATTTCCAAGAACAAATGAGTAAAATTCCCCAAATAAATCCAATTGTTGTCCTACATTTTGTCACCATAAAATGCAAGTAACAGTACGAAACTTTTTTAAGCTAGTTTCACTTTTCTCTAAGTTGAAATTTGTATTCAATTGGTTAATATTCATTGATTAATTAACTCCAGCTCATGTAAAAAATCTTTTACTAAAGGATTTTGTCAAGTCTTTTTCATTTTTCTATTTGTCAAGCCTATGCCTTATTTTTAGGCCTTCGATGTCTTTTTCTTCAATTTTGAGTGTGTGTTTGTTGGTTTTTAGTCCTAGTTTTGTTCAAGCTATTACTTTCAGTTTTTCCTTTGATTTAATCTATCTTAAGGCTTAGTTAGAGTTGGCAATCAAAAGATATGACCAAATTAGTGCCCAAAAAGCTGACCTTTTTCATGCAATGACACAAATTAAAAATATCATGTTATATTTTGAATTTGACATTCACTTCTTGAAAAAATATAACTTAAATTCACTTTATGTTATGTTTTTAAGTTACTTTATCATTTAACTTTTTTACTTAAAGTAACTATAGTGCACTTTATGTTATATTTTAAAGTTGAGTTACTTTTTGATTTTTCACTTGAGTGACTATATTAGCTATATAGTTTAATTTGATTTTTTATTTTTAAATCAAATGCTCTAGCAAATATTACATTTAAAATGATATTTACACTTTATAATTTAAATATGATAGTGTAAATATTATTTATGATCCATTTAAGTAATATTAATCAAATTAACATGTGCCTAATTCACCACTTAAGTTGTTTTCAACATGTCTTCAAGCATATATCATAAAAATATGCAATTGTACCTAAAAGGTGCGATTTTGAAAGATAATGCATGTAGGTGCATAAAAAACATGCAAAGGCATCAAAAAGTTGAGACATGCATGTTATATGCAAAGGTACCAAAAAGGTGCATTTTGCCTTGGAGGTTGTCTTTGCAATTTTTTAAAACATGCAATTGCACCAAAAATGTGTGTTTTGGCTAAAGGAGGCTCATTTCAACCTTTAAAAACATGTAAAGGTGCCTAAAAGGTGTGTTTTGACCTCGAATGCATATTTAAAACATGCAATCACACCTAAAATGTGCAATTTGCTTTCAAATGCACGCATTTGCCTCTCTATAACCCATTTTTGAAGATTGAGAGAAAACATCCATGCACTTTCCCTCCAAGAACTCATTTTTTATTGGAACCTTCAAATTTCTTCAAATCAAATCAAGGAGATCTTCTCTATAGGGTCTTTTTTGCATTTGAAGGTGTTCTCATGCATCCAACGTTGCATTCCCATGCAAAAAATGCCTTTTTAAACTCCATTCTAAGGCATGTTTTGGCAAGAACACCCAAATTTTTCCATTCATAGCTCACATTTTTGCATTTTGGAGAAGCATTTGGAGGTATGAATCCATGTCTTGGTTTGGCAAACACATTTTTTCTCCTCAATGACAAAAAAAATGACTTATGAAAGTGCATATTTGAATCAAGTTTTTCTCCAAAAACATCTCATTTTCTTGCATTGAATGAAAATTTTGGAGTTGGGAGGATTTTTAGGGCACATTTTTGGGATTTGGCATGAAAAATGTCTCATTTTCTATCCATTATGAATTCCTCTTTGCAAGGTTAAAGAAGTCCAAGTTTCTTGAAGATTTTCAAATTTGGAGTTTCTTTCTCCTTTATTTTTTGCATATAATCATCAAATAAGTGGACATTTTCTTTCTTGTTAATTAATTCCATGCTTATCTTATTGATTTTATGCATATTTTAGCTTGATTCTTTACACGTGTTGATTTAGATGCCATGAAGAGTGCATTTTTTTCTTTAAAATGATGAAATGTTTCGTTTTCATGTTTTTGGATTTTTCCCAAATTCCAAATTCGATTTGCATATTGAAGTAGCTTTCTTGTTGATATGTTTGATTCTTTTTCCATAAGTATATTTTCCTTTTTTGATTGTTTTTGTGTTTTTCTTGTTTGCATTTCAGTGTTTCTTCATTTTGAAGAAGTTGCATGTTCTTTCCTAAGAACTTGAGCATGTTTTATTTCACTCCACCTTCTATTTCATGCAAGAGCATCTTTTCATTCCATTTCCATCTTTCCATGTTACAACACTTCACATCTCATTCTTCACATGTGATTACATGTATTTCCATCCATCATCCACACATACATGTAATCTCATTCTCCATTCCCATTTTCACTTATCTCACTTTCTGCACCTAATCACACATCATGATTACATCAAAAGTATTTTACATGTGATTGCATCTTTAGAACCCATTTTTGACTAAAAGTCACTTTTAAAAGGTCAAAAAATGTCATGTGCATGCTTTTCCATGTACTTGGACTTAACCTTTCCTCAAAGACATCTCAAAGGCTCACTTTTCCTCAAGGCACATTGCATTCATTCCTTCCATATGCACTTACACTTCATGAGAAAAATACATGTAATTCCACTTTCCTTGTCATAAAACATTTCATCTCCTCTTTCACATGCACTTACATGTAAGTTCATCCTTCATTTTCACACATCTCACTTTCCTTTCCTTGTTGCATATGCATGTAATCTACTTTCTAGGAAATGACATCTTGAAAGCCCAAGTCACTTTTTAAAGTCAAGAATTTTCATTCACATGCATTCCTATGTGTTGCACTTTCATAATTCAAAGCATAATCATCTCTTTTCTTTCCTACTTCATGAACCATTTTCCATCTTCTCGTATGCATGCTATCTCTTTTTGATATTATCTCATTAGATCCTTGAAGTGTCTAAACCATACTTTGAATCAACCATTATGGTGATATCCTCTTATGATATGTTCACATTTTGGAGTTTTTGTGTTGTAGTGCAAGCACAAGAGATTCCCTCAATGTCAAAAGCTGAAGGAAAAATAAAATACCAATTTGATAAAGAGTTGGCTCATGCAATTCAATCTCATGTCACATCGATTCTTGACAATGTGTTAGACACAAAGATCAGACATGTGGACATGAATGATTTCTTGTGAAGGGTAGAAGATCCTATTAGTCATGAAATGAAACACATCAAAAGGAATCATATTGACTTGGTGTCTACGTTTCCCATGGTTACCCTGGAACTAGAATTTGTTCTTGGATCTGCAAAGCATTTCAGTCCAAAGTCAAAGATGATCAAGGTGCATGGATCTAACTAAAAAGTAATCTTTAGAGATATGGAATGAGAATAAGGAAAATTATCAAAATTATGTGAATCTATATTGGTTGGATTCCAAGAGAAACAACTTCTTGAGATGGCCAAAGACCATTCACATATCTAATTCCAAGGAGTACAAAGACCTTATTATCCTTTTAGCGGGATTTGTGGTCTCAAGGATTCTAATGATTTTGAACCTTGGATGTATAATTTCATTTATTAGATCATGGATAATAAGGAACATGTCTTTTGGGGAGAACTAATCAGACAAAGAACTTGATGAAGAAAATGAGGAAGAAGAAGGGGAAGTTATGATCATATCTCCCTTAAGACCTATACAAAATCCTAAACCATCCATGTAGTAAGCACCTTTTCTCAATGAAATAGGATTCATTTTCCACTATTTTCACACCTCCCATCCCAACTTTAGAAGTCAATACATTATCTCTTCCTATATCTTCATCATCTCCTCCCATTTTAAGAAATGAACAATATGAGCATTTGGGGAATTTGTTCAATGATTTTCTAACTCTCACAAAGGGTCAAGTTTCTCAAATTGATACATTCTTAACATGTTTTGAGTTGTTCATGATAGAATTCTCTTGTCACGTAGCTATGAATTCAGTTATGCAAAATGAATCTTGCTTAGTTACAATGGAGATACAATCAGGATCAATGCCAATGGTCTCCACTATACCTGCTTCCATAGATGAAGGTTTCAGCTTGCCTATATGGCTAAGCAAGATCACAATGAAGAGAAGGAAAGTGCTTGTACCCCCAGATAACCTTCTTGTAAAGAAAACTAAGTCCAAATATTTGAGGCATAATATTGTTTCAAGGATCTTAGTTGATTTAGAGAAAACCAAGTTTGTAGAAGTTGTTGAGCCACTAAACCTTTTGAAGAACTTACCCATTATGATTACAAGTTCATCAAGGTAGAGATCAACAAGCCATCAGGACTTAGTTTCTTATAGAATGCTCAAGATTCACTTGCCAATGTATCAAAGAGAAACCATGAATTATGGGAAAGTTAAAATTACTTAAAACATGAGGTTACTCACTTAAATGAAGTTATTTGACAACAATCTTCTCAAAATGTTGTTGTTGTGTCTATGACATCTAGGAAGAAAAGGATAGTTGAATCTGCCAAGTCTTGGGTAGGAGAAGTTATTTTTGAAGGATTCAAAACTATTATAGATATGGTTAAAGTCTTTAGGTGTATCAAAGACATGGATGAGATAGAACAAGATTTGATTTCCTCCTTGAATCAATAAGATGGTGATTTGAAAGGTATTCTTAATGACTGGGACAAGATTACTAAGTTTGATCTAGATGTATTTGTTTCATATGACATTTTCCCATCCTATGAAATTTTTTTCAAATATCAAGGAATTATAGGCTACAAAGAGTAAACAATGAGAAAATTGATAACAAAGTTGCAGGAAGCCCTTGGATATTGCCAAGCAATAGAAACAGGGATAACATGTGATTTAGAGAAAATGAGATATTAGATTCTTGATGAACATGGTAATTTGATTGCAATTGAAAGAATGGCTTTAGAATATACAATCAAGGTCAATACTAATTTAGATTCTGAAGATTTTGGTTCTAACACAATGAAAAAATTTGCATTGCATAAATCTTTAAAAAAACACTTGCAAGATTCTTTGGTGGAAAATTCCAAGGTTATGCAATCAGCATATGTAGATGCAATAAGGATAGAGGCAATATAAAATATAATGGAAATTTTTTATCTTCCTACAGTGCGTGATGTTATCATCAAATTCAAGGAACTAAAGAATAATCTTTAAGATTGCTACTTTTTTTAATGTTTGTAGATCAAAGAGGATGCATTGCATGAAAATACGTAATTACATGTAATGTGCGTTGCATGTAACCAAATAATTTCTCTTTTAGTTAGACTAGGTCAAAGTTGGTTGAGTTGCTCTCGCTTTTTCATCCATCTTTTTCTCAACTCATTTACCTATATAAAGGAGTTCCCTCTTAGTGTAAAATCATCCATTATTGTATGCAAGAGAGCTCAAAAGAAATTATGCCAATAGAACTTTAATTGTGTAGAAGTATTTTGATAGAAAAGTGAATACAAAGGAGCAATTGAAATTGGACTTTCATTGAGTGCAATTGTTACTAGTGCAAATTGGAAGCTTTATCTGTGATTTTCATATGTTACCTTTGGTTTGTATGATCTTGTGTTCTTGATAATTGAGTGTAAAATGAGATAAGAAGAAATTGGATCTGGAGCTTTGACTAGGAGTAATTATAGAGATATATAGAGTAGAAGTTTTTTTTGTAGCTTATATCTCTTTCTTGATTCACAAAATAATTAGGATAGCTTTAATTTTAGAATTCTTTGTTCTCTATTAGTAAATCTTATTCATAAAGAATTACTATCAGACTTATAGCCAACTCGTTACACTTTCAGCTAGCCTTTGATTTAGTATCAATTCACTGATATCACCATTTTAAGCTTTTGGATAGAAGAATAGTTAGATATTTCACCCTATCCATTACTCGCTCCACAAGGAAGTGGATTCTTTCCTAAAAGTTAAGAAGAAATAATATAGGTAATACCCTTTTACAAAATCTCTTGACTTCTTTCTTACCTTGAGTTGATCCAAGGAACAATGAGAAGGGGGAGCCTTCCCTTTAAGGTAGGAGAGACGATGTCTCACACACTATGGTTGGTCATCCTATTTTGTTATTGGATTTTACCCACATTTGTCAGTTGAAAAATATCCACCTAGTAGTATGAATAATGTTATAAAAACCATCGTACAAGTTCATCAAAATTCTTGAGAGGAGGTGTAATTTTAGTGAACCATCCCATAGCTTGGACACAAAGGCTACTAGGGAACAACCTCATGAGATAAGTATCATCATGCATAAACTCCATGCTCAAAGTGTAGAATTGTCTAACATGATCATAAGGGTTCCCATTCCCATCATATTTTTCATATTGTGTAAATTCATACTTGCATGAGAAAGTTCATGTACAAACACTTATCAAAAGGTAGAGTACATATAGAATCAATGAAAAATGATGTCTTAGGCTTTTCATCTCTTTCTCCATACCTAACACTTTGTTTTGCAAATCTTAAAGTTGTTTAATCAATATCTCAGTCTTAATAGCTTCCTTCTTTTGGATCAATCTCTCAACATCAAAATTATGTGGAAGCTTGACTCCCTTAGAGGCTAGATGCAAGAAATATTGGTCACGATTTTGCTCCAAGTTTTTCTCATTATATTTTAACAAAATTTGTCACATTGAAATCTTATAATTTCTTCTTCAACAATACCTTGATCCAAGTCGTGGTCATGTTCAGAACCTAGTTGAGAATAATTTTGAGATTTATGTTGAGAGGCATGTTGATTATATCTAGAAATCCTAGGAGGTGAATCATACCTATCATATTGTGGTGACCTTCGAAGGGTGCTTGGGGTGAGACATTTCAATTATTCCAAAACACATTAGCATAGTAATTCCCCAACACATTTGAAGTGAATTTTCCATTATTGTAAAGCCTATCATTTTGGAACACATTGTCAATAAGTTTATCATCCATACACTGTTTTGTTATTTCAACAAATATTTATGTTCCAAGTTCATTTGTCTGTCACTTTCATTTCTCATGAGGAGGTCTTGAATGTGCTTGTCTCTTTCCTCCTTAGACATGGTGTAAGAGAGACTACTTTCCAACTTAGGTGACCCAAAAGGTGTCTCAAAGTCTCTACTAAGGAGATTGAAAGGCTCAAACTAGGATTTAGAAGTCACTTTAGGAGACTTGTCAAAGACAACTTATGGTTCTTTACCCAAAAGGTGTGGACATATAGTAATCAAATGTAACTTGTTAAAGCTAAATTTGAGTTGTTTTCTTGGACTTACTTGATACCTAGTGATTTTAAGCATGAGAGAGAATGTAAGGAGATAATAGATTACTCAAGAAACTTGATGTATAATCTAAATGAGTAAATATGTCACTCGTCCAAAGAGTAAAAGAGAAGTAAAAGAGATATTAGCAAAGATTGACTTGCCACAAGGTTCCTAAGTTGAGGGTTAGAATTGGGCCTATGTATGCCACTTGTGGGTCAAACAAAGATGAACAAAATTAAAGATATAGTAAGTCAAAAAGATATCAAAATATATTTGGACAAGTGAGAAATTTCACTAATCAAGAGTGTAGTCAAGTAACTAAGTGATCTTCTCAGATGAAAATAAACTCTATCCTATAGGTTGTAGACCAAAGAACCAAGAAAATTCATGTAAAACAACATTAACTAGCCATTAAAAGTTTCTAAGATAGTAGATGCAAGAAAAAAACTAGGCAAGTTTCACAGTAGTCATATGATAGTTTAACAATCAAAATGATACTTCTAAAAAAGGCTAAACGATGTTTCAGAAATAGGCAACATTTTTGGTAATTAGGAAATGATAGACCTCAAAATAAGCAAGCAATACTTCTTTCTATAGTTTGGAAATACTTCTAGAGTATCATACAAAATTTCTCACTTCTACAAATGATAGTTAGACTGCAAGCTCCTAATTTTGAGATTGTTCTAACAAAGTAGATAATGTGGATTATTTTGACAAGTTTTTAAGTTTGGAAAGAAAGAATGTAACACAAATTGTAATCTTCAAACAATCAAACAAGGGCAAAGAAACCTTGCTGATACAAACACATGTAAAGTCTAAAGGGGGGAAAACCCTAGAAACTACCTTATGTGCATGTTCAATAGATTTTCACAGATCTAGCACATTTCAAAGACACATTCAAGTAAATTCTACTTAAAGTTTATAACTCATTACTCAATACCTTGACTCACAACTTGATTCTCCCTCACCTGAAACAAAGTGGTTTCCCACAATAGATATTAGCTTTGTCAAGAAAGTGTTATTAACACAACCAAAGGAACACCTATGGTGAGTGTAAATCTTGGGGTGATCAAGCTAATCTACTTGGTTTGATCCTTGCACCAAGATATTTAATAGCTAATAAAAGGTGGATTTTAATCCTAGGTTCTTACTAAGAATTTTGTTCATAGATTCATACATTCTTACTAAGAATTTGGTTCATAGAATTGCAACCACAAGAGAATTTCAAACTAGCAATTTCCCTATGGTCCCAATCCCATGAGTGTCCTCACTAGAATGATCAAAGATATTATGTATCCCAAGTTTTTCACCTTTATCTAGGGCTTTCTAATTATAGTCAGTTAGATTAGTCAAGTTTTCTTGTTCTCACTTGGCTCGTTCCTATTGAAATTTCCCCCCAATAGTAGGCCCTCTAAAGGTAAGAATCTTGCAAGGAAATTAAACAAATAATGGATAACAAATAGAGGAAGATATTTTTGATTCACCCAAGAGAGGTAAAGAGCATACTCTCCTACTCCAAGTTCTTCTCCCAAACACTCAAAGAAAAAAATAATTAAGATCACTAAAGAGTGATCTATCCTCTCACTTTCTCGATCACACTAGTGGGTCAAGAATTTTTATTCACCCAAGAAAGGTGAACAACATACTCTCTTGTCACTAATGTAACCCTTACTAATGTTAATTATGTGCCTACGAACTTAAATTCAAATAAAACAAGAACAATAACCTTGCAAAACCACTTGTTAGGAGATTTTAGGAAAGATAGAAAATTGAAATCAATTATAAATGCAAGCTAACTAAACCCTAAGAATCAAATTGTGCAAGCAAACCAAACTGGGCGACACTTCACTAACTAACAAAAGTTTGTATAATACATGTTTTTTTGTCCAAAAAATACTTAAGGTCCAAATGAAAAACTTTGTTTAACCGAGATGATACTTCCCCAGAAAGAAGATAATATAATATAGAGGGTGTAGATGATAGACCATAACTGGTAAAGTATCATGTAATAGTAGAATGAATATAGTCCCTATAAGTTTTGAAATATCAGACAATTATCTTGTAGGAAAAAATTAGAGATGAACCTACAATAACATAACACAAGAAAAAATGAAGCTAAACCCTAGGGTCTGGCCCCACAGTGGGTGCCAAAAAAGTATGCACAAAATGTAGCACACTTCTATAAACTCTTATTCTTGAAGAATTTGTGGCTTATAGATCTCTAATCATGACACACAAGAATCAAGTAGTGGTGGCTCTCAAATGAACCTATTTAGGGACCCTTTTAAGGTGCACCATGAAATTGGAGATTAAATATGAAGATGCAAGTTAGAATGAAATGAAAGCTAATCTAAATGATATGCAAGTACAAGAAAGGAAAGCTAATCTAAATGCAAGGAAAGTCAAGAACTAAACTATCAATGCAAGAGTAACCTAAAATGAAGCTAGACTAGTATTAATGGAAGTAAACAAGAGTGCAAGTAATCAAAATGACAACATCACACTAGCATGAGAGTCTAAGATATGAGACATCGAGGAGAGAGCCTCCTTATAAAGAAAAATGGACAATAGAGATTAAGAGGCAAAATCTATAGTGGAGAATGAGTCTCATGTTGACTTTGGTGCACAAGAATTGTGATAGGAAAGATCAATGGTTATGTGTAAGAGGTAAAAGATGTTTGGAGGAGAATAAAAGGAAAAAGAGATTCCATCTCCCTAGAGAGTATGCTTTCAATGTGTAGACAAAAGTGCCTTTTTCTTTTATTTTTAAAATAGGAAATTTATTTTTCATGTTCACACATAGGAATAAAGTAGGGTTTTAGGATTTTAGTTAGTTCAAATTGGACATTTTTTCTAATTAATAAAGACTTAAGATAAGGTGGCCAAACCATAGATTATAATCAAATAATTAATAAGTTGAGATTTGATCAAATATTATAAATTGAATAAATATGCAAGACTAATAGAAAGGGGGCTCATGTTCTAGATGACCATTTTTGGGTGATTACAATTAGGTCTTTCATAAATCCACCCACACGGACTTGTACCTCCATTCATCTTCTCACCACCAGCCTAGTAATAAAATTGGGGTTCTTAAGACTCTCACTTTGAATGTCTTTTGCATCTGTGATGATGAAGACATAAACCAAGTTCTTTGTCATCTTCACAACATTTTCAAAATGAATGGGTATCCTAGCAAACAAATTACCAAGGCCCTTAAGGAAACCAAATCGTTCTTCCTCTTTGTAACCAAACCCTCAAAACCTTCTACCCCTCCTAGTGGCTTGTTACCCTTCATCAATGGTATCTCTCACAAGATTGACAAGATTCTTGACAATAAAGACATATATCCTTCAAACCTCTTTCTTCTTTTTTGTTTTCTTTTTTAATTTTTTCATCATTCTTCTTTTATTGTTTTTGTAGATTTGTGTCTTCTTTAATTCTTAGGTTTTCATATTAGTTTTCATTTATGTTTGTTATTTCATCTTTCTTATTTCATTTTGTTTTCAATTTTTCAAGTTCTCTCCACTTATGATTTTTATTTTCATTTCTTATCTTTAGGTTCTAGTTTGTAATTGTCTTTCTTGTATTCTTAGTATTTAAGCTCAAACATTTTTCTCCCCTTTTATTTTATGTTCATTTAGGTGTTCTTGCTCCCACTTTTCTCAATTTATTGTTTCTTATCTTTATTCTAATTGCATGATTTCTCTATCTTTTTCTTGATTATTGTGCCCTCCATCCCATCATCATCCTTTTAGTCTTCCTTGGTCTGCATTCTTATCATTTTTTTATCTTAATCTCTATCATCCTAATGATGGATCATAGAATGTGACCCAAAATTTTGATGTAAACAAAAGGAACATAGTCTGCCTAGAAAACACACCAAACCTTTGTCATTCATGTCAATAGGGGAGAGTAATACATGAAAACCTTATATATGTATCAAGGAGATGATAGGCCAACACTGGGACAAATAATAATAAAGAATTGATGATTTATAATAAAGTTCAGGTGGTCTATACGTGTCAATCCGAGAGCGTAAGCTTGTGAAAGGTGTCCGAGCAGTATGCTATCAAGGGATGATGGTTGTGAAATGAGGAATTATGAATGCAGCTAAAACACACAAAAATGAACCTATAAAGAACTAAAACAAAACTGCGACAGGAACTGTCACTTCCTGCGACAGGAACTTGACTGAAACCTACTAAAATGATTTGGAGAATAAAAAAATCATAAACAAAAACATCTTTCTACCAGCAATAACAACATAATTATTTCCATTCACTGAATCAAAACTAGGATAAACCATTAGTAATTATAAGAAAATAGTAATCATATTATATTAATGCAAATCAAATTACAAACTGTTACAGGAACAACAAGCATAGCATATTAATACGAATCAGATTACTAACTAATACAGAAACAATAATCAAATCAATTACCTGTTCAAACAAAACTTGATATTAATCAAATACAGACATACCACATTGAAATAAAAACTAGAAAACACACTAGATGTTCTAAGAAGTGGGCCCCCTCCTCAGTCCGTCAGGTGGTGAAGTATAAAACATTTGAGCACGAGATTGATTAGTAGAAGTGTTAATCTTTATTTCTTAGTGGAAGAATATAGAACTGTCTCCCTTGATATTACATATCACATATATTTATATGTGTTGGACATTATTGTATTGCTTTACAGCTGCAACAACATCTTATTTTAATATAAACCACCTCTGTTGTACCGAATACAAAGATAGTATAAAACAGAATGAATCTGTTGTGTTGAGAACAAAGGAATATGGATGTACATACACTGTTAATTTCTGCCTACAAATTAGAAATGAATTTGTTATAACAGCAAGTAAACTCGTTAATGGTTTTCCTGCCCATGTGAGACTTGCAACCGAATTTTACCTTGGTGTTTGCTATTGTTTCCCTTGCATGACTGGAGGTCAACGTGTGCAAACTGAAACCACCACTATTTCAAGCTATGGTACGTTCAGTCAAAACTGATTTTGTTTTATGCAAATTGATCAGTACGTGAACCTCCACCTCAAATCCATGATCTCCTTGAAGATGATCAAGCAATGGCGTGGCATTTAATCAACGATTTCCTTTTCCCACAAATCTGCTTTTAACTTGGCATTTAAATTAAGCAGCTTTTGTAATAGCCAACCTGCATTCAATGTGCTTCAATAATGTTCTAATCACCACCAATTAGCATAGAAGGAAATAGGAAGATATGCGGGTCGGTTTAGGTCCTCCATGTGGATCTATCTATGTATACCACATATATAATGCTTGACAGTTTCAACAAACTGACTCTGAATAATATGAAATATTATTCCATACGTCCAAATAGAATCAAAGCACATTTTTTGTTAAACTGATCTTCTAGATTAAGATTGCAGTGATAGTTATTTGATCGATGGTGAAATGCAATGACCACGTTTCGTTGGAAGATTAATAGTTTACATCCAAAATGCGACTGGAAATTACAGTCCCAACTAGCAGGCGACAAGAAGTTCTATTATGCATATCAACATGCTACAATATAAAAGATTAGTAAAACATAATCAATGATGAATTTTCCATATTTTAATCCCAAAACCTCATTAAATACTACTTATATATATTAAACCATATGCAATGTAAAATGGTAAAATTGGTGGTAATGGAATGGAAATGGAATATGGAAATGAGTAGGTAAGTGCATAAAATGGATTAACATATGGTATTAAATGGGTCGTAAATGGCTCTCATCAAGAGAGTAATTTTATCTAAGGAGAGTAGTACCTATAGGGGAGAATATTTAGAAGAAGATTGATGTAAGGGAGTATTCAAAATGATATTTTTGCATTGATGTTTTTTCATCATATGTTTCCATCAATGCCAAAGAGGGAGATTGTTAGCATGAATGTTGATGGTATTCCAATGGGAGAGATTGTTGGCATTTTTGGAGTAATGATTGAATGGTTGGCACTTGGATTGGTTTCTTATGTATTGCATTTATGACTTGGTTTGCCATTGATGTCAACATATATGCATTCTAGTTATAATAGTCAAAGTTGCAAAGGTGCATCTGTTCAACGAGGTTAGTGAGTGAAGAGTTATGTTTTGTGGTATTAGAGTCATGTTTGTGGATATGTATAGATGCTATGTCTATGTTCACATAAATTTATTTGAAAGATTGCAAGATTTTCAAAAGAATATGTGAAGACTGGTCACAATGCAATTTGCATGGAACAATTTACTAGTAAATCAATTTTATTTGTTAAGAAAGATGTAAATTAGTTGAGTGGGCTTGGATTATGATTGAAGACATGTTTTTAATGATGCATTCGAGGTAGAAAAATCTAGAGTTCACTTGGTGAAGGCCATTAAAGGTTAATAGGTGATTTATTTGTTGTCAACTGACTTTTTCGTTGGACTTATTTTGGAAGTTGTAGATGTAATGTAACGTATATTTTAATATCTTAATGAGATCCTATATTATTCATTGTACATCAAGGAAGCCTCAAGGATAAATCAATTAGTTGTTAGGAGATGGTATAAAGAAAAGTTGTTTTCCTTGGTTGTAAATGTGTAATTCATAGTGTGGTTATGTAATTGATGTATTGATGTTGAGGATGCGAACTTGATGAGATCAGAGCAAAAGATGATGATGGAAATGTATTAAGAACTTCAAAGAAATTGTATTAGCAAAGAAGTTGTTGTATTGGCCAGTTCACCTTGGATATGGGATACTAGAGATCTTTTTTGTGTAGAACAGTTATGAAACAATTTGGATAGTGGGTTCAATTGACTTTCTATTAGCTCATGATAGAGTTGAGATAGCTCCTAACAAAGTTCAAATCTTCTAGTAAGGATTCCAAGTCTCCTAACAAGTATTCACATGCACGGATTATATGTAATTGGCTCCTAAAGAGCCATATCTATTTGTAAGGGATTTTTTTATATTCGTACATCATCTTGTGGGCATCATTCACACTAGAATTTTCCCACTGATCAAGAGTTTCCCTATTTAACAAATCTTGTGTTATTGTGCATTATTCTTATCTCGTGGTTGTTGCATATATTGGTTATAAGATTTGGATTTGCTAAAAATAATTAAAGTTGTTTAAGCACACAACCGATTCACCCCCTACCCACCCCCTACCCCCCCTCAATTATGTTGTTGGACTTTACTTTCTAATACAACCATAGTTTTCCCATACATTTCCAAGACAAATACCTTCTTGCTATAGGAATGAAATTTGGTCAATAAGATCTAGCTCTAGACCAACAAATTATGAGTCCTTCAATTGTTACAAATTTGACTTTTAAGTGCCTTTACAACTATTAATGAATCACCTTCTAAATGTATTTGGGGAATTCCCAAAGTGAAAGCCTACATTAGACCAAAGAGTAGAGTTAGCACCTCTACATGATTGTTAGTGTCATGAGGGATGAGCATTGTAGAGGAGAAAATGAGATTATCATAGTTATCTCAAATTAAAAAGCCAATACCAAATTGTCTTTGATTACCCCTTGCAGATCTATTAAAGCTCAATGTTAAGAATGGGTTGATTGGTGCCCTCCATCTGATCTCTTCCTGTTACCCTTCTGTTTGACCTTCGAGAAGGAAACATTCTCCTCATGGGATAACAATGTCCTTAAACAATGGACAAGCTTTAATAAGAAATGGGAAGATCTTATCAATTTTTGTCTACATAGCCTTGTGTTTCTTTCTCACCATAAAAACCATATTTTGACAATTGGAATAACAATCCATAAGAATGCAAAAAAGAAGTTAGTGTACAAGATAGGCCACCATTGGAATAGGTCCCAAATCTTGTTTGCAAGGACCATATAGTAGTGCAACTTAGAGAGAACATGTACCCAAATACACTAAGTAAATTCACCTAATAAAGAGAGGTGATCAATAACCTTGATAGATTTGTTGAAAAGAGCACATTGAAATTGGTTGGCAATGTTCATCTTGGCCAATATGTCACTAGTTAGAACTCTGGTTTTTATTTCTAACTAAGCGAAGCAACCTGCCTTAGGGGAACAATGTGGGGCAAATAGAATAGGAAAGGGAAGTGGCATGTTAATCATTCTTGAACTAATCTAAGAGTATTGTATCCCTCTTTGATTGTGTATGTATCATTACTTGTACGGGCCCAAAATGTTCTATCCTTTAAGCCACTAAGGAACACTAATCTTTCTAACAAAGTGTTAGCTAGAATACATTGGTTTAGTAGTGGAATAGGCAAAATTGAAGCATCTCTCCATATGACATGAGCAATGCTGATCTCAATGGCCTCAACATAGTGGTGTAGTGTAGGGTGTTTTTTAGTGGTGAATATTCGTAATTTTGTGAATTTTAGAAATTTTTTGCTACTAATTTGGCTAATAATTTAAGATTTAATGCAACCTAAATCACCACATTTTTAAAAAAAATTAGTTCTAAAATATTTAAAATTACACAATAATTTATTTTATTAAAAAAAATAAACTCAAAGATTCGCCACAATATTCAATACATGATTAGATTTGATTCACCTAAATATTATATATTATCAAAGAAATTAAAATTAATTCAACAAAAGTTATTATAATTATTAGTTACTTTAAGGATATATTATCAATATTTAGTTTTCACTATTGATTTAAAATATAATGTAATTATCCTCATAATTTTCATGAGATAAAACATGTTCAATTTTGATTTGTAATATTTCATGACAATTAGCGAACTTCCTATTATTATTGAGATTCACCAATATTTTCTACACAAAAATAATGATTCCAAAATAATCGCTAATGTAAATAATATTCAAAATAAAAAATTGGGAGATTCGTCAATAAAAATAATTTGGTTTGTTTCAAAATAACAAAAGATTCGCCAATAATTTATATCTTTTTCTGGAAGGGGGTATCTTAAAGTTCACCCTAGGTGCAAGGTCACCCACAGAAGGAAAAAACAAAGCATGAAGTCATAAGTTTGTTTGTTTAGAAATAAGTCCTATTTTGTTCGGCATTACATGTTTGGCATGACTATATGCCAGCATGTGCAAATGACCAAGGATGGACATTAGGTGTCATTTTGGATTTTTTTAGATGTAAAGTCTTTTGGAGGGTCTTCATTGGAATTTGGTCTTTCATATTGATCTCAAAATTTTTTCATTTTTACAACTTTTCTTGTGAAATTGCAAAAGTCGTGTTTGGCAAGTTTATGACTTTTTGCATAATTGTTGCAACATGGAAGCCCAAGAGTCATTTCTTTTGGACAACCATAGAAGTCACAATTTAGGTGTTTATAAGGTTTTGGAGGTCTATTGAAGTCATATAGGTGTGAGTATACATATGAATTTTTATGTATGGAGAAGATTGGATAATTAAAAACACACACTTTGCAATCAAACTTGTTACACTGACTTGTATAGACCTATATAGATTTTTCAAAGCCCAAGACCAATTGGAATAAGTAGAGAATTAGATTAGCTTCCTTGTGCATCAAGAAATTTCTATGTGATAAGGATAAAGGGAAAACTAAAAATTTGCATCAATAAGTCTAGTTTTGCATACTTGACTAGGGTTTCATAAATAATTGTGAATATTTCAAAATTCCACTGTTGGTTTTTAACTTCTTGGGGAATTCAAGCTAAGGTAGTGTACTTTAATATTTTGAAAGTCATTTTTGGATACTTACAAGGAGGTCATAGAAATTCAATGCCATAGGGGGTATTTGCAATATAGTTTCAACGTGCACAAACTTTGGGAAACCTATAACTTGCAAAGTATGTTGAGTAGGGAGCTAAAATCATGGATTAAGGGGGTTGTGGAATCCTCTACAAGGTCCAAGTGTCAGTTTTCATAAGAACAGTCTATATTTACGAGTTGCTTTACAAACCAAGGCTAATTAGGCCTATTAGGCCTCTATACATTGTTAGTGTTGGGGTACTCGTGCTGAGAGTCAAGAATTGGCATTTGAGGTGAGTTAGAAGTTGCAAAAGGGTGCCTGGAATGCCCATTTATTTTGCAAGTCCTTTAGAAAAGATAGGAGTTAAGTCATAAAAACAATGTTGATAGAGCTATTAGGAATTAGGACACCTAAAGAAGCGAGTATGGTTTGTTCAGTTGGAGAATCCAATCTAATGATAGGAACATTTTGAGTTAGCGGATTTAACACTATTTCCAAGTTCTCAAGGTCTCAAGTGTTGTCGAGTGTTTTTGGAGGGTTGGACACAAATAACCTAGTTAAGGGCACTTAAGACACAAGGGGTAAGTTTATGTCTTGAACTTAGTTTGGAAATTGATTTAAGTCTTTTGTGAGTATGGTTAAGGTTTATGGGAAGAAGGAAGTGAACTTGTTCAAAAGTACGTTATATCGATGTATTAACCTTGTGTTGAAATTCCTTGAGTTGAAGAATCCCTTAAGGTAGCATAGGAGAGTCTCTTCATCATATAGTTAAAAAAACATTTCTCCCCATACTTGCATGACAATTGGAGCAATGTGGTTAAGTACACCAATATTTATCAGCAATGGATGACCACCCCAATAGTTAGTCCAAAATTTCATCTCACGACTTGTAACTTCCCAAGTGACGTATCTGGTAATAATATCCCTAGATTGAGAGATAAAGTTCCACATTGTTGAACACTAAGGAAGGTTGTATTGTAAGAATTTGTTTATTGGAATCTAAATACTTGGATTTTTTTGGAATTCTATTGTTTGTTGGAGGGTTGTCAATCATAATAATTCTAGTGATTGATTTTGGAAAGTTTCACTCCTTTAAAAAACTCAAAAGGAAAAAAATAGAAAATGGAGTCCCCTTGCTTGGGTTGGTCCAAATTAAATTTTAATGACATGAAGAAGCAATCTTAAAGCTTGGTATTTGCGGGTGGAGACCTTTCAAGATGTTAGTGGAGTTTTCCCCAAATATACAACCAATCGATCAAGGGGGTGGGCCTTCTTTGGGG
The DNA here is from genome assembly GCA_028749045.1 of Cupressus sempervirens. Taxonomy (NCBI): domain Eukaryota; kingdom Viridiplantae; phylum Streptophyta; class Pinopsida; order Cupressales; family Cupressaceae; genus Cupressus; species Cupressus sempervirens. The sequence goes on along the minus strand of CM053785.1, from coordinate 592,677,934 downwards.
TCCAAAGATTATGTTTTCCATTGGGATTAGAGTGCTTTCTATTAAGGGTGATTCCAAGCTCATCATTAATGTTGTCAAAGGGTTGTCCAATGCTAACTAGATTGTGGATGACATTTGGGAGATATCTATAGGTGCTTGCGGGGTTTGGATCTTTTGTAAATTATGTCTATAATGAGGGTAGCAATATTGTGGATTCTCTTGTTGCATATGGTTATAATCTAGAGGGGTTGTAGTGTTGGAAAAACTTGATTTCTTTCTCACCTAATATGCAAACTCTCATGAACAAAGAGTGTTAAAAACCCAATAGAGATGACATGTAACATCTTACCTTGGATTTGGTGTCTCCTTTACGAGACTTAGGGTGTTGGGTTTCTAATTAACTTTGTTAAGTCATAAGCGAGAGTGGAGAATGGTTTTTTTTTGTTAATTTGAATATGTGTTACTTATGGGAGAGACATAGCTAGTGATGGCATTTATTACTTTTCATGGTGTAGTTGTCTACCTAGGTAATGTAGACAACTCCTAAGTAGTCATATTATTTTTTGTTGCCTAGGTAGAAAACTGAACCATGAATAGTAATAAATGTCATTGCTAGCTATGCCTCTCACATAAGTAACACACTTATTCAAATTCAACAAAAATTTCCATTCCCCACCCACTTAAGACTTAAGAAGGGTAATAGGAAACCTAACACCCTAAGTCCTATAAAAGAGACACCAACTCCTAGGTAAGATGCTACACGCTCTCTTTGTTGGGTTGTAAATACTCTATTCATGAGTGTTTGCATATTAGGTGAGAGAGAAAAAGGGCACTGTCAACACTACAACCCATCTAGATTATAACCATATACAATAAGAGAATCTACAATAGTGATACTCTCATTATAGACATGATTTATAATAAAAAGATCACAACCATGAAAACACCTATGAATTTCTCCCAAAATGGCATCCACAGTCTAGTTAGCATTGTACAAACCTTTGACAACATTAATAATGAGCTTGGAATCACCCTTAATAGAAATCACTCTAATACCAATGGGAAACATAAACTTTAACCCCAAAGAAGGCTCACTCCCTCTAGTTGATTGTTTGTATGTTTGGGAAAAACTCCACTAAAATTTGCCACTGACATCCTAAAAGGTCTCCAATCATTTCAACCACAAATACCAAGCTCCGAGATTGCTTTTTCATGTCATTTAAATTTAATTTGGACCAACCCAAACAAGGGGACTTCATTTTGTATTTTCCGTTTTGAGTTTTTAAAGAGGTGAAACTTTCCAAAATCTTTTAGACCCTTGTTCTTTGGCAATCAAGAAGAAAGGGGGCACTGAGACATTGAGGCTCCCATGTGACATAAAATTTCTAAAAGCATCTTCTAGAAATTGCCTATATACATGTGATTGTTTCAAACATTTTAGTTGGAGTTTTTACTTAAAGTGGGTTTCTCTAGGTTATATGTCTTCTTTCATGGTGTTTTTCTTTCTTTATTTTTCATCTCCTTACACATTAGATATTAAACAACTTGAGTAATGTATGATTTCTAAAACTAAGATATAAATTAGTAAGTTGACAATTACATGTAAAATATCTACCCTATGCTTATGAATTAGTAGTGAGTTTTGAAACCAGTTCCTCAACTTGTAAATAACAAATTTATTTTTCTTTGCAACCTTCTATCGAGAATTATTCTTGAAAATTTTCCAAATGAATCAAATTATTTTTGATATATTTATAATAGATTTATTTTCTTTGCAACAAACGATCAAGAAACATTCTTGGAGTTCTTTCAAATGTATCAAATAATTTTGGATATATTTTAAATAATTATAATAGATTAAAAACATGAAAAAAGTTGTTTGCTAGAATTACAGATGTAATGCCTAAGAATTAGTTAAGATTGGAACAAGTTAATAATCTACACAGAAGTCTTATTAATATACTATAAAATAATATACAATATTGTGTACAAATTGTTCACATATTTTATGAGATCATATCTACAATGTTGAGGTTTGAGTGTCTATAGAAGCCATGCAAAAAGGTGTGTCTTTAGTGGTTGATCCATAACATTAAGCATAAAACAATATTGACTTAGGTTCTCTCATCTTTGGATGTTTTTACTTGTGAGAGTTTATTCAACAGCATTGTAGTTTTTGTGTGCTAAGTTTTCAGTTTGTGGAACTATTTTTATATCCTCTTCTTGTCCAACATGGAAAGTAGGTCAAAAATGAAGAGAATGCTTGGATGCAATAATTTACGCTGCCATGTGTCAGTAAAGTAAGTAACCAGGATTAGTTCTAAAGAATTTGAAGGACCTACAAGAAAGGTTTGAGAAATTGGGAGGTTCCCATCACAAGATCTTGATGGTGTTTATGGTTACGAATCTATCATCCACCATTTTTCAAAAGTAATACAATGCTTCTTGTCAAACTTCCCTACATTGACTTATAAACAAATGTTATATCTAAAGTAATTAGTTTAGTCTCATACATTACTAATTAGAAGAGTCCCCGGGAAAAAATCTAGAGCTGCCAAATATCTTGCAATCCACATGTTTCAGAGATAGAGATGTGGAACCATTTGGTTAATACATAAAATTCTTCCACCCCAAATGACTAATGCATTAAAAAAATCTACCACCATATCATGTTCACATACTAAAATTATTGAAAAGCAATCCATTCTTAAAACCAGCAACAAAATTCTTGGACAGAGATAGATGCCAAACTAGAAGAAAGAGTAAATAATTTTGTTTTTAGAATAAAACACTGGAATCATTACACAACTGCACTAATTTAAGCATTGTAAAATTACATATTCAAAGAAAAGGGGGGGTTTGATCAAGAGTCTGTCATAATTTCACATAGTCTATTACTAGTCAGACAATAGATAAGAATGTTCCTCCCAAAATTTGTTTCCAATAATATCGCAATGTTGTACTACTATCTTCTTTCGACGTCTTCTAACAGGATCTCCAGCCTCATTATGCTTGACAATTTCTTCAACCTGGTTGATACTCAAGATCAGTAAATAATCAGAAACATTTCTGGCTTACAAAATCCAGGACAAATCAAACAATAGTATCAAATAGAATATTTTTCAGTGAGATTTTAACTGTTTTACTCGGAAACCAAAGGTGAATGAAGTCCATATTTGACACCATCTTCCTTGTCTATCAACACAGAGTTTAAACAGAAAATTTTGCAAAACAAAGATTATTACATATATGATACTCCTAATGCAACATAATTCATAATAAAGTCAACTTAAACTTGGATACCAGTGAAACTTTATAAAGGGTTATTGCATTAGCCCAAGCTCACGTAGTGCTTTTTAATATGTTAGTTCATCCTTCTTTGGGAGAACGAATAATACTTTCCAAACACTGAAATCCATGAGGCATCCTTCACTCAACTATGCAATCATTGCAAGAGGAATGAATAGGAAATTTACTTTACACGTGAAATTATGAATAACTGGAAATTACTCTCAGCAACAAAAGGTTATGAATAATCATTATCATTTGCAACTTCATTCTAAATCCAGACAAAAAATCTAAGTTGCCGGTTCAGATTCTGGTATGGATCCGAGTTTGAGATTCGGGTTTGAAATTCGTCCAAATATTTTTTGGGTTGGGTTCGGATTCCTTTTGGGTTTGTCTGTGCCAAAACATATCTTTTTAAAAAATATATATGTGTGTATATGCAACAACAAATAAGTCCATACACCACTCTACCAATAGTAAAGCAACATAGTAAAATACACCACCATATCTATGTTTCAATATAATAGGATATTAATTGCATCATTTAGCCATACACATACAACAGCATACACTTGCTTGGTTGCATGCATGGAAAATATCTCCATATCAAGGGACAGTTTGACAATGAAAGGAATCATCAAAAGATAAGTGCAGTTATCTGAATTTTTTTATATTGGTTAAAGGGTTTCTAACCAAGCTAGATCAAAAATTGAGATTCAGATTTAAAGCCCTGGATTCAAAGAATATATCATAGTTTTTTTTTTTAAATTCCTCTATAATTGTCAATTTGGACATCACCAATTGTCAATTTGGATTCCCTCTATAAGCAAGTTTTCATTTTCGCTCACAAATGCATAAATGATGTATAAACCATATTTTTTGGCCTTTTTAGAGGTCACTTTTAGGGTTGGGAGGATCGAATAAACCAAATTAGGCAAAACAACACTTCAAAAAAGTAATTACAATTTGTTTTCAGACCAAATTCAGCTTGGGTTCAGCTGCTAGGCAGAAAATTCTTCAAAATTTGCTCCGAATTCTGCCCAGATTCCTCTGATAGAATTTGCAGCAAATCTGTGGCTCTCTAGGAGAATTTGGGGAGAGTTTGACAAAGACCAGACTTTGGACAGACTTTGAGGATTGCTGGAGAGAATCTGGTAACTTAGCAAAAAATAATACAAGGGTCTCGACACCTAGCTTCTTTAAGAGTTGTTATGAACCCAAGTTTAGCGAGACTGATTCATTGCCCATAACAATTCCTTTTCTCACTTTTAGCACACAATGAATCTTAATTAATATTGAATATATAACAACAGCATTATTATATGATTGAACATAGGGATTCTAAATAAACTATGTCCATAGGAAACCATGGAATGAAAGTACCTGAGTATGGCCAGAATGGACAAAGAATCCACATATTTGAGAATACCCACCCTGTGTTGAGAACAAGAATTGAAGAAACAGCCATAACATTGACTTATCACCTTGATCTCAAACTTCAAATCCAACAGAAACAGAGAGTTTAATCATGTCATAGCATAAGGTCAAGAATTTCACAAGAGGAGTTATGTTAAAGAGAAAAGTTATGTTAAAAGTAATATTGTAATATTTGGTATAATGGTCATGTAGCTAACTTTCTTTTAAGTCACTCACTCACATTTTAGTACCTTTCTGTTCTTTAAGTTGTTTATTCAGTTTGGCAGCTTCGTACCCTTTACTTCTCAATTGTTTCCATTATGAAAATATCTTATTCTAATTGCTTATATAAGGAGAATTCTTCTTTTAACATTAAATATCAATTGATTGTCATTTTATCATATCAGAGACCATAGGTTAGTTGAAGCTACGATTTCTAAAAATTTGTAGTTTCAATTCTTGGAACTTATTTCCAGAAATTTTCTAACCAATTTTTTTATGAGAAATTGTAAAGTTATCCTACAAATTTCTTTGAAATTTTTAAAGATTTTTTTGCCGAGTTTTTTTAAAAATAATTTTTTAAAACAAATTTTTCATAAAATTGATCTTTGAAAACAAAAAAAAATTAGAACACAAGGATTCTGAAAAAATTGAAGTTTTTGCAGATTTGAGCAGAGGGATTTGATGCTGTTTTTTTCTACGTACCCCAGGGACACGTCCTTGGCAAAAAAACCCAAGTTCCCGAGATGGGGATATCCCTGGGACAAGGGGACAGGTATGGGACATCCCCCCGCTGTCCCCAAAATGCCAAAAATCACAGGGGACATTTCGAGTACTCGGGGAAGTATGGGCAAAAAAGGCAATCCCCAGTACAGAAAGGGGACGTCCAATAATCCCCCGACCACACCGGGGATGGTCAACCATCCCCTATTTGTTCCATGCAAAAATAAAAAATAAAAAGTCAACAAAAAAGCATAAAAACTATGCTTCCTACTTGATCGCTCAAGTGGGCCCCACCCTCCAAATGCCCTTAAAGGTTAAAAGAGACCACATTTTGGTTGTTTTGTCATTTGTTTGGTTTTGCTAATAAAGTTGAAGTGTGTTGTAGCTGGCTGGGGTTTTCATTTTGCAAGAAGAGGAGGTATTTTTTTGCTTTCAAGAGCTTGAGCAAGGGTTTGAGCTTCCATTTTGTGCACTAAGTGTGAAACTCTTTATGCTTCCATTTTTCCTTTTTTAAATAGATTTGTAGCTTGAAAAGTCAAATTTTTAAAAAAAAATATCATTATTTCAGCTTATATCTCCATTGCATATTTAAATCTCAAAACAAAGCACAATGAGCAGTAGTGGGAGTGCTAGAAGTAGTGGTGATGAGGAAGAAAATGTGGTTGGGGGTGATGTTGCTAGTAGTGGGACTAGCAAAAGAGTTAATCCTAAATCTGATTTGTTTAAATGCCCTTCCACCATGATGAAGTATTTTGCAAAGGGTCCTTTCAATAGGAAAAAACTTCTTCTCCAATACGTCACACCTAGGCCAAAAGATAAAAAGAATTTAGGAGGGACTAGGGTGTGGGATAGCCATGTTTTTCTTGATGATTTTAGGGGTAGCTATACAAAGATGAAGTCACACTTTTTAGGTGTTGTATGCCATGGAGTCAAAGCTTGTCTTAACATGACTGATGAACAAAGATTAAAATGCCAAAGATTGCACTTAGAGGCTGAAATGGAAGGGAAAAATTTGGCAGTGACGTCACCATCTATCCAATCACAATCATCTAAGCATATGTCATCCGTCATTGGTACTATTGGCAGCTCTACTAAGTCTAGAGGGAAGAGAAAGATTAGTAGTAATGAAAAGTGCTCAGTGGAAAGTATGACTAATGCACAAGAAAAGGAAAAGTGTGAGGCATCCATTGGTAGATTCTTTGTTGCTAATGGTATCCCATATCATGCAGCCCGTTCTACTTATTTTAAACAAATGGTGAAAGATATATTGAATATGAATCTATAATGATCTGAACCCATATTAGAGGCTGGACTCAGCGTAATGCCTTTTTCCCATATCTGTTGTACCCAGATTTGGGTCGTACGGTGTCAAGAAGCAAGCGCATGATATGAGGAATGACCGTACAATTTGTTAGACTGGGAGGCCATATAGAGATGTTGGTCATACGGTGGGTTTGTTGGAGGCCGTATGGAATGTCAGGACCGTACCGATGAAATGCTTGGAATCCGTACGGATGATGGTTGTATGGTGGGAGTGTTGGGGGTCGTACAAGTTGTCAAGACCATACAAATGGACATTTGGTGGCCGTATGGGATGTCTGTGGGTGTGAGGTGGAGGCGTTAACTTCCTTCTATGCTAGAGCAAACAATGTTATTAATTCGGAAGGATTTGAATGTAATCTTGCCAGATACACAATGAATTGATAGATATAATTGCAATTCCAATCACAAATATATTCCAACAAGATGGCACCCCAGATATGCCAAATCAGAAGCAAAGTAGAACACAATGGAATAGGGCGAGGGTTGAATCCCACCGAAACTGAGAAGCCAAGTAGAGAAGAGCTTTCACTACCGAAATGGCAAACAATACTAAACTCCAGCAAGAATTCGCAGTATAAAAGAAATAATCCAAAGACACAAAACAACTAATACCTACATGTCGTACTTAAATACCCTTCGAAGGAACTCTCGAGGGTTTACAAAAATAGGCGATGACAACACCTACAAAAACAAAAACAAAAATAAAAATGGGTCCGAGCTATACTAAATCAATCGGCCCATAAACAAAGCTTTGATGATTTATTTATTTTATGACACGAATATTACAGTCCTCTTGTCCCAAACTTTGTTTGTCCTCAAGAAAATGTAATGTTGGATGTTGAAGAATGTGTTCACCTTCCCAAGTCGCGTCATCTAGTGGCAAGTGTTTCCAACATACCAAGCATTCCTTTAGGGTACGGTTCCCAATGTCTTTTCCCGTACATCAATGATCTCGGTTGCTTCCAACATAAGCTTCCCTTCTTCATTGAGTGGTGGAAGATCGATGGTTACTATGATGTTTTTTCCCATGACTTTCTTTAGGTAGATGTGAAAGATGTTATGGATGCGGCTCCCTTCTAGAAGTTCTATTTCATAGGCAACTTTACCGATGCGACGAGTTACACGATAAGGACCATACAAATGTGGCTTCAATGTTTTTTTTCCTTTTTTCCTTCAATGAGGATTGTCTGTATGGCTGGAGTCTGAGATAGACCAAGTCACTCACTTCACAACTTCTCTCGATACGGTGTTTGTTGGCATAGATCTTTTGTTGATTATGTGCCCTTTGTAAGTTTTCCTTCGAGAAACTCCATATGTCTTGCCCCTCCTAAAGCTAGTCCTTTGCCCTAGGTGTGTAGGCTGACACCCAGAACCATGTCCATAAATGAAAGGGGTTCATACTCGTACAATGCTTTAAAGGGTATCATCCCAATAGACATGGGATAAGTTGTATTATAACAATATTCTCCTAGATGCAACGATTTGACCCATGCTCATTGTTGTGCTGAAACGTAGTTTCCGAGGTAGCCTTCCAGCCACTTGTTCACAATCTTGGTCTATCTGTCTGTTTGACGATGGTAGCTAGTACTTGGCGACAATTTTGTTCCTAACAACTGAAACAATTTTGTCCAAAAAATATTGAGAAACTGACCATCCCTGTCACTAACAATATTTTGGGGCAACCCGTGCAAATGAAGAACTTCTTTGAAAAATAAGTTGTCTCCTTGGTAGCCTAGAAATCTGAGGAGATGATGAAGAAGTGTGCATACTTCGTCAATCTATCAACTAACAAAAAGATACAATTCCATTTACCTTAGGAAGTCCAATGATGAAGTCCATAGAGATACTTTCCCACTTTTGTTCTGGTATTGGCAAGGGTTGCAATACTCCTGCAGGTAAGGTGTGTTTGGATTTATTTTGCTAGTAGACTGCACATTCCTGCATGTATTGCAAAACATCATCTTTAAGTCCTTTACAAGAGAACCTCTCCCTAAGTTGTCTATAGGTTTTGAGAAACCTCGAGTGTTCAGCCAAGGGTGAGGCATGTATTTCCTTAAGGATTTTCTGCTTCAGTTTGGATTTAGGCACTAAGTATATCTGATCCTTATAGTAAATGATGTCATCCACCACCTTGTATCGGTTGTTTTGAGTGTCATCATCCATTAGCTTACATCAAATGTATTTTTGGAATATTCCACCAATAAGTGTGCTTTCCAGTTAGCTGAAATCTAAGACAATAAGCAGATGGCGGGTTTTCTTGACAAAGCACCTACAACCACATTGTTCTTTCCCTTCACATATTCAATGTCGAAATCAAAAGCCTGAATCTTACTTACCCATTTCTGTTGCCTCTCGTTCAGATCTCGTTGCTCCCAAAAAAAAATCTCAAACTATTATGATCGGTACAGATGACAAACTTGGCACCCACCAAATATTGTTGGAACGTGGTCAAGACATGCACAATAGCAAAAATCTCTATCATAAATTGAATATAGGCACTCATCTTGTTTAAGTTTTCAACTCTCATAGACTATAGGGTGCCTTTTTTGTATCAATATCGTGCCAATGCCCTCTTTGGATGCACCACACTTCAGAATGAATGGTTGAGTGAAGTCCGATAAGGCAAGAATTGGGCAAGTGCCCATTGCTTCTTTTAACTTATCAAAAGTGTGTTGTGCCTTTTCATTCCACTAGAAGGGGCCTTTCTTAGTCAGATCTGTTAACGGTGCACTGAGCTAAGAGAATCCTTTTACAAAATTTCGGTAATAGCTGTACAGCCCAAAGAACCCTCGCAACGCAGAGAGAGATTTTGTAGGAGGCCAATCAAGGATAGCTTGAATCTTTTCCTAGTGGATCTATACTCCATATTTACTGACAACGTGCCCTAGGTATAACATTTTTGTCATTCTGAGTTCACACTTGGATTGCTTGGCTAAAAAGGAGTAAGCCTCCATGATCCCTAGGGTTTCATCCAAATGTCTCAGGTGATCTTCCCAAGTTTTACTGTAAATAAGGATATTGCCAAAGAATACTAGCAAGTACTTACGCAATTGTTTGTTGAAGATGAGATTCATGCAAGACTAAAAAGTAGCTGGTGCATTCGTTAATCCAAATGGCATGACCAGGAACTCATAATGCTAGTAGTGACAACGAAAAGCCATCTCTACATCTTTCACATGCAGATCTCATGGTATTCGAAATGGAGATCTATTTTAGAAAAATAATCTAAACCATGCAACTCATCCAACAATTCATCGATCCTGGGAATAGGATATCTATTTTTTATTGTCTTCTTATTCAACGTATGGTAGTCCACACACATGCACAAAGTCCCATCCTTCTTTTTCACCAATACTATTGATGATGCAAAAGGGCTAAAGATGGGATGGATCCATCCCTTCTCGAGCAGCTCCTGAATCATCTTTTCAATCTCATCTTTGAATTGTTTTGGATGGTGGTATGGCGTGGTGATAACTAGTTTGGCACTAGCTTCTAACTTGATGGTATGCTCAAAACCATGATGGGGAGGTATTCCAAGAGGAATGTCTATAAAATTTTTATCATGGATACTCAAGATACCCTATAGAGCATCATCTTGGTGGGGTGTCTATTGTTCTTTTATTGGTTCTATGGAAACATGCAACCCATACAATGTCATCACCTCAATCCATCGTGTCGAAACTTCCTTTGGTCCCTCATTAGCTATCCCATGGAGAACAACCTTCTTCCCATCGACAACAAAAGTGGAGTCCATCTGCTTGAAACTCTGTGTGTATTCATCTAGTGACTCCATCCACTATATGCCCAAAATAACCTCCATATCATCTAGGTCTACTATAAAGGAATCCTCCATCATCGTGTGATTAGCCATGGTGATAATCAATTGGGGAAAATGGTGCATGCAAAGTAAGAGTGTTCCTCCTGCAATCTTTACTTGGAATCATGCATGTGTCTCTGTAGGTAGACCTCTTCATTTCACCAAAGATGAGTTTATGAAGTGTAGAATGGGTCCACTATCGAGCATCAAAATGACCCTTTGTCCCTAAAGAGTTCCCCCTACTCAAAATACTGTACATCTTGGGCTCCTAGCCAGGGCAATGGTTCCTCCACATCATACCAGTGTGGCAATCTTCTCTGTACAGTTCAAATTAACCATTTTGGAGTCCTCTTGCAAGTGACTATCCTTTATGGGTAGATTCTCCTAATCGTCCTCATCATTAGACATGACCTCGATGTAGTGTATTTTTCCTTTACCGAGGCGTCTACACCCAGGTTCCCATGACTCCTTACAATTGACACACAATTTCTTCCTTCAAAGCTCTTGTCTAGTAGCTTCGCCCAACAAAGGCTTCTTCGATGGAGGTTTGTTATCTTTATCCCTTAGAAATACTAGCAATTTGGAGTGAGAGTAACCTCGAGAGGATGATGTCAATGATGATGTCACGCTTCGCACCTTTTTTATAGCCTCCAAAAGGGTGGTAGGGTTGAAACCTTTTACCCAACCCCTCAGTGGTTCTATTAGTCCATCCATAAAGAGCATTATTCGTCTCCTTTCAGAAATATTCGTAACCAAAATAGAGAGTTTCTGAAATTTTGTAATGTACTAGTCGACCGATCTTGTTTGTCTCAATTGTGCTAACTCTTTCAAATTAAGTTCTAGATCTTCACCATAAAATCAATCTATCAATCTTTCAATGAATTCTACATAAGTATTTACTTGGTCATGCCCCAACGTAATGGTGACATGATGTCACCATTCATGCATCACTCCCTCCAAGTGGAGTCCAGCAAATTTAATTGCTTCTTTTGGCATTGGATTAAGCTAGAAGTATCGGCCTTCATTACCCATGCCTGGGCAGATATGGATCCAGATCCGTCAAATGGTGATAGATTTACTTTACTCAACTTTCTTTTGAGATCATCATTAAAATATCCGCAATTTTTGCCTCTAGAATATTGCATTCTCAATTATGCATAATCTTTGTAGGATATGTCCTCTTCCAAGTTTGCATTCTTCCAGTCTTCTTTCAACTGCTCTTGAACTTCCTCAAAGTTTCATTGCCTTCCTCTGTGTGGTACCTCTGTCTGTGGAGGGAAAGTTGGCATAGAAGGTCGAGAGCGTGATCAATGAGAATTTGCCTTTCTCGAGACCGAGTCAGCACTGTGACCATTTTGTTTCCAAGATATTTTATTGTCTTTCATTTTTCAAAGAGTTTATCCATAAGTCACTGAGTGTCATTGATTTGTGCCTAATTCCTCGAAAGATCCCTCAATAGTGTCATGACTTCAACAGGAATGGGTTCTTGATCTACCATTTTATCGACTTAGTGGAATCTCTTTCTTTTTTGGCTATAAACTTTCATTCACTATCCACGGGATGGCAAGATCTATGTCTTTGATACTACTATAATGTTTCAAACCCCTACTGGAGGCTGGACTCGGCGTAATGCGTTTTTTCCATGTCTATTGTACCCAAATTTGGCTCATACAATATTACATGGCAAGCGCACGGTATGAGGAATGACCATACAGCCTGTTAGATTGGGAGGTCGTACAAAGATGCTGGTCGTACGGTGGGTTTGTCGTGGACCATATGGAGTGTCAAGACCATATGGATGTTGGTCGTACGGTGGGAGTGTTGGGGTCCATACAGGGTGTCAAGACCATACGAATGGGGTATTTGGTGGTCATACGGAATGTCTATGGGTATGAGGTGGAGGCATTAACTCCCTTATATGCCAAAGCAAACAATGTTATTAATCCGGAAGGATTTGAATGTAATCTTGCCAAATACACAAAATGAATTGATCGATATAATTGCAATTCTACTCACAAATATATTCCAAGAAGATAGTGCCCCAGATGTGCCAAATCCAAAGAAAAGTAAAACAAAATGGAATAGGGCGAGGGTTGAATCCCACCAAAACTGGGAAGCCAAGTTCACTCCCAAAATGGCAAACAATACTGAACTCCAACAAGAATTTGCAGTATAAAAGAAATAATAAAGATAGCCAACGACAACTAAAAACAAAAATAAAATGGGTCCAAGATATACTAAATCAATCGGCCCATAAAACAAAGCTTTGATTATTTATTTATTTTATCATGGGAACATTACAAATCCCTCATTTGTACCCCCTGGTGAACATAAGCTATGAACCACCATCCTACATGAAGAGTACTCAAAGGTTGCTTTGTTGTTTGAGGATATGAAATGCACTTGGGCTAGGATGGGTTTCTCTATTGTGATGGATGGGTGGACCGATGTTAGACATCGGCCACTCATCACTATCATTGTCATGTCCCCTGCTAGCCCTTACTTTTTGAAAGCCATAGATTGCTCAAGAAAAAAGAAGGATGTAAAATTCCAATTCACCATTTTGAGAGATACCATAGAGGAGGTTGGGTCGGCTAGTGTAGTACAAGTTATAACAAATTATGCACCTGTGTGCAAATCAACCGGTTTGATTATAGAGGGTGCTTATAGGCACATCTTTTGGGCCCCTTGTGTTCATGCCTTGAACAATGCATTGAAGGATGTAGGGAAGATTGAATGGCTGAACCAGGTGGTGTTAGAAGTTAGAGAAGAGCAAATGTTCATATGCAACCATCACACTTCACTTACTCTATTCAAGTCCTTCTCTAAGGAGTTCCTCAAACCAACTGAGACAATGTATGTCAATTTTAATTATAGTTTACTTTAAATTTATTTTTATTTATAATTGCTACACACTTACATATGATGTTTTTAATCATTAATGTTTAACTTTATTTTCATTTATAATTGTCTCTATAGGTATTGCACATACTTCATCTTGATGAAGATGATCGAGGTGTATGCAGCCCTCCAATTGATGGTGGTGAATCCATAGTGGGAACAATGGTTCAATTCTAAGTCCTTTGAAGGAAAAGTGGTGAAGCAAAGGATCCTTGATGAGAGGTGGTGGTTCACAATTGATGCAGGAGCATCCAGAGGTATAAGGGCAATCCTGTGTCACCCAAAAAAAAATGTATTTAGACTTAGTTTCTGTTTCATGTGTTTTCATTTCTAGATACCCATTTGGGTCAAATAAAGGTTCCAACTCTCATAGTTCCACTATCAGTGTTCTAGGTTAGAGTATTTGAGCACCTTGGGATACATGTAAATGCCGAAAAAATAGGACTATGTAATTGAACCATAATTATGGTGGATTAGATGTAAATTGGAGGGAGGATTAAAATTGTAATTTAGAATATTCCAGAAAAAAAGAATCAGGTCAAAAGGCTGCACTGTTTGAAAGTTATCGCAATTTTTCGGTTTCTGGAGACCTGCTAAGAATGCTTCAAAGTCAGGTTCAGGGCATTAAATGACCTCGTACAAGGCCGAAAAATGGGGGACGAGCGAAGCTGGTCCATAGGGCTATGGAGCGCTTCGAGAGCTTTCCGAAAATGTAAACGGTTCGTCAATCGAAGCTACGGTTCAAAAGTTATGCCTCCCGGAAGTTCGGTTACCGTTTCTAGATTCTTCTAATTTTGCACCGACTTCTAACACGGCTTCTGAAGCCTTCTATTCGGTCGGTGGATGCCAAATAGCACTTTCTAGAATGTATTCCTAATCCTTAACCCTTTGGGGTCTATTTAAGGACATTCCTGGCATTGTAAAAGGCAGTTCGGAGTGGAGTTTGAGAGAAGGTACTGGGAGAAGAAATTATCTCCAGATTTATGCTATTGTAAGCCCATAGGGCATGTTTTGGAGTCTGTTTCTCTGCACTAAGTGTACTAGCATATTTTCATAGTTAATAAAATTTTCCCTTTCCTGTTCTGTCCATTCTGTGCTTGGGTTGTGTCCCCATCAACAATAAGTTACTGATTTTTAAATTTAATGTTAGTCCTTTGCTTGCTGATTTTCATACTAACAGTCTTAAAAAAAATTAATTACTAATTCTGATTTTAATTTTTGTTTGCATCTTGCACATATATTTTCTCTGTCATAGCACCCATTGTAAATGTCATTAGATAAGTTGATACTGACGCTCCTAGTTTGGGAGATATATATGAGACTATTGATAGCATGTTGGAGAAGATGAAGAGAATTGTTGCAGCAAAGGATCCTATATTGGGGTTTTATGAGGAGTATATTAGGCCTATTGTGACACGAAGGTGGAACATGATGAATACCCACTTCATATGGCAGCCTTTGCTCTAAATCCCAAATGGTATGCACAGTTGAGTGGAAGGGGCTTCCTATGTGATGATCTTGAGGTATTGGATGGCTTCACAAGAGCCATTGGTAAGATGTGTTCAGCTCAAGAGGCCTCTACTCTCCGTGCACAATTCCTTGACTTCACCAACCTTCGTGGCCCAAACTTGGGTAAGCCACAAGTGAGGTTAGATAGAGTGGTTTTGGCACGGAGAGATCCTATTGGATGGTGAACTGGCATGGGAGAGATAAACCTGAGTTAAAAGCACTTGTCACTCGCCTCCTTGCACAGGTTGCTAGTTCCTCAACTGCAGAGAGGAATTGGTCCACATATTCATTTATCCACTCCATCAAGAGGAACAAACTTACCTCTAAAAAAGGGGAGAAGCTAGTGACAATGCATCATGCTCTTTGACTTGCGGATCGTCAGACTCTAGAGTATAGATAGACACCAACTTTGTAGTGGGATGTTGAGCCTGAGGATGTGACCTAGATAGATGAGGATGACACAACACCAAGACTGATTGGGGTTCCATTAGATGAGACTACGCTTCCTGTGGAAGATGATAATGAGGACTTTGATTTTCATGCCATGGTGGCAGAGGCAGAATAAGAGCAACAGTCTGCTTCATTTTTCTATATTTTGTTTTCTATGTTGAACTTGAACACGATGATGATACATTGATACTTTATGGCAGGCCTCTAGCCTTTGGCCATATTTAGATTTTTAGAATTTTATGATATTGTTCACTCCTAAACTTATATTTAAATATTTTTGTTTACATATTGATATGCATATTGATAATTGAGTACTAAAATTGGTTATTATTTCCTAGATGACATTCAAATGTTGTATGTTAAGGTTCTATAATGTTTAACTGACATGCTTTGTGCCTAGTTTCATATGAATGACATGTATATTTTAAAATTTCCCTAAATATGTATATATATATATAGCCGTCCTCATTTGTCGTTCCCCCCGTCCCCAAAATTGTCAGAAACATTTATCGTCCCAGAAACCCATCCTATCGTCCCTTGCTGTCCTCGTCCTAGAAACTTGAGGGAAAATAGGTTTTCTTTCTACTTATTGTGTAAATATTGTCCTGACATCTTTTCCCCTACTCACGTCTACAAAAGTTGCAATCGGTCTGATCTTCATTTTTGCAAGCTTCTACAAATTTATAAGTTCTTGTCAAGTGAGGGTTTTTAGCTAAAACAAAGGTGTTTTTTTGGGTTTTACATGACTTCACAAAAATCATGGCTTCTTTGTACGTTTTTGCGCATATATTTTCCAAAAATAATGTAATGGATTTTTCCATGATTTTTTCATAAAAATCATATTTTTCTATTTTTAGGCAATTTTTAAGAAAACAAATTGGTTTATGCTATTTTTTCATCACAAACCAAGGGCTTTGTTTTTTGTGCAAGTGAAGCTTCGTTTTTGTTCGTGTGATAGTCTTTGTGGTGCTACAGTTCCACACAACAATGGTTCTTGTGGCTAGTAGAGGGTTTTGCACATTTTTTACCAAAAACGATAAAATTTTGATTTTTCTAATCTAAAAAAAAAAAAATTATATTTTCCAAAAATCGCAATTTCCTTTGTCATGGCTTTACTAGTTTATAATAAATTTTTGAAATCATGGGTTTTACTTTGTTTTCCTCAAAACAAAGATTTCTGACAATTTCTTTGCAAAATCATGGCTTGCACACTTATAGACTAAATGTCTTGACATTTTATTTTGAATCGTGGTTTCTTGCAAAGTGTTTCAAGTTTCACCAGAGGTTTCTAGCACAAATAGTGTTCCTGCAAATGTACAAGAGATTTTAACAGTTTTTCACAAAAATGTGTGTGATCTCAACATCACAGCAAGGGTTTGATGATTTTTCCACAAAATCATGGTGTTGTTTTGCAACAGCTTCTTTTGATGTTTTTTGACAAAATTGTGGGTTTTAGAACATTTTGCCAATTGTTTCTCAACAAAACCAAAGTTATTTAAGAAGTTGATCGTGGTCTCTAAATAACGAGAGGGATGGCTTGATTACCCAACATCAGATCAGAAGGCACTTTGTCTCATTATTTGGTCATGGACAGATGTTCTTTAGAAAGTGGTTGGCAATTCAACCAAAAGGGGTCTCACAAGTAGCCTCATGTTGCAATATGTATCTTGAAGAGAAGATATCATGGCCAAATGATTTCCAAATTATATCAAGCTTTTTGTAGGCTAGTTAGTAATATAACCATTGAGGGGGGTTATTAAAACAATATTGTTATATTTACAATAATGGATATATAACTTTCTTTTCAGTTAGTTACTCAATTTTTAGTATCTTTATGTTCTTTAAGTTGTTCAGTCAGTTTAATAACTTTCTATTGTCGTTGGTTCTTGATCATTTTGTCAATGGAAAGATCGTGTAATTGCTTATATGAGGAATATTCCTCTCCTTTGTTTAACATTGAATATCAATCAATTGTCATTTCAAGTTCTACTTCACAATACAAAATAACTATTAGCCCTGACCAAATTGAAGCAGCTTTGTAGGAACCAATCAAATTAAAATAATTGTGTACTTACTACTTCCCATCATTGTATTCTCACCTTGAATATATTGTACTAAAGGAATGGTCTCTAATCATTACAGCAGAATATGCTAACAATGTAGAAGGAAACTGGAAAAAATTGCAAACTAAAATACGAATTGGAATTTGATTGTGGAAAAATTAAATTTTTGTGAAATGTAAAGAAAAAGAGAGAATATATTGCATTTTGAATTTGAAGGTACATAGAAAGAAAATCAACATGACAACTTAGCCCACGAATTGTGAAATATATATTTTCTCACTTATGTTCATACTCATTGCACAATGCATAGTCCATTGTGAATAAATGATAACTGGATACTAATGTTTTCGAATTTCAATTAAAACCTATTTGTTACTAAGTCAACCAACAAATTCAGTACAAAGTTCCTTGTAGTTGTTTCTACGAAGAAATTGCATTAAAGGGTATAGGCCCCGATGACAAAGCTCCTAGGTCAAATCCTCTCCTCGGTCATTCAACCACATCATTATTGATGTTAGCCTTTGTTGGTAAATCAAAATCCTTAAAGTTAAGGACAGCATCATTTGCAATCCATTTCAAATTTGGAATAATCTTGTCAAGGTTGGTTGATCTTCCTTGATGATAACAAATTTTTTCCATATAAAAATTAGATTTGGCATTTGAAAGTGAACAGGAACAATGATGCTATACAAGTTTCTAGATTTGATTGTGTAATAAAAAACTCTATCAACATTTCAAATAACACTATGTGATCCATCATTCTTTTCTTCTTTGGTTCACTTGCATCCTGATAATGGATCACATGGTGTGATTCAGAACATTGATGGAAAAAAATTACAAAATCAAAGCTAGAAACTTGTATAGAATTCTAATGGAATGTGGAAAGCTAATAGCTCTAAAGAACAATTATTACGATTTGTGCTTACAATTGCAACTATTTCAAAACTCTAACCTCAAGCATTCTTCAACTTCAAGTGGAGGTTGTGCAAACAAAGAAATAGTTGTGTTTCTTGGAGTTTATGTGCTAAAAAAGCAATCCAAACACACCCGTAAAGTGGCTGAACCATATGGTGTCTTAAAACGTGTCAACATTCATTAAAAAAATTTAGTTTCTTCGCCACAAAAATCCCACCTTTACACTAAAAAGAACACACTATTTCAATATGCTATCATGTAAGATCTATTGATTACGTAATACCTTTAGTGTGCATGTCTACGGTATAGGGGAACTCAAAAAGTTGAAGTCTACCTAGTTTGAAGGTTTGTTTGCCTTGCAAAGTAGCCATATTTGAGGGGGCAAAAACCTTGCCTATTTATCGAGGTAGGAATTACACATGGAGATGCCTCACAAATTTGATATCAAGTATTAATTGTTGAATTTAACCAAATAATAGAAAAAAAAATGGCCTACAAAATGTTGAACAATAAACCTAGATACAAAAAAATTAAGATTACAGATTTTAGCTGATATTGAAGTCCAAAAGTAATACATAAATTGGAATGTCCATATTAGAATCCAACAGTTTCCTTCCATGAACTCATTGGAAATCTCGAGGGTTTCCACTTGGATACCCTTCAACCTCAAGGATTTTTGTCCTTGGATTGGGTTGCACCAAATGCTTTAGAAAGAAGGATAATATGAAAGACTGATTCTCATTTGCTTGTTTTCAAATAACATTATGTGTTTCCCTTCTCATTAAAGAGTCCAACTTTTGAAAACCCAAAATTAGATAATGGGGGATAGAAAAGGCTTTATGTACTGCAATCAAATGTTTCATTTTATGTTAATGCTTTAAGATATCTTTTTTGGAAACATTAAAATTCAACAAACTTCAAGCATTAATAATATATTATTTCTTAATTGTTCCCCTTAACTCATAGGAAATTAAGTACTAGGCTTTCAAGATATAATTGATAAATCTTGGAAATAAGGACATACCAATTTGTGAGTGAAAGGTTGGTGGATTGTCTTTATCGTAGGAAGGCTAAAGCAAAGAGGGTTATGAAAACCACTTTTCATGACAGATTTACCAAGATTATAGAGGACATCAAGGTAAGTTTTCAATTTCTAATTTCCGTCTTATTTATAATGTTCCAATATGTTAATGTTACAAAAAAAAAAATTTTGTTGATTCAGTATTACTTTCTAATTTTATTTTCATCCAAACAGTTGCCTGCAAGCTGATTACTAAGTTTTCATAATTCATTTGTTGTTATTTACTAATGAACTTCCAGACTTCAGTCAATACTGAAACAATACATAACATAATGCTTGCATTCTACATTGATGATCGCTTTTTCATGACACATATGCTGCTAACATAAGAAATTATTTCCACTTATAGACTGATATCAAACATTACACAATAGTTTGAAATAGTATGATAGGACTCTGCAAGTCCTGAGCTGAGTGGGGGATCTAGAGTTTTTTGGCCTCTAGACTCTGACTCAGCGGAGTCCTGTCAGAATCCTGTAGGACTCGCAGAGTCCATGCACTCTCCTGATTCGGAGTCTCCTGTGGCCAGGACTCTTCCATGGCCAGCTAAGCCATAGAGTAAAAATTAAACTTTTTTTTAATTTTTTAATGACTATTTTGGCTTTTATGATTGTATTGCAATATAGAGTTCCAAAAATTTGTAATGGTGATTCCCAATAGGGCAATCAATATGGAGTAGTAACAAATGTCTTGCATGTAGTAAGCATAAAACATAACAATTTGTCTATAAAGCGCATTACAAACAGGATTCACTAAAAAAAATGGTCAAAAAAGCAGTTTCATATGAATACCATGGAGTGTAATCGCAAAGTCTTGGAACCAAGCATTAAAAATTTAAAACAGCAATATCGAATTTGAGAGTATTGCAAAAAATAAAATGCTTTCCTTTTAAAGAATTGGACATCTCCAGAACAATAAAAGAACAATGTTAAGGTTTATACAAGATTGAAAAAAACAATTGTCTATTAAACCAGCCATTTGATGAAGTTGAAAGATGATTACATTTTAGCAATTACATAGTTGGTATCATTCTAAAAATTCATAATGATCTTTCTAATGTACTAAGAAAAAAAATTTAAGTGAAGTAGTTCTGACATTACTTGCATTGTAGAACAATATATTTCTTTTGTAAAGACTTAATAATGATATGCCACTTCGACGGAGCAACCTCATAGTCAACCTCAAGGGAGATATCACCAACATTCTTCAATATGAACACAATGCTTAACACGATGATAATAAATAATCTATACCTTCTATGATTTTACCCTAACTTATTTCATTTAGAAATTTGCATTGCATGTGCGCAAAGTAGCTTCTTTTTAGCTCAATTATTGTATCTTTTATGTTAATTGACTAAATGATGCATGAAAAAAGTTCTAAATCCTTAAAATATTTGAATTTCTTGGGTTTTCAATCTGTTGAGTCCTTGCCAAATCTGGACACCGAGTCCTAGCTCAAGCCCAAAACCAGCTTGCCGAGTCCAAAGTGAGTCCAAGTCTTGTAACACTGGTTTGAAATACACTGCAGATCTTGTACTTTCTCTAACAAATAATACAATGGAATGGGCTGCAAAATAATGCAGCTCCAATCACAAGGATATGCTTGAACACCTCAAACAGCAATAATACTCCTCTCATACCCTAGATGTCTCATCCCAAGAGGATTATAGAGCAGGTGCAGCAACCTTCAGACATGTATAACATTTCCGAATGAGATGCAGACATGTACAGTACTCCTCTGCACTTCCTACCTGTGTGACCCCGTTATAGTTGTCTACAGTCATATAAAGTTTGCTACAATAGGCTTCCAAAATGGTACTGCTCTGTCTAAACCACTTTCAGAGTTGTGTGACCTTCACAAACTCTAACAAACTTACTTATAAACTTCACCAACAAGGGGAATTCGTAAGATCCCTGCTGGCTCCAACTTCACAAAATTCTGAATTGGATGTGTTTTGATTGTTTATGGAGGCCTTGCAACTTTTTTTTGAATTTCCTGAGCATATTCTTTTTTTGGCTTTTTGGATAGATATTGGAAAATTAAAAGACAATACAGGAAATGAACAATTATAATGCAACAAATCTCCTCTAATTATGCTTTGAGATATTTACAGTGTAAAGATAATGCAACAGAAATCATTTTATTCAACAATGTGCCTGGAAATCTGTTGTGCACATCACAATATTCTACCAGTGCACATCACAATATTCTACCAGTGCACATATGTATATATCACGGCTATATGTAATGAATGACTCCTTTAATGTTGTTGGATATTTGCCCAGAAATTAAGATAAACAGCAATAAGGAATAACCAAAATAGATACAAGGGGCACAAAATTACCCTTCCAAAATTGAAGGGAAAAACCCAGCCACACAATAAAATATCACTTTATTGATCATCAAAATGTTCAGATGTACAATGTCTTTTGCTTGATGCGATACATATAACGCATAGAGAGACTCTTCACCAACCAAAGGTTTCTTGAAGTTTCCCATGACTTCATTTTCACATATACAACTCTTTTGAATTTCATGCCTCAACGCATGTCGGGTGACACTTGTCTTTATATTTGATATTACAATTAGTATCATAAATGTCCTCTTCGGCTGAAGGTGACCAATACAATAATAATGCCCTAATTTCTAGAGATAAAGATCTCTATCGCAGCTACAATCTCAAACAAATGCTCGGCATGAAATGAATATCGTTGGTACTTTGAGACTAAGAACGATCCTTTTCTTTCATACGATGTCCCTGAGGACACTGCTGCAGCCACTGATTATCATTGAAGGTCCTCAAAATGGAATCCCAGGCCTTCTAATTGCTATCACAAGTTGGCGCGGAAGCCAGTTATGGTATTGAGGCTCAACAGTAAATAAGTATGGGCCCATTCACTGGAAATGCAGGCCTTTAATTTATAACACTGCTGCACAAAGGAAAATGGAGCCTGTGTGGTGGTATAGACACTCAGCATAAAGGTCACGACAATTAGGAAAAGTATACAGCTAGATGAATTGGTTGTGATGAATATCCAACACCCAAATCTGCCTGTGAGTTAAACTCAGTGCACTGCATGCTATCCCTCGAAGAATGATCACAATTAGAGCCCAAAAGTTGTTATGAGATAAACCATTCCTAAGCACAATTTGCTGGCCGACTGAACACCAACTCAAAGTGCATTGGCGTGAAGAATTCACAATCCCCCTTGCCTTTAAAGGTCTCAAACCCTCACTACTACCCTAAGACTACACAAATCATCAAGTGCATGCATTGAACACCCCTACAATTCTATCTTTTCCTACTTAAAAGCTCCCAAGTTGCCAAATCTAATACTTATCTTCAGACTTACACTTTTGACCAGCTTCAGCATTACTCCACGCAATGAACATTCATGGTAATTTTTGCCAAATCCTAAAGTCTTGAACTTTATAAAATTTCATACTACCTCATGCCAATTCACAGCAAAGGTAAAGCATTGGTCAATATTTGAATTATAATTCTTCCCCAAAGTAAGTATACATGTATTAAAGGACCAAATAAGCATTTAAAACTATTTGCAACAAGCCTGCATTTAACTCATAATTGACCCTCTTAGAAAAACTTAGGATTAATAAGAAATTAGCAAGCCCCTTATTGAGTGACATAATGAAAAAATGTCATTCAATTAATAAAAAATAAATTAAACCATTATCCATATATGTAATAGCTCAATGTTATTATTAATTAAGTAAAACATAATTTATAATCATAAATTTCAACATGATTTATTGAATCCTAGATGAGCGAAATTGGGGACATTACAGTCTGCCCTCCCTGAAATTGCTTGTCCCCAAGCAATATCACATCCAAGTGCTCATGAAACACCAATCCCCAAGGAAGTCACACATCCACCAAGATCCCACAAATAAACATGTGTAATGTCCCTGTCATCATTAACTGAGTCATGCAAAGATAACACCATCTATATGATCAGCAAAAACTGTGAAACTTAATATCACAATTGGTGTTATTGCGATAGGAACATAACACGAAAGCAACTTGATAGGCAAACTAGTCTTGTCACCCTTCTCAGCAAAAAGAAAGCTACCATACCAGCCATCAAACTCATGCACTAATGAACTCTACATCTGATAGATATCCTCTACATGAGGATCAAATGTAAAGCTATATGCACTCCTTGCTGTATACACCCTTGAGAACACCTCTAAAAGACCTGATTGAAATCCAGGTGCACTCACAGGATCTCAAACATCATCCTCACACATCACCTGAGGGAGACTAACATCAACCTCAAATGACTTGATTGCTATGCCATGTGTTTCTCCAGCCTACAAGTAGAAATCCAGACCACGAGTAGCTTCAGAGCACCATCCCCACCACCAATCAATCTCCATATGCCCTGGTTCATGCGAAGGCCAACACCAACTTAAGCCTACGTCACGATATCATCCAGCCTGCCTGCCCATTTGGGTTCAAGGTAAGTGTGGGCCACGCGCCAAACCTCTTCCCCAGAAGCACCCACCATGAGAGCCAGATCAAGAAATATTAACATGATATATTGTTCTTTATGTTTATGTGAAACTAGACATTATTTTTACATAATTTATTATAAGATCGCTCTTTATCTAAATATTAATTTTCATCATATTTAGGAAAAATGACTAAATTTCTCGTTTCTAAATCTTTCTTAAAGATTAACTAAAAAAATTATTTACCTTTATCAATTAATTGAAAGATGTAAGCCTAGAACTTAACCTACTAATTTTTTTAAATGTATAATGTGTATTCAAGAAGTAATTTTTTTATACTTATCATGCAAAAATGACACATTACTAGAGATCTACACCTCCAAAAATCTAAATTTTGCTAAAAAACGAGATTTTTTGGCAATTTCAGGGTTCAAGGCATTTGAGAATTTTGGACCAGCAGCTGCCCTTGAGAATGAGTGAAACCAAAATCTATAAATTAATTAATTAAAATGATAGATTAGCATATACCTGATAGGAAAGATACAATAGTCTAAGTCATATAATCATAATCATTACAAAAATCATCGTAGAGAATGTGCAAATAAGCCATCATAAAACTATCTCATAATTTGTTAAAAATCATGGTTAATAGGTAATACAAGGGAGTTCTACTTGTACAATTCCTACATTTCTTTCTCAAGAGAAAAAAAGTGAATTTTTTTGATAAGACAAGAGCACCAAATCAAAATAAAGTGGAATATTTTGATGGATATTTTTTTTTTCTTTATTTTAAACAATGAAATTAAAAGAATAAATGTACTAATAGGTCACTAAAAGAGATATGAGACTATTCAATCTACAAACATTCAAACAATATGATGCAAGAGAATCCGAAGTGCAAGAGCAATCCTGCATCCAAAAATATTGTTTCTTTTCAAATAAGGACTATAAATGGCAGGGCTACCATTTTTAGCAAAACAATAACAAAAAAAGGGGGAGAAGGAAAAATTAATTCTCATTAAAGAACTACTGTAACTATCATTCAATAAGTACTTTATTAATTTTCACAAAATCACATTCTATAGCTTATCATTCAGTAAAGTCCATAGGATCATATAGTTATCATGTCATTCTATATAGAGATGAGTCATAGCTCATTATTTAACATTGATATTATAGAGCATCATGCATTTGATTTTGTATCAAAGGCAGTTTTATCTACCTTCTTATCTCTTGTCTATATAAGCAGGGCATATGAACATTTGCAATCATCTTCAACCATTATCCCTCTATATCTATTTAGTTTGTGTTTAGGTTTGTAAGGGTGGAGTGAACCTTCATTAGTGTTGTCAGAGCAGGAGTTTCTAAGTATGTAGACAAAGTCAAATGTGAGGCACTTGGCACTAGGACTTGTGGTTAAGATGCATCCAAGAAAAATTTGTTGTGTGCAAGGTGGAAGAAATTAGAGAAATACAATATCAAAGTAGAAGTTCTTGAGTGTTTAAACAAATCACTAAACACAAGGAAATTTGCACTAGGACTTTGGTTGTGGATCTTGTTGAAGTATCTAGAATCGTTTTATGCAAATGTAATAACATTGCCATTCTTATTGGTGTGTTCCAAATGCAGATTTGAAGACTTATAAATATGAGAGGAGGAGACATGTCTCTATGGTTAATCATCATTAGATAATAATAATACATTAACAATAATATAAATAACCATATATATATATATATATATATATATATATATATATATATATATATATATATATATATATATTATATATAAGAATATTTGTCTAAATGAGGATTTACCATCAACAATGTATCTCATGATCGAATCAATCCGACTAAAGCTACAAACTTAACACTGCCTCTTAGCTAGGGAATCTTGTTATAGAACACATTATGCTCTCAAGTATATGAAAAGATATCATCTCAGTATGATATTCTTGGAATGACATATTTAAGGATATCAACATATATCCATCAACTTAGATGTTATCTTTCAATCTATTCCGAAGTATGTTTCAACAAGAAATATCAATCACATGCTATTCATCATACTTATATTCTTTTGGTACGTGCATTGGCATCAAAACCTTGATACCTACCAAAAGAATATGTTATATCCTAGTAGGATATGAGTCATCTAATTTCCACAACTCTGGGGCAACAACTTAATGAAGTCAATCAGATAACTAGTAATCAACATGTCATGAACTCTATCATGACAAGTATCATGATATCCGGGACAGCAAGTTAATGTAGTCTGATCACGATACGTTCGTTATCATGACTACTGGCACTCTGGGACAGCAACTTAATGTAGTCTGTCATGATAACAGGTCAAGCTATTGATAAGATCGTTACCTTACAATAGAAACCCTCCAAATATATATATATATATATATATATATATATATGAAAGATTGTCACCTTTCATGACATAATCCACATATGCAAAATATTAACCACCATGAGCCAAGTCAAAGGGTGGAACAAGGGCTTTCACCTCAACTTCCCTCTCACAGAGAAGAATGCATTACAAGAAATTTCACTTAGAACTTCTCCCTTATAGAGAAGATATCATTCACAAGGGTTGCACCTCACAATTCTCCCTCTAAACAATGATCCTGGGAAGTCAGGTCCTGTAGTTACTCCCTTAGAGGCTCTCTTTGCCCAAGGATTCCTATCAGACACCCTCTAGATCTGATATCGATCTTCTGATTTTCTGGTGATAAGTTACTACTTCCTCATGATGTACATAGGAGTAGGCCCATCAAAATCATGCAATCACACAGATGAATTTCTAGACTCCCTCTAAGTATCAATCTTCTAAGCTCTTGCATTGCCTTTTTATAACTACCATACTCCCACTTAATGTAGAAGGTGTTTACTGCATAAGTTAATTAAGAATTGCACACAGACAATGAATACGAACAATAGACAGCAGAACTCTTCTTATTATTATTCGCATATGCCAAGATATTGTATTAGCTTCTGATGTGTTCCTTACAATGCTTCCTGAAGGGGTTATAAATACTTTCCGAGGAACCTTCCCGGAGGTATCCATCGGCCAAATACATTATGTTCGCTACATAACAAAAACCTTTCCGAAGGGACTCGTCGGCTACATAACAAGAACTTTCCCGAAGGTACCTGTCGGCTGATACAAAAACTTTTCCGAAGGGTCCTGTCGGCTGATACAGAATTTCTACCGACGATATCATCCCCCCCAAAAAGAAAAGTCGTCTCCTAACGACTAGCAAAATTAGGAGACAACCCACAAACAATAAAAGAAATACTAGAGAGAAGAAGGAGGTGTCTCGGAAGAGTGCTGTTGACGACGTAACTCATACACCTGGTCAGTCCGGATGCGCAGATCTATCTGAATCTGTGAATTAACCTCTACGGCCTCCTTCAGGAGAAGCGCAGCATCCATAACCTGCCTCTTGGCCAACTGCAACTCATGCTCTGTCACATCTTTATCCCGAATAGCCACGTCCTTCTCCTGTACCACTGCTGCCATATCCTTCAATAGCGTTGCCCGCTCTGCTGCCCATGCTACCTGCTTGTTGGCCAAATCAGTGGCTAACTTTTCTCTTGCCTCTTTTTCAATCGCTAGAGATCTCTGAGCTGCAACACTGTCTGCTGTCCTATCCACCTCCGCGCGCTGCCGCGCATAGTAAACCTCTTTGTACAGTCCCACAATCTCATGTGCCAACTTCATCATCGAAGTGTCACTCAGTCCCAACTCTGGCTCAGTGGCCCAATCTGCCAACATCTCTAATGTCTCAACTGCCAGCCAACCTCTATCCACAAAACAAGTTTGAAATCACTTAGGACAAATCCCACGAATATACACTCGGATCAAATGCCACTCCCTTCGCCAAGTGAGAGCTTGAATCACCACATCATGGCCCTTCTTCAATGCAGACTTCATAGTCCTGAGGTAGTCCCTGCACCTGTCCTCATCCAACCCGTAATCCTCCTTGGCGAAGTCCTCCAATGACCATTCTGCATCACTATTGTCCTCCTCATCAGCGAGAGCCATGCCCACATCCGGTGCCGCCTCCTCTGCTATTGGCGCAATCACGGCATGTGGCATTCCCTCCTCCTGAGACTGAGGCTCTGGTACAGGTGCTACTTCGAAATAGTTGGGGGACTGAATGGATGGGCCATGTCGGTCAGGAACGAGTCGGAACTACTGCCTCAAAAAAACACTGGCTCTATCCATGACCTCTGGTTGTTTGGCCTGCGTTGGGTCTGTACATTCCTGCATTCCTCCGTCTAGTACGTTCTCTACTGGAAGTTCCTGAGCTTCTCCTGACTGAGCTACGATAACAAGTGTTGCTGGCTGACTTATGGCAGGCGCCATGGGTGCTACTACCGGAAGTGCTTCAGGGGCTGAAGAAGTCTCTCGGGTGGCGGGTGCTGTCAGGTGTGCAAAGCCTACCACAAATCCAACTCCCGACCGTACAGGAGAAGGCCGTACCCCGTGTTTCCATGGTGCGGCTAGTGTGACTGCCTGGTGGGATCCTCCAGTCATCAATATTGGTCGTCGAGTCTGTCCAAAACCAGGAATGTGAGCCATGTGTAGACCTCGTGGTACCAACTCGGAAGTCACAAGAACTGTAGCACGTGGGAATAGCGAAGGGGTAGCCGTGACAATCTGAACCTCCTCATCATCCTCGCCTTCCCCTTCTTCCTCCACACTATCCTACTCAGAAGATGTCTCCTGTCGGTTGCTGTCAGTATCACCTGCCATGTCCATCCGGGGCCTCTTTTGGCCTGCTGAACCCTTCTGCCCAGAGGTTGTGTCCAAGTGCTTCCACTGCATGATAGGAGGTTCTCCCGGAGCCAGTGGTCCAGGCTTTGCCTCTAACTCATCCGTTGGAATCATCCGTGCTGCTGCATCCAGGAAGAGACCAATGGCGTAATGGGGCATATAGAAGGTCTTGTGTTGGATAGTCATAAACTCATGCATCCGTTCCTCCAGCACAGACGCCCAATCGTACACTTTCTCAGTCATTATTCCGTTCATCATGGATACCTATGGAAATGTGATATCCGATGCCCTAGAGGATCCCGTGAGCCTGCTCTTGACCAAATCCATCAGACACCGCCATGGCCCCTCCTGAATGTCGATTTTCTTTAAACCCCTTCCCTTCGATGTCTCAGCTAATTCCGCCTGCTCTGCTTCAGTCAAATTTCCACATACTAATCTGATTAAAAATAGCTTCCCATCCTCTGGAATTTTCTTCAGCTGAACATTTTTACCCTGCTGCCCTGGAATGGCAAAAACACGTGTGAAATCGGCTACCTTGAATGATACCACTAAGTTCCTTCCTAGATATTGAAATGCGCTCCTCCGAGAAGCTCTGCCATATGTCTCAATCATGGTACGCAGATACCCTTCATAATCTCGAATGCAAAAAACAGGCATCCGAATGGCCCATTCAACCTGTGCTCTTCTGATGCTTGCTTTAATTGGATGATCATCAGGGGTTTCTTGCCACCATTTCCGCCAATCCATTCCATTCAACCCTTCAAATTGTATAGTCTATGGTGTGACTTCAGCTGCTGCAGGTGCTGTAGTCTTATGCTTCTCCTTGCTGCTGCTCGAGCCTTCATTCAGGTTACTTGTACCTACCATGCTCCTGCCTTCCACAACTTTAGACTGTGCTAATTGTTTTTCCCACTGCTGTTTACCTGCAGACTCCATTAAATATCTTTGTCTTTTCCTAACGGTCTCCCAAATCCGTACAGTGAAGAATTCTTCCAAATACGTACACAAAGCCGTACCATCAGAAGACCACAATTCCGTACAATAGTTTCCCTCCCCAAATCTTTACGGTTGTATTTTTAATGCCCTTCACTGATCATGGTATGCCGAATCCGACTAGAAGTGATATACCGCCTTGCTTACTGTTGGATTCCGTACCTCAACCTTGAGAACCTTGCATTCAATAATCCGTACAATGAAATTCGTACCCTGCTCTTCGGAAGGAATCTGTACGCTTGAAATGCTGGAAGTCTTTTGTATGGGTGATGATTTAACAAGCCGTACAGTGCCCTACAGGGGTGCATATGGTAACTTGACCCTCCTGTGGTGAAATCCGTACGGCTTCAAACTTGACACTGTCTGTTGATTGCATATGGATGCCTCCTTGGAGCTGCCACGCACACGGGTTTTGATGAAACAATTCTGAAGGTGTCTTCACTATTTCAATCTTTTGGAAAAGCCGTACTGCAATATCCCACCAAGTCTTGAAAATCCGTATGATGGAAATTAACAAATTTTGGCTCCAAATTCCGTACGTTAACCTTCTCAGGCTATTAAAATCCGTACGGTGGTCTCAGTGTTACAATATGCAACTCTTTAAAAAAAATCGTACACTGCAAGAAAAAGCTGTACTGTAGCAAAACCGTACACCATCTTTCAAAATGGAAACCGTACATTGTCTTAAAACCATACTTCAAATATGAAAACCGTACATTGACTTAAAAACCGTACTAAAACCGTACAACAGCCTTCAATTATGAAAAATCGTACGGTACTACCTTCTCCCTTCCAGTATGGAACCCGTACGGTATTCTCCCTTTCAAATATGAAACCATACGGTATTTTCACTTCAAATATGAAACCGTACAATACTTTTCCTTGAAAACCGTACGGTACTTTTCTTTTCTCGTTTTTTTTTTTTTGAAAATTCTTTTTTCCTTTTTTTTTTTTAAAGAATTAATAACAAAGTCAGTTTTCCCTTCGACCGTCGTCACCGTCGGTCTGCACGGACGAAGGGGTCTCCCGAAGGCCATTCTGTGCCACAGAAGTCTTCCGACCATGGTAGATCTTCAGCTTCAAGCCATTCACCGTCTGAGGCACTTCCTGTCCATCCAAAGTCCATAATTTTATTGCTCCATTGTCCCCTACTTCCCGGATTTGATACGGCCCGACCCACTTAACTTTGAACTTGCCCGATTTGATCTCATTCCGGCCGTTGTACTTCAATACCCACTGTCCGAGCTAAAACCTGTTTAGCTTCAGGTGCTTATCGTGCCATGCCTTTCGCCTATTCTGTGTTACTTCAGTCGCCCACTGTGCTAATAATCGCTTCTCCTCTAACCTGTTCAGTTTATACAGCCTAGTGCTATCCGCAGGCTTGGTATCATAAATTCCGCTGGTACTACGGCCTCTTGTCCGAACATCAGTTGAAACGGCGTGTGTCCTGTTGTAACTTTATACGTCATGCGGTAAGCCCACAGAGCAGAAGGTAATTTCTCCTCCCAATCCTCCCCTTCAACTGCGCAGGACTTGTATATAATTAATACTAGGATTTTGTTGGTAGCTTCGGCCTATCCGTTTGCCCTTGGGTAGTACGGACTTGATAGCGAATGATAAATTTTGAACTCCGTGGTAAGCAGTCAGATCACATGATTTACAAAATGTCTGCCTCTATCACTTGTTATTTGTAACAGAATGCCGTACCTGGTAATTATTTGTTCATAAATAAACTTTGTTGTACTTACCGCTGAGTTGTCCGGTAGTGCACGCGCCTCCACCCATTTAGTCAAATATTTCGTCGCAACAACAATGTAATGGCACCTTTTGGTTCTGCTTGTCTTTAGAGGTCCTATGAAGTCCAAACCCCACTGTTCAAAGAGCTCCTGAGCATGAGAAGGATTCAAAGGCATGAAATCTCTCTTCAAAGGTTTTCCAGCTCACTGACATGTATCACATGCAACAACCCATTCCCTGGCATCATTGTATACTGTTGGCCACCATAATCGTGCTAGAAGTATTTTTCGTGCAGTTTTGTTCGGCCCCATGTGTCCTCCTGCCGGTCCTTCATGCGCTTCCTTCAATACCCGTGGAATTTCTTCCTCCAGGACACAACGCCTCAGGATCTGATCGAGTCCCATTTTATACAACAATCCATTAATCAGCTGAAATGTTCCGCTCTGTATCACCAACTTCCGTTTTTCATTCGGTGGCATGGTATTTGGAAACTGTCCTGTTGACAAGTATTCGCTGATGCTTGTATACCACTTCGGTAGTGTAGCAATCTGAAACAACTGTGCGTCAGGAAAGTCATCATTTACACCGTCTGCCAGTTCTCCTGTTCTGATACGTGACAAATGATCCGCGCTTACATGTTTCTTTCATGGCCGTACAATGATCTTGAAGGTAAACTCCTGCAACAGAAGTAACCATCGGCTAATTCTTCCTTGAATGACTGGTTTGTTGATCATATACAACAGGGCCTGATGATCGACATAGAACACAAATGGAGTGGCCAGCAAGTAATGTCGGAATTTCTGCACAGCATAGACCATCCCCAATGCTTCCCGTTCGGTTGTACTATAATTTTGTTCAGCTTTTGATAGCAACCGACTGGCGAAGTAGATCGGATGATCCAACCCGTGGCTTCTTGTCTGCGTGAGAGTTGCTCCGATCGCATAGTTCGATGCATCCACATGCACATGAAACTCCTTATTCCAATCCGGGTATGCCAAAATAGGTGTTGTAGCCAGTCGTACCTTGAGTCCTTCAAATGCTTCATACGAACAGCAAACAACAGAACTCTTCTTATTATTATTCGCGTATGCCAGAACATTACATTATGCTTGAATAATTGATAAGATGAATACAATGCTTCCCGAAGGGGTTATAAATACTTTCTGAAGAACTTTCTCGAAGGTATCCATCGGCCAGATACATTATGTCCGCTACATAACAAAAACTTTTCGAAAGGGACCCGTCGGCTACATAACAAGAACTTTCCCGAAGATACCCGTCGGCTGATACAAAAACTTTTCCGAAGGGTCCTGTCGGCTGATACACAATTTCTACCGACGACAAAAGGATACTTATAATCTCAGACATCAAAGATATTTGCTTCAAGAGCCTCACTTTATCCAACCTAATAACAACTTCTTTGAAGCTACTGTCCTAAGCTGCCAAATGTGTCATTCTTCTTTTCCTACAAGATCAACTTCAGATACAAAGGAAAAGATCAAGGAAAATAACTCGCATAGTGCATATAAAAATGCAAATGACAGAGAAACTATAATGAGCAGATAAATGTAATACTTAAGAATAATATATACTTATCTATACATCAACATCCTTGATATTAATGAATCCAGTAAACGCTCATCACATCAAAAAAAAGCCTCCCATGGGGAATGAAACATTGGTTAAGGTAATTATTCAGCCCCCCCACAATGTAAAATTCCCACTCTTATCTTTCTACGATGGCCAATAACTTATTTTCCTCTTAATGGAATCATCCCTTAATCAACTCACATTTTGTTCCATCACTTTTGAATATGATCTATAAAAGATGCATAGACTCGCTCAAAGTGGTATATTCTAACTAAGGTAGATAGGCGCATTGTCTTATAAAATCATAGGGATAATATCTTTTGATTGCAAGTATCTCTCCTCCACCTCGATATGAGATAATAGCATATACGCAAACTCATGCCTCTAACAATAAGAGCCCGAATTTTTCTGCTTTAATTAAACTTCCATCTTGCTTGATTGCTTTCATGGTTCACCTTTCATTTGTTTGCTTCTTTAGAGTGTCCACATCCTGATCCCTAGTTGAGTGACATAAATGCCCTCTTATGTCACATGTAAGAAATCATGTCTTATAACTTTTAGTAATCACTTCCTTTCATTATGACTTCTAATTAGATTGATTTCCATATAATGTCCAACACATCTCATCATAATTATGAATTGTAGCAGATTCTTTCCTTAAATGCATGCTAAGAAATTAGACATACTATAAATGCCATTTCGATCAATTATCATGTCTCCTTGCTAGTTAATATTTGTAGATTGTCAACTCTGAGATATTCTTAGAATTACATTGGTTGTCTAATGAGTACGATTATCTATCTATATCATTGGTTATCCATCCACAAAATGGTTTGACGAGCGATATAATGTCATGTCCCCTCTTTATCTCCATCCAGCAGAGACTTGTGAGTCAGCTTATTATGGGGTCTTGTAGGCTGACAGGGTTGGATAGAGACCCAGTATGGTTATTCAGTGTTGGGGATTTGGTGTTCTAGCAGTTGTTGTTCAGTTTGGAGACATTCTTTGTTTTTAAGAGGTAGTTCCTAAAAATTAGGGGGTTATTCCTACTTTTTAGGATGAATGATTAGGCCCAGGGTTGGTTCTCCCTGAGATGATTCCTTGAGTTCAATTTCAGAGGAATAGGGTTTGTTTCCTAAGTTTTAGGAGCATCCCTAGAGTTTAGGGATGAGATTGCCAGTGGATCCTTGATTTCCGACTTCAATCACAGACAGGTGACACGATGATTTCATGGTTTGTGGTGTCTTTGGGGCATTTTCTAGCTACTTGGGTTATATTTTTAATATTTCCTAAGTTAGTGTTTAATATTTAAATAAGGCGAAGTTATAGCCATGTTGGAGTAATAAGGGGTTTTTGGCCTCATCTGGATTTCTTATCCCTTGGTGTAATAGCTCGTTGGAAAGGTCTTGAATTTTTCTAAATATTTCTCTTTTGACTCAGAACATTTCGGTGAACGGATTTCTTTCTATTGGGGAAAAGGTCATTTTTTGGATACTTGACCACTTTAAAAATGAGAAATATATTATTTTATAACTCAGCACCACATGGAGACACTCTTAGGGTTCAAGCTAAGTTTGATGGGTTATAAGGAGGTAAAGAAAAAGTTCGAAGGCATTATTGACATGTTACATCTCGGATTTGTGTTTTGGGCTCTGATTGAGCTTTCAACATTTAGGACGCCAACCCCATTGCTTTGC
Source organism: Cupressus sempervirens (assembly GCA_028749045.1). Taxonomy (NCBI): domain Eukaryota; kingdom Viridiplantae; phylum Streptophyta; class Pinopsida; order Cupressales; family Cupressaceae; genus Cupressus; species Cupressus sempervirens. Next base: position 592,643,179 of record CM053785.1, on the reverse strand, counting down.
CTTTTCGGGACGTAGCCCCCAAAACAATATTTTGGATTCTTACAGTCAAAAGCATCTTGGAGATTGTGCATTGTTTCTTCTGGGGAACGTAGTACTAAGTTAGAGTTTTAGTTGGGGTTTGGGCATTTTACCTGTGTGGGCTGTACGGTCGCACCTAGCAGCCATATTCTTTCCCACATGCAGCATTTGAGAGCTGGATTCTGGCCATAGCTTCCTTCTAGGCTCATATTTCACCTTCACGCCTTCAGGTTGGCTTTATTCTTGATTGTAATCATCTGGATATTATTGTAAATCTTCATCTGGTTACATATTAGGCGTATATTCAAAAAAATCTGCTTGAAACGACTTTTCTTTAAATGTATTTGGAATACATTTTTAGAACTGGTTCATGTTAACGTACTTCTGTTATTACTTATTAAAAAATCATCAAAAATATAAAACAATCAAACCCTTCTGCAACTTCTGTCTAGTTCTGCAAGAAAATTTTAATAAACAGGGAAAACAAATTTAAAAATATAAAATTACAGCAGATCAACAGAAGAGATCCATCAGGGATCTTTCAGTGGTATCAGAGCCTAATCTTGCCAGCCTGTGGATTTGATTACAAATCTATGCATCCAAGAGCTAAGATACACAAATTTTATACGAGCAAGAGAGCTCAACTTGAGCAAGGGTTTGGAATAGACAAGGAACCTATTATGGCAAAAGAACAGGTGGGCGGCATAGGGAATCAAGATGATGAAGAGAGAGAGATGGTGCAGATCCTATTCACTACTCAGCCCAAGATCGCTCAGGCTTTAGACAGATTACATGATACCTTGAAGTGTTTGGAGATGGGTGGACACAAAGGTAGGCAAAGTAGATCAGTTTCAGTGGCTGGTAGTCAACGCAGCCATCAATCTCATTCTTCAATTGGGAGCTCCCTTCATTCCTCTAGGCGGCATCACCATCATACACCTACTACGAATAGACCATTGCTTCCTCAATTCATACGAGATGAATGGCCAGCATAGGTGGAACCACTAGAGGTGGGGTTCCAGGAGTCAATTTTGGCAGCCATAGCTGAGTGGAGAGCTCTACCCCCTGAGGTTAGGGATGTCTTCCCTCTTCCCCAATATTATGCATAGCATAGAGATACAGCTAGGTTCAGGGGAGATCGTGGTTATAGACCACCATAGCAACAGCAGAACTATGACCTCAATAGAGCTACTGGGAAGATCACATTGGCTACATATAATGGCTCAAGAGATATGAGTGCACAAGCTTCGGTTCACAAGCTGGATATATATCTTTCATTACGGCCCATGCCTGAGCGTGAGGCTATTCAGTTTGCTGTGTTGCATCTAGAGGGGATTCCCTATGATTGGTGGCACCATGGATTGGTTACCCAGGATCACGCCTTAGTACATTCCTATGTTGAATTCACTGAGCAACTCATACACAGTTTAACCGTAAGGATACAGAACTTTACTATAGAGAGTTGGCTCATCTGAGACAAACTGGTCATGCAGAAGCTTATATTAATGAGTTCCAATGTATTACAGTTATGGTACCTAATATGCCCCAGAAGTGTAGCGTGACGCTATTCATTGAGGGATTGTAGGTCAGGCTTAAGGGATTGGTTAGTGCTTTCCAGCCGGCCACTCTTAAGGATGTTATTGATGTGACATTGAGATTGGACACTGCTTCTACTTATCCATCAGATAAAAAGCTATTCAAAGATTCACGACCTCCACAGAAGGCCAACACCTCACAGTTTAGGGATGGTCAGTCAGCTAGACCTCCTAGGATGGACCCAGAGACACGAAATGATTTGAGGAGGAAGAAACTATGCTTCTCATGCAAAGAACCTTGGGAGCCCGGGCACCGTTGCATGGGTAAAGGAAAGGTTCATTTGATTGAGGTGACTTCTGAGTTAGGAGATGAGGATGTGCCCGACCCTGATATTGAGGATAGTACGGAGGATGTTGAGCAGGTACAGACACAGTTGGAGTTAGATACCCCTACACCCATGGCGCCAACCAAAGTAGCTATGGCTACTCTCTCCAGCTATCCTAAGTTTCATGCTTTCTGGTTGAGAGCTACACTAAAGGGCAAGCGGGTCACAAACTTGGTAGACATAGGTGCTACACACAACTTTATTGATCAGAAGTTGGTTGAGAGGAGTGGGTTACAGTGTGAGGAGTTTGGTGGTTTCGGAGTGAAGGTGGCAGATGGTGCAGTTTTGGGTTGCACCAAACGGATTCCAAAGCTTAGTATTCAGATTGGGGATTATACTCTGACCGATGATTTTTATGTGCTTCCTATAGAAGATTATGATGTGGTTTTGGCATGCAGTGGTTATAGGGTATTGGGCATTACATTATTGATCACCACCATATGCAATTAGAGTTCCTTTCTGGGGGGAAGAAGGTTATTTTGAGGGCAGCTTCAAATTGTGGACCTAGAGAGGTGACTTCTTGCAAGATGGAGAATATCCTTAAACATAATGATGTGCTTTGGGCTACGCATTGTCCAAAACACCCACACCTCACAATGATTGTGTATTTCATGTTGACATGCAGTCAGTGATTGATCGTCATGGGAGAGTTTTTGGTGACATCCCTCCCGGAGTGCCTCCAGATAGATGTTTTGAGCATGGTATAGAGTTAGAGAATGGAGAAAAACCTGTAATGACTACACCATATCGTCATCCTAGGGCCTATAAGGATGAAATTGAGAAGACTATTCATGAATTGTTCGATATGGGTTTCATTCGGCCAAGTTCTAGCCCCTTTGCTTCCTTTGTAGTGCTTGTTAAGAAGGATGGGACTCCACGGATGTGTATAGAGTACAGAGCATTGAACAAAAGGACAATTAAGAACAAATATCCTATTCCATGCCTTGATGAGTTGTTGGATGAGCTTCATGGAGATATTTACTTCTCTAAGATTGATCTTCACTCAGGCTACCATCATATATGTGTACGAGCAGAGGATGTACACAAGACTGCCTTCTGTTGTCACTATGGATACTACGAGTTTATGGTAATGCCCTTTGGCCTTACCAACACACCAGCTACTTTCCAGTCATCTGTGACCCATATCTTCAACAAGCAGTTGAGGAAGTCAATTCTAGTATTTTTTGACGACATATTGATTTACAGACGTACTTGGGAGGATCATATCAGACATGTTGAGGAGGTACTTAGCATTATGGAGAGTCAGTCTCTATTTGCTAAGCTATCCAAATGTGAGTTTGGATTGAGGGAGGTATTATATTTGGGTCATGTGATCAGTGCTGATGGGGTGAAGGTGCATGAGGAGAAAATTCAGATGATTCATAATTAGCCCAGCCTCAGAACATTACTAAGTTACGTGGATTCCTTGGTTTGTGTGCTTATTAAAGAAGATTTGTGAAAGGTTTCTCTCAATTGACAGCACCTTTGACAGATCTCACAAAGAAAGGGGCATTCAAATGGACAGAACTAGCACAGGGGGTCTTTGAAAGACTCAAGGAGGTTATGAGTAATTGTCCCGTTTTGGCACTACCTGATTTCTCATAGCCATTTGTCCTAGAGTGAGATGCTTCGGGCTTGGGTATAGGAGTAGTGTTGATGCAGAATAGACACCCTATTGCCTATGAGAGCAGGAAGTTGTAAAAGAATGAAAGGTTGTACTCCACCTATGATAAGGAAATGTTGGCTATTATGCATGCATTAGCCAAGTTCAGATAGCATCTTGTTGGTAGCAAATTTGTGGTAAGAACTAACCATAACAATCTGAAATATTTCATAAATCAAACAGAGCTCAATGATCGGCAACAAAAATGGGTTAGCAAAATTCAAGCTTATGACTTCGATATCAAATTCATAAAGGGGAAGAATAATACTGTGGCTGATGCACTCTCTCGGAAACCCTCATTGGCTGCCCTATGTTCATTGAGCGAGATTTCAACGCATTGGAGGGCTCAACTTTTAGTTGAGTACTACAAGAATCAGCATGCTTGTGAGATCATGGAGGGTTTGATAGTGGATGATAGATATAGCGTGGTAGATGATATTATCTACTACAAGGGCAGGGTTTATCTTGTTCCGGGTTCTTAGTTGAAGGAACAAATTTTGCATGCTCTCCATGATACTCCTATAGTAGGACATCCAAGATATGGTAAGACTTACAGGGAGGTTCGTGAGACTTTCCCTTGGAAGGGTCTCAAAGATGATGTTTTATGCCATGTCCGTGAGTGTATCACTTGTTAGCAGAACAAGTCAGAGCATACCTATCCAATAGAAGTGGACAGGGATCTCTATGGATTTCATTACAGGTCTTCCTCAGGTTCAGGGGAAAGATTGTATTTATGTTGTTGTGGATAAGCTAACCAAGTATGCCCACTTTTTTCCCATTGCATTAGATTTTACGGCATCACAAGTGGCTGAATTATTTTTCAGACAAGTGTTTAGACTCCATGGTCTTCCCAAGACCATTGTGAGTGACAGGGACAACAGGTTCATGAGTTCCTTTTGGCAAGAGCTTTTTAGTCTAGTAGGCACTGTGTGGACACCTAATACTAGTTACCATCCTCAAACTGATGGACAGACCAAAATAGTCAACAAGTGGGTTGAGGGATATTTGCATAACTATGTGTCAGGGCAGCAAAAAGCATGGGTACGTTGGTTGTATTTGGGCGAGTATTGCTATAATACCACGCACCATATGTCCATTGGCATGATGCCTTTCAGAGCTCTCTATGGATACGAGGCATTATCTTTCATTGATTTGGCACTTAGTGATAGTAGAGTACCCATGGCTCAGGATTGGTTACAAGAGAACCAGGATATCATGAGATCTCTCAAGAAAAATTTACAGTAGGCTCAGAATCAGCAAAAGATTTACGCTGACAGGCACAGGATTGATAGAACATTTGAGGTGGATGATATGGTTTTTCTACGCTTACAACCATATCGACAAAGCACCCTAAAAAGGGGGGGAGCTGAAAAGCTCCAACCACGTTTTTATGGTCCATACTAGGTCATCAGGCAAGTGGGGGAGGTTGCATATGAGGTTGAGTTACCACCTGGCAGTAGAATTCATAATGTATTCCATGTACCTTGCCTGAAAAAGGCACTTGGACAGCATATTACAGTTTCACCTGAGTTAACTCCAATGGATGAGGAATGTAAATTGATTTTGGTTCCTAATGAGATTCTAGAAGTAAGGGAACGGTAGTTGAGAAGCAGGGTAATTCGAGAGTATTTGGTACGATGGAGAGATCTTCCCAGAGAAAATGCCACTTGGGAGGGTGAGAGCATTTTACGGCATCCAGCATTACAGTTGCTTGTGGGCAAGCATCTCCGAGAGGGGAGGATTGTAATTTCCCCTCTTTAACTCCGTCCAGCAGAGACTTGTGAGTCAACTTATTATGGGGTCTTGTAGCCTGACAGGGTTGGACAGAGACCCAGTATGGTTATATAGTGTTGGGGATTTGTTTTTCTGGCAGTTGTTGTTCATTTTGGAGACGTTCCTTGTTTTTAGGAGGTAGTTCCTAAAAATTAGGGGGTTATTCCTACTTTTTAGGAGGGATGATCAGGCCCAGGGTTGGTTCTTCTTGAGATGATTCCTTGAGTTTAGTTTCAGAGGAATAGGGTTTGTTTCCCATCCCTAGATTTTAGGGATGAGATTGCCAGTGGATCCTTGATTTCCGACTTCAATCATAGGCAGGTGACACAATGATTTCATGGTTTGTGGTGTCTTTGGGGCATTTTCTAGCTACTTGTGTTATATTTTTAATATTTCCTAAGTTAGTGTTTAATATTTAAATAAGGTTAAGTTATAGCCATTTTGGAGTAATAAGAGGTTTTTGGTCTCATCTAGATTTCTTATCCCTTGGTGTAATAGCTCGTTGGAAAGGTCTTGAACTTTTCTAAATATTTCTCTTTTGACTTAGAACATTTCGGTGAACAGATTTCTTTCTATTGGGTAAAAGGTCATTTTCTGGATACTCGACCACTTTAAAAATGAGAAATATATTATTTTATAACACAACGCCACATGGAGACACTCTTAGGGTTCGAGCTAGGTTCGATGGGTTATAAGAAGGTAAAGACAAAGTTCGAAGGCATTATTGACATATTACATCTTGGATTTATGTTTTGGGCTCTGATTGAGCTTTCAGCATTTGGGAGGCCAACCCCACTTGCTTTGCCTATTTGGGATGTAGCCCCCAAAACAATGGTTTGGATTCTTGCAGTCAGAAGCATCTTGGAGGTGCATTGTTTCTTCTGGGGAACATAGTACTAAGTTAGAGTTTTAGCTAGGGTTTGGGCATTTTACCCACGTGTGGGCACTTTGCAACTATACAGCCGCACCTAGCAGCCATATTCTTTCCCACGTGTAGCATTTGAGAGCTAGATTCTAGCCGTAGCTTCCTTCTGGGCTCATATTTCACCTTCACGCCTTCAAGTTGGCTTTATTCTTGGTTGTAATCATCTAGATATTATTGTAAATCTTCATCTGGTTACATATTAGGCGTATATTCAAAAAAATCTACTTGAAACGACTTTGCTTTAAATGTATTTGGAATACATTTTCAGAACTAGTTCATGTTAATGTACTTCTGTTATTACTTACTAAAAAGTCATCAAAAATATAAAACAATCAAACCCTTCTGCAACTTATGTCTAGTTCTATAAAGAAATTTTAATAAACAGGGAAAACAAATTTAAAAATATAAAATTACAACAGATCAACAGAAGAGATCCATCAAGGATCTTTCATATAATTCCCATCTTACCAAACTACCTTCACAACATATTCCAAGTCAATATTTACTCAAAGGAGCCACATCATTGTTGTGGATTACAATTGATCAGTTCTAAATATTAATTTCCCCCTATTCTTCATCACCACATTTCCAAACTAAATGTGTTTCAGCACAGAAGCTTCACCATGAACCATGACTTGAATACAAGGAAGCCCAACTCTAAGGTTATTCCCATGCTTCAGCATATAGAAGGTAAAAATGCATGTTATGCAAAATATTTTATATGGTTGATATCTCCTACGCTAAACAATTGGCAAACTACTTTGGTAACTAGACAACCAAGTGGGTACCCAATATAAGAGACCAAAAATACTGCTGAACTTTAACCTTAATGTTGATAATATATTATGTGCTCCAATTTTTTTTGGAGGAATACTCCAAATAAAAAATTGGATCCCACGTCATTATGCATATTAAACTTTGTGCTTGGTTGCGTGTGCCAATAGAAGTCTTTAGGACGTGCGTAGGCCAAGGCCTTCTCTGTGAGCTACACCTGACTTGTTTAATATGCCACAATGATGTCACTCAAGGCATGCATGGTGGAGTCTTCGAAGGTGGCATGGTGACAGTAAAACTTGGCTAACAATAATAAAACATAATGAAATGACTTAGGATATATTCCTTTCAGTAACACCTATATATGTTTCAATAATTTCCTTCAAGCAACGACTTCAAACCTCCTTATTTAGCAACGTGAATATTTGTTCAATTTTCTTCTTTCAGTGCATTTGAATGCTGCTTCTAAATATTTCTATTTGATGCCTTAGCTCCCATATATTTTAGGTCCTTTATAGATGACACAATATTATCACCACTATAGTTGGTGCACTAACCTTGGTCCTGTGCTGCGGTTTCTAATAATTCTACCAGCGCAATGATATGTTTTCCCCTTCTGATGGCAATGCATATGTCTTTCATTCCTTCTTTCATCACAACATTGCCTATTTTGTATTTTCATTTGATTCGTTATCACTTTTGAGTGATCCCAATTGTATACTTATAGCTCTTCCCATGTTATTCATTCCTTATTGGATGTGTTATCTCATCACTGGTGATTCCATGAGTAGGTGAATCTCATCCCCGATCGAAGCCTACATATTCAATGCCTTGGTTCTTCCTTACTTGCATAGGCTTGTTTATTATTTATACTTTAAAAAAACATCCACCTTCTTACATTGTATATTCTATCCCTTTATTATGGTTCATCCTTTGCTATTGAAGATCTTATTTGGTGAGGAATAATGTTTATTATGATTCATTTGTGATATTAGGATGGACTAATCCTATCTTTGTAATTGTTGAATGGACTAATGCAAGCATGTAATGAGGGGTATATTATCCCTTTATTCAGGATGACTAGAGGTAGAACCCCTTACTATTTGTCAACCAGATGTATATCATGTTCCTTGCTGATGGGACAAGTCAATCCATTGATGGTACATATTATGAATGCTGAATTTGTGTTTCCTTCGTTATGTCCGAATATTCCAATGTGCATATTTGTATTGGATTGAACGATCAAACTTCTTTGAAGTATATCTAGGCAGTCCAAATTTGTCTATGAATTATATTTCGCTGGTATATGAAATATCCTAGGTGTTGGTATCATAATATAATTGAAAAGAATGATTTAATGACTCAAGTAATGGATGTGATTAAGGTACACTTTCCGAATGATTTTCATTTCATGGTATGGCCCAAAATCCCCTCATCTTCCATGGCGTATATTTATCTCTAGGTTTGTTGAGTTGACATCTTCTTTTCCACCCATTCTGTTTTGTTTGCAAATTATGTATTTCATTAACTCATATTTGTTATTGAGTTTCCTCCTCATTATTATCAACGGTGCTGTCCAATTTCCATGTCTTACTGAGTGGTGTAAATAGATACCATGTCAAAGTATGTAGGATCTTTTTCTACAAATGTAATAACATTGCCATTGCTATTGGTGTAAACATAATATTTGAACTATATTGTACTGACTATTCCTGTGGCAAAGTGTGAATGGAATCCTCGAATTCAATATGGAGAGTGCATTCTTTTCTGTCGATATTATGTGACGAGGACTAGAACCATTCCTCTGCAAATTGCCTCTGCTAAGTGTAATATTCTGAAGGCAAACTCGACCTAAAGGAATCTCGTCTTGAAAGGAATCTCTATTTGGAGGCAATCTCAATCCAAAGGTGAATTTGTTCCGAAGGGGGGGACTCGATACGAAGGGAATCTTGACCCGAAGGCAATTGCTCTGATACCATTGTAATGTTTTGAAGGAAATCTCGACCTGAAGGAATCTCGTCTCGAAGGGAATCTCTATTTGGAGGCAATCTCGATCCGAAGGTGAATTTGTTCCGAAGGAGGGGACTCGATCCAAAGGGAATCTCAACCCAAAGGCAATTGCTCTGATACCACTATAATATTCCCAAGGTGAACTCAACCTGAAAGCAATCTCAATCCAAAGGCAAGCTTGACCTGAAAGGAATCTTGGTCCGAAAGAAAACTTGATCTGAAGGGAAATCAATCTGAAGGGGAAATTGATCCGAAGGGGAACTCGACCCAAAGGGAAACTTGATCCGAAGGGGATCTTGATCCGAAGGCAATTGTTCTGATACCACTGCTCTAGAAACTATCTCTCTCCATTAGATACTAGAAATGTCACTCGGATGGTTCTACCATGGAAGCAGTACGGCTAAGTGGAGATGATGTAACGACATTGATTGAGGAGGAAGGACGAGCAGTAGGAGTGTCGTAAGGTGGAAGGACGAATAATAGGAATCTCGTACGGTTATAGAGGGAAAATGGTCATACGAAGGGATATGGAGCAAGTTGTGCAGTGGAGCACAAACAAGGTTGTACGGTATTGCTTGGGAGTTTGTACGGTATTGCTTGGGAGTCCATACGGATGATATGGTGGACTGGGCTTGACCGTATGGTAACAAGCTGAGGGAAATGGGAAGGTCGTATGGTAAGAAGGCAATGTCAATGGGTGGTGACAGGAATCTCTACGGGGGCCATATGGTAGATAAGGAGGCTGGTTGTATGGTAAGAAGAATGAAGCTAGAAGATGATTTGGTAGCTGACAAATGGTTAATGTTGTGTATCACTGAGGTACGGATGGAAGGCGATTTTAGTCTTTCAAACATAAACTTTAATCATAAATTCATCAAATAAAATCCAAACAATAATGGAGATCGAACGTGAATAATCCTTCAATTAACATATGCCAATATCATAGTGCTCCGACTTGCTAAATCCGAGCGAAGTATTACATGCAACGGAATAGGCTGAGGGTTGAATCCCACCGAAACCGAATAAGCCAAGTAGGGAAGATCTTTCACTTCTGAAATGGCAAACAACAGAGAATCCCAACAGGAATTCGCAATACAAAATAAATAATCAAAATGCATACCTACAACTACAAACAAGCCATGCTTAAATACTCGTCGGGGAAAACCTTTCCGAGGGTGTACAAAGATAACCGACAACAAAACTTACCAATCCAAGATACATTAAATCAATCGGAACCACAAATACAAATAATAACTTGGGCCCATATTAATTAATTAAAGTAACTAATTAAAGGTCCTTTTATTATATTATTTAAATTTTGGGACCAGTTAATTTAATTATTTATTTAAATTATTACATTCAAATTTGGGGATATGACAAATCCTCGCTGCCCAAAATTGCTTGCCCTCAAGCAATCCATCATCAAACGAAACATCAACAAATCTCGAGTCCCAAATCAAATGCGTAGGCAAGAAAAGTGAAATGATGTCAATCCACCACAGCACCACATTACTATCAAACTTTCGTTGTGCCACTCTAATATACATATAGTCGTATCCTAAGTCACCAAGGACCCGAACCAAAACATGCAAGTGAAAGAAGTGAATGGTCATCAAACCTCCCTTGCACCACACTGTCATTAAGCATCCGCTGTGCCACTATGATATAAACATTGTTGTAGCCTTCACCAGGATACCAATAACACAAATTGATGAAATCTTTCATGTCATTATGTTCAAAAATCTCTTTGGGTATGGTCATGCACACAGACGTTGATGCTGGCACAAACTTACCCATTGACACAATCACAACGATCACTGTTATATTCCTAATGGATGAAACCTTGACAAAGAGAGCTCCAGTGGTGAGAATGTCAATGAAGGGGGCCTCGACTGTGAATACCTCAGCAATAGGAGCTTTAGTGAAGGGTGTTGCGATGATGGGAGCCTCAGCAAAGAGTACCTCAATAAAGGGAACCTTGGCGAAAAAATCCTTAATAGAGAGTACCTCGGCAACAAATAAAATTTTAGCTGCAGCTAAAACCTCAATGGCACACAGAACCTCGGTTGAAGCCCCAATGATGGATAGAACCTCGACAACGAACAATGTCTCAATGGTGACAAACGTAGCTATTGCAACCGATGCAGCCACAATGACGAACACACAATGATGATGGAGATAGCCATGACGCTATCAACGGACACAACTACAGCGAAAGATACACACTTAACGACATATACAAACTTGACATTGTTGGCGGACGCAACGACAGTGACGGACATGATGATGGACTTGGCAATAGACACAGCTACCATGACAAAAATGGCCAAATTGAAGATGACATACATGACAATGACAGTGACGAACACAAACTCGACGATGGACATAGACTTAGTGTTGGTGACGGACACAACGGTGTTGGACACAACAGTGTCGGACACAAACTCAATGTTGGTTACGGACATGATGGTGATGGACACGATGGTGACAGACACAACGGTGATGAACCAACAATGACAAACACGAACTTGACGACTGACACGAAGTTGGCATCGGTGATGGACACGAACTCGACGTCGGTGAGGGACATGAAAATGATGGACACGAACTTGGCTCGGTGATGGACGTGATGGTGATGGACACTACAATAACGAACATGTCGGTGACTAACATGGACTCGATGACAGACATGATGGTGACAGACACAAGGACAGTGACGGATATACAACCTCAGTGACGGGCAAGACCACAATGATGAACATTGCTTCGATGACAGACACACAACCTCGACAACAAACACAACCTCTGTGATAGACACAACCTCGGGCACAACTTGATCTGTCCATGTCCTCACAAGATCCATGCAAGCAACCTCTTCATTTGTTTGGTGTTCTCCCCATGTTGGTGTAGTAGAAAGATTTAGCAAATCCTCCTGGAGTGGCCCTGTAATCATGCCTTCATTCTCCTCATGTAAAGCATCACCCTTATCATTGTCATCCATTTTCTCCCACTTGTGCAAATGAGATATTAGTTTTTCTTCACAATGCTTGAAAACATTACTCGCCAATCTATATGCTTCTATAGAGGGAATAAATTCTAGATTATGAATAGCCCATAACATAGATGTGATGGGTTGGGATATTTCATCCATCTCTTCAATGCACGAAATCATAAGACTCCATAGCAACTGAAATCTTAGTATCATGATCTTCTTTGGTGACCAAGAAGTGATGAAACATATCATGGACCAATTTTTGCAATTCAAGATCTAAGAGAAGGTTACTTACTTTGACATTTGCACAATTCTCCAATATCGTAGATCTACTACCAAAAGGGTCACTACTGAAATCAAAGACTCTGAAAGCAGTGAACTATCAATTGCAATATCTCTATCATGGTGTTATCATTATACAGTGCTTTAGGAGCCGAAATTCTCAAGACCTCACTAAGACATGCTACAACTGCCAATCTTTTATCCTTGACATGGTGTCTCAAAACCCTGGGTTGACTTAAGGCCTCCTTAATCGGCGAGAGGATTCTCTATATAAATCTTGAAGGTAATTGTTTCACCTAACACAAACAAACCTCCAATATATGTAATGGAAGATCAATACCCTCGCTGAGCTCTTTGCCAATCTTTTGTAGTGCCTTCAACCACCACTCTCCATCATTGTCTAGTGCCATAGTGTGATCCAAATACCAAATCTCTCAATCATCCCAACAGGCTGGCAAGATCACCAACTCTAATACCACTGTAATGTTCCAAAGGCAAAATTGACCTGAATGAATCTCGTCTTGAAGGGAATCTCTATTTGGAGGCAATCTCGATCTGAAGGTGAATTTGTTCCAAAGGGGGGGCTCGATCCAAAGGGAATCTCGACCCGAAGGCAATTTCTCTGATACCACTGTAATGTTCCCAAGGTGAACTCAGCCTGAAAGTGATCTCAGTCTGAAGGCAAGCTTGACTTGAAAGGAATCTCGATCCGAAAGAAAACTTGATCCGAAGGGAAACTCAGTTCAAAGAGGAAATTGTTCCGAAGGGGAACTCGACCCAAGTGGAAACTCAATCTGAAGGGGATCTTGATCCGAAGGCAATTGTTCTGATACACTGCTCTAGAAACTCTCTCTCTTTGTTAGATACTGGAAATGTCGCTCGAATGGTTCTATTATGGAAGTAGTATGGCTAAGTGGAGATGATGTACAAACACTGATTGAGGAGGAAGGACAAGCAACAGGAGTGTTGTAAGGTGGAAGGACAAATAACAAGAATGTCGTACGATTACAGAGAGCAGATGATCGTACGAAGGGATATGGAGCAAGCCGTACGAGGGAACACAAACAGGGTTGTACAGTAATGCTTGGGAGTCCATACAGACAGTACAGTGGACTGGGTTTGACTGTACGGTAACAGGCCAAGGGAAATTAGAAGGTTGTACGGTAAGAAAGCAATGTCAATGGGTGGCGACAGGAATGTCTATGGGGGTCGTACGGTAGATAAGAAGGCTGGTCATATGGTAAGAAGAATGAAGCCAGAAGATGATTTGGTAGCTGACAGATGGTTAATGTTGCGTATCATTGAGGTACGGATGGAAGGCGATTTTAGTCTTTCAAACATAAACTTTAATCATAAATTCATCAGATAAAATCCAAACAATAATGGAGATCAAACATGAATAATCTTTCAATTAACATATGCCAATATGATAGTGCTCCGACTTGCTAGATCCGAGCGAAGTATTACATGCAACGGAATAGGGTGAGGGTTGAATCTCATCGAAACCGAATAAGCCAAGTAGGGAAGATCTTTCACTTCCGAAATGGTAAACAACAGAGAATCCCAACGGGAATTCGCAGTACAAAATAAATAATCAGAATGCATACCTACAACTACAAACAAGCCGTGCTTAAATACCCGTCGAGGAAAACCTTTCCGAGGCTGTACAAAGATAGCCGACAGCAAAACTTACCAACGGAAACTAAAATTAAAAAATAGGTCCAAGATACATTAAATCAATCAGAAACACAAATACAAATAATAACTTAGGCCCATATTGATTAATTAAAGTAACTAATTAAAGGTCCTTTTATTATATTATTTAAATTCTGGGACCAGCTAATTAACTAATTAAATTAAATTATTACATTCAAATTTGGGGACATGACACTGAGCAATTTTAAATGGATTGCCAGTTGTATGATACCCAACGTTTGTCGCTGAATGCTCAATCCTTTCTTCCTTATGGTCAATGCCTATCTTCCCATTATATGCCATTGGTGATGTTTGCTTTATCTATCCTTTGTTTCGATTATATATTTATTTCATTACATATGCAATCTTGCTCTGATACCATGTTGAAGTATCTAGTATCATTTTCTCCAAATGTAATAACATTGCCATTGTTATTTGTGTGTTCCAAATGTAGATTTCAAGACTCCTAAATATGAGAGGAGACATGTCTCTATGGTTAATCATCATTAGATAATAATAATATAAATAACCATATATACAATATATATTATATATATAATATATATTGTAATATATATATTATAATATTATATATATAATATATTATAGATAAGAATATTTGTCTAAATGATGATTTACTATCAATAATGTATCTCATGATCAAATCAATCTGACTAAAGCTACAAACTTAACAAGTCTATGAGATAAGTGAGGAAGGTCCCTTCATAAAGGAACTCTGCTAGAATAATTACAAGTGAGATAGAAGATGGTTTTATGGCCTTGTAGAGACAAGTTGAGACCCTACAAGAAGAGTTGCGCATAGGAGTTAATATTAGCACAAGAAATGTAAGCGATGATGCATTTGAAAAAGAAGGCCGTTTCTACGATTGGAAAAGACCAGTGATTGAAGTTTCCAAATTTTCTGAAAATCTTAATCGGAAAAAGTTAATCAATTGGATCAATGATATATAGAAATATTTTGGGTATGGAGAAGTAGAAGATCCTGAGAGGGTCAAGTTTGCAAAGACCAAACTAAAATGTCATCCTAAAATTTGATAGAAAGAAGTTTAGTTAGAGAGAAATAGAGGGAGGAGAAAACAAAATTTGGGTTTGGATGGTGGAAAATTTCAAGATGAAATTCATTCTTGTTGACTATGAACTTGATTTACTGAAGAAAATGCAAAGGTTGAAGCAAGTGGGAAAATATATTCAAGAGTATTCAAAAGAGATTTATCAAATTCTAATCAGAATAGAATATTGTCATGCCAACAAGGAGAAAGTTGTATGTCACATAATTGGCTTGACTCTTAAGTATTCAAGAAGAGTTGATTCTGGTAGGAATGTCTACCATTGAATATGCATATCAATTTTCATTAAAAGTAGAAGAGATGCTAAACAAAGTATGTATGTGGATGGTCTTATAAAGTCTAAAATGAATATTAAAAGGAGAACAAATCTAGTAGCAGTTATTATCAAAAGTGAAAAATTCCTATCATATCCATGATCAAAATAATTGAGATCAAAGATGAGAAAAAGGACAAGCAATAGGAAGAGGTCTCTGCAGAACACATTTTTAATGTGGAGGACATAAAGCCTATGAGTGTCCTAAACATTAATACAAATAGCAGATCATAGGGGTAATGCAAGAGTTGCACATGTAGACGAGGATGCTGAGTATTAACATTCTAAAAATATGGAAGGAGGAGAGACTCTTGTTACAAGAAGATTCTATGTGAATAAATAGGTGGATCCAATTTTGAAGAAGTGTTTATTTCACACTAGATGCAAATGCGAAGGAAAAATTTGTGATATGATCATTGATGGCTGTAACACTATCAATCTTGTGTCAAAAGATAAGGTTAGAAATTTTAGTTTAGAGAGGAGACATCGACATCCGTACCAAATTGAATGGTCGTGGCATAGCCATAGGGCTTTGGTTAATGAGTAATGTTTGAACTTTGGTAAACTTAAAAATTAGGAACTACCATAATGAAGTACTTTGTGTAACATCCCATTTTCCCAGGTCTAAATTAACAACTAACATCTCCAAGAAATACAGTTATTAATTCAATTTCATAGGAAGACAATTATTATAGTCATGTTCATGTGAAAGAGATTTACAGTTAAAAATAGTTAAACAAAATTTCTTAAGACATCATCAATGAATTTACTATAGAAAATAAAATCCACATACCATAGAATTTGAACCAAGAAATCATTGTAGGGATGCTTCTGCAACCACCCAAGTTAGTCCACATATACCACTATAACAATATCAAATAACAACTACTATCCAATACCGCTATATTGAACTTATATGACGATTACCATTAAATACCACTATATAAAATTAGAGCATCACAAACCACTGTATCAATTAGGGCATCAATTACCATTGGATCATTTAAGGCTTTTGATACAATTGTATCACTTAGGGCTTCCAATACCACTAATTCAATTAGGGCTTTCGATACCACTGATTCAATTAGGGCTTCATATACATTTATCATTCCTTTCCTTCCAATTTCTAACTGTAGCAATAACTCAAGATTAGAAAATATGCTCATATTCGATATTCATATAAATGAAAAACAATCCATAAATCTATCTCTCGCATTTAGGTACAAAATATTTGTAACAATGAAATAAGTCAATTAATCTTACCTTCTTGCATATACATCATAAAAGTGATAATACCTGTTTCCGAAAAAAAATTGAATGTATGGCTTGTCTTTGTCTGTTGTACATTTGACAACTTGGGGAGAGGTGAAACATTGTCAAGAGCTCAACCACCCAACCTTGGACCTCAACTTTATCCCCACACAATCTCTAACGAGAAAGGCCCTCCCTACCTAGAATAGACAAGGACCATCTTGTCATCAGCGGAGCAACTTGGTATCTACCCATACCCCTCGACTTGACAGCAGGAGATTACATTAAATGGAATCATGCATGAGCTATTAAATAATTCATATTAAAATGATAAACATTGATATATGTCATAACTTATTACTATTTCATGTTATTGCAGATTCCTTTCTCTCACCTCATCACCCATTTCCTTGGCTACATAGACGGGTGAGTCCCAAGTGTTCGGAATTCTCAGAACAACCGGTTCAGTCAATTATACAAGAAGATTACATGCATCCAACATTTTACAATTTGTGATTACGTGATTATGTTCTTTAAAGATTCCAAAATTTGATTATTTAATTCTAATATCCATCGGTATAATGATTATGGATCCATACTATGTTTTTCTTGGCTTCAACAAAAGATTCATAATACTTGTCTTTCATAAGAGTACAGAAACATTTTATATTCACAGCCAATGCAGTGTATCCAACCTAGGTCTATGGTTTAGCAAAGATTAAAATTGCTTTGTAAATTATTTACTAGCTTTTCCTAAGAGTACTATCCCTTATCTCAGAGGCATATGGAAAATACTTTTGTATAAGCTTGCATTGATATGACTTCCTTTTAAACAAAGTTCTGCTATAAAATCTATATTCTATTATGGAATCAATATTTTGATTTATAACTTGCTATTCAATACTTAAGCTTATGTGTAGCCATCATGAGGAACAAAAGATACTTCTACAGGGTCTAGATTAAAGATCTCCTTCTCTAGCTTTTAGGGAATCACATCTTATATCTAATTCTGAAAGAGTATCTAAGAGAATGCATGACCTGATCACCGCCTCCTTGTGATAGAGAATGATTGCAATATCTAGTTCTTACTCTTGCTGAAATATAATTAGAAGCCTTTCAACTATGAAGCCCCAATCTTGGCTCGCAGCACTTGAAGCATGTTACACAAATAAATAAAAATAAACTAAGAATTGGATGGATTACAGTCAATACAACTATGGTATGATGGGAGCATCTCCATAACAAACTACAACCATGAGTTGCCATTCTACAAATAGATAAAGACAGGAATTTACTACCCAGTATACCCGCTGAGGTAAAGCTAATAATAGCAAAGTTACACAAGTCTGATGGAATGATAGCAAAGTTGCGACACCTGGTAAATATTATGAAAACCGTTTTAAAATGGAAAACCAAACCAAGAAATATTATTGATAGGATTCATGACCTACAAGTTCGGTTGTATCTTGACTCCCGCAAATCTGAGGCTTAATTTCGGCTTCAATCTGACAGCAATGATAAACAGCAAGGTGAATATATTTGCTATACCGCAGGGATTCGGGGTGAAAAAAGTATGGTATTCGACAGAGAGAGAGAGAGTGTGTGTTTCAAACGCAGATGTAGAGGATGGAGAGAACAGAAATTGGAAGAAGTATACGCCTTCTAATTCGATCATGGCTTCTTAATAACTAAGCCGAGTCTCCTCGGCTTCCATCCGTTTCCAAAAAGTCTATTCGGATGCATTAAGAATTTCGATTTGAAAGGAGGCAAATTAAGAGGAAAAAGAAATAAGAAGTTGAAACGTTATGAACTTACTTTATTAATAAATATGCTCTTATATACGTTCATGTGTGTATAAGGATGAGGTGACATCATTAAATTATTTTATTATAATTTATTGGTGCCATTCCATTTTTATATACATGTGTTCGTATTTAAGTGTTTATTATAATGATAAGATAAAAATTAATAAACAATCTCTAAAGGTATGTATTATATTGTAATTTAAATTATTTTATGTTTTTATTATATTGTTTCCTTAATAGCTCATGCGGGTCCCACGGATGTATCCTGTTTCAAGTCGCTAGGTCCTCAACCCATTTGCCCAGTGATGGCGATGCTCCTGTACCTAATTCCTTTCTGACAATGCTTCCACCCCTTCAACGTGTTTCCTGCAAGGAAGTTCTCCGCAGTTAAATTATATTAACATAATAAATTATTTAATCATAACGATTAACCATCTTCTCAATTCCATGAATTCATGATAAATGATCAACTAGCTTGTTAACTTCATTTTGAAATTATAACGACTAACCATCTTACCATTTCATAGGATTATAACCATATTAACTGTCAACTACTTCATGTCAACCTCAACGGCTATATTTTAAATTAGGTCAAAAATTGGGATGTATCACTTTGTGGCATCGTACCTATGGATGTTTGTCACATTTTTTTGGGGTTGGGTTCAGAAAAACAATATTTTTAGGGTTATTTTGGGACAAACAATACCTACAAAAGAAATGTAGAATTAAATAATAACAAGACTAAATATATTATTCTACCCTCTATCCTAACCCCAACCTTAAAGACATATCTAGATCGGGTTTCCTAGCCCTTAGTTATTCAACCATCTTCCCCAAAGTGCACCCCTTAAGGTTCACATATGCAGATATCTTGACATCATCAGAATATTCTATCCATTATGTCAATCTCAAGCATGTTGGTTAGAAGGAGATTATATCAATCTCACATACCAACATTGTAGAGTTTATATCCATTTAAATGGAGCCGGCCAAATGGGAATTATACCCATCTCTAATACTAACACTAAATATCCATCTCTATGGTGTCATCCAAATGGGTAATTACACCCATCTCTAATACTAACACTAAAAGTTGGTATTCCACTTCCATTGTGTCAGCCACATGGGAATTTTACTCATCTTTGATACTAGCACTAGGAGTTTGACTTCCATCTCTACCATGTTAGCCAAAAGAGAATTTCAACCATCTCTAATAGTGATACAAAGAGTTTGAGATCAATGTATTTCCACTAAGAATCATTTGATCTTTCATAAAATATCAAATACACACACATATACAAACATACATAAATACTAACATATTCTATATAAATTATTGAAAGATTTACATTTTCTATATATATATATATATATATATAAGAATACAATTTCAAAGATAATCACATTTTATTGTGACATCATAATCAACATGTATAATTAATTTATCATTATTTATTAAACAATTATGATATGCTCTTACCTTAAGAGGTTATTTGCCCTTATAAATTATGTTGACTTTATTATAA
This sequence comes from Cupressus sempervirens, assembly GCA_028749045.1. Taxonomy (NCBI): domain Eukaryota; kingdom Viridiplantae; phylum Streptophyta; class Pinopsida; order Cupressales; family Cupressaceae; genus Cupressus; species Cupressus sempervirens. The sequence goes on along the minus strand of CM053785.1, from coordinate 592,623,143 downwards.
TCCTTCTTAAATATGCCACACATTAAAAGGGAAAACACCAACTCATATCTTGCTTCTCCCCACATGAGTTAAATGTATTTATTGTGCTCTTAATTTCTGTTCTTCCCTTTCTTCATATAAATCTCTCTTATATATTTTGAGTGCACATTAATATAATCTTTTATGTCGACTAGTCAGGAGTCCACCCTGAAATGCTTTCGTTTTGGTAGAATGCAAATATATATTTTCCTTTTGATATTTTATTATTTTTATTTCCCAAGTTAATGGGCATTCCTCCTCTTGGTAATAGGATATGGAATGGGATATATTCCCTATTTCATGGTCTACGTGGAAGATTCTATTCTGAAATCTGATTCTGATATATCCTTTTTTATTAATTTTTACGATTCTTATATAGAAGTTCCGATTGCCTTTTTTTAAGGGATGCAACCTTTGAGTGGGCCCCATCCTTTATGGATCATCATTTAATACATGCTTTGTAGTTTCCCGTTAAGCTGATAAGGATAATTAATTAATTTGTAATAAGTGCCACTTTATTGTTATATATGTTTAGTGGTTGTTATATTAATTTATTAGTATTACTAATAATATGGATCTTAATTAGTTTAAATATGGATTTAATATTATTTATTTATCCAATTATTAATTATTAATAGATTTATCAATCAATTAGCAATTTTATTAAATGATTATACAAACATTAGTTTTTATTATTAGAGGGGATATCGCAGTGACCTGCTCCACCTGAACCTTATCATGTCTTGATAAATCTCTAGTATCCATTGCATAAAGAGACATAATGTGCAAAATCCCCTTAGTGATATTTTGCAACATATGTCACCTACCTCACTACTCAAACCTAATCTCCATCAACCCAAACTAAGGAAAAACTCCTCAATATCCTCTAACCACTACATTCCTAGCACAACATCCATCTCCACCAAATTAATCACATAAAATTTTGACTGCATCTCATAGTCATCCAAGAATAATGAGAGATGGCGTATGTGTTTGGTATGGGTAAGGGTGTATCCATCTGCTGCCGTGAATCAAAAAGCAACAAACTCCTAAAGACCACACCAACTAACAAAACTCTCATGTATGAGATTAGTGTGGCTCCAATGTCAAACATGGCTATGCAACATTGTCCATCCACCAATCCACTCATCCTGAAAGCAAAGGGAATGGTACAATAGTAGACAACACTATAGGTGATATCCTTGCATCAAGACCAGACAAACCCTCAAAGCATCATCAACATTTGAGCAAACTGGATGATGTGAAGTTTCAGCCTCTACCTCATCATAGTACACCCACATAGAATAGTTTTTCCTACCCTTAGGCCTCAAAGGGAAAGACTTCTCTCTATCATAAGGCTCTTTGCACCAATAGAAAAGTTGTCTCCTCATGATTTGCCTTATCATGTTTTATAGGTGATTTTCTTTTTTCATCAGCAATTGGTGGTTGTACCTCATTTGCAAGTGAAGTGGTAGGTTTATGTTGTGCTTGCCTCTTAGGAGATGACATGGTCTTGGCCTTCTTGATGCCCCCATGCAAGAAAGTTGGATCAAATGCCTTAAGCCACCCTAAGTGACTCTTGTAACCCCTCTAAAAATCAGTGTTACAAGACTTAGCAAGTCTTGTAAGGACTCAACAAGTCTCGAGGCGAGCCAATCAAAATGAAGCAACTTGCCTCGGGACTTAGATTTGGTCGAGTCCTGGCCAAGTCGGTTGACTCACCAAGCCATGTTAGCCTGACTCGGCCAGCGGGCAGTGTTTGGAAAAGACAAAAGGTCAAATTTTATTATTTTTTTTGGGTATGTTAAGCATGAATAAGACCTTAAAAGGTAATTCTATCACTTGCAAACACAAAGAATAGAGAAATAAGGGTTGAGGGAAGAGTACTGGGGTTTTGTGAGATAGATCAGTGAATCGGTTAGCTGTCATATATCGGTTGTTGATTGTTTGTGCCACTTTTTAGCTTGCATATAACCATTGAGAGGAGTTAAAAGAAGCATTTGAAGGAGGCTTCTTCAAACTTAGGTTACATTTCCATTTCTAGAACAAATCTGAAGGGGTAAGGTACATTTTTTTCTTGTTATTTTGCATTTTTTTTTTACATTCGTGAATCTTTTTTTTATTTGCATGTGTTTGGAATCTTTAGATTTGTTCCATTTTATGTTGATGAAAAACTTGAAAAGTAAGCAGCCCTAGTGTTTGTAAATTGGATTTTCTATATTCTAAATGTTTTTTTTTTAAATTTATGGTATATTGCAACAGCAACATCATGTCTAAACCTAAGGGTAGTGGAACTAGACCTAAAACTAATCTTGATGTTGAACCTAGTGCAGTAGCAAGGGATAGGGCTTCGAAACATGTCATTCCTAGGCGTAAGAAAGGAGTTCTAACATGTTGGCATTGTATGACAACATATAATGGGGGAGGTATTAATAGATTGAAATATCACCTTACACATATACCAAGGCATGATATCAAAAAATGCAAGGGCGTAACTCAAGATGTTATGCATGATATGAAAGCTCTCTTAGAGGAAGTTGTAGAGGATGGCACAATTGGCTAAATCTAGAAGTGTAGAGGGATCTTCAAGTTAGCATGGACACGGTCACCCTCCAGTTCCACCTTCTACTACTACTACATCTCAGACTATGAGCATTGGGCCTCGAGTGCGTAAGCAAAGATCCTCACTTGATTCCATCTTTGTTCCACACACAACTTCAGATGCACAACCATCACTTGAGAGCATGGCTTGGAATAAGGAGAAGCATCAGCAGCAAAGTTGGCACTTTGAGATTTCTTCTTCTACAACAACCTTCCATTTAATGCAGCAAAGTACTTATAATTTTAATTTTTAATTTGCATGTCTTCTCTTGCTTGCATAATAAGTATATTTATATTGTCTATGTAATTTGTTTTAGGTCTTCTTATTGGCAAATTGCCATAGATGCTATTACTATTTTTGGTCCGGGGTTCAAAGCCCCTAATGATGAGGAGATAAAAGGTCCTATTTTGGCCCATCGCATTGCTAATGTAAAAGTTGAAATTGCAAAAGGTAAAGTATAGGGGGTTGCACCATCATGACCGATGGTTGGACTGATAGAAGAAATAGAACACTGTTGTCTTGTCTCCTCATCAAGTAATTCAATATTGTACTTAGAAAGTTAGAATTTAGTTAGTAGTAAATTGATTGATCATTGTGATTGTACTAAATTTCTTTCTTTTGTAAGGTAATGGAGGAAGTGTTGAAGGAGGTGAGTGAGGAGAATGTAGTGCAAATTGTGACAAATAATGCAGAAAATTATGTTAATGCTAGTAAACTTCTTATGGAGAGGCATCACCACTTGTTTTGGACCCCTTGTGTTGCCCATTGCATTGACCTCATGTTGGAGGATCTAGGTAAAATTCCTTGGATAAAAAAATGTGTAGAGCAAGCAAGGAATATCTGCAAGCTCATATATAATAATGCTTGGGTCCTCAACCTTATGAGGCAACATATGAAGAAATAAAAGTTGTCTTTTCCAGCGGTCACTAGATTTGCAACAAATTTTCACGTTGAAATATTTTCTTAATGCAAAGGTATGTTTGTATGTGAGGAGTGGACAAATTCATCATATGCAAAGCTCAATGTAGCAATTGAGGTGGTTGATCGGGTTTTTGATGAGAGTGGCTTTTGGAAACCCACTAAGGAGATTGTGGAGGTAATTTTCCTTTTTGTGCTCATTTCCATTTCATTCACTATTTTTGTTACAATTTTAAACACTTTTTTATGTTCATTGGAATTGACATTGTTCATTTTTAAATGGAAAACTTAAAGTATAATGTTTTTTTTTTCACAATGATTGCAATTCAGAGAGTCTCTTATTGTTATCCTATAAATTGTTGATGGAGAGAAGCCCTCAATGGGTTACATTTATGAGGGCATGGATAGTGTAAAAGAAACCATTCGAGTTTTTTATGATGATGAGTATGAGCAGAAGGAGGATGATCATGATGAGCACGTCACTGAGATTCAACCTTGGATACAGGGAGAGAAGATGGCTCTAGAGACTTCCATGACCTATCTTAAGTGTACTCGTAGGAAGACATAGGCTACTATGAGCCTTTCTTTTGATATATGTTTTGATTTTTTGATTCCATGCATTGAATATTCCATGGATACTATAGAAATTTGACAGTTACACTATATTTCAGATTTCTATTATGTTATTCAATTTAAATTTTAAGTAATTTCTTTCAAAAATTCATATTTATACTTACGTGATCTATGAAAAGTTGTATATGTGTGCAAAGTAGTTTCTACTTATCTCAATTGTTGTGTATTTGATGTTAGTTGGCTAAATGATGCATGAAAAAAACTTAAAATTCTTAAAAATCTTTGAATTTCATGGGGTTTTTAATTTGCCGAGTTTGCCCGCCAAGACCAAGTCTGAGTCGAGTCCAAGGTTGGCAACACTGCTAAAAATAGCATAACTCGATGCTTCTCTATCTCATTAGGAACCATGATAGAGACTCTCAGGAATTCACTAATGAAAGACTCCAAACTACCTATTTGCCTAAGCTAACCAAGGTCTCATAAATAAGTTTTTGGATCCGTCTGATCAAAGCACTCTACCAATCTCTCAATATACTCCTACTTTGATGTAATCAGATTACGATGAAGGGTAACCATCCCAAGATGCCACCACTCATAGGCTGCCTTGTCCAGATCCAAAGTTGCAAACTTTATAGCACACATCTCCATCATAGGCCTAAGAGCCAGATGTGTGTCCACGTTACTGATCTAAGCTTGAGTATTAACCTTCCCACTACCATAAAACATGGAAAGAATGAGCTTACTAGTGGCATGCTCGAGATCATTGTTCTTAGCCTTCTACCTACCAACTTATCTCACTCTATAGTGCTCCCTCCTCTGGCTCATAAAGTGGTCAAATTTGGGATGGTATTTAACATCAAATGGTACAGCATTCCACTCTACATGTAGATCAAGAAAATCATCTATAAATGAGCCAGCCTTATCCTCACCACTCCCCTCATCTAAATCCGATTGCAGCAAGGTAGGACGTGATGGCCTGTCATGAGTACATGTATGCTCTACTGGTGACCTGTGTGAGCCAGCTGAACTACTCAATGAAACTATGTCCGTATTGCACCCCAAAATGTTGCAAAGTGATCGTTTACAGTGGAAGTTCAACAAATTTTCCATCAGAGGAGTTGGTTAGAAAGTTCTCGTTGCAATGTCAACTATTGAAGTATGTCAAAGAGCTGTTGCAAGTTGCAACACTGTGGCTACCTATTGCTAACCATCTGCCAACTAAAGTTGACATGCAGCTATGTTTTAGGTAATTGGTAATTGACTCATCTCTTCAATCACACATCTCTACTCTATTTGGTAATTGCATCTCATAAGTAGGTAGCACTATTCTCCTACATGAGTAGAACCTGATTAGATCAAACCTGACTAGCTACATGAATAATCTCAATCTTGGAGGATGGCAAGAAACAACTCTAATACTGTTGTGAGAGCTTTGTTAGTTGTAACTTCACAGAATTCTAAATTGGATGTGTTTTAATTGTTTTTGGAGGTATTGCAACTTTTTTATTGAATTTTCTAATTATATGTTTTTTTTGGCTTTTTGAATAGACATCGGAAAGTAAAAAAGACAATGTAGGAAATTAACAATTATAATGCAACACATCTCTTCTAATTATGCTTTGAGATATTTAAAATCTAAAGGCAATGCAACAACAAGTATTTTATTAAATAGTGCACCTAGAAATCTTATGTGCTCACCACGTTGTTCTACCAGTGCACATATGTATACATCGCAGCTATATGTAATTGATAACTCCTTTAAGGCTATTCCTGAAGTGGATATTGAAGTGGTTTCCTCCCTCCCTGGAGATGGCTGCTATCTTCACCAGGTTCTGATCTCCATCCTCCTTTTTGCCGATGATGTGGTTCTCCTTGCTTCCTCTCTAGACAGTTTACAAAGGCTTCTTGATGGCTTGGCTTCCTTCTGTGATCAGCGACAGCTTGTGGTTAACTTGAGTAAGACCTGGGTCATGATCTTCAATTGTTTAAAGACTTTCCATTTTCACTTCTTTTTTCAAGATCAGGAGTCCAGATCACTACATCCTATACTTATCTGGGTGTTACGTTTTCCGAACCACGATTCAGTATGAGACTAGCTATTCAGCCTAGAGTTAATAAGGGTATGGGTTCTCTTGCTTTGCTTGAGAAATAGTGTTTTAGTCACCATTTCTAGGATACCTCAACCAAGTTATCTCTCTTGGACTCTCTTGTGAGGCCAACTGTTCTTTATGGGTCTGTGGTTTGGGGCCCATCTCTTCTTGGTTCTGATTGGGCCTCGATCGAGCAAGTTCAAACTTTATTTTTGCGGCGCATCATTAGATGTCACAGGTTCACTCCTCATAGTGTCATTATTGTTGAGTTCAACGCTCATCCTCTCAGTCTCACAACCATTTTTATTTGGTTCGGTTCCTCCATCATCTTCGTGGTTTTGCGGATCATGCTAGTGATTGTGATCAGTACTCCTATTTACCTTATTGTTCATCTGTGTCTACTGGGAGTGCTGAGTCTAGTTCTCGCGCACGTTGTTGGTATGCATAGGCCTCTTCTCTGCTTGGTTTGATTAGGATTGATATTGACCACCTCACCCCCTTTCAGTTCTCGCTGGATGCCTCGACTCATCTTCTTCCCTCTCGACAGGAGTTGAATGAACATGTCAGACTTGACATTTATAGATAGTACATTGCCACTACCTGGGTTAAACCTCCTGGTGGGTTACGCCCACGGATGTCCGTTTACGCAAAACACTTTTTGGAGATGTCTGATGGGATTATTGTTCGTCCTAGCTACCTTTCTCGGAGGTGGTCTCATGCCCTACGTATCTCTTTGGGGTTTGTCAAAGTTGGTTCTCACTGTCTTCGGGTTTAGACTGACCATCATATTGATAGTGTAGAGCAAATCTGCAGGGTTTGTACTTTGGGTGAGGTGGAGACTAAGACTCACTTCATTTTTCGTTGCCCTATTTATTGTGAGATCAAAGGGAGATTATTTTGTTTGTTCTGGGAATGCTTCTCTCTCTATGATTTTTTCAGCTACTATGATCAGCACTATCTTGCACTTTATCTTTGAGAGGCCACTATGCTCTGTGATAGCACAATCCAGTCACTGCTTCCACATCAACACTCATCTATTCAACTCATTACTGCCTTTTTCACACCATTATCTCCTTTGTGTGGTGTGAAAAGGCCTTTTAGCTCCACTAGATCTACCAAACATTCAAGATGTGTCAAATCCCATATTGGCTATCCGCACCAGCGACACTCCTCTATGAGTGGCCACAGATAGAGCAAGGCCTTTACTCATCGGCATGCATATCATTTAGTGATGGATTTCTTTTCACCTAGAAAGGACTCCTAGTCTCTCTCTTGGCCTCCTCTCTGGTTCTTTGTTTGCTTTCTCTTGTTGTTTGTATTTATTTTCAGACACCTTTGTGTACTCCTGCCACTGTCAACCTCATTGTTGTAATCCTCTAGTCCCATAGACCTTTTGTTGGTCTTTTGTTGGACATTAATATCATTATCTTATCTTATCTTATCTAAGACTAAGAACAATCCCTTTCTTTTGTACATTGCCCCTATGGAGAATATCATGACAACTAATTATTATTAAAGGCCCTCAAAATAGAATGATGGGCCTTTTAATTGTCATCACAAGTTGACATGGAAGTCAGTAGTGATGTTGAGACTCAACAAAAAAATCAAGATAGGCCTATCCACTGGAAACACAAACCCTTAACTTCTAACGTTGTTCAAAAAAGGAAAATGGCAGCCCGTATGGAGGTATAGAGTCTAGACGCTTAGCATAAAGTCACGACAATTAGGAAAAGTATACAGCAAGATGAATTGCTTGCGATGAATATCCAACACAAAAATCCACTTGCGAATTAAACTCAGTGCACAATTTGCTACAAGCTATCCTCTGAAGGATGATCACAATTAGAGCCAATAGTGGCTATGAGATAAACCATTTTGAAGCACAATTTCCTGGCTGACTAAACACCAACTCAATATGCGTTGGCATGAAGAATTCATAATCCTCCTTGCTCTTGAAGGTGTGAGACCCTTGCTACTATCCAAAGACTACACAAAATCATCAAGTGCATGCATCGAATGCCACTACAATTCCATCTTCACCTACTTAAAACTCCCAAGTTGCCAAATCCAATACTTGTATTTAGGCTTGCACCGTCTACCAGCTTCAATGTTACTCCACAAAATGAACATTCACGGTAAATTTTGCCAATTCCCAAAGTCTTGAACATTATTAAATTTCATATTGCCTCATGCCAATTCACGGAAAAGGTAAGCATTGGTCAACTATTTGAATTCTAATTTTCTATTATAATTCTTCCTCAAAGTCACAATACATGATTAAAGGATTTGTAATCAGCATTGTGTCTCTCTGTCAAATGAAACAAAGCAATTGCCTCCTAGCTACATCAGTATCAATCTGGAACTCTCGATCAATTTCAAGAGGTATTCTGTCATCCAACTCAAATTCTCAACTATTCCAATAAGCATCCATCACAAAAAGTAAGTTACTATGCTTTATCCAATCAATATTATGCTGGTTCAAAGTATTACCATTAGTTCCATCCCTGCTCAGCTACCCATATGACTGAGTTTTTTCCTTTTTTTCATCCTCCTCTATAGGATGAAACAATTCTTCTTTCCTTCCTCAATTTTGCTCCTTGTTAAGAATGGTTTCAATTTTTTCTCACATTGAATGATAACATTGTTAACCAAACTACAAGCATCGAAAGAAGTAACATGTATTTGTTTCAAATCAGCCTATATGGTAGATAAGAAACCATCCTCACTTTCCTCAATGATCAAAGACATAACGGACTGCATGAAAGATAAAATGTTTTTCTTGTGGTTCCTTTTAATGGAAATAACAAATTGATGGAACATATCAAGAATTATGTCTTCACAAACAAGATCTATCGTAACCACACAAGCTCTAGGTCTTGCAACTGATTCTAAAATTTGGACCATCTTACCAAATAATGGATTATAGATATCACTCGATCCTTGAAAACTTTCTACAATCAATTGGAATACCTCTTTCATCACTTCCCTATTGTAAGGATCATGTGGGGTTGTTATCCTCATAACTTAAACAACACATTGAATAATTGCAAGTCTTACCTCTCTATCAGGATATCTCAACAACATTGGTTTAACCAACGGAATCACAACAAGGATGTTCACTTGTTTACTCTTAGAACCCATTTTCTCTATTATGGATAAACAATTCTTATTGCTTCCAAATTATAAAGTAACCCATACAATGATTGAGGCAAACATGCAAGTTTCCTTCCTATACTGAAGATCTTTTATTCAAGAATTTGTTCCTTATCCCTAGAAATAAATTTTGGTAGCTGCCTAATCATGTTTGTTCGCTGCCTTGAAATACTGTTTGCAAGTTTAGATGCCAGCTTACAATACCAAATTGTATACTCTGCAACTTAAGCAGTCAACCTTTGCATAGCAACAATTTTAATAGAAGGAACATGGTTTGGTATCAATTCAACACTCTCTTTCACTAACCCAGATTGTTTTGTATAACCCACTTGACTGCAGCAACCCTTTTTACAGCATGGCATTATCCTGAGCTAATGTATCTGGCCTTGCACAGCCTATATAAGTGCTTACAAGTTATGAAAAATATTCAAGTTGCCTTTGAGATCAGTAAGGAGAAAAAATGAATGTAATTACAAATACTGAAACTTTTATGAGCAGAACCAGATTTACAATATAGGAAACAAAAAGGACTGCAAGAATCATGCGAGTGCTGGCCATAGACTTGTTGCTAAGCTAACACTGTAATATCCTTTACAAGACCTGCCTGGAAACTTCAATTTCATTAAACAATTTGTCTGCAAGGTCTACTCTGAAATTTCACAATCTAAAACTTCACACTCTTATCTGATATACCCTCTCCTCTTCACAAGAACATGAACAGACACCAACATTTAGACTGCAACTGACATCATTCTGCAATGGGCACTGGAGACTAATAAAGTTTGCAAATACATTGTTTCGCTAAGTTGTATTGACACCACAGACTGAAGTCAATGCCTTACATGCCATATCCACCTTTACTCATGCACAATGTGTGCTCTAAAATCATTGTGTAAAGAGCCCAACTAGCTCTCTTCAAATTATACTGTAGAATTGTTTTTTTTGAGCTTTTGGAAATTTGCATTTTTTTTTTTTTTGTAGATAAATGCTTTTTTCTTGTTTTTTTCAAATTAGATAAATACATAAACTAGAATGAAAGAAATTGATAACAATGTTCACAAACTATAGTTTGCAATTGATCAATAACCAATATGGACAACACTCACACTTCTATGCTATTAATTAATTATTTAGAGAACCTAGTTCATATAGGAGATTCAACTTGAAAGCTAGAAATGAACTGCAACAATGAATATGGTCTTCATGCAGAAAACGTTGGCCAATAAGAATGATCACAGCCTTGAATTTCATATCGCAGGCCCTGTATTGATGCTGCTATGAACGCCAAAACTGGCCTTTACCCTTGCGTTTTATCTCAGAAAATCATAGCAGCCTTTGCTAGCTGCTTCTCATGCCACTTTCAGACTCTTCAGCAGCTGAATTAACACCAGACACTGCCTCCAGGTATAGCAGTGATTCACAGCACTACCAGATGTCCAAACACATACAAATTTCAGAAATTCAACCTCTTGATAATTACCTTCAATTCAGCAGCAAGAATGCACAATTCATTGGCAACAAATCCAACTCAAAGTGCAACAGCAATGAGGAAAATTCAGACTTCCCTAACAGTTTGCCCAAACCCTTGTTTCACCACATTCAAGAAATATATTAAACACAATGAGATAGTTCAATTCTCAAGAAGAATCAATTTTATAACATTTTAATGACCAAGGCTTCACCATTACACAAGACGCCACTTAGCTTCCTAGCTACACTTTTCACTAAAGAAGCTTCATCTTCACACCATCAAATTAGAGTAAATACTAATGAGTTATTCGTTAAGTTAAACTTAATAAGTAAATAACATAATGCAATCCATTAATGGAGCCCAATCAAACACTAGTGATGTCGGGACATAGGGTGCCACAACTGCACTGCTAAAAATAGAAACTTTGCATATCTGACTTCCTATAAGTAGTAAGTCACTCCACTATGATCGTCAAATCACAATGTGAGCTCACGACGGTTGTGATGATGAACTAACATCACAAAGCTACTAGAACCTGCTAAATTGCAAACATTACATGTTGTAAGATACCTTTTCGTGGATCACTATCCTGAAATTGGTTTACCATTGAAGGATCATTTTCTTCCTTAATGTCTGTAAACAAATTTTAAGGAACAAAAATGATAAAATAAACTCTCATATCGCTGTTTTGGTTTTGATCCCTGGATTTTTGTAGTTGAGAATATTTGGAATGTTGAAAACTCCAACATGCAATTTATACCATGAACCAGAAATAATTAATTTGAACCGTAGCATCAACTAGAGGATTGCTACTTAGACATTACTTCAACATCTTCAATGTATACAACAAGATATAATATAGACAATAACATGCAACTACAGGAACGCCATCAAGTTCAACACACAAACTTCATTATATTATCCAATTTGCTAAACGATGGAGTCGAGTTAACACACGGTAATAACATTTAGTGCAAAGAGTTTCCACTAGGAGATGAAACTTGCCATTTAGGCTCCAACAGTAGTAGACCAATCACTAGCAAGTTATGTTGGAGACTCAAGGCTCTTCACATGCGGCAAAAAGAACTATTGCCATCATTACTCTATCTTTGATTTGCAATTGTCTCAAAAATGATGCTTTGGTAAGTTATGCCAAAGGTGATCCGACAGTGTTGTATTGTAGGAAATGCCGCACCTTCAATCCAAGAATCTCATATCGACCATATGTTTTAACAGCGCAACATTGGCATAGGTTACAACCTCCACCTTTCACCAATTCTAACCACAGTATGCGAAATGATCTTTAAGTCTCTATAAAGATAATTCAAGCATCGTTTCAGAAGATATGAAAAGTTAATACCACATTCATCCTTGTCAAGAATATCCATTTAACTCTGAATTCTCAATGCTAGAGAATAAAAAAACATTCAGAAACTATCTTTGAATAACCGCAAACTGATGGACAATCACCCCTATAATAGCAGGTAGTCTTTCCTAGAATTCTTGTGTTACATTCTGATTAGATTCTTAGGGAGAATTTTTATAAAAACCGAATCTTTCATTGTTTGTCCTTCCAAGCTACCCCCGCCTAATTTCCATCTCCCAAATGATTTTCAGACAAGAATTGTTACTTGGTACATTTCTAACTTGGACAAGTCAGAGTTTACAAAGGTAACGCTCTTGTAATGTTTGCCTTTAGTCTATAATACCCCAAGAAAATAATAATGGCTCCAACATATTAATTGCCAACTTGGCATTGTATGAAGAAATTAATCAAGACTCTATTACAACTTACAAGCCAATTGAAATTTTTCCTTCATACTTATTTAGGCTCCCCATTCTAGTTCACTGATCATATTTTAATGTTTGAAAGTCACATCTTGAAATATTTCTTTTAGCCTCAAATCTTCAATGCTTCGATACTTGTATTTCCATAAATGTCAAATTTCTTATTCCCTGTTTCAAAATGATTTGATCCCAATCCTTTAGATGAGTCGGGCCCACAATTTATTTGTTCAATAATAATAAACTCGTGTAGTTTCCTTCATGTGATACATAATAAAACCAAATCAATATTCATAACCAAACGTTAATTTTAATAGCAATAAGTTCTGCAGCTTCAAATATATCTCGACAATAATGTTTGCCTTTACCACGTTGAAACCCATGGTATTAATTTTTTAATTTTCTCCAAAACCTTTGACTAGTACAGCTTAATATATTCATGCTAAATCATTAAAATAATTATTTTTGCTAGTCAGTGACACTTAGATGCTAGAATTTCAGAAGCAGCAGATAATATTAATTGTGGCAAATAAACATCAAATATTTATGAATTCCAAACTTTAGAAAGGCAAATAATTTATGAATTCCCACACCAATATTATTATTGACTTCAGTTAAGCAATAATTTTTTTCCCACAACATATAACTTCCCTAAATATTGTATCCCTCCCGTCTATTCAATGCAATAAAAAAAACCCAATATTATTTTTAGAAAATTCTCTTAAATCAGATAAAATTCTTATGCAGTTTTACCAAGGTATCCCTCACAAGAATAGACTCTGATAAAGCTTTTCTCAAACTTGTCTCCTATAACTACATAGGCTAGCAGGAAAAATAGCTCTGAAACCACTGTAATATCCTAATGGATGTATTTCCCCAATTTCTCGCAATGCAATTTTCAGAATACAATAGATAATTATATGCAATAAAATGGCAGCAAAATACTTATGTTAAAATATTTTAGAATTTCTTATTGCATTATACACTAACAATACAATCACATAGCATGGAAATCCAATCTTATAAATGGCAACAAAAATTAGATTGGAAAACACATAGAGATGAACCCATAACTCTAAGTGTGAACACTGACGTGAATCCACCACGTACATAAATCAGGTTTGTGTCCAACTCACCTGAGAAGCCTGAAGTGTTTCATCCACAAGTTTTAGCAACAGAAAGCTAGAAGTTTCTTCAAAGAGAAATCAGAAAAAAAATCACAAATCCAAGCATGCCGAAATGAGCTCTTCTTCCCTCTTTTAAGCTCAAGCCGGTGACTCTTCACATTCTCTTGCATTTCTCTTCATTCCTATTCTCTTTTCCTTTTTATTTAATCTTTTTCCAGTTAAGAGAATAATATAACTATATAATAATAAAGTGACTTATTAATTCCCCTTTTTTTAATTTTATGGTCACTTTTATAAAACAATTCAATTTTCAGGCATTAAAATAAATGTCTTGTCGAACTCAAAAAGCCATGAAAAGCTCTTAGCAAGACGCTTGAAGTCGAATACTACAAAACCGGAGATACAGACCCAATCTCGACTCCAATCTACCTAAAAGTGAAGATGCTTATGTTGAAACGCACACTGACCCCTCACAAAGACCTAGCTAGCCCACGAGACCGTGATGGAAAAAGGCTAACGACGCATCAGAGATTAATGGCTAGAAAATGGGACATCACAAAAATTAGCAAGTCCTTTTATTAATTAAGTGACATAATAAATAACCATCATTAACTTAATTAATAAATAATAATTTAAACTATTAACCAATTATGTAATAGCTCAACATTCTTTAATTAAGTAAAACTTAGTTATAATCATAAATTTCAACAATAGTTTATTTAATACAAGGTGAGCAAAATTGAGGACATTACAAAATTTGATCCTTGGCAACTCGGCCACAACTTCTATCATCAGTCACTCAAATCGAAGCCTTCTAGACTTCTAATATCATATTAAATGAAAAGTACCAGCTATATAGAATAATCAAATTTGTATCTTGGAATGAAGAGTCAAAGATCCTCATGTACCTCTCAATAATGGAGAGAATATCATTCATCAGGGATTTCATCCTTACAAACCCTTAAAGAACTCTCCAATATCTCATAAACTTCTTATTTCATCCAGCCTACTAAATACCACAAGTTTGTTTTTAAAACATTTCAAACAAATCACCCCTTTAATCTCCCTAATATTAAAGGTGTTATTCTTTTCTTTTAATATTTATATTCTCTTTACTTAGATGCCAAACAACCCCTTTTTAAAAACAATCTTGCATTACGTCTACCTTACTTTAAGTTGCACACAGAAAAGGATACATATAATGTACCTTTCCTAAGCTAGTTTGGCATGGGTAGATCGTTAATCTATTCATGAGATTCTTGTAGGCTAATGAGTGTGCTTAGGGAATCCTATAGGTGTTCATAAAAGCAATTTCTGATTTAGACAAGAAAACAAAGCATAACACCCATTTTTGGAGCCTTTTTCAGATACTTTCTCCTATACATTATATTTTTCATAAGTTTGCAATGAGCATCGACAAAGTAAGTTGTTGTTTTTAGTAATGTCAATGGAGTTGGGTTTTGATGTTTATCAAGAAATCTGATATTGTCCAGAGTTAATAAAAATTTAAAGTTAAATTAAATATTCAACTTTACTCAAGATGCCAAATATTAGAATTTAAATTGAATGGTGATTTATTTTAATAGTTGGGCCTTTATCATTTAAAGCTACATTAGGAGATTAAAAAGGGAAGTGATTCTTACTAAATAAAAGCAATAAAAAAAACATTCCCAAAATAATAGTGAAAAAGCACTCCCAAAATAATAGCAAAAAAATATTCTTCGAAAAATAGCGAAAACAGTCTTTGACAAAATAACAAAAAAGGCATTCTTGAAATAATAGTGAAAATACATTTCTAGGAAAATAGCGAGGAAAAAGCAATCCTGAAAAATAGTGGAAAAGCAAAAAGTTCCTTATTGAAAAAAGCAACAAAAAAGCTATCAAAGT
Organism: Cupressus sempervirens; assembly: GCA_028749045.1. Taxonomy (NCBI): domain Eukaryota; kingdom Viridiplantae; phylum Streptophyta; class Pinopsida; order Cupressales; family Cupressaceae; genus Cupressus; species Cupressus sempervirens. The sequence continues at coordinate 592,607,519 of CM053785.1, read as the reverse complement.
AGGATTTGGGCTCTTCGTATCGTGAGGACAAAAACCCTTGCAAGCAACAAACTCCACATTGTTGAGAGATACAATTTGGACTTTATTCAAAGGATACTTTTAGGCATATTGGAGTTTACATTTTCAGATTTGTAGAAATCATTGGATATCAGATTTGCAGAGGACAATTTTGCTGAAGATTGAGGGTTAAAACTTAAGACTTCTATTTTTTCTAGTTGTATCTTCTTCCTTGATCACCATATCATTTCTAGCCAACCATTTCTTGAGGATTCTAAGGAAGCCATTGGGAATTAAGGAGTTGATATATGCATTCTCTAAAGATCTTAGCTGTGGTTTGACACTTCTAGACCCCGTCTTACCATTTGGAGCAATTTGGGGAAGAACCTATGGTTTCTAGAATTTAAAATTGTTTATATTGTTGTAGTCATTTACTTTCATTACCAGCATAATGCTATCTATTTGTGATTATAATCAGATTTATCCATTTGGATATTTTCAGTTTTATCTTTGTATTGTACTTTCAATTTTGAACATATTTTATAAGTGAGTATTGCAAGCATTTCCTTATATTTGTTGTCATGATATTGTATTTATTGCAAATCTCTTTCCATTCTCTCTATCAAATATTCTTAAACTCGAGAAAAAAGAGGTTGAGGGGATATACGGGTGCATATTACAGTAGTATCAGAGCTCAAAAAAATTCAGTTAGCCTACTGGGAGGATTCAAAAAATGATTTTTCAGATTTAAAATGACAACAAATGATTGATTGGAGTTAAAGGATAACCCCACTCATTCCTATCAATGCCTGATACATCGATTATAGTGGAAAGTACAATGGGCCTCCCCTTTTTGGTAACGCGTGGTAAATCACTTTTTACTAAAGAAGGTACTTGTTAATATACCTATAGATATATGAATGAATTTTTATTTGAAAGATCAAACTTGCTAAACACATGTTTATAATTACAAAGAGATTATTATATATATGCATATAAAGCATATTAATAATGATAAAATTGCTTGTAACATGTCAAAATTAATGTTGTGTACAAATTAAAAGATAACAATATTTGTAAAACTTGATAGGTTCATAATTATCCTTTGTGTCGAATCTAGTAATGGGTAGGGAGTTCGCACAAGGGAAAGAGTAATTTGAACACGTTGAGGTATTTGAGTCCCAATATGGGTGAGAAACATGAAGGAGCCTTGGGTAGATTGTTTCTTTCTTCAAGCTCAGCAGTAACTCCACCAGTAACTCCACCATCCATTACATAATTAGACACATAACCAAGAAAATGACCTTATCTAATACTACTAATAGTATTCAGTGATTGTGATATTTGGGAGGGGAATTATATTTTACAACATTCATTTTGGCCTCACTCATATTGCTAGGAGCAGGGATCATTACGTCTTTCTATTCTCTCTATCAAATATTCTTAAACCCAATAGCCAAAATAATCAAGGGGATACAAGGGTGCATATTATAATACATGAACAAAACTTGGTTCTTAATCATTGCCAACCAAGGATTTTTTTTTTTTTTTATCACTTCAAGTTGCACGAAAGGCAAAAGAAGAGGATACACAAAATTTAGCATTAATGTTTTCACAAATTGAAAACTAAAACTAAACTAATAACTATTGAATTTAAAATTTGCAACTGCATATATGACTTTTTTTAAGGTTGATGACAATATGCAGCCATGCCTATGGATTTTGTCAACATAAATCATGAAACAAATAAAAAAATAAAAATCAATCATTGAATCATACTATAATTTTCTGGGATCGCTGCAAATGTAATGGCACTACCATTGTGGTATGTGTTTTCCAAATGACAACGTTCTTGTATTTATATGAGGAGTAAACTAAGAGAATAAACATGTCCCTTCATGGGACATGTCTATTCAACAATATGATTAATATAATTGAAAACTTAATTATACATACATACATATATATACATAAATTTCTCTTTGATCTCACAGGTTTATCCTACTAAAGCTACCAAAACATCAACACTCCCTCTTAGCTAGGGAGGATAAACACATGACATGTATTACACCATTGGTAATACTAAGTATGAAAACTTTCTATGATATCTTTGATCACGGGATATCCACCATTTTAAAATTACATTTTATATCACGAGTCTTGGTCTCCCAAAATATCAACATTCGATATTCACCAAGTACTCAAAAGGTTTTGATATCACATTTGATATCAAGAGTATTGGTCTCCCAGAATACATGATATTCACCAATTACTCAAAAAATGTTTGATATCACATCTGATATCAACAGTATTGGCCTCTTAGAATATCAATGATATTCACCAATTACTCAAAATAAGGTTTGATATCACATATGATATCAAGAGTATTGGCCTCCCAGAATATCAATGATATTCACCAAGTACTCAAAATAAGGTTTGATATCACATCTGATATCAAGAGTATTGACCTCCCAAAAAATCAATGATATTCACCAAGTACGTAATGCCTCCCAGAATGTTGAGATGCAAGACATTCACCATATACTCAATGATCTCATAATACAAGATATTGTAAGATCGTCAACTTACAATAACTTATGCAAACACAAGTGACATCATTTGGAGGTCGTCACTCCTTCACGATGTACACAGGGGGTAGGCCCATTAAAATCACATAGTCATGAGGTTTATTCATAAATCACAATCCTCTTGACTGGTATAATTTATTGATCACTGGAGACTCCACAACATGGTTTACTCCCTCTGAACAAGATCACCGAAGGTTGACTAAATCATATCATCTATCCACTCCTTTAGACATATGTGTCAGACTCCCTCTAAATCTCAATCTCCCTCTTCCTGTAATAACATTCTCGAAGGAAAAGATCAAGCCAAATAGCTCTTATAGTACATATTAAAAAATATGAAAGAGACTAATACGATACTCAAAGATAAAAGATCATTCCAATATAATATAAATATATATTTAGTTTAAATATATACTTTGAATATATATATATATATATATATATATATATATATATATATATATATATATATATATATATACATTCTATCTTCTATGTTTATATCTTTAATCTATATTTTAACATATTCAAATCTAAGGTAATGATATAAGATGATTAATTTTCCCAATCTATATTCACTTATGTTTATATTAACTCTCTATCCACATATATAATAATTATTAAAAAATGTCACAAAATATTATTATTGTCATATATGTGTGTATCTGGCCAAGTTCATCTCATCCACATATCAATCAAAATTAGGATTTTGTTTATTTATTTATTAACATGTTTCTATGTTACTCCAACTTAATATCTCTTATTAAATATATATATATACACATTTATTTTATGTTTAGGTTATAATATTAAGAAGACTCATATGTCCTAATAAGGAAAGTGACTTACTATATTACCTTACCACCAATGGATCCGATGCTCTAAATGTTGCAATGGTCTTCTACCTCATTTGACCATTGATTTTGGGGTCTCGTCGGAAAAGCCTTTGTCATTGTTGGCACTATTTTCACTTCCGCTTGAATCATGCAAGGAACGAGTTTAATCCCTGTCAACAATAACATGCTCTGCTTTCTGTGAAGGTCCAACCTGTCAGTGATTTTTTATCGCAAACTCCCTTAATTTTCTTTTTTTGTCTGTATATGTTACTATCAAATGGCGTCCGCTAATATATGGTGTCTTTCCTTTATAGCTTCCCACATATGTGATAATAAACCTTATCTTCATGTATTTTTATGGTGTCAAATTTGGCTAAAACCTTCTATGGCCCATACACTTTTCATTATAGTCGTGCTAGGATATATGAATGTCACTATGTCTTAGTACTACTTGCCACATCTAACTATATGGTGCTACACAAAGTGTTTTTCCCATTTTGTCACATACAATTCCTTCTTTCCCCAAATTTGAGCAGGATTGTCCTTTTTCATTTGGTGATAGTCCATGAACAACGTGTTTCTATTTCGATTAATTAGTAGTGATTTACAAGCTAGCTATCAATAAATTCATTTAACTTTGTCGTATTGCACAAAAAATTGCTACTTATATCCTGTATGACGGATTTTGTCATTTAGAGGAATTTAATTGAATTTGCTCCACTATTGCCAATGGTGAGGTGAGAAGTTGCAGATCATTTCATCATATTTTCATTTCTATTTATTTGCAGTCTAGCTCTGATACCATGTTAATTTTCTGGGATCGTTGCAAACGTAATGGCACTACCATTGTGGTATGTGTTTTCCAAATGACAAAGTCCTTGTATTTATATGAGGAATAAACAAAGAGACTAGACATGTCCCTTCATGGGACATGCCTATTCAACAATATGATTAATATAATTGAAACATAATTTTATATATATATATATATATATCATTTTAATTAATTTCTCTTCGATCTCATAGGTTTATCCTACTAAAGCTACCAAAACATAAACACATACTTCTTGCTTGAAAAATGCCTACAAATTGAAGTCACCCCTCTTCTTCCCCTTTTTGCTCCTCAACCCCCTTGCAATTCAATCTCACTCTTTTATCCTTGCATTTTCAGCTTTCACACTCATACTATCATCTTTTTGTAGATTTTTTTTTGTGAGTTGAAATGAGGATAGAAGGAAATTTTGAGTTTATGGAGTTTACCTGGGCCCAAAGGCTATTAGGGTTTGGCTATGGCAATCTTAATAAAAGTTAATTGTTTACCGCATAGATTAAATGATTAATGCACACAGACAAGAACAATAATAGCAACAACAGTACTTTGTTTATCATTCGCATATGCCAAGAGATTCCATGCAGAGCATAAGATCCAATAATTTACAATGATCCCAGACGGGATATAAATACTTCTTGCCAAACCTTCTCGAAGGGGTCCGTCGGCTACATAACAATACTAATCAACCCGTCTTACCAATGACATGAACCCATTGGCTACAAAATCTTTACCGACAACATGAACCCGTCGGTTATAAAATCTTTACTGATGACAACACCCTATTGGCTACACAATACTTACAAACAACATCATCCCCCCCAAAAGAAAAAAGTCATCTCCGGACGACAATTACAAAATATCCCAAACAAATTAACAAACAAAATACATTAACTGACTAACTACAACAAGATAGATCTGTTTCTGCCACATCACTTTCACATTCGTCCCATGCTAGCACCAAATTGGTCTCCAAACCACGTTGCATCTGTAGCCTCTGCTAACACAATACTGTCTCCTTAGCAAGTTGACCTTGATAGCCACCCATGCTGCTTTCTCTGCTTCCAACTCCTGGGTACTCTGAGCCAAGTGTCGTTGAACTGCCTTCAACTGGATGATCAGCTCCTCCCGAGCTCTCTACGCATCCACCAAGACATCTTTACATCCAACACCTGCTTCAAGTGCCTCAAAGTGTAACATCCTTCCCAAAAGGCTTGCTCCGCTGATCTTTCCACCTAGCACACTATGCCTGTAGTAGCTCTAGGTCTCATCAACTGGTCACACTTCGCACGACTGACAGTGGGGTTAAGGGGCAGCAGCCCTTGCTGCCAAGACCAAATTAGCACTTCTGAAGCCATACAAAACAACATTTTCATGATTTTCTTTCGATCCCACACTCTTTCTAGCAACTGCTTTCATTTTCCACCTGTTTATGTCTTTCCCTTCCCCTCAGCATCATGCGTTACTCATTCTGAACTATTTCAATCTGTCGTCGTCTTTTTTTTTTTTTAGCTCCTCTGCTCGTTTGTTGATGAGCCTCTTTCCTCTGATCTGTCTCTCTATCACTCCTAACTGCTCTGATGCTTTTGCCTTTATAATGAAAGGTTCCTATCACTTTTGCCTTCCCGCAGAGAATATGCCTCAAAAAAATATTTCCCCATTGCCTACTTCTTTCCTGACGGTTCTCTTTCAACAATGAAAATAATATTGACTCCTCCGTGTTCTAGTGACGATGACTCCAATTGTGTGCAAGAAATTCAAGGGTGAAATATTCTCCAGTGGTTTGAAAGTGGGGCTGAAAATAAGCCATTGTTGAAGAAAGAAATGCTGCTACCTGTAGAATGGAAAACATCCGTGGACAAGAAGGTAAGCCGCGGGGTGGAAGAAGAAAACCACGTCCGTGGAGAGGAAGTTTAGACTGTGGCTAGGAAGATGAAATTGCAACTCACAACCCTTACGAACAACTGCATCCACGGATGAAATTGCAACTCAAGGAAGAAGATAACCCGTGGGAGAATACAGCTTGCCGTGGGAGAACAGAACCATTCGTTGGAGAAACAAGGGTATCCGCAGGAGAAAACAACGCGGAGAATGAGCTAGGCCGCAGAGGAAAAACACCCACAGAAGGAAAAAATAAAGCCGCGGAGATAACAACTTAGCCAACTGCTGCGAAGATAAAAGACACGCCGTCCACGGGGATCAAAGCCATGCCATCCACGGGTCAACTAGTGGAACACTCTGTCCGCAAGGCATTTCATGGAAGACCTACCTCCAAGCTGAATTTTTTTTCTTTTTTTTTTCTTTTTTTTTGTTTTTTTGTCTCTCTTTTTTTTTTAGTAAATTCTGAAAAATACAACCCAATTTTGCCTCCAAACCTCGCCATCTTGTGATGACGACAAAGTCTTCCTTGCATGGTACAGTTTCAACTTCGACCTGTTCACTACCTGAGGCACTGCTTGTCCGTCCAAAGTCAACAATTTTATTGCTCCATTGTCACCTGCCTCCCAAATCTGGTATGGCCCGACCCACCTAACTTTAAACTTTCCTAGTTTATTTCGTCTGTCATACTTCAACACCAACTGCCGTGGCAAAAACCTATTCAGTTCTAGTTGCTTATCACGCCGCGCTTTGCATCTATTCTGTGTCACCTCCGGAGCCCATTGTGCTTGCAATTTCATCAGTTACCATCCTTTGCCGTCAATAACTATATTCTTGACTGTAGAACCTTCACTTTGTATTACTGAAGTTTTTAGTAAGCCTATTCTCTTTGTTTCCTGTGTAGACCCTGCGATGTGTTTTCCTTGCTGTCGGCACCCTTCTAATATATCAATGGTTTGTCGTAACATTTTCTTTCTGTGCAGTCGTATGGTGGGATCTTTCCTTTTTCTGGGTTCATATTGTATGTTCTTCCCTTCAACTTCAGCCGTAACCGACTTTCCTTCTTCCACTTCTCTGTATTCTTTTAGACATTCATTTTCCTCTTTTTTCTCACCTTCGTCACCCTTAACATATTACAACTCAGAAAGAGTTCGTAGTCCTCTATCTACCAGTGGTAGAGACCGTTGATAGAATCTAAATTGTTGTCCGTTGATCCTCCTTCCAACCACAGGACTCCCTCCTGATCTGGTTCCATACACTGCCTCCCTTCATCTTCTTCTTCAAAATCTGACGACACTGCCTCCTCACCTACCATTTGTGTGTGCAGGTAAATTATGAATCTTCTACCTTCACGCTCCATTGATAGGGTATTCTTCTTCCAGTCATGTTTAACCTTTGCTTGAATAAGCCATCCGCGGCCCAGAATGACGTCATATCCTTTTCTCTTCAGCGGGATCACGACAAAGTCAAGCAGGAACAGCTATGTGCCAATTGTCACCGGTTGTGCCATCAAGACGCATAGAGGTTTAATGTTGTGTTGGTCCGCTATCAACAACTAAAATGTAGGTGGCCACAATGTCGGCTGTCCCAACCTCTTCCAGGTATCCTCGGGTAAGACATTCACGCCGGACCCTCCGTTGACAATTGTGATCGTCAGCACATTTCCCAGAATCCCCATCTCAACAACCATCGGGTGTCGTCTGGATGTGAGGGCTAACAACATTGGGTCTTCTCCATCAGCAGCAATTTCCTTCCCTCTTCCCAGTTCTCCTAGTAACTTAGCAGTTGGCGTGATATTTGTGAGTGTCGGTCAAAGCTGAGGCATTATGACCAATAGATCGCCTATTTTGACGAGTACCTCAATTTGTAATATCTAGCGTACGATGTTTTGTTGCACACAGTTCCTTAGTTAGGTGCCCGCAATGTCCTTCAACTGAGCTGTCTCCGCCTATGTTGCTTTCTCAATTTCCTTCTGTACTTCCTCCAGCCTCTTCTTTTCTTCCACTAGGTCAAGGTATAGTTTTGCTTGTTTCCGTGTGATCACCAGCACGTCCTCTTCGTCCGTTCCGACGGTGATCATATTCACTCCAGACTTCGGGCACTGGGCATCTTCATGATCGTTGGGTCTACACCATCTGCATAATAATTTTGGTGTGTTTTCCATTGTCCAATCCCGGGCAAAGTGGCCCCACAAATTACATGCTCAGCATTGCATGATCGGCCATCCATTCGCATCGTACTGAATTCGACTTCGGCTGCCACTGTTATTGTTATTGTTTGCATTGTTGTTGTTTTGCCCTCTACTATTATTTCTATACCCACCCGAACTAACACCATTAATGTTTGTGTTTTTGTTCCCTCCTAATGTGAAAGCTACCTGTGTCAAGAGCACTTGTTGAGGTCCTCTGGTTTTCATATTGAAGGGGCATTCTTTTGTGGAATGTCCCATGATCTGGCAGATGTCACAAAACTGGTTCTTTGGACAGGACCTTTTGGTGTGACCCCCTGTCTTACACTCTGTGCACCATAGTTCACTTACCTTCATTTCTTTCTACATGTTCTTAAATTCCTTCATCATGTGAATCATATCCTTCTGGAGGGCTTGGACCTTCTTGCTGCTGCTTTCATCATCGCTGCTATCTTCTCCCGAGGATGCATCATGATTTGAATCGGATGAACTACTCTTCCTTTTCTTCTTTGTTTTCTACTCACTTTCCAAGTTCATTGCTCGATTGTATGCTTCAGTGTATGACGACGACAGCACAATCTTCATCTTCTTCCGCAACTTCGGGCGTATACCCTCAACGAACCATCTTTTTTGTAGCCCATCTGTCGGCTTATTCTCCATTTTGTTTAAGTCTTTTAATTTCCTAGCGTATACTCGGACAGTTTCATTCTTCCCCTGCTTTGTATTGTATATCTCGACTACGATCTCATTGTTGTTGCAGAACAGTTGAAATTCGGCAGTAAACTCCTTAAGGTTGTCCCAAGTGGTTAAATTCTCGGGATCTACATTGACGAACCAATCAATTGCAACACCTCGTAGGGTGGCCGGAAACTGCCAAACCCATTTGTTTGTATCGGTTATGCCATTTGCCCTCCAAATCGTTTCACATGTTTTACAGTGTCGGATTGGATCGGCCATACCATCGCCATCAAACTTTGGCAGCTTTTCCTTTGGTCCCGCCATTACTACTGAATTTTGTGCACAAGCATTGTTCGGTCCTACAACACTAGTGCTATTCATTCCCACACCAACAGTCTGCACTCCCACACCGGCGATCTGCACTCCCACACCGGCAATCTGCACTCCCACACCGGCAGTCTGCACTCCTACACTGACGCACTCTCCAATAGTTGTCTTATCTCCAACAGCTGTGTCCTCTAGTGAAGAAGGGCCTTCCTGTTCCGGAAGTGTATCACGGACGAAGAGTCCACTCCACACTCGTGCTCTCTTGGCACTCCAAGCCGTGCGAGTCAATTCCCTTCCATCTGGATTCTCTTCCCTCGACGAATATAGGCTCAAAAATTCCTCCATGGCTTCTTCCACCAATTCCACCCGCTATCAAGTCTCATCCAACAATTCCTCAATGCTTCAGTGTCCGTCAGCAATCTTCTGAAACCTCCATCTACGTTCGGCCCTACTTCGTCAAAATTAAATTTCCTTGAGCTATGCGGATTTCATCTTTGTCCTTCAGCTTATTCTTATTTTTGTTTAACTGATTCAGCATCAGTCTACATTCCATCCTTTGTTCCAGGTCCATCAGGCAATGGCACCAAATGTTTACCGCATAGATTAAATGATTAATGCACACAAACAAGAACAGGAATAGCAACAGTAGTACTTTGTTTATCATTCGCATATGCCAAGAGATTCCATACAGAGCATAAGATCCAATAATTTACAATGATCCCAGATGAGATATAAATACTTCTCGCCGAACCTTCCCGAAGGGGTCCGTCGGCTACATAACAATACTAATCTATCCATCGGCTACAAATCTTTACCGACGACATGAACCCGTCGGCTACAAAATCTTTACTGACGACAACACCCTGTCGACTATACAATACTTACAGACGACATTAATTTTTTCAAAAACTTAATTTTGGGCCCTTTCAATGTAGGAGATGCTTGAGCATCGTCAAGTTACTCAAGAGAATCCTAGGATTCTCGTAGACATCCTGATGACATCTCTGAGGCAGCAGCATTGGTGGCAGAGTGACAAAGGATGTTACCTTCAGGTCCTTGCATCGTACAAATATCCTCAGTTTGAAAATGTGGGATTTTTTTGGGGGGAGAGGGGTGGAGACAAGTCCCCATGGAACACTGAGTTCAAGTACACAAACAATGCAATCCATAACATGAGAGAATATTTAAATCAAAAATTTAATCTTCATATGGCATGGATGATCATATTGTAGAATAACTAATTCTTGTAATCAAATGTTGGAATTCGAAACACAATTAAATCATCATTTTAGAATTGCATATATATGTTGCTAATTAAAACAAAAAGGGATAGAGAGAAGATAATATTTAAATCTAGGTCAATATTAAAATCTTTGTTAATAGAAAAGTCATGTGGTAGTGTGAATTTTTTAGAGCATTGGAGGTTTTGTTTAAATTTGAATCTATAAAATAGCTTAAAAAGTTGAAATTTGTATTATGTTTATTATCTTTTCTCTACGTTTAGGAAGACAACCCAAATGTAGACTTGCTCACTACTAGTTGATTTGATCCATTGTACCGTAACTATTTGATCTCTCAATAAATTCAATTATCCTTGTCCTCAGTGATTCAACTCGCTGCCTATGACACTAAGAGGTTTTGTCAATCCTTGGCAAAATATTAATTTTGTTTTTGCATTGCACTGCAGGTTATCAAGGTTCCACATATTCATTCTCAATTCAAAGAAATCTTGGATATTTAAGGATACAATACATAGAATCAAGTTCAACTGAAAGGAAAATAACATTGAATGTGATACATTTGTGATCATGCTCCTAATACATTTCAACTTGAAACCATTCATCCAAATTCTTCGTCATGTACCATAATGAATCAAACACATTGTACTTGGTATCTTTCTAAAGATACTCTTAGTAATGTCAAACTTAAATCATTCATCCAAGTTCTTACCCATGAACTAGCTGATTGTACAAATGATTATAAACTTAAGGAGCTCTGTCTCATCAGTTTTAGTTTCAAACACATATTTTGCATTGTTTATCATGCACGGCCTTTCTCTTTTACCGTATGGATTTTCCCATTGTGCATAAAAACTAGGAATTGGACAGCTTTTGGAGAAATGATCTTCCAATGCAAATAATATCAAAGATGTTAACTTCTTCAAATACTGGTAATTTAATCAAAACAGAAATATAATCATATTACCATGTTATCAAATAAAATCCTCTTAGGGAGACCATTTTGCAACAACATGAACATAAATGAACTGAAAATTGTAGAGATGAAAACAGAGATACATTTTTAAAAAATAAAGTTTCTATAACTTGGTTGAACATGAAATGCTACAATAAACACTATGAATCCAGTTCGTCTTTTGCACGGAATGATTACCTCTTCCCTTAACACACAAGATCCCTTCCGAAATATTTCAGGAAGTGTGTTGTAGTTGATTCCAAACTCCTGGAAGAGGAGATCATTCTTATCTTGTGTTTGGGTACCCTGCAAATTTTTACTCTGAGTTGAATTACATTTGTAAATGTTGCATGTCAAACTTCAAGTTGCCATTGTCCATAATAAATTGAAAAAGATGCTTCTATAAGAACCCACAAGAGATCTTTATATTGATGCTTTTTATCATGCTATGTATTTATCATTAGGATGAAAATGTGATGAGATTGCTAAGCTAGAGCTCATAAACTAGATAACGCTATTTATATTCAAAGATGTAAATTTGACCCCACCAAGAGAAAAACATTACTTAGTTAAAATTGTTTAAATCGAGGATGAAAGATTTACAGCAAAATCCCTAAACTACAAGTACTAGCAAGCTGCAGGCTGTGCTGAGTATCTTGACCACGTAACTACAAGAAAATATCAGTGAGTTGCAGGCTGACTACTCAATAACTTGAGTCTGTAACTTGGCTCCACTTTGCAATGCGGCCTGTCCGCTGGAATGTGCTAAAAATGCATTTTTTCTCCTTTTTAAGCCCTCTGTGCCTTTACATATCACTCTCACAGTCATTTGTTTGCCTTTCTTCTCTTCTTATGGTGATTTTAGGCAATTCTAACGTGAAAGTTTTGACATTTTTGAAGATCTTTTACAGTATGATTTATTTCTCTTATTTTGTTTTCCAAGCTTTTTAACTTATGTTTAATATTTATGGATTTTTATAAGAATTTAATTTTTTTTAAATTACATGCACGTTCATGTTATATATACATCTAAATTGATCTACACTAGGTATGGTTCCACCTTTTTTAAATTTGAAGCAAGGTATTTCATTTATTTTTCAGTATTTTCAATGTTACAAAAACTTTATCTAATGTTACCAGGTTACTCGCCCTGGCCTCCAGTGCTAGTCCTGGCCCTTTACAAGTACTGATCCAGTGCTGTTATGCCACTAAATTTTCCCAGGGTACTGCCAAAGCACCTGTTTTCTCTATAAGCTATCTCGATCCCTCTAGATAATCTAAGCACCCAGGCAATACCCTGGGAAGACCCAGTGGTGCACCAACAGCCTCAGATGCCCAAAAAGAAATTTTATTAAAGTAAAAATGAACTCTTTTAATTCTGTGACCTTCCTAATATATTCCTCTAGGCTTCCTTACAGTCATGGCACTGTTTGTAAAATTTCCCGATCGCCAACATGATTTTTTTTAGTGAACAGTAACTTAGCATTTACCCACGAAGTGTTTTGGCTTATCATTAAGGATATTATCTGCCGATAAACTTAGAGGTCCTAAACTTCAAATGACATCAATTGATATGCATTAGCGCTGTCTATATCTGTGTCAAGGTGATCTGTTTTAACAGACTGCTGCCGAAATCTAATGCCTCTATACATAACTGATATGGGATTTAAGTTCTAACAAATAACTTGATGTTCCAGCCTGTATAATTATTTCATAATAGGTTGCATTCCTGCTTGTGTCATTGAATTATATGATTCGTTTTGCTGCTGTTTAATCATATGCACCACTCTGAAGTTTGTTCACTCTATTGACAAAATTCAATTTATGTATTGTTTAAGTACAATGGGACCTGATTGGTGATTAAGCATGATTTATTCTCATAGACTGAAAACGAGTGGAGCACTCCCAGTACCACCTTAGACAAGTAGTTATCCACAATGTCAAATTGTGTTTAAACTTTGATCCAAACGTTGTACGGGAGACAAATGCAATCATCACTTTGACAAAGCAGAAAAATCGGTGAACCGTGAAAATGAGGACAGTAATAGACATTGCAATGATGATGAATCACAAGATTGCATGGGACTCAAAGGTGGAAATAGACATAGAGATTATGGGCTCCTCTCATCATCCACAAATTCACAACCATAGTTCCAAGAATCACGGCGATTCATGCGATTCACGCGATTTGGCGATTCGATTCAAGCCAAACCATTTTTTGTGAATCGGTGAATCGAATCAGCGATAAAGGGTTTATGAAATAAGTTACTCACTAAATTTCAAGGGTTTTTTAAATTTTCCGATTCATGGCCGATTCGATTCCGATTCATGGCCGATTCACGATTTGATTCGGCCTTGCCGATTCCGATCCGATTCCGATTCTTGTTACTTTGTTCACAACACATCCCCTTCATCAAGCTCCAACCAGACCTAATCATAGAGACTTTTTAAATGCCAATAACAGACTGGAACGAGCACTAGAAGCATGATAAAAACAAATATGGCTTGTGTGAATTTTTGGTAGTACAACCACATTTTGTTAAACATGGTGAGAACCCAAGTTCAATGAATTGGGTCATAGACTTGACCATACATGGAAAACTCGCCAAAACCAAAAAATCACCAATGCTTGAAAAAAACAAACAGCAAAATCTCGGTAAAAAAATCAAAATCTTTATTAAATTTAACTAGAAATGCATTTTCTTTGCAAAATTCAACAAGAAGATGCATCCAATAAATCAATAAATGAGAACACAAAAGAAACAAGTTGAGTTTTAGATATACTTAAATGCAAAGTGGGTACAAAGTCCCAATCTCATGAGGAATGTTGATGGTTGGAAGCAATATAGTGAATAGTTTCCATAAATTATTATATTTCTATTAGGATTTGAACTGTGTAGTTTTTTAGTCAAACTCATTGACCCATGTTTCATGAGTAGTGGTTCACACAAACCCATCTCTCATGAGAATGAATAGAACACTTAGCACTCATTGGATCTAGGTGAAGCACCAGGACTTCCTGGGAGGTCACCCATCCCAGTACTACTACAACTTGAGCGCACTTAACTACAAAGTTTCCTCCATGGTTAAACCCACTCTGCTTGCAACCCCATTTGCAAAACCCTCACCAAGTGTTGTGAATGGTTCATAAGGCACAACTCTTGGTGAAGATTTTGCAAATGGGGTTGCATGTTGGGTGGGTTTAACCATGGAGGAAACTCCATAGTTAAGTGTGCTTGAGATGGAGTAGTACAAGGATGGGTGACCTCCTGAGAAATCTCAATTATTCAACTTTGTGAGCATCACTTAGATCTAATGAGTGTTTAGTGTTCTATTCATTCTCATGAGAGATGGGTTCGTGTGAACCACTACTCATGAAACATGGGTCAATGAGTTTGACTCAAAAACTACACAGTTAAATCCTTATAGAAATATCATAATTTGACTTGTTGTGGAAAAATATCTCATACTTATCAGTTCCTATAAAACTAAAACTAAATCCATCATTACAATTACATCTTCCTCTTCCTAGCTCCAAGAAAAACTGAGAGTTATAACTAGAGAGTCTAGTCCTAGAAGTTTGCATTGGGTGTCGTTGTAACTCCTTGCTTGAAATATTTGACTCAATTTGTGGCTTGTCCTCTTCTTCATGTGGATGGCCTCAAACAAGCTTCAATTGCACTCACAATTGGATGAACTACAAGGCTGACATAAGATTCTGAGGAAAAATGTTTTGAGATTTTGGGTATTTCTATCCCAATTTTCTTGCCAAGCATTTTCAAAATAAATATTAAAAAGTTAGAAAGTAAAGAGACAAGCAAAAACCATATTTTAATAATTTATCAATTACTTTCGACCCCAAACTTCAATTGTGTTATGTCCCCTTTTCTGGGTCAGTGAATTTGTTATATCATTATCCCATTTTACCTTGGTCCCAAGGGCTAGCTGAGTATTCTTTGGGATCAGTTCAATTTTTGGCCTAGGCAGTTTTAGTTGCTAGCCAATCAAGGTTGTTTCAGTGGGGTTTCCGAACACTTACTATTTTTAGTAAGTCAGCAAGCTCAGTATTCTTGGCATTTCAAGGTTGGACTAAGACTATCTTGTCCAGACCTTGAAAGCGAGCTATCACACATGCATATTTGAGTTGATCTGATAAAAGATTTTAATGCCTGAAGATTTAATTGATTAATTAATAAAATGACTTTTAAAAATAAGTTCACATTATTAAATGTCACTTTATTATTATGGGCACTTTATTTCCTTAGTGGGATAAAGTATTATTTTAAAAATGGAAATTAATAAACAGAGATGGGAATATGAAGAGTCAATTGTTTGGGCTTAAAAGAGTGGACAGGATTCATTTGCAACATATTTGGTTTATTATTCGGCATTTCATTTTTCTCTCTTGAATAGTCTACAAAAGCTACAGCTTTCAGCAGTTGAAAGTACAAAAACCCTCAAATCCTGGATAGTGGATGGAAACCCATTGGCGATTGGAGACATCATGCAAGTGTTTCACATTGTGCTTCAAGTTCATATTTTTCATACCCAATCTTATTGTACATTTTGTAATTATGATAGGATTTCTTGCTCATTTTACTGAAAATTTTCAATAATATATTATTTCTGAAAATGTATTTCTGTTATGGTTTATTGCAATAACAGTTTTAGACTTATTTTGATCTGATTATTTAATGGGGTTTTGTTGGTGAAATCTGAAATGCATTGCATAAAATTAAATTTTGTTGTTTCAAAGATTGGTTTATGATATTTGGGGCAAATATCCGATTAGGGATATTACAAAATGATAAATGTTATACCTGCAATCTAATTTTAATTCAAAAGACCACCTTGAATTCAATTTAAATCTACCTCAAATATGCTTCAAAGTGATGGAAATCAACTTGCAAGTGTTTGGAAGAGTATTTTTTCCCCTCAAAAAAATACAAGTCAAGAAATGAGAAACGAAATTCACTTGGGTCGTTTTTTAGCTTTAAGTGTTGATACAAAATTACAGCCAACTCTTTCCTCCTGGTACTCCTAGTGAGTCGGTCTATGACTCTGTAATAGCTCTATTTTTTTTTTAATCATATAGCCAATGACTTTTTACCGATTAAAAAAACTTGGCAAGTTTTTGGCATGAAAAAAGTCATAAAAACTCGCCAGTCCAAAATACTTGTCAAGCTTTTACAACTCACTGAGTACTTTGTGAGTAGTCCATCTGTGAGTTGGACTTCTCAGAGTACTTGGCAAGTTTTAAAAAACTCACTAATTTTTTTTTGGTAGTCAAGTTTTTTTGCCAAAAACTCACCACTTAAACTCATTGAACTTTTGGCAAGTCTTTCACAAAAACTCGATGAATCTTACAAAAACTTGGCTACATAAAAAAGAGCCCAAACCCCACTACCTAACGGGATCTCTTGTCATATATCCTTCACTCAACTTTCCATCACTAGCCTTCAAACCCTTTGGGGTTTCCACTCCCAAACCCCCACGAGTTATTGGGATCTCTCGTCATATAAGAAATTTGATTACACTGAGGATGTCTACTAGTGAAGATCAAAATTAGGGACATAGACAACTTATTTTATTGCCATTTGTTGAAAAAATGGCTTTGTTCAACTAAATTGGATGAGAATATAATCAATCTTGATCTGCTCTTAACATACATGCGTACATACCAATATAACTTAGCCTATATTAATAGACACACACATATATTAGAATACAAGTCACTTATTTTGTTGTCCACTAAATTGTTGTCGGGACAATGGATAGTTAGGCGGTTAGCATATCCAAGGGAGTTACACAGTCGTGACCCCTCGGATACCATATGTAACCTTTATTTCCTTTCATAGAGACATGTTGGTATTGAATGCTATTGTCGTTGGTGACTAAGCAATGAATATAATGTGATTGTTCTCTATCTTCTGTGTTAAGTACTTTTCCTTCTGTATGCATTAGTTTTGTTACCCAAAAGGGAAAACATTTAGTGTCATTGTCGTTTTGAATTTGGGAAAGCGGCGCAATCAATGGCATACGACATATAGAGTAAATGGGAATACCTCTAGAGGAGAACGTAAGAGTAAATGAAAACAGAATTCCCGAGCTACTCGAGGGAGAGCACGAACTGACAAAGAACTTCCATATTTTATTCCGCTCAAGCATTGAAACCTTTGTGCGGAGAGAATTCGTATGGGAAGAGATTCCGAAGGACATAGTGTGGGACTCCTTCAATGTGAGCTCCACTGCCAACCAAATGTTGCATCAGTTTCCTAGATTGTTTGCGCAAGCCTTTCTTGCAAAACAATGTTAGCATGAGGAGATTGAACAAGAACAACAGAGGCAATAGACCTTTCGAAACTTCTGGGAACGCATCCAGTGAGAAGCGGAAGAGCGCGATGGAAGCCATCGACGCCCCCACCCACGAGTCTGAGGTCGTGCGAATGTGAGTAAAGTGTGCAGGAAAGCATTAACCTTTGTAACGGCTACACAGACAACCATAATGATGTACGGAGACTCTACATAAATAAAATTGTTCTTTTATACAAGTGTTGTTTTCAAATTCACCCATGAAAAATATATATGCAAAACACACTAAATAAGGATAGAAATAAGACAGAACAAATCGATGTCGTACAAGCCAAACATCAAGCCTTGATTCTTACACAACAAATCAAGCGACGGCAAAGGTTAAAGCAACTCGCTGAAGGGAACCACAAATGGGTCACAAAGGGTGACCAAGAGGGTACCACGGGAGTAGTAACCGAAGAAAACTGGTTTGGTTCGCTGGAACGTCAACAAGCGAGAAGTAGTGAGGAACTGTTGGCAAAGACACGACAGAGATTGGATTTGATAGAAGAGACGCGTGAACGGTTGTTAAATCTATCCATCACACCTTAGGTGGAAGGAAATCGAGGCAAAAACACCAGATGGGAAGAGGAAGAGAGGGAGGCAGAAGACACTAAGGCAGTGAGAAGTGTCGGAAGGACATTGTACAGTGGTCAAGGAAACCCTCCACGATCCAATCCTAGCAGTAGCAGTGCGGGAACACAAGTGGGTCAAGCACCGCGATGAAACATGTCGCAAAAATAGAAACTTTCCATGTTACTGGCGATAGGAAGGAAGATTCTATCAAACATCGTCATACCTATGAAACTATCTGGGCAGCAAATGGGGTGACTGATCACGATGAATGGCTTAACCAATTTCCTGCAACCCTACGGGGCGTTGCCATTGCCTGGTACTCAAACATTGACAAAACAAAAATAGGTTCATGGGTTGACCTCAAGAAGGCATTCCATGCAGAATTCAAATTGCTTCATGAGAATAAAGAGATCGTCACAGAAATCTATAGTGGCAAACAAGGGAGAAAGGAAACTGTCCAAGCCTATAATAGAAGGTTGAAGGAGTTGCTTGGGAAAATGGAAACCCAACCCGCCAACAAATTGAAGAGATGGTTCGTTGATGGATTGAATGCATCTCTCAAAAGGAAAATGAAGATAGTACCACCGACATCGTATGAAGATGCGTACGACAAGGCCATGAATTTGGAAAGTGAAAACAAAACACTAAAGAAGAAGAAGAAAAACAAGTCATCGTCTAGAAGCGACCAATCATCTGATGAGGATAGGAGCAGCAATGAAGAACCCAATAAAAAAGTGCAAGCATTGCAAAGAGATATGGAACGTATGATGCGGGAATTCAAAAAAATGAAAGGAGGCGTCAAACAGAGTGAAGAGGGGGGATTATGGTGCACAGAGTGCAAAGGAAACAGCCAAACAAAAGGAGCATGACCTAAGAAGTCAATATGTGACATTTTCCAAGTGATGGGCCACTCTACCAAAGATTGCCCATATAACTTACAGACAAGAGGGCCCTAGGTACTCTTCACCCAAGAGCAAGCATCTACCTCCGGGGTAGCCACCACTAATCAACAAACAAATAATACATCATCTAGCGAGTTCCGAAACAATCGGCGCAGAGGAAGAGGAGGTAATGAAAATAGAAGCCGAATACAATATGACTCAAAGGGTCGGCCGATGATTCAATGTTGGGTGTGCAGCCAGTGGGGCCACTTTTCTCGAGACTGCGAGAAGAATGAAACACCACAGAAATTGTGTTAATGGTGTGGTCCTCAGGATCACGAGGAGGCCAATTGTCTGAAGCTGTGGGTGAATTTACTGAAAATTGAAGAGGAAGACATACTAGTAGTCACTCGTAACCAGGCAAAGCAAGCCAAGTACCCCGATCCTCGCACAGAAAAGCGGAGAGTACGAGAAGCGAAGGAGGAAACAGAAAAGGTGATGAAAGCCAAGGGCGACTCCCGCGGGGCTGCAAGTACATTAGGACGAACAGAGGCCAAGAACAACATACTAGGACAGATACTGCAAATGGAGGTCCCAATCAAGATACAAGACGACCTCCACATGATACTGTAGTAAAAAACGACATTGTTGAATACGCACAGTTCCACCAAATATATAGCAACCAAACATTGCCGAAGGCTCAGTCATAGACCCTATGATACTCTGTAACATCTTGTTTTCCCGAGTCTAAATTAACATCTAACATACTCAAGAATACAGTTATTACTTTGTTTCATAGGAAGACAGTTATATCATTCATGTTCATGTAAATAAGATTTACAGTTAAAATCAGTTAGACAAAATTTCTTAACTAAAAACTTGAAACACCATCAAATGAAATTACTACAAAAATTGAAAACCACATACCTCGGAAACTGAGATCGAAATCAAAACTAGGGATGCTTCTGCAACCACTCAGGTTAGTCCACAAATACACTATAACAATTACACATGACGACTATCATCTAAAAACCGCTATATCAAAATCAAATGATGATCACAATCAAATATCACTATATTTAAAATTAGGGCATCACATACCACTGTAATAATTAGGGCATCATTTACCATCGCTTCATTTAGGGCTTTTAATACCACTGATTCAAATAGGGCTTCCGCTACCACAGATTCAATTAGGGCTTCAAATACCACTGATTCAAATAGGGCTTCCATTACCACGGATTCAATTAGGGCTTTAGATTCCTTTCCTTCTGATTACTTAACTGTGACAGTAACACAAGATTAGAAAATATACTTATATTCGTTATTTATATAATTGAAAAACAATCCATAAATCTATTTCTTGCATATAGGTGTAAAATAACGGTAACAATGAAATAACTCAATTTTATCTTACCTCCTAAATAAAAGTGATAATACCTGTTTCCAATAAACAATTGAATGCATAGTTATCTGTCTGATGCACGACTGACATCTTGGGGAGAGGTGAAACATTGTCAAGGGCTTAACCACCCAACCTCGGACCAAATCTTATCCCCTCACAATCTCTAATGAGGAAGGCCCTCCCTACCCAGAACAGACAGGGGGCATCTTGCCATCCATTGGGCATCCTGGTATTTCACACACCATACGACTTGGCAGCAAAGATTACAACAACAGGATCAAGCATGAGTTATTGATTAATTCATATTAAAATGATAAACATTGATATGTCATAACTGATAACTGTGTCATGTTATTGCAGATTCCTTTTCTTCACCTCATCACCCATTTCCTCGGTTACACAACCGAGTGAGTCCCAAGTGTTTGGAATTCTTAGATCAACCGATCATCCGACATTTCACAATCTGTGATTACATGATTATGTTCTTTAAAGATTCTAGAATTTGATTGTTAATTCTAAAATCCTTCGGCATAATGATTATAGATCCATGCTATGTTTTTCTGAGTTATCACTTGACATGAACAAGGCAAAATTTGAAGGAGATTCAAATCTGTAGTATTAACAATATATCAATGTAAGCGATAAATGATATGACCTAACCACATGCTTAAAGATTTGCTCCATGATTTGATTATGTATGACAGTCTTGCCTTAATAGTATCCTCCACATAAACTGATCAAACAGATATCAAAACAAAATCTTAGACTAAATATACTAGAAATGAGTCACTCAAACCATAGTGGACTTTGCATAATCACGCAATACTGAACACACAAGATATATGATCAGATACTGCAAGAACGAGCCATATAGAATAATCAAATATATTTACCTCACACACAATCTATGTGATGAACATCTATAATAAAACCACTGACAATAATTAAATAGCAATACATGAGAATTAATGTTCAAAGGCATACCCGACTAGTGTATCAACATGAAAGATTTACATATGTGGGTTGACGGCTTCAAAGCTTGGTCTTTATATTGTAACTCCTTTGATTTGATCGGATTCTTTGTGTCGGAAGAAAAGGGCTCGTCCTTGCTTGGTAACCCGCAGATATGAGTGTGAAAGTGTTATGGAAAAAGACAAAATGGAAATGTTTTCAGTCAGATTTAAAATTCAATCTCTACACCTATGTAAACGCAGAGAGCCCGATAGCTGGAGAGCAAGTTCATTGGAAGATTTAGAAGTTCTAAGATTTTCATTTTTGGCTAAAATACTGTCATCTTCAACGCACCTTCCCGCGGAATGGTTGTATATTGTTGCATTGTGTTTCCAGTAATCAAGGACATTTGCGGTAGCCCTTAACACATTATTATATTCACCATGTACTCTGAGAGAATAAATAAGGGTTTTTTGCAACACCCACATGATCATTTTAAAGAAAATGCAGCTCTAGTACAATGCATAAAACCCTTTGATAAAACCATCTAATTTTATAGCAGGAATGTTGAGAGAGGGAAAGCATATTACTAATGCCTGAGTGTTGGATTACGATCATGAGACTCTACAAAAGAATTTGTAATAAAGGAAGCAACTTGGCTCTTTGGCTACCATTAGTTACAAGAAGCCATTTGAATGCCAATCAAATAAAATTTTAAAAAGAAAATAAAGAGGGAAAAGAATAAGGAGCTGAAGAGAAGTTGGAAAGACAATTCGAATTGCCAATATTAATCGATTAATCATGCCAAATGTTATCATTTTAAAGCAAAGAATATTAAATTGAAAAGAATAAAGTTTGAAGGTTGTAATTTGAATATTATAATAATTCTAATGTTATTATAACTTGAATATTATTAAAATCTTATATGTACTTATAAACATCACTTTATTAAATTATTAAATTACAATGATGCCAAATCATTTTTATATTTAAATGCACATATATAAATAATTATTAAAAACAATATGACAAAAGATAAATTAAAAATCCTTTAAGATATGTTTTATATTTTAACTCAATTATTTTAATTAAATTATTTATTGAATAACTCATACGGGTCCCACAAATGTATTATGTTCCAAGTTGCTAGGTCCTCTATCCATCTACTCAATGATAGTGATGCTCTTGCCTAATTCTTTTCTAACAATGCTTCCACCCCACTGACATGCTCCCTACAAGGAAATTCTCTACTGTTAAATTATATTATCATCATAATAAATTATTTAAATAATCACAACGGTTAACCATCTTAATTTCATGAATTCGTGATTAACAATCAACTAACATGTCATCTTCGCTTAAAATCACAACTATCTTACCATTTCGCCAAATTATAATAAATTAAACTACCAACTAACTTCATGTGAACCTCAACGGCTATATTTCAAGTTAGGTCAAAAATTGGGATGTAACACTCTCGTTGAACAATGGACGGTACCCCACTGTCGTCAAGATGGGTACCCTCAAGACAATTCTCACGGAGACTATCAATGATGGAGGGTTAGGAGTAAACATGCTTTCAGAAGAAACATGGAAGAAACTTGGAAATCCTACCCTATGGCCTCCCACCTTCAACCTACTCGGCGAACCTAAAAAATAAATAAAAAATTCGCATAAATTTGGAGCAAGAAACCTCCTTCCAAGAATTAAAGACAAGGTTGCTAGGGGCACCGATCTTGGTGTACCCGAATTGGGATAAAGAGTTTCACGTGCATGTAGATGCCTCGAACTTTGCAATTGGTGCAACACTTGCACAGACAGGTGATCATGGCCTAGATCATCCTGTCTATTTTGCCAGCAGATTGTTATCAAGGGCAAAAAGGAGTTACAGTACAATGGAGTGAGAGGCCCTAGGAATGATTTACATCGTGCAAAAATTCAGACATTATCTGTTAGCAACACCCTTCATATTCTATTTAGACCACCAAGCATTGATGTGCTTAGTAAACAAACCCATTATTTAGGGGAGAGTGAGCCGGTGGTTATTGATACTTCAAGAATTTACATTCACAATCATGCTATGACCTAGGAAGAGCCACGTCATAGCTGATCAACACTCTTGGATCAAATCAAGGGAGCCACCAGAAGGAGTCAATGATGACTTCCCAGATGCACATCTATTCTGTATAGCAATCTTTCTAGAGTGGTATAAAAGTATTGGCAATTACCTCTCCACTTCGCAATTTTCGAGAGATGCTACCAGGAGAACGACAAAAGTTAGTACTGAGGAGCAAAACTTTTTCTTTAATTAGTGGTTTGTTGTACAAAATGTGGTCGGATCAAATATTGAGACAATGTGTCATGGAGGAAGAGGTATCGAGTGTCCTTTGAAAAGCCCATGAAGGCCCAGCGGGAGGGCATATGGGACCCGACACAACCACAACGAAGGTACTCCTCGCTGGACTATGGTGGCCTACACTATAATGATGCCAAGGAGTGGGTGGTAAGTTGTGACACTTGCCAGCATGCAGGTAAACCCTTGAAACGGGATTTCATGTCACTAAATCCATCACATGCCCAAGAACTATTTGAACGATGCGGCTTAGACTTCGTGGAATCCCTTAAGCCAAGTAACTCTCGGAAGTGTCGCTAAATCGTGGTAGCAACGAAGTAGTTGACGAAGTGAGTTGAGGCCCGAGCATTACTAGACAACTCGGCCGTCAACACAACAAAGTTCATCTATGAGCAGATCATCATGCACACTGTCATTCCTATTCAGTCGATGAGTGATAGAGGAGGTCACTTCGTCAACCATGTGATTTGCTTGCTCACAATGGAATTTGAAAAATTTCACTCCCTGTCGAGTCTGTACTACCCTGAGGGCCAATGGTCAACTAAGGCAACAAATAAAATCCTTGTGTCGGTCATCTATAAATCATGTGGGGTCGAGCAAGCTAACTGGGAAGAGAAACTACCATCAGCACTATGGGCGTACTGCACAACGTATAAAGTGACAAATGGACAAATGCTGTTCCAATTAATGTTCGGACAAGAAGCGATCGTACCAGCAGAATTCATGGTTCCAAGCCTTCAGATAGCAATTGATAATAGGTTGGGCGACATGAAAAGTCTTTGGGAGTGGTTGTATAGACTGACACCTCCATCTATCTGTGATTTTATCGAGTATATCATCAATTTGTTGAAACAAATTTATTCATTGACATTTCATGATCATATATTGATCGAGCCATGATCATGATCAGCTTATTTGGATATATGTAATCAGATCGAAGTCTGATTAAATTCACTTGGAGATTGGTGACTTTGTGTAGAGGTTTTGATTAAGTTCAAACCAATCATAATTGACACCGATTAGTAACTGGATAGTTTGTATAAACAAATCAGTGATTAGGGAAGATAAATGTTTTGAGTGGACCAGTCCACTCAAGACATAGTCAATTCAAACCATATATATGCGCATATTGAGCCAGACAAGAGAGCATCAAAATTCATTAATGCTCTACCTTCTTCGTGAGTTCCAAAATTATACCTTGAGTTTCATATTTATAAATATTGAACATATATCACATACAATTGAAACATATCAAGACTATCATATTCTGATCAGAATCTGTAGACAATGATTCAGAGATTACAAATCATTCAAATCTGATATAAATTTAGTTTACCTTCAACATGGTATCAGAGCCTTGCTAAGGAAGATCCAAATTAAATTTGAGATATCAAATTACTCTCCCTTGATATTGTAGTCACATCTCGTTCTTCATAATGTAAGAAAATCATAGAACAGTTCAACCATGATAGGGGGAGAAATAACGTGGCAAAAGGTCAGACCAAGATTAGAGAACTTAATGAGTTATTAATGAACGACAGTCTCCCAACAATGAAATGATCATCGAAAAGACATTGTCATCGAGAGATGATGTAACGTTCTCTCTAATATTAGATGTACCACCATAAGATGGATTGGTTATAATAACTGTAGCACTTACCATATATAGTGATTGTTTGACATAACGGATAGTATGATCTCATCTCATCGGTTTGTGCTTGTGGTATAGTATACACACTACCCAATCGTCGCATGGAGAGAGCCAAGGAGAGCAATAGTTGAGTGTTACAAAACTTACACAACATCATCCAAAATGAAGCGACACCTTCAATATGAAGGAGTCGATGTTGATGAAGCAACCATCGACAATAAAATCTGAGACCTTTATTATGAGAACTGGCAACCATAAAAGCCTGACAAAGCATCCTGCTAGCAAAGCAAACTAAGGAACTTAGCGGTGACCCAACTAAAGCAAACATCGGGTAAGAAATAATTCGTCTACAAACCGATAGATGGAGGTGTCATTGCTTTAGACAGTGGAAGCCACAAAGAAATCATATTAAAGAGGGCAAATACCCTTGTTTTGATCCACTATAATATGGAGTACAAACAATATGAATGCATTGTGAAGTTCTCGAATGTTGCCATTGAAGGTAGCGATTGACAAGGAATCTTCAAGGATTAACATGGACAAACAAAGTCAAAAGAATAAAGATTGAAACTCGACACTAAAATAAGACAAGTTTGGAATACCGTCTACAAGACATGTCAATTGGATTATTATTGTTATAAGGATATCGCGAGTATCATAATATATCATTAGAGGTGGTTTATTATATCTATTATAATAAAAGAGAAAAAATAAATAATTGATACACAACAATCTATAACAGACAGCGAGCTCCAACTCATTTGGGGCTCAATACAACCGCTAATTGAAAATAATGAAGATATCATGTGCAGAATAGAGTGATATGTTTTCACTTTAGACTTTACCCAAACACATAAGCAAGACCCTTGAAAAGAACATTTTGTATATTTACACTATAGTGTACATTGGGCAAGTTCATCAATGTGTAAAGAATCAAACAAATGGTTTGGCACTGATGGTCGAATGGTAATTAACAATTGGAGATGGTTATAAAAGATAACTCTTTTAAATCTGCAAACTAGTCGATCCTCTTGGGCATTTCTAAATAATAAATTTCTGTTACGCATAACAAGTTGGAAGATGACATAGTTGGGGAAGGATGTATTTGTTCTCTATTTATGTACTTGTTCAAACATTACAAAGTATTACTGAGGTCAAACTTGGGGTGACATCTTGCATTACTAGCAACCTGATTTGATGAAATCTATGCTATCTTTTGTTATTATTGTGAAGATACGCTTTTCATATTGTTTGCAATTGAAATGATGCAACTAACTCCAACTTACCATAAGGGAAAGATCTGTTAGAATGAAGCAAGTGTGCAACATTTTAACCGGATCACATTCTTTTGTATTGAGGAGATTCAATGTTTAACATGATTCTCAAATGGGTGCTTCATAGAGATATAACCATTGAAGATATTCGAAGGGCAACAATAAATTCACCTAAAATATTGCAATGGCAATTGTGCTACAGGATGTGCTTTATACTTTGTTGAATAAATCAAAGGATCGGGAATGTCAGAACTGTGTATATATAACAGTAGCTATGGCTATAGTGGCAGAGACTTGTTCTTTATTTATAGTTCTGTCAACCCTCATGAATGCATATCGGGTGCCAAATTTGAATATTAAAATAGTGTTCTCAATTCACCATTCATTTCTTCTAAACATATAGGAGATGGGCAAGGACTTCTTATATGCAGTGACATCCTTGCTTGAATGTGTAGTGTCCCCATTTTTAGCAAGTTCCTGCAATTGGCTTGGTCAGTTCACCATTGCAACCCTCGTGAGCTGATAGTGGGATTTGATGGTCTTAGTTGTGGGGTTATAGGCTTTTTAGTAGCCTATGTTGTGTTTGGCTCCACTTGAGGATTTTACTATTTATAGTAAATCAAACTGTTGGTTTCGATTAGCTCAGTTGAGTTAGAGGAGTTGGATGATGCTCTCAGTTTTTATTTCGAGGCTTCCGGTTTGGGCTCCAAGAATCTTGGAGCGAGCATTTATTTATAGTAAATCACCCCTGTCAGCTTCATTCATCGTATTCCATCATCACGATCACTTTGGTGTTGTCAAATTTCGATTTTGATGCTTCTTCAATTGTTTTTGCAAAATGGGTGAATTATTATTATTGTTCATCTAAGTACGCTAAGGCTGCTATTTTTGTTGGTATTGTTGGTCGATCACCTCAGTATCATAGCTCATTGAAACCGGGACAAAAAGTTTTAAATCTTGGGAACAAGAAACAGTGGTCTTGCGTGTCAAAATATTAAGTTATGGTGGAAAAGATCATTTTTGGAGCCAAAAGCAATTAATAAATTATATTAATGGCACTTTATTATATTTTTATGTTGTGTAGAGGAAGCTTCTTAAGTGGAGTTCTTTTCGGAAAATGGTGTCATTTGGAGATTATAAATATGAGGACATTTGATGAGAAAAGCATCCAATTATTTGATAATCTTATTTTGCGTTGTCCTCTTTGTGACATTTCTGAAGTTCTGATTTTTCTGTGCCCTTGCTGAAGTATAAGTGTTTGGGATCTACAACTGAAGTATTGTAGATTCAATTCTGAGAATTATTCCAAGATTTCTTAGCAAATTGTGCTAAGGTATACAATTTGTCATTTCTCCTATTATATTAACTATTGCTAAGGAGAAGTTTAATTTTTCTTGCTGCTGGAGGTTGGTCTCCAATTTGTGAAGGGATTTGCTAGGATTGTTATATCAAATTGTTTGCTAGTTAATTTGGATTTGGTGGAGTGCCATTTATATCTTTTGTTGGGCATTATTTTCTATATGCACTTTGGCAGCAGCATATCTGCAGTTGCAATTATTTGTTGGAGAATTCTTTTGTTGCTCTTGGTCTTCATTTCAAAGGGTTTTCAAGGTATGTCTACACGTAAGTTCATGAACTTTGACTTTTAATTTTTCTGGGTATTGTTGATTTAGATAATAGGGGATATTTTATCAACTGGGTTGTTGATATTTTGTGAAAATATTCAATATCTAAATTGATATTAGAATCTAGAATTTTCAGCTGTATATTCCCTATGTAATTTCCAAATATTTGAATTCAAATTATTATCGCAATATCTTATGTTTTGTTGTTATACTATTGTATCAAAAATTACAAAGCATCAAAAACAAAGAAATCAATTCTTCATCACAAATTGTTTGAGAGCCAGCAGGGCTCATTATAGTGGTATTAGAGCTTGCTTGCAAAGTGTTTGACGAAATGTCAAACAACTGAATTATAAAAGAATTTGGTGTTTGTTGAAGTTATAACCGGTTGCAGTTATTACAGAATGGACCAACATCTTGTGCATAAGCCAACAACAAAATGCAAGGCAGCCTCAATAGTAGGATAATCTATGGAAGTTGGTGAATTAGAGGATTGGTACCTAAATGATGTTTTCTAGAAACAATCTCTATGGTTACAAATTCCCATGAAACTTTGGACATTGATTATAATGCTTGGGTAAGAGACACGGTCTATAGCAGAAGTGGAGAATGATGGTTCATCCATCATGAGTCACTGGTCTTGGAGAAAGCTATGCTTCCATGAGAGAGGGAGCAGCTAGAGGATCTACTTTAATTGACTACTAAGGATTATGTTGGTTCAGAGGACAAATATCTCTCTAGTGACCAGGAGACCGTACAAATCAAGGAGTAGATGGTAGATATAGAATACATGGTTTTGACATTTTTGGTGCTTTGCTTGAAAATAACAAGGCAAAAAAGAAAAGAACCTTACTACAGTCTTGTCACCCAGCTCAGGACTAGCTTTATGATGTACCAACATAAGAGATGAGTATTTCACACCCTTGAATAATGTTCATTAACTCATGCTATAACATTGAAATGACAAATCTTGTATGCTTCCCTTTAAGATAGTTTAGTTTTTATCAACCATTTGGAATGTCTTCAAGACAAAGCACAATGCATAAGAAGTTACCTCAAGGGAAAGAAAAACTTGTTACTTGAAGTTATGAAACTGAATTGAAGATGGACATCAAATTCAAAGGGAGTTAGATAATCTAGCAAAAGAAACCTTAAACAAGGAGGTCAGAAGATTGATATCACATTTAGAAAAAGCCTAAGGAAACCTTGGATGACAAGATCAAGAGGTTGGTGCATGTTCTTGGAACCTCAAATAGAAGCCACATTATCACGAATGTTGGTGTCGCCAAGCCTTGGGATAGATCCATAGTTTATTACATTCACTCATGTAACTATGAAATTAGACAAGTATGTTTGTTTACAAGAGACTGCTCCTATGAATAATGTCATGATCAAAACAAAGAAAGTTGCTAGAAGATCTACCAAGCGGATCTTTGATCATAGTGATTTAGAGGGAGTAGACCATAGAGATGGTTTCTAGATAAGGTACATTATCACTAAAGAATGGACAATTGATATTCTCACCAAGTCCCAAACCAAAGTAAAGTTTGTGCATTTGAAGACTAGCTTTGAGTTGTGAAGAATGAAGCCCTTGCTAAGGAGTCTTAGCATCAGTTATTTCTTGAAATGTACTTTACTGGATTCTTCTCTATGAGAGAATGCCTAAAGTGAAACCCTTGTTCCACCCTATGGGAGGGGTTATGATGGACCCACCCTCTGATATAGTTCATGGTGGATGTCATGTGTGTGACGCCGTGACACCACCACATGAGAGATCTGTGGTGACTCGGTGTAAATCTTTTATTGTCATGTGTGAGACTCCATGACTTTATGGACCCCCTATGTACATTATTGAAAGGTGAGAATCTTTCAGATTATGTACACTTGTATCTAGCATTGTAAGGTGATGACTCTACGATGATTAGTTATCTATCATGATGAATATCATGTGACCTGGTATGTGTGGACATTTCATGATAATTAGTATCTATTGAACATTTTGATAGATATCATGAGGCTTGATATCAGGTGCAGTTCATTATGTTCTTTGAGAGATACCATGATTTTTTGTGGTAGACATCATGAGACGTGATGTCAGTGGATATATATAAGAAGAATGTCATGTGATTTGAAATTCATGAGCATATTATATCCTCAAATGTCACGAGTTAGGAAACATCTCTTTTTACAACAGATGAGCCTATTGCAATATATACTTGGTTAGATGCTTTATATTCCCTAGCTAAGAGGGAGTGTTGAAGAAATAGCTTTGTTCAGATAAATTGGATGACAATATGATCAATCTTGATCTGCTCATAACATACATGCATACATACCAATATAAATTGGCCTATATTAATACATACATACATATATTAGAATACAGATATATTATATTGTCATCCACTAAAGCTGCAATTTTATGCAAGTAGATCATCGATCTGTTCATACAGATTTATTCATTGTCATTTCATGTTCATATATTGATCAAGCCATGATCATGATTGGCTTATTCACATATATGTTATCAGATCAAAGTCTGATTAAATTCACTTGGAGATCAACGAATTTGTGTAGAGGTTTTGATTAAGTTCAAACCAATCATAATTGACACCAATTGGTAATTGGTTAGTTTGTATAAACAAATCGCTGATTAGGGAAGTGACATGTCTTGAGTGGACATGTGTCTTCTTTGAGGAGACACATCCACCCAAGACATAGTATATTCAAACCGTGTATATGCACATACTCAGCCAGGCAAGAGAGCATCGAAATTCATTAATGCTCTGCCTTCACTGTGAGTTCTGAGATTACACCTTGACATTCAGTATTTATAAATGTTGAATACATATCACATACGCATACAATTGAAACATATCAAGACTATCATATTCTGATCAGAATCTGTAGACAATAATTCAAAGATTAGAAATCATTCAAATCTGATATAAGTTTAATTTACCTTCAACACCATTAAAATATGATTGATCAATGATACAATGTTGTACTAGCAATATCAAAGATTTGAATGTGATTATTCGAAATTTAGAATCTCTCACAAACTTTTTAGAAGACCACAGAAGAGGAAGATGTAAATGTTGTAATATGCTAAACTATTGTCCTCATGGAATCCTAGCATACTAGTTGGTTGACATCGTTAAATTTTCATTTAGACAAGTTATCCTCATTGTCAGCTAACTATTATATTAGGATTCCACAAGGATGCAAATTTGCGCCCAAATTGCATTCAAAGCAATCAATTTAATATAAGACACTTTTATAATCATTTATGGACTTATTGGATACAACTTGTCCTTGAATTTTGCAAAAAAAGGTGTTTCTACTAAAATTTATGCAGTTGTTTTGGTTGTCAAGTTCTTGTTGAATTTTTGGGCTTTCCATGTTTTTGTTAAGTCCAAGTTTTCCAATTATGGACTTGATCATTGCAAGGAAGCAATCAAGGTGCATAGTCCACATGAAAAAAAAAGTGGTAGCAAATATAGAGACAATTAATAGAAAAAAGGGAATATTAATGCAAAACATCAGTAGATAGGTAAATAGATGGAAGCAAAGTAACGTGAATCGGAATCATATCGGAATTGGCACGGCCGAATCAAATCGTGAATCGGGGGTGAATCGCCGTGAATCGGTGATGAATCGGCAAATTTGAAAAAACCCTTTAAATGTAAAGATTTTAACAATTTAAAACTTATTTCATGCACCCTTTATTGAATATAACTTAAAAACACTATAACATCATCAAATAGAACCTATCATACATAAACATGAAACATAAAATCCATCACATACGTAACTATGTTATCATTATGTACTAAAATGTAAATTGTATGCTAGCTGAAGTAAATAAAAATCAAATGATCATAATGATTCAAATCATAGAATCAGTAAGATGAAATCATGAAGATCTATAAGACATCAAATTATAAATGTATGTATAAATCTAAGATGAAAATCCATGAAAGTTTGAAACATATGTCTATCAGTGATTCAGTATCACTATCAATATCTATACAATGTAAACAAAATATAAAAACAAGGCTCCAGCTCAAGCCTCATCATCATCCTCTAGCTCTACTGCAGCCTCAACCTCAGCCTCTAAGTATCCAGTTTGCCTATGAGAAAGGCGTGTAAGGTAGGTCCTAGAGGACCGTCGAGCCATGTCCCCTGCATGGGCAATGGGCTCACGAATAACATCACTAGGGCCTATGTCTGTGCGTGCGCGTGTACATCTACCAATGCCTGAACGTGCTCTAGCTGCCTCCTCTGCCCTGGCCACAGCCTCAACCTCTATATCCACCTGGTCAACCCACGCACGGTCTTCCTCAGTGAAGACTGGGTCCACGGTCTCTGTGATCCACTCTGATTCTGGATCAATCTCCTCCAGAATGATCGGAGAGGAGTCAGTGCCCAAAATCTATCTGATCCTAAGACGAACATTGTAATGAACAAAGACAAGATCACTCAACCTCTACACTGTCAACCTATTTCTCCTCTTCGAGTGGATGTGCTCGAACATGGACCAACTGCGCTCACATCCACAAGCACTGCTCGGCTAACTCAGAATGCGGATGGCAATTTTTGAAGGTTTGGGGTTGTGGCCCCAAACATTGGCCACCATCTATCTGAAATAAGGAAAAAACAAAAACAATTAGTCTCATTTACAAATTACAACTCTAAAATTAATGCATTATATAATCAACTTTAAGTTTAGAATCTAGATTCATGAACATTGAATATATTATTTAATTTTTACCTGGCTGTAGTGTTGTCTGAGCATTTATGGCCATCCTGCCAGTGAAAAGTGGCCCCTCCTTATTGTTGAACTGGTCTAGCTCAACAAAATCGCAACAGCGCTATTTTCATCGCTACTCAATCTCTGAATCACTGTGTATAAGCCAGTGAGAACCTCCGCATCCGCCTTGAACTCAGGACGGAAACGAAATGCCGGATTCAGATAGTAAGCTGTTGCGTGGATGGGTCGATGGAGGTGATTTTGCCATCTCCTATCGATGATGTCCCAAATAGGGCCATACCTCTCCTGCACTCCTCCATATTGGGCTCTGATGGCCTCCTTGGCCCTATCCATGCCCTCATAAATGTAGCCCATAGAGGGCTTCTCCCCATCAGCAGTTCGTAGCAAAGCTACAAGGGGCTCAGTGACCTACATATAAAGTAAAACAAAAAATTTGAGTCAAAACTTAAATATAAAATAATATAACTTAAAGTAAAAGCAAAATACTAAATGTTAAATTGCAATAAATTTACCTTAAGGATTTCTCTAGCGGGTTTACGAAAACCATCCTCATCAAATATGCAATCCGCCACATCTAACCCTATAGTGGTCGTAGCATAGGAAGAGCAAATCCACTCCTGCCCAACAAACATGCTCCTCAATCCATCCCTTGATGTCAACAAGGACTGCAAGGTGATGAAGTTCGAGGCAAACCTCGTGATACCTGGGCGAGCTAACTCCTTTCCTTTTGTGTACTTCCTCATTGTGCTAAGGACAAATGCATGATTATAAATAAATTTGCATACGTTTTTTGCCCTTTCCACACATGACTTGACAAACTCAAGTTTGCCAATTTCCTCCAACATGAGGTCAATGCAGTGTGCCGCACAAGGGGACTAAAATATGGTGGGGTGCCTCTCCATCAAAAGTTTACCTACAACAATTTTAAGTCAATTAGAAACTCAAATTTCAAAATTCAAATAAATATATTTTCAAAACTTGAAAAGTTAAAAGTTTACCTACTGCAACATAATTTGCCGCATTATCCGTCACCACCTAGATCACATTTTGTTCCCCCACCTCTTCTATAACTTCCTCAATAGCCTCACATAAATATGTGGCATTTTTCACATGTGCGGAAGCATCAATGGATTTTATGAACATGGTATATTCTACAAGTAACAAAACAACGAATTATAATATTAAATGGATCATTAACGAATTAGCATTCAACAAATCAAAATTTACAATTATGTATGTAGGAAAGTAGAATGATCAATCACCTCCACAGGATACAAGAAAATTGAGGAGTATTCTATTCCTCCTATCGGTCCAACCATCAGTCATGATGGTGCAACCCTTTAAAATCCATTCCTTTCAGTTCTCCTCGAGGTCAACCCTCATGTCCTCTACCATCTCATCCAGGAGGTATCCGCTCAACTCAGCCTCAGTTGGGGCTTTAAACGCCGGACCACAAATAGCAACCGCATCTATCATATTCTGCCAATAAGGAGCCCTATCACAAATAAAAGTTTAGATGTCAAAGACTCAAATAATCAAATTATAAAACAAGTAGATATAATTAAAGTTTTACTTTTACTTTTAGTTTTAACTTTAAAGAAAACAAAGAAAAAAGAATCAATTACCTGGCTGCAATAAATGGAATGTTGCAAAAGTACCAAAATTTGCATATCTCCTTTCTAGTAGCATCGTGAATCTCTTTGTTCAAACCCATGCCCTCAAGCGTGGGTTGGGAACCAGGAGTAGTGCGGGGCACAAAGTAACTATCCATTCTGTTTTTCCGCACTCTAGGCTGCAATAGGTTGGTGTGGGACTCTGTCTCAGTATGTGACTGACAAGCACTAGCACTAGCACTAGCACTAGCAGAAGAACTAGGATAAAAAGGAGGCCTAGAAGAACCCTCTCCAACACAACCTACGGATGCGGAAGCTGATGCAGATGCAAATGTGCATGCGGCTGCGGATGCGGGAACATGGGAGCCAATACCCCTTAACACTTCAACTTTCATTTTCCTATTTGCTTTGTCTTTTTCAATTTTTTCTAATGCCATTAAGCAAGTGCGTTTTGCCTCAGGAGTTTGGTGAGTGCAAACTATAACATCGTGTCCAGGTATAGCAACATTGTGGAATTTCAATCTATAAATACCCTCGGAAGTTATTTTTTCTTTACAAAACATGCATTTTGTTTGATATTTGGTTCTTCCAGGAAACTCTTCATTATATTTCCAACATTCATCTTTTTTACCCATTGGAATTTGCGAAAAATGAGAGCAAAGGCTGCTGCAATAAAAAAATTTATGTAAAATATCAAAGTTTGAAGCTAATAAAAATTAGAAAACAACAAACCCTAGCTTGCAACTTAGTAAAGAATAAGAACATTCAAGATTTACACTAAAATTCTTGAAAACTATAGAAATTTAACAAAAAACGCATAATACACTAAAAATTTAACAAAAAATGCATAATACACTAACATACAAGAAAAAAATAAGCACTTACCTCTTGCAAATGAGTTGAGGAGTGTTGATATTGGCTCCTTAATGCTCCCAAAGCAATTGATGGGCTCCCCAAATGGCTTGTTGATCTCTTTGGTGCTCTTCCTTCTTGCCAGTTGGAAACCTATGGCTTTTCTTTTCTCTTCTTCTCTCTCACTTTTCCTCTCTTCTACTCATGCTTAACAAATAGAAGGCCCTTTAGGGTTATAACAAAGAGAATAAGTCAAAAACAAAGTGAAAAAAACAAGCGATTTTTTTTAAAATTTCAACTTCCCTTTTTACATGCCGCGGGTGATTCATACTCGATTTTTACAAGCGATTTTGGCGATTTTTACATGAATTGCCTGAATCGGCGATTCATGGCCCAAAAATCGGCAATACCGATACACGATGCAAAAAAAATCGCCCAGCATGAATCTGGTCGCGGAATCGCCGATTCAGGCAATTTTTGGGTGATTCTCGTTACTATGGATGGAAGGAATTGCACATTCATCAAGTTTATAATGGTTTTGTTGCCAAATTTCAGTTCTTCCCTTGTCAAGTTCAAGTGATTGGTATTTAATGAGTTCCTATCTCGAGTGGATGTCTAGGTATTCTTTAGGTTACTTCTCATCATTCCCAAATATCTCACTTTCTATATTTTCCAAGTCTCCTTGCATTACCTTTACCCATCCTTCCATGTGAGTTTTCTGCCTTTCTAATGCATTTGGGGTCTAGGTGATCTAGGTATGGTTGGGATGTGTTTTGGCGTCTTCTTGATGAGAAATAAGTTTTCCATGTTTTAATGACTGCTATATTGCCCCAGCATTCTATTTCCTACAAATTCTGAGCAATCGAGCTAGTTTCCCTCCTTGGCGAACCTCATCAAGTGCGTTCCCAAAGAGCAGAGCCATGGTAATGATTAACAAGCTATGCAACTAACTATGTCATGATGGAAAGACCCACAAAGTTGCAAATCGAAGCCAGGAAAAATTCCATTCAAGTTGCAAAGCTAAAGGTTTACTTTTACGAAGAAGAGTGGGTCTACGGGTTTTCAGCTGCTTACTAATGGAAGCGA
Organism: Cupressus sempervirens; assembly: GCA_028749045.1. Taxonomy (NCBI): domain Eukaryota; kingdom Viridiplantae; phylum Streptophyta; class Pinopsida; order Cupressales; family Cupressaceae; genus Cupressus; species Cupressus sempervirens. The sequence goes on along the minus strand of CM053785.1, from coordinate 592,570,613 downwards.
AGGCATCCTGCCCTACATCCGAAGCTAATATGTCAAGTCCAAGTCTTTATGTATAAAAAGTGTGAGCACAACATTAAATGAACTATTTTGAGCTCATAATCAATGGTGCATGCTCGAGATCTAACCTTGTGGCCATCATATTGAGATTAAAGGGTTAAATGTTGTAGTCTTCTTCACTCTAGAAATTGTTGCTTAGAGAGGGGTTTTCCATCCCCAGGTAATATAAAGGGCCACTTCTGCGAAGGCTTCAAAAAAGAAAGTAAGTCACTTTAAAGTGTGAATATTCTTCGGAAATGCTCCAAAGATACTTCTGGAAAAGTAAGCTATGAAGGTGCGAACCCAACATAAAGGAAAGCAAGTGTTAAATGCTTAGGACAGAAAGTAAAAGAATGAAGTGCGTAAGCTATTGAAGGATTATTCCCCGCGATGCAATTCCGAGTCAAAGGAAATTGGGCTTACGGAAAAGTTAAGTTTCTCTCTCTCTCCTGCATATGTTAAGTCATCGAATATATCTGTATTTCGGATTCCGAAGGGAAACAAGTCACTTTCCGCGAAACTAAAGCACTTGTTTCAGTAAGTGACTTTTAGTAATAAGACTTTACTTTAAGTAAAGTGAAAAGGCTTTCGAGGTTATGAGTTTTTATGTGCAGGAAAACTGAAAGTTTAAACAGTCGTTGCTTATGGAATTAAATGTGAATCTTGCCATTATAATCATTGGCCGAACTTAATTTTGTTCGTGTGGCACCAACGTTCGGATTCCTATACCTATTTCATCAAAATCACTCGTTTCCCTGAGTATTTTAAAACGGCTATTTATCGAGAACAGCATCCTGTGCAATCATAGCAAATGGCAATCAGAGTTGTGGGTTATGATATGTTAATAGGCATGGAGAGTGAATTGAAAGAGTTAACAGATACGTCATTCAAATTTTATGATTTGGGTGGTCTCCATAGAAGACTGAATTCTCAACCTATTCATCCAATCACTCAAAAGCTAAAAGTGAGCAGATTGGTAGAAGCAGCTAGTTTTCCAATGGCAGTACTTGCACTAGAGCTTGTAAGGGAATGTATCGAGAGATACAATCCAAAGACAAAGCAGATCTTGTTCCTTGATCAATCCATCCTCATTTCAATCAACAAAGCTCTGATGTAGTCTACATTCGGCATCCCCGTAAAAGAGGAGTATCGTGATATTGACTTCGGCTCTTCCGCGTCAATGTTTAACGAAAAGAAGACCCTCGGAAGAGAAGACATACAGAAGACATGGTTTCAGACTACTCACTCGAAGAAGAGCAAAATGCCCAGGACCGTATTCGGCACTAATTTGAAGAGGGAGATCATAGATATCCTCGCTTTGCTGCTCAAACTGAAGGGAAAAGAGGAGATTCTCAAGTTCATCGAGCAACATTTCTTCCTGGTGCAAGCTATCTGTCCCGAAGGTATGCAAATTGACTGGGCATAGATTATCTATGATGAGCTCGCCTCATGGATGAATTCAATCAAAGGAGTTAAACACTTTTACATGTCCTCCTATCTAATTTATGCCTTGGCTACTCACCACTTGTGGCCCGACTTTCCTAGCATCCAGAATTATGATGAGCGTACAAAAGTATATGAGTTCTATCCCCATCTGCAGCTACATAGAAGCTTTGAGCAGTATGTGGCAGTAAATGATGCCTTCACAATGAGGTTATGCCAGGAATTGCAAGGATGCCCTAAGAGGAGATTTTCACCAGAGGCAATTTCAGCTATTAGTCAGTTTGGATGCTCATTCATCCAATTTTGGAGCTTCTCTTACCCGCGAATAGGTGCCTTTGATGGTTTTCCCAAGAGACTACCTAGGTACCTGGAAGACAAGGTGGTTCTAGTCGAATTATGTCGAGAAATTCTTGAAGTGAACACCTTGTGTTCAAACGTGAAGAAAATAGCCAGGATTTCCTTCCCCATAGTGGTTGGGTCCTATTCCTGTGCTTCTAGATCCGATGCTTGGAATCTAGTGAAAAGTTTCAAGAGCAAAATCAAATTGGTGGCCTCAATATGATCTGGTGAGCTTTGTAAGGGACCACTTAAAGCTAGGATATAGACATGTTTCGAATATCGAAGATTACTGGGTCGGGTGTCTATACCAAACTCGGGAGAAGTTTTGGTCCCGATTAACTATTGATGAAATTAAGCTATAAAATGATTCTGTTGATGTTACTGACCTTGCAGATGATGGCACCTACATGTATCCCTCATCTTATGAGAAGATCAAAGGCACTCCTATTGTGTCTATCCCACCTGCAGGTCCTGTCATAGACACCATGGAGGTCCTCATGCATGGAATAATCAAGAGAATGGACAAATGGGTAGAGTGGAGCCGAGCGAGGAAGAAGAGGACAGGGAACACTGGTTCTAAGGGTGGAGTACCTTCTGGAGCTGCCCAAACAACTGCAGCAACCACTACCACAGCTACTAATTCAACTTCTGCAAGACCAGCTCAATCAATTGGGCAAGGAGGAGACCAGCCTCCAGACAAAAATGTGCCAATCACTCCTACCTACAAAGGTGGCTCTCTTCCTGATACTGGAAAAGTTGGAGAGAAGGAAGTGGACAAGAAGAAGGACAAAGAACAAGAGAAGTTAGTGGCCAAGACTGCCTCCCCTGTTTAAGTCATCAACCTGGATGGTGACACAAACCCTATGGATGGACAAGACACATCTTAGCAAGGGGATACCTTGGCCCTCTCAGTCACTAAGGTTGTTGCCTTCCTTGCTGCTTCCCAAAGCAAGCAAACTCCCCTAGTACCTAGGAAGTTGTTCGATCCTACTGCCTTGCAGTCTGCTATCAATGTACTCTCTACTGAGTCATGGCTCGAGGAGACCATTGATAGAAAGAAGAGAAGATATGAAGAAGCCGCTCCATCAAAAGATTTGATCACACAAGCCACTTCTTCTCAGCCACCCTCCAAGAAGACGAAGAAGCATAAATCAATTGCAGCATTGGCCACTAATCCCTCTACTAGCCACATGTTGGTAGAGATTGCAAAGCCACAAAGGGAGGGCAAATTCCATGAGCTTTCCACAGATGACTTCAAGATCAGAATGGTGGATCTTGGTATCCATGTTCATGACTCCATGGTGAATATATGGAAGTCCACCAACGAAAAGATTGAGGATAGACTTGAGGAGCTGAGAGTGGAGAAGGAGGTCCTAAAGGCCTCAAACAGAGAGTTAATGGAATATATCAGATCTACACTCGAGAGCACCTCAACTAGCCAATTCGACCCAAATGCAGAGTGGAACAAAAATCTACTTCTAAAGTTGCAACAAGAGAGGCAATTCGGGTAGATTGGTCAAACATGGGTAGATCAAATGAAGGCTCAAGGTTCCCCACTAATTGAAAACTTGGGAAGTCTTTTGTTGGATGCTAATAAGTTGAGGGAAGCCAAGTCCAGCCATTAGTTGACCATGTAGAAAGCAACAGATAGCTTGATAGAGAAGATGGCCCTGTTGCAAGAGGTCATCGACATGAAGACCAATGTTGCCATCTCTCATAGGATCCTCAAAACAAGCAAAGAGCCATTGTTTCAATGGAAACAATCTATGGAATTCATAGTGGAAATCTCTGCGAGGTCTGCAAATGAGCTAAAGGACGTGCATGACCTAGCGCAGAAGATCATTGAAAAGTTATTTGAATATCTGAAAGTGCTACATATAGAGTCCTATGTGTCTGCTAATGGAAAACTTGTGGATGTTGAGAGGATGAAGTTGAAGTTTCTGGCATTTGTTGATGAAGTTGTTGATCCCCTAAATTCTCAGATGTCAAAGATTCAAGAGCTCTCATCAGCAAACTCAATCATAAGGAGGGCATCGAAGAAGTTCTAGTCAAAGGTTGCCAGAGTGGATGAGCTCACATAAATGCACGACTATTGGATGATTCGAGCTGACAATATCATCATCCCAGGTGTCGAGGAGTTGGACAAAGTAACTGATGCAATGAAAGCTTATAGAGCTAAGGCATTTACTCCTAAGAAGGCATGATGCTCTAACATTCTTCCAAACATCTGTCATTCTCTTTCTCTCCTTTTTGTAGCCATTTATGGCATTCTGTCAGTCTTTGTAATGGACAATGATTCAATCATGTCCTATTTTTAGTTTATTATATTCAGAGATGCTCTACCTAATATATGTAACTTTTTGAGAAGTTAAATAAGATCAGCAAAATTACTTTTGGGCGGACCCCTGTAGCTGGGACTACCTGTGTTGGACTCTGAGTCCATTTTTAATTTTGCCGTTCATTTAGTTGTAGTATAGTATTCGGAATAAATATGCTATTGTTGAAAATTGCATGAATGCAAGTGAACTTGGTTTTGTTTCCTTCATTCAGTGGATTCTATGCGTTACTTTCTTCAGCATAAGCATTATTCTATTATACTCCATAGTTTGTTGTGTAGTATAGTTTATTGTATAAGAGGGCCAGAAGTTGACTAACAGAGCAGCTGAAAGATAAACAATCCAGGTGTTGTCAAAATATCAATTAGCTTAGTAATCCAGGAATTGCTCGTTCTGTCATCATTCCTACTCTCTTGTCGTCGCAGTTAGTATTGCATGTTTCAATATCTTGCATTTAAATCAGAATAGATTGCATTTTGTGAGTTAATCCCCTTTTTCACTTGCCTAGGTTGTTTAAAGTATTGAACAATCTGGTCTTTTCCTCTTCTGCTCTTTGGTTAAGAGCATACCCCCAAAACCCGTAAAACAAAATTCATTGCAAATCTTGCATTCGAAAGGGAGTTGTACCTTTCAATTCAGGGGTCTTTGATAGATTACTACATTGACCCATTCTCTTCTTAACTTCTTTGTTCTACAAAAGCCATTGGGCAATTTAAGAGTCGCGGTATAAACCAAAAAGATAAGGGAGACAAACTGCTAACCAACAGGTTTCAAGTGATCCAATGGTGTCATTGAGTAATCTTGACACCTCTAAGAAAATAAAGAATACTAAGTAGTAAGAACTTAACTGAAACATTGTAGGTCATATTTTTTTTTTATCGATAATATAGCACCATATGTGGTAGCAAGGACTATTTGAGAAAATGCAACAACCAAATTGAGCCCTTGTTTAGCTCATTGCTTTGACCCTTTGTTGGACAACATTGACAAATTTTAATTTTTTGTGGAAAAAGACACCAAGTCATGGAAAAGAGACTCAAGCTCAATGCAGACTCAGCAATGCTGAACGCACACAAGACTCATCAAAAAGTCAATGAGACTCGATAGGACTTGGCAAAAACCAAGTTTATAGGGATTTTTTCCTTGGACAAGTTTCTAGTGAGTCTTGGGCATATGGGACTCAACTAAGATCACTTGGCTCAAAACTCACCATGACTCTACGGGTCTAAGAAGTGTGAACCAAGCAAGCATAGAATCACTCTTCAATGATTAGCTTGATGGGAGACCACACCAAGGAAAAAGAGGTTTTGCAAGTGAATGCCACACAGTTTGCAAACAAACTTCATCACCTTGCAAAGTATTTAAGGTTTTCAAGCACCTTTTATGAAAATATCAATGTGCCAACCATAGTTGGCACACTCGCCAAATACTCGGTGAGTGTTAAAATCTCGCATAGTTTTTCACAGTGTCAAGTTTTGGCCACTATTACTCGCCAAATACACTTGCCAAGTTTTCGAGAAACACTTGTCGAGTACTCACCAAGTTTTTTGGAAAACTTGGCGATTCCAAACAAAAAAGTCGATTGTCATTGTGCATAACTAAATAAAGTAAAAGAAGGGCACAAATAGATTCATTTTTATGATTTAGTATGTCAATTTGGCTATAAGGGGGTAGAATAGGCTTTCAAGTTCTTGGCAGCTCATTTCAATCAATTAGAAAAGAATTTCAAGTGGTTTTTGAAGAAAAATCGCATTCCCAAGAAGTTTTTCTGATTTTGTTTCTATGATTTTTTTAAACATTCTCTTTAATTTTTGTTGCATCTAGATGAATACAAAATCATGCCTAAGTACTTAGAAATCATTTTGAGTCATTAGAACAAGATTTAACCCAATTTTTGATAAGCTTTTTTTAATCTTTCACTATTTTTTGAAAGACCAGTTTTTTTTTAAATCAAACCCTATAAGTTTTTCTAATTCACTTAAACTTTGAATAATGTCTAAAAAAATTGAAACTAATTTAGATAGTTTGCTTACTTGTTTAACTAAATATTTTAATTTTTTTCACTTAATGTGTAACCATTAAATCAATGGCAGCTTTAGAGAATGGCCACTAGAACCATGCCCATTTGGATTTATAAGCACTCATCCTAAAGGTGCTACAGATAGAACATGGAGGTATTCCTATGAAGGACCGAAACAAGGGACAGTGATTTGCATTAAATGTGAGAAAGTAATTCATAGAGGCATAAACTACCTCAAATACCACCTTGCAAGCATTGACATGTGTGATTCTAGGAAAAGTCAAAAAGCCACTGAAGAGATTAAAGTGAATGTTAATGTCATACTTACAGCTAGAGAATGGAAAAAATGCAAACGGAGAGGGAAAAATTAGTTATGAAGGCAGCCATAGCTGAAACTCAGGATGCATCAATTAACACTAAAGAATAGGCAAAACTTGAGCACATAGTGGGCTCTCATCGTGGTGCACATATCTACAAACTGAACACCTCCTCTTTTATTGCTTGTCTTCCTTTAGTAGAGTGTTTGTTGCTACATCCCCATCAGAGACGCATCCTATAGGAAGTTATTTTGTCCTAGGAGCACACTTGGAGCTCAACCATCATTAGAAGCCACTAGATGGAATATGTCATACTTGCAGCTGCGGAAGAGAAAAAAAATGCAAAGGGAGAGGGCAAAATTAGCTAGGGCAGCCATAGTAGAAACTCAAGGTGCTTCAATTGACATTCAAGAAGAAGCAACACTCAAAGGAATAGTGGGCTCTCATCGTGACCCACATGTCAGCAAACCAAACAACTCTTCTTTTATCACTTTTCCTTCCTCAACTAGAGTGGTTGCTGCTACATCCCCATCAAGGACACAACCTATAGGCAGTTATTTTGTGCCCAAGAACACATTTGGAGTACAACCCTCATTAGAGGCCACTAAATGGAATAAGGAGGCACATGAAAAATCAGACATTGCATGTGTTGATTTTTGGTATTCCAAAAACATCCCATTGAATGTGGACGAGAATCCTCATTGGCTAAATTTAGTGACCATAATAACAATTTCAAGAAAAAAAGTGCAAGGCCCCTTATCGAAAGGATTTGGGTGGGAGGTTAGGAAATAGTCCACTTGATTTCATTTTTAAATATTGATTAATTTCCTTGTTTATTAAATCAAAAATATGCACAAAGACTTAAGTTTCCTTTATTATTCTAGGTTGCTCACAAATGCAGTTTATATGGAAAAAGAACTAGTGGAGGACCAGAAAAAAGAATGGAGAAAATATGGCTGCATCATTTTTTCTCATGGGTGGGGATGGATAGCAAAAACCACACCATTATTAATTTTTGGTGGCTTGCAAGGAGAATGTGGCGTTCTTGAAATTGGTTGATGCCTCCGATAGGGTGAAAAATGCAGCAAAATTGACATTAATGTTGTAGAACATTGTCACGGAGGTTGGAGTACAAAATGTGGTGCAAATCATCACAGATTTTGTAGCAGCATATGTGGCAATGGATAGAATCCTCCAAGAAAGGCACCCAACTTTTCTTTGGACATCATGTGCAGCACATGTCCTTGACCTTCTTTTGGAGGACATAGGAAAACTTGATTGGGTGACTCCACTTGTGGAAGATGGAAGGCACATCACAATATATATCTACAATCGCCCTTGGGTTCTACATTTTCTAAGAGAGCACACTCATGGGAGAGATTTGGTGGGATCCAGTGTTACAAAGTTTGCAAGGATCTTCTTAACGTTGCAAAGCATTATTAGTGCATTGGCTTCTTTGAAGCAAACGTTCGTGAGTCGAGAATGGATAGACTCACTTTATTCCAAAAAAGTTGAAGGAGAGGTTGTCACATGCATAGTCTTCGAAAAACATTTTGTACAAAATGCTACATAGATTACGAAGGTAGTTTAAAAACTTGAATTTTTAATTATTCTTGATTCAATTCTCTTATTAATTTGTAACTTCGTTAATCGATCTCTTTGCAATTTGTTCTTTTTAATTGTGGGTGTTGGAGCCCCTGATTAGAGTTTTGCACATGGTAGATGGAAATCAAACCCCAATATACTATCTTTATGAGGCCATGGATAGGGCCAAAGAATCTATTAGAAATCACTATAAGCAAGATAGACTCAAATTTGATCCAATTGATGGAAGGTGGAACAATCAGCTCCAACAACCCATTTATGCAGCGGGGTACTTTTTCAACCTTCTATTTAGGTTCAATGATTCTTATTCAGATCCTAATGGACAGGCCATGGAGGGCCCATTGCATGCATTCAAAGGATAATAACTGAGGTTGAGAAGAGAGACCTCATTGTGGCCGAACTACACAACTATGCAGAAGCAAAGAGTAATCTATTCTCTTCAAACATGGCAAAGAGATGAAGAGCTATTCAAACCCCACGCATAACATTTTCCATTTGGATTTTGGGGTCTAAAGTAGTTGATATATGGATAATTATGTTTTTTCTTTTCACTTTGCTTTCTAACTTTTCAATATTTTATTTTGTGGATGTTTCATGGAAAATATGGAGTGGAAATACCTCAAATCTATAAGAAATTTTCCCTCAAACTCTTATGTCAGGATTGTAGTTCATCCAATTATAAGCATAATTGGAGCTTGTTTAAGGTCATCCAAATGAAGAAAAGGAAAAAGTTAGCTCAAAAATTCCTCAATGACCTTGTCATTACACAATATAATCTTCCGTTGCCCATAAGGAACAAGAATCAGCAATTGGTCCAATCGATTTGGGTGATATAGATTCTTACAATGGTTGGACAGCACAAGAGTTGCCTCCACTATTTACAAAGAATGACATCACTAATTTGGATAGACAAGCTATAGAGGAGGGGGGCAGATTCGGTTTCACACTGGATGACATTGAAAACGAGAATTAGTTAGATGAGGAATCATTGCTAGTGCCAAGAGGAGCTACATCTAGGTGGAGAAAGAGCAACACATCATCATCAGAGATACTGAGTGAAGAGACACAATCATGCCCAGTGCAGGCTACTAGGACTAGTTACTCTAGTTCTACCTCTATTATTTTTAAGTTGAGATACGAAGAGAAAGATGTGATTTTAATGATGTATTTACTTTTAGTTTTAAAAAAACTATTTACTATTTTGCTTCTAGCCAACAACATTCCTCATGAAAATGCAATTTTCTACCTACTTTGTGTTTAAATATATCTAGGCTTCGCTTGTTTCTTCTGTATTGTCATTAATTAACTCATGGATGCATCTTATTGAATTTTGCTAAAAAGTGTATTTCTAATTATATTTAAGTTGCTTTTTATGTTTTCGAGTCGTTTCCCAAAAACTGGCTGAGTAATTCTAGGGTTTTCAAGCCTCGGCAAGTTTTGGCCTTTCGTAAGTGTTCAAATATGGTGTTGTTGGCTAAAATATTCTAAGTCACTGAGACCACAACTTACAAAATTATGAATTTAGGCAACAATGTAGTGAATTAAATCTCTCCTCTCAACAATAGGTGAGGCTCCCTTCTTACCCTAGGTGGCTACAACAAAGATCTAACTGAAATTAACAAATTGCTGATTCTTCGAATCAACTCCTCTTTTTTCGGGCATGATTGTATGGGAAAAATAGCTACTTGTGTCATGTCCCCTTTCTAGCGACATAACTTCTATCGGAGATTTGCCTATTATTGACTCTCGTAGGCAAATGTTTTTAGAGAGAGAGAGAGAGTCATTTTATTCCCGGATGATTACATTCTTGCTCTCAAAGAATAATAATTCAGTAAGTGGGGCCTACTTGTTCTAATGTTAAATTGAGATTGTACTTTAACTTTATAAAGTTATTTATTTAATTTTATAAAGTTAATTAATAATAAAAGTGCATAATAAAAGACAATTCCGGAAAACTTCCAGTAACTTCTCAAAAAAGTGAATAAATAGAGGACATGAGGCACCCATTTGAACAAGCAGTTTTGTGGATTCGACTTCTATTCCATTTGGAGCAATTTGTGGTCATTTGGTCTGCAAATTCTCAGATTATCCTTGGGAACGAAAACTCCCATTGATAAGCAATTTTGAGGGTGTGGAATATCACCTGAATTATTGCAAAACGGGAGGTGGCATTACAGTGATCTCATCAGGGCGGAAATCTGTGGCCTAAGGCCAATTTTGAGGTCCGTACATTAAAGTATGTTTGCAGTGAAGAATTTGATTGAAGGCAGCAGTTGAATATAAGAAAGGAAACCAAGGCTTACAGAGGAAATCCCTCATACCAACCCGTAACAGCAGAGGTTCCTTTTGTTGATGGAACATTCATGAGCGTCGATTACTCTGAAGATTGAGGCACAACATCAATAGAGTCTGGCTGGAGGTATTAGCGAAATCGGTGATTGAAGTATCTCAGATTATTTACTTGACCCAAGAAAAATCGCAGGCTCAGTCGTAATTCCGGAATCCACATCGAAGAGGGCGGACAGTAAATTTTAGTCTCACACAACGGTTCTAAATTGCATGCGATCCAGAGCACTAACTATCTTGATGCCGGGCGAACTCAGTTCTCATCAGTTTGGGCGCCATTTAGAAGGGTGAGAATATTAATAAAAAATCGCACAAAAATACAACGAAACAGAAATCAGGCCAAGGACGATGTTACAACCCTAATCGTGGGTTCTAATTGCAGAACGCAGTGGTAAATGATGCCCAGGAAAGTTCAAATTGGAGCAATAAAAACAGAGCGGCAGCTTGGGATTAATCTAACGGCGACGGCATTATTCTCCAGGTTGCGAAGGACAGATTGATACAAACCGGATCAATAGTAAATCTCACAGCAGCATTACAGTCAAGCAAAATTTATGGAAGCAAGGAAACCCCAGGTTCTTAATGTCATTGTTCTCATTGTTTGAAAAATTAAGTTCAAAATTGAATCAGACACTGTTATTATTTGTTCAAATTCTAATAAGAATTGCAAAGAGATTTCCTTTATGGTTGAAGCTACTGTTATTATTTTTTTTTAGCTACTTAATTCAGTAAAATTGTTAAGACATCACATCCTCACCCAATTGTCAGTTGCATACCAAGTTTTGACAAGTTATCACAATACAATATTGGTTCTTTAGTGGCCTTTTGAGTAAGGAACATCGCAACTTGCAATTTAACAAAAAGTACTGACTAGTACAGTATACAAGTGGCGTGGTAGTTGATGTAAGAACAACTCCTGAGACAATAGTTATAATTAGATTTGGTTGATTGACAATAAGAACCCAAAGTCTTATAATTAATTTGTTTTAATGAGGAAATCAAAAAGATAACAAGGCGCAAAGTCTCTTGCCAACTATCCAAGTTGAAATAATAACTCTAAAAACTATAACAATTATGTTCTAGAAGGTGAAAGTCTTCAAGAACCCAAATCAAATGCTCAAATGCTTTGAATCAAAGATAAATCGATCATGCAACATAAGAATACAAAGATCAGTTTCAACTTTCAAAATACAAAATTTGAGAACAACTGATTCTTTTATTCAATTCAAGAATTTTGTATCAAGAAACACAACATTTTCAAGTTACAGAAAACTTCAGCATAGTCTCTTTACATAAAGCAAAACACAATTATTTACAATTAACTCTATCCTTTATACAAGGAAAGAAGAGAGAGAAAGATGGAGAAGAAAGGGGAAACCCTCAACGACCTTGACTTATTCTCTAAAAAACTCCTAACTAACTTTGACTTAGTTAAAGTTGCTTGCCTAATACAGTTGTAACTTGGCCAAGTAATTCTCAGGTTTTTTCCAGACCTTGGCAAGATTTTTCCTTTCACAAGTTTTCAAATATGGTGTTGTTGGCTAAAATATTGTAAGTAGCTGAGACCACAACTTACAAATTATGACTTTCGACAATAGTGTAGTGAATTAAATCTCTCCTCTCGGCAATAGCGGAGGCTCCCTTTTACCATAGGTGGCTACAAAAGAGACCTAACTGAAATTAACAAGTTGGTGGTTCTTTGAATCAACTCCTCTTTTTTTAGGCATTACTGTGTGGGACAAACAGCTACTTACAATTTAACAAAAAGTACCTAGCACTACGGTTATACTAGTGGCTTGGTAGTTGACGTAAGAACAAATCATAAGACAATCATTATTATATTTGGTTAATTAACAATAAGAACCCAAAGTCTTATAATTAATCCATTTTGATGTGGAAAACAAATATATAACAAGGCGCAAAGTCTCTATATCTTGTTCCACATCATCCTCCACGATCTCTCCTTCCACATCCTTGTTTGGAATATATATCATACTAGCCAATTTATCTCTCCTTCTACTACCCTGACTTCTATTTTCTTCTTCATTGGTTTTTAGCTTGTATCTTAGGTCATCCTCTTTTAGTTCTATTTTTTCTTTAGGTGTAAGACTGATTTTGTTGCTAATCTACATTTACTAAGATTACTACTCCTTTTGTGCAAGTCTTCCTCTATCATTACCTTTTGGGGAGTTAAATGGCTGTGACTATCTAATAGTTTCCAATCTGAATATTTCCCAGTTGTTTTAGGATATATCTTATATAAGTTTAACTTCCTACGAGCATAGTGGAAATTGTTGCTTGAATTTGAGTCTTATAAAGCTAGACTTTGGATGTGGCCATTATTCCTGGTTACTAGAAGAGTATATATTGATTTGTTCGTTATGATTTTGACAGGTTTAAATTTGGAAGGTTAGCCCTAGTTTTAACTAATATCTTGAATTCATTTGAATTGGTGTAGGATGGATTGAAGCCTAGGGTTTCTCCTTTGGAATTTCCTATTCTATGGATTATTTGATCACAAAGTGCAGCGAACATATGTGGAAATATAAGGCTTCCTTTAGATAAAAAGGTTTTTGGCAGCATTCAATAAGTTCAACTTCTACAAGTCATATCTCCTATAATACTTCTCAAGAATGCTTGTATAGCCACTTTTCAAAAAAGCCACTAAATTCTCCTAGCTACAGAAGTCAAGCTCCATAGTGGAACCCCAAAATGAAAATATTGGAAACAAACAAGAACAAATTTTTGTAATAACCCCAACCAGTTATAACTTTGTGAAACACCAAATCCTTCTCAAATTCAATTGTTTGACATTTTGTCAAAAACTTTGCAAGCAAGCTCCGATACCACTGTAATATCCCTTGTCAATGCAAACCTTAACTTGCTGATTTGTAGGTCAAGGAAAATTGTCAAACACTTCCAATACAATCTCTATGCTTGTTGTTTCTGAGTTTCAGACTGATTATCCTTGCTTGAAATGATATCAAAGGGAATCTAAAAGCCTGTAATTGATTACTACTATATCTAAGAAAAGAACTATATGCATATAGATGAATTCTAAATAAAAAATGTGCACTTACAGCCAATTGGTACTTTGTCAAACACTTGGCATGCATACTATTATGCTGATCATATATGCTATTAGATGGACATTTCATCAAACAAATGGTATGCAACATATATCTCCTTTATTGAATTCATTCCCATGTACAATGTTGCTATGAATTTGTCAAGACAAATGGGCTTACAACATGGTTACGGGGAGACCTGTCTCCCCCCTAAAAGTAGCGTCTCGGAGACCAAGACATGTCTCGGAGACTTTTCGTGTCTCCGGAGACCTCAAAAAAGGTTGGAGACTTCATGACAAAGTCTCCTGAAGCCTCCCAGTGTCCTAATCCAAAAGGTGAAGTCTTCCCAAAGTCTCTTGATAAAATATAAATGTAAAATATAATATTAAATAATTTTATATATTTTAGCCCTCATTTTAATATTTTTAATACAAAAATTAAGACCAATGAGATACAATATTGTGATTATGTGAGTTTTGAAATATTTGACTCTATATTAATGTGACATTACTATTATTATTTACTTTACTCTTTTAGTTTTACAGTATTACTATTTTCAAATTTTGTATTTAGTATTAGATTCTTTTAACTATTAAAAAAAATTTCTTGACTCCAAGTACCCCCGTCTCCTATTTTTGAGAAATTGTCATACCGGTACCAGTACCCGTACCTCCAAATCTCCTCGTCTCCTGGTGACCTTGGCTTACAATAATGACTACAACAATGCCAAATCTGATTTTGAGTTATCACTTACAACAGCAAAATTATATGTCTAAGATTACAATGCTAACTACTAATAGTTGAAAGAGGAACCTGATAATAGTGATGCCCAAGGATGGAGACGAAAGTTGCAATCGGAATCAAGCATAAATATTGTAATGCGGGTACTATAGCACAACACTGTTCACATGTACTGTAGCAGCAAGAAAAAAATGATTACTAAGAGCTGCCAAAGATGAATGTTCAGGTCTGCACTCGATAGTCCTTCAATATTCTTCAAAACCTTCAATCATTCCTTAACTTTAAGCACAAATAAAACTCCAGAATGAATCTCTCCTGAATGTCAAATTTAGTGGATATTTCACCACCTCAAATGGTTGCAACACTAAAGAATTGACGCTCTCCAATGGCTAACTGAAATCAAAAATCCTTAGTTTCTTCTCCCAAGTTCATATCAAATGCAATTGACAATAATAGGATGCCTAGCAATGAAGCTATCGCCTCGATTTGTTCTTTTCCTTCACCCTTCTAGAAGGAAATAAAATATTATTTAATTGTACTCTCTAGAAGCTTCCCCCTTTCTAATGCAATAATTAGTTGTACTTCTAGAAAATGCACTCTCTAGAAGCTTCCCCCTTTCCCATACAATAATTAGTTGTGTTTTTAGAAAATTAAATTAATTAAATATAAAGTCACCTTTAGATTTATTTATTTGTTAACTTTAATTTAATTTATTTCTTCTTATTTCTCCACTTAGCCTTTGGATAATGAAAATCTAAGAACTCCATTGAGGGCCCAAAAGATGGGGAACATTACAATTTTAGGGAATCTTTTTTGGAAATATACTTTTGCATTGCTACAAAGTTTTTCCCACTTGTCCAAATCGACACTAATAGATTTTCCCACTTTTCCAAATCGACACTAATAGAAAATGTAATAAACCGAATATACAAAAAATGTAAACAAAGTATAAAGAAAATATGCACAACAGAGATCTATGAAGGATACCACTGCACCTAAATTTTTAATACACTTAGAATACCCTTATGTTCAGGTTACACCATATAGCAACCCTAACAAGGATACACTCCTAGAAAATGCCATATTCTTAAAAGGCTTAACCATCAGTAAGTGCAATACAAAGACAATATAGATAGATACTTTACGACTGAAATACATAAAATGGATACATAAACATATGCAGCTATATTTACTACCACACACAACCTATAGGTTGTGTGTTCCTATTGGCCACCCTTTGGGTATAATTTGAGTTTTGCTTTGTCTTTAGTGTTGTTTGGAGTTGTTTTTGTTAATACCTGCAAAACATACATATAGTTAATGTAACAGCGTAGAATAGGCCATACAGCTGTATTTCTTGGCCATAGAGATGCATTTGTTGATCTTACCATGCTTGGCAAGGATGGCAATGAACAAGTTAATTGTCAAATTTTGTGTGAGCTATTTCTCTTTGTATGGAGTTACCCTATCCTTGTTACCAATTTCCAAGCATTTCAAGGGTGGAGAAATGAATGTGGGTTAAAATTGAAATCATTTTTGATGTTGCACCTCCTATACCTATTGATATTTGATAGCTTCTATCAAATAAACACATATATAATTATATGAGATATAATTGAGATATAAAAAAATATGAGATAAATATATGTGTGTGTGTGATTAGATATATTATATTAATTATTGATTAACGAATAGACATGTCTCCTCTAGTCATCGCTTATACTCAATATACTCAATATAAATGTAAGTGATTGTCGCATTTGAAAAATGCATACCAACATAAATGGCAGTATTATTACAATTGCAGCATCCTCTATGAAACCTAGCATGGTATCAGAGCTAGGTTCCTTTGAAGAAAGCTTTATCGCTTAAAGGAAGATCTATAAACAAATAAATTATTTCCCCTACATGCAAAGTGGTTTTGGTTACTGTGATATAATGAATTCCAAATGACATCCACTATGACATTACATATTCTTCATGATCTGGTCTCATGCCCTTTTTTGGACAATAATTTTTAATGGTTCAAGGAAGTTCCAGTGTCATTTGTGCCAATAGATACGCTGTGAAATGTGGGAATGTTTGAGATGGGCAAAAATTTGAACCCTGGTTGAATCTGCAAGAGGTTCCAACGAGGATTTGGCTGTGAGACTACCTAGAATCGGCTTACATATCTATGTTGTTTAGGCAACTTAGAATAATATAAATATAGAATATGAAACGATACCACAAATAGATTGTGCCTCAACCAATAAAGTGGGGGACATTTACCTTTAAAAATTATCCTAGTTTACCTGGATCTAACAAGGTGCTATTCTAAACACGTACAGGATCAGACGTACACATTCTAATGCAAGTTCTATAAGTGGGTCTAACGGATGAAGTACGTGGCCACCAACAAGAAAAAAAAAAGGGAAATTAGAAAATGAGGGAACGTGCCAATGGAAATGTAGGGACATGTATTTGAGCAAACTAGTGATTAAGGAGTATTAGGTAGGAATCATTGACAAGTGGACCTCGCATGGAAATGGAAGAAACGGTGAGAAGGCACCAAGTACGAGGGTACGCTAGGGACAACTAACAACCAGTACATAATGCATAGCCTACATGGCCAACACACTCACATGCCCCCATCAAAAATTCACAAAGTGATCAGAATGTGGGGAATCTACAAGGGGATTAAAGTGCTAATACCCTTAGACCATCGAAACTCGCATTGATCGTTGGACTACCAGATTGCTTATTTGAAAGAAGGCTAATATGATATCTGAGAAAGGGTCCCGCAGAGAAATTTGTCCAAACACATATTATGTGGAAAGACCTAAAAACTGATGCCACCACCCATAAGAGATGGAAACAAATAATGATAAATATTGCTTCTTTGATGGGGAAGTCATAACATCAGAAGTTATTAAGAATTTGGTATACGACCCCCTTAAGGTAAGTATTTATTTATTTCATTGTGAATATGAATTTAAGTGAATATTGATTGAGAAATAGTTAGGGATTATATTGTATTAAAATGAAGAAATATATATTGAAAGTATAGATTAAAATATACATATTAAATATATGTATATATTTAACATTAATTTAAATTAGATATTTATTTGATTTATATTAATTTGAAATCATATAAAGATTAATATGAGCATTATGAATCCTTAGTTATAAATGTGGAATCATTTTCTCATGAATGTAGATTATTGAATATAAATCTATATCAATAATGAATTATAATGTGAATCGTGATAATATTAATCAGAAATATAATTATGTTGTTAAATATCCTAACTAATGTTAACATTCTATACATATTATAAGAGCTATTTGCCTTGATCTTTTCCAAGGATGCTCTTGCAGGAAAAGGGCGATTGATTTCAGATTCAAAGGGAGTCTGACACTTCTTCAAAAGTAAATGAACTCAAAAGATTGATGTTCAGAGGGAGTCTGACACATCCAACTGAAAGAAAAGATAAAGGATATGATTTAGTCAACCTTCATTGATCTTGATCATATTGGTTTAAAGGGAGTAAACCAGGTTGAGATGGATTCTCTATGATCAACAAATTATAGCAGTCAAGAGGACTGTGATTCATGAATATACCTCGTGACTGTGATTTTAATGGGCCTACCCTTTGTGTACATCAAGAGGAAGTGACAACTTCCAAATGATTATCACTTGTATTTGAAGAAGTTATTGAAAGGTGACAATCTTACTATAACTTAATTTTCTATTTGTCGTTAATTATGCATTAGATCTAACTTGTAATCCTTCAAATGGTTATTCCGCTAAAGATTTCCCTTTTTGACGTGTTATTATTGTAAACTAAATGATAGTGCAGCCAATGAGTTTGCTCTTGTTTATTGTTGATAATATCATATATATACCACAATGAACAAGTAGTTAAATAATAATTTGTATTAAACTTTCTCACTAAATAAGTGGATGTGACCATTTTTCTCACCACTGAATACATGGAAGAAGGTTATTTTGATTTCCAATATTTTATATGTTTTCCCTCTAAATAAGTGGAAGCGAACATAAGATTTCGCATTGAATAAGTAGATATAACTTATTTTGGTATTTAGTAATGCACATGCACTCTACTAAAAGTTGGTATTGACTGACTTGTTGCCCAGTAATTTCCTCTCAGTTGCTACATTTCAGTTTATTTGTAATCTTGAACACAGCATGCTCTTACCTTGCTCATTTAGGATCTACGTGATCAGAGGATGGAAAGGAAGTTGCCTTGGAACTCATTTTGTAATGTTCCCATTCCCCTAGCGCATCATAGATAATATTGCCTACCTATTTTATTTCAATAGGTTAAGGCAAAGAATAGTCACGACAATAAATTAATTTAGCCGATTAGGCTATTAACTAGGCAAAGGGTGACCAGAACCATCATGTCTTCCCCCAGAATGGTCGAATATGGCCGGAAAAAGGGGTTGTCGAGAATAGTTGGTTTGGGCCAGAAAGTTAGACTGCCAGCCAGGACCTGTCATAGTGCTACTTGTCGGGCAGGGTTAGTAAGTTGCTTGCCGAGCCATAGATGCATACAAATGCCTTTCTATGTCCTCTGCACTAATCTTCTTTTTATCCAAATCCTCTTCCTCAATAGTCTTGGCAATTGCCTGTGTATCGGTGATCTTCTCTTACTTGTTGGGGAAAAACACTCAAATCTCCCAGAATTTGGCCACAAATTCCATATGTGTTAACCGTTCTCTCACTTTCAATGAGAAGCTCCAGTTTCTCATGCATCAAATTCATGAGGGTCTCAACTTCCTCCTTTGACCGCTTGAAGTTCTCAATACTGAAAGCATCAACAGACACTTTTTTTATCCCCAATTCAAAACATCTCTCAGGCTATGCATTAGACTATTATACTCAAATTCATGCCCCTTTTGTTTTTTTCATTTTTCTATTCATTGCATATCTCCTACTACCATCCATTATACTTGCAACATGCTCTGAAACAAAGCTTGCAGAAACAACCCATATTACAAAATGTATGAAATGTTGCTATACTAATTTCTAATATGGGAAGTATTGTCTTGAAAGCATGGATCAACGAAGGATTTGAAGGCTGAATATGCTGCCATTGTTGCTAGTTTGCATCAATTTCTTTGACAGAGAAACAATTGGAGATCTTTGGGAAGAAAATTAGGGGCATAGGGACATCTTTACTAATTTCTCAGAAGAATGGTTACCTCACAACCCTCTCACACATTATTCATGGTGTGGAAATTGTCTTGATGTGCTCACCAACCCACTATGGCTCGAGTGAATATTAAACAGTGTTTCCAAAAGCATATAGTTTTTAATAAGAGTATCAAAATTATTTATTTATTTGGATAAAATAAATATGTTAGGGAAAATAATTATTAATATTATAGGTTAGCAAAAGAATGGAGTTCTAAGCTTTTGGGACACATACTAAAAAATTTATGAGAGATTTTATAATAATCTTTGTCGTGAGGTTATTGGCATTCAAATGTGTTAATATTCATCATTATTTATGACAATAGAATTTGGTGTCAAAGGTAGATAACTTAATTGATTTATGACAATATAATTTGGTGTCAAAGGTGGATAAGTTAATCAGGAGTAGGTACTTGGCACCAGCGATCAATTTATCTTTTTAGGACTTTAATGTTAAGTTTAGTTATTTCATATGTAGGCATAAGTTCTAGTTTAAAATCTCATTGATTGAGAGCTATAAACTAATGGATATTCGTTT
This sequence comes from Cupressus sempervirens, assembly GCA_028749045.1. Classification (NCBI taxonomy): domain Eukaryota; kingdom Viridiplantae; phylum Streptophyta; class Pinopsida; order Cupressales; family Cupressaceae; genus Cupressus; species Cupressus sempervirens. The sequence goes on along the minus strand of CM053785.1, from coordinate 592,550,618 downwards.
TACAACATTCGTGGTGTACTTTCTTACGGTGCAAAGTATTTATGCCTAGCAAGGCATAATCTTGGTAAGTTTATTTGAAACCATTTTTATCTTATATCTTTGATTGATCAATTAATAATATTTTTTATTATTGTGTTTTGAAATTTCTCCATTTTTAATCATAAGTTGCTAAAAGTAAAATAAAAAATAGAAATGGTTATGAGGTCACCAAAATACATTTTTTCATCACTAAGTTGCCTAAAAACTGAATCTTTGAAAATCCTTGGATTTTAGAGATCGATGAATGACCTTGTTTTGGTTCCTAGAAGTTTGGATTATGTAAACATTTTGAATTTTTGAGACCGATTGAAATGGAGGATGCATTTGCTCTTCAACTTTAAAGGCATCATTCTAGAGGATTTTAGCACACATTTTGAATATTAAAATGTTTTAGTATTTTCATGATATATTTTTAATGATAGTAGATTTGGAATTTCAAAAGCTTTCATAAAGTTTAACTATTAATAGTTATTTCAAACAAGTACTATATAATGTCTTGGAAAACATGTTCAAATCTGTTTTGTACAAGATTTGTTAGTAATAAAAAACATGTTTAAATTATTTGGAATTTTGTAATGTATTTTCTGCTCTTAGTATTTCTAATGATTTATTAAAATAATTTGTCAAATTTAGTCAATGTTTTTTAAATGAATATTAATGGGTATATGTTAAGTATTGCATTCATTATTATGGTTTTAAAAGTCTTTGTGACTTTAATGTATTTAATTCTTGGGTTTCCTGTTATTAATGAGATCAATGTCATTATATAGTAAAGAGAGATTAAGATTAATAAAAAAATAATATATAGATATAATAAAATATATAAACATAGAAAAATAATAAAATAAAAGATATAGAAATAAGTAGCAGAAGGAGAAGGAGAAGAATGGCAAGCAAAAGAAGAAGCAAGAGGAGGAGGAGGAGGAGAAGGAGGAGAAGAAGCAAGAGGAGGAGGAGGAGGAGGATAAGGATAATGATAAGGAGTAGGAAGAGAAGGACAAGGACAAGATGGAGAAGATGGAGAAGGAGAGGGAGCAGAAAGACAGTGAAAAAGAAGAACAAAGAACAAAGAAGAAAGGAGGAGAAAGAAAAGGAGGAGTAGGACAAAGAAAAGGGGGAGAGGAAAAGCAGAAGCAATAGGGGGAGGAGGGGTGAAGAAGGAGAAGGAGAAGAAGGAATAAAGGAGGAGGACGAGGATGAGGATCAGGATACAAGGACGAGGACGAGAACGAGGATAAGAGGCATAAAAATTCTAGTAGAAGGAGATCAAGGAGGAGGAAAAGGAGAATGAAAAGTGAAGGAGAAGGAGAATGAGAATTGAAGAAGAAAGAGGAGGAGGAGAAGGAGCAATAAAAGATGAAGAAGAAGAAGAAGAAGGTGGAGGAGGAAGAGGAAAGACAACAAAAGGAGTAAAAGAAGAAGATGAAGAAGGAGATAGATGAGAATTAACGTTGTTATCTTTGTCCAGAGTGAAGACATTAGGTGGATTAGGTCTCCAGCTAGCAGTCCCCTTTGAAAGATTCACAAAAAAGCAAAGCCACTCATATACACTCCTACAGAAATATGAGGAAAAAAGACTGGAAAACATGTCTCCGGGAAATGTATGAGAATGATGTAGAACTCTGTTGCTATTGTCATGAGATTGAATGGTTCTTATACATCTATCTAAGGTGACTTTCTAATTAAAGAAAAACAACTCATAATCCAAATTGGCTAAAACCTTCCACTGATTGGTGCAAGTGCTAGTCATTAAAAATATGAAAAGCTATAGTTACTCTGAATATTCATATTTAATAATTATTGTGGGGCCACTTTACGTAATATCATGTGGATGACATAGTTGCTTATTCAAGCCTAAGTCAAAATGTGGAGGACATATTTGTTGACAATTGTGTATGGGAGGCCAAGTGGAAATAATTCCATACACATGTTGAAGTCGAAGAAAGGAAAAATCAGAGACTAACTTCAGTGAGGCGCATTGGCTTTTTGGCAGAAGATTAATTTACATGGGTATCATGGAGTTCATGGAAACCATTCAGTTCATACAATATTATATTGTTCTCTGCAACTTGCTATCAGGACAGAACCCCTGGAACTCTCTGTTTTCGACACAACCCCAGAACAGACCTGTACCATTCAATCTGTAATTCAGTCATTCTTTCTCAAGCACCAGAGGTGACTTTAACCAGTTATAGTGGTAGAAAAATCTGAATTTGTAAGCCAAGGGATTGATTGGCTCAATCTGCAAGCTCTATTGTGTACACTCAACAAAATGACAGCTCCTAAAATTGATGACGGAAGACACAATCCTCAGCCAAATATAGAGGCAGAATACTTCCAATTAACAGTTAGATTCTCAGCTACAAGGCATCACAATTTAAGCACCGGAAATCATAGTTTTTTCCTTCATTGTACAGCAGCTGGGCTGAAGCAATTCAAGCAACAGTGCGAATACCAAGATATGATCTGAAAGCTGTAGTTGACTGTAATAAATTTTGAACTTAGCGTCTCAATTCAAATAACTTGCACATTGTGTTTTTGTATTGTCCCCACTAGAAAGGACAATATTATCTGCAAAACCAATGTTAGAATTTATACAATAATAAAATATATTTCACTATTCTACCCTCTATCTTAACCCAACCTTAAAGACGTCTCAACATCAAGATCAATAACCCTCTTAAGGATGCTTAGATCCCCAGTTACTTCTCCATCTTCTATGAAGTGCTCCCTTTAAGGTCCTTCCTAGAAGAGACTTTCTCTATCTAAGGCCTTTGACACATATGCATATGTTAACATCTATGGAATATTCCGGCCTTATAATTGAATTAAGATCACTCTCTTCCTAATGGAACTCTCTTGATCTTAAATCTTTAACTATTAAGTCATGTGTGCTATCCATTTTGAATTCCACCTTTATATATATATATATATATATAAAATCTACAAGTATGATTAATTAATATAAATAAATTCATAACTATAATTAAGAAGATATAAACCATAAACATACCTTTCTTACCTTCCTCTTTGCGTGGTCCATTTGGATCCTTATTTGACCCTTTTTCTTTATTCTTTCTTAAGAGTCGCAACCTTTCATAATAGAAATATTTTGAAAAGTCACAACACTTCATAGTTATAATCCTTTCGAAAAGTCGCAACACTTCATAATCAAGATCCTTTAGAAAAGTCCAAACAATTTATAATTACAATATTTTTCAATAGTCACAACTATTCATAATATGACCCTTTAGAAGGTTCACATCCTTTCAATATTATTGATACCTTTTCAAAAAGTCACTTTCTTATTTTCTTCATTATATTCCTCTTTCATTTTTCCTTTTTGAACTCCTTTCTTCTCCTCTTCCTTTTTTCCTCCTCTCTAAAATAAACTCTCCTCCCTTTTATATCTTATTTTGAAGGAGTCATGTCTATTTGTTAAATATCTCTTGACTTTTCATTAGATTTAGTTAATTTATATTATTCTATGTTATATTATTTATTTACTTAATTATTTGTGTTTATTTTATTTATTATTAAATTCTATTTATAAAGTTAACATACTTTCTACAATATTGTCTCTTGTATTTAATTTTCTTTCTTTCTTTACTCATTGAAAATTTATTATTTTCTAATTATTTAACATATTCTACTAAATATTATTTTATTAATAACATAGATTAAATAATTATTAATTCCTTGTTTTATATTTTAGTATTAGTTTTAATGCACCTTTATTATTTATTTAAAACATTGTATTATCTAATTATTATTAAAATTCTATCTTAAAATGGGGATATGACAGTTTTTTCATGCCAAGTCAGTTATTGTGATTCGATACACTCAAAGAAACTATTCAGAAAACAAAGAACAGATGAAGTAGTTTATATTCAGTTAAATCAAGCACAAAGAACTACTATGAAATTAGTGGTCAGTTCATTTCACATCTCTACTTGCAACATTTTCAAAAAAGATATAGGAAGGTTATTAAAAATAATAGATGACAAAAAATAAAAACAGAACAGCTGAAGTATTCTACATATTAGTAATTACAGTAGCTAGCATCATCTTTTTCATATTCTAGGTGAAGTTCTCATTAAACTCATTGTATAAACTATGTTAACAACACAAACATTTTTATAATTATAGTACAAGCATCCAAAGAAAACTACATATTAGTGCTTCTTGACCCATATTTTGTAAAACATTAAATGAATAAAAAGTAGAATCTTAATGTATGAGTTGATAAATTAAAGAAACCTTTGTGAGCATAGGTTGATGAAAGAATCAGTACATTGACAAGATTAAAAGCATTGTACAGGAAAGTTTTTTCTATAATTGATTGAATTCACAGATGTGCATAAACTAGGAAGTAAAAGTCGGCGTTCCTTCTTTATGGAGTAAAAAGAAATTAATCACTTGAAAATTTTTGGATGGTTTCCAAAATAATACGTATGAACAAGCCTTGGGCTCTTAAATGGTCTTGATAAGAAGGGATTGGAAAGAAAAACAATATCTGAAATCAAGAAAAAATAATAGTTAACCAAAATGCAAAGAATTGTCTTCAAATTAACCATCCAAAATGCATACCTTCAAACGGTTCTGAGCATCTTGAGGGCTCTTCCCTGACTTTACTAACATCCAAAAACAGGTATTATATTGATTATTTATGTGGCCTGCAAAACAGATTTTTATAATGCCATAATTAATAATGTTACACACATGCTACACCGTTACCCTTGGTTTCTTTCCAACAACTTTGCAAAATAATATGAGAAACTGTAGAATGGCAAAAATCAATATTCATCCTTCATTTGATAACTGAAGTTGGCGTGTTTTCATGAGAGCTTGTGTCGATTGAAGATATGCACATTTTTTTCATTAACATTGTGAGACTATAAACTGTTATTCATTTGAATAAAATTTACTTGTCAATTTATCAATAGCATATACTGCACAAATGAGATGCCTGAAGGGCATATCATAATTATTATTGAAATCAATCAATTAGACTATCATGGCTAGTAACAGTGAACAGGTATACATCTCTTAGGCAAATATTTAGTAGAATATTGTGCAAAAGTTAATCCAAGGTAAAGAAGAAACTGGGAATCTACTAACACAGCATGTGATGTTTTTAGTCTTATACCAAACACTAATAATGATAAAATAAATGAGAGGAGGAACAGAAAAGATTTAATCATTGAAACCTAGAATGTTTGCAGCAGTTTTTAAGTCTGATGCATTTCTATCAAGTATCAGCTGCACGATTTATGCTTAAAGTGAATAAAAGTTAGAATTTCAAGTCTCGTCACTATCTTACTTGGGTGTCAATACAAAGCCAAAATTATATTTCAAAGATATCTCTTCTATGTTATCCAGAACGACACATTTCAGCCATTCAAATCTAAACTTTCTTCCAGAAACAAAGGGCTGTTTTGAGTAAATGATTTTCTTCCCAATGAGGCTGCAGCCTCTTCTCAGACTAACAACCTCTCAGTATCCAAATCTGAATACTTGAGTAGCAGTGTCACAAGAAATGCCAGAAACATGCAAGGAAAATCTGGAACAGTTCATATAGTTACAAACCAGAAGAATAATCACCAAGCACATCTCCCAATAACAAGAGAAATGGTTTTTACAAAAACATAAAGATACCAAAAAAGGATCCCTTTTTCTATTTATGAAATGAAGGAAAGCATCTGGCTTCCTAAAGAAAACCCGTCATGTAAACTCTCTCAAAGTTTGAAGAGCTCCTAAGAATTCTTACAACCTCTAAAATCAACAGTGCTTTGTGAAAGACATGATGGAAGAGCTAAATGAGTTCAGACGAAGAAAAGAAATAACCACTTAAGTATCACCTCAAACATATACAGCACTGCTGTACATATTTATAGAATTAGCAGCCACATGGTAGAAGAAGATATCACTGATATAGACGATCATTCAAAATATATAAACTGCCATGTTGGACATGTCATTTCCATTAAGGGACAAAAAATCTAGTTAATGTGTCTCCTAGTCTACAAACTTTGCAGAATAAACTCTAATGTTATACATGCTCTATTTTATGGGTGGATTCCCTTGTAATGTTTGTTTTATTACTCTTTCTATCCTTCATGCAATCTCATCAAATAGATGCTTGAGTTGAAATTATGTGTTGGAATATGGATGAATGTTGCAGATAGAAAGAATCACCCAAGTGTGCATTAGCTTTGTTGCAATTATTTTCTGCTTCTTCACATACCCCTGATACTCCTTGTGGGCTTTAAGATCTTCATACGTTCATTGTCCTCCCTATACACATGCTCACCACTTCTTTGGTCAGATTTGAAGATAAGATATGATAAATTTATTAATGTCCAACGTGAGACCATGAGGGTCTAAGGGACTAGAAAACATACAATAAAGGCAAAGCCTGTAGCAGTGTAATGTTCCCATTATAAAATAAATTATGTATCAAACTATTGTTAATGGGCCAATTGATTTAATATATCTCAGACCCATTTTTACTTTTATTTCCGTAGTTTGTGTCGCCGTCAGCTATCTTTGTACACCCTCAAAAAGTTTTCCCGACGGGTATTTAAGCACGACTTGTAGGTAGTCTTTAGGTATGCAATTTTAGATTAATTTTTGTATTGCAAATTCCAATTGGGATTCTTTGTAGTTCGCCATTTCGGAAGTGAAAGATCTTCCCTATTTGGTTTGTTTCTGGTTTCGGTAGGATTCAACCCTCACCCTATTCCATTGCCTGTGACACTTCGCTTGGATCTAACAAGTCAGAGCATCATCTTACGGCATATATTAATGAAAGTTTCCTGTGTTCCACTCTCAATTCTTGTTGGTTTGTTTCAATATTGTACTAGCATTGTTGGTATCTCTAGCAAATACAATCACTTGTACGAACGTGTCTAAGTATAGCCTGAATATTTGGCAGAACAAATCCCTTCATCCCTCACGGCATTACACCCTCTGTACTCTTTCCACACCCTTGCTTCCATCATACGGATTGCTTCTTGCACTATATGGTCTTCTTGCCCACCGTACGGCCTTGCACCGTATGGCCCACCCTCAACTTTCTACCGTACAGCATCCCTAACATACAGCATCCTCCCACCTTGTCCGTATGGACACTGAGATCGTACGACTCTACCATTGCCTCTTTTCGACATACAAAACCAGAAGCCTTGCATCCTACCGTACGTCCATCACCTACTAACCTCCACACATCGTACAACACTATTATACGGATTCACAATCACCCCCCACACCTCCATACAGTTTCATCCATTGGCACGTACAGCCATTTTTCCCACCGTACGGACCATGGCCTCTCCATTCATTTGTCTGGTATCATACCTTGTAGTTAACATTTTGGGTCGAATTCAAAGGTGGAACATTATAGTGGTATCAAAGTGCTTCAATCCTACCAGCCTATGAACGGTGAATGAGAATTTATAGTCGAAAGAGAAAGAGGACACATTCCGTTTATAGAATGGTTGTCGAACCGGAGCCAACAGCTGCCGAACTCGTGGCACTACTGAGAGAACTTGCCAAGAATCAAGCACAAATCATTGATACTTAGCGACTCATGGAAAAGACTCTCAAAAAGTTGGCAAACAATAAAATATCCGGAGAACAAAATGGTCACAATGCGGACTTGGTGTCAAGTAAATCAAATCCTCATCCAGCATGCTCTCGACCTTCCATGTCTTTTTCCCCACGGACAGAGGCACCACACGGAGGGAAACAACCAACCTTTGAAGAGATGCAAGAACAACTAAGATAAGATTGAAAGAATGCCAAATTTGAGGAAGATATATCCTACAAAGATTACGTAGATCTGAGAATGAGATATTCGGGAGGCAGAAAACAAGGGTATTTTAACAATGATCTCAGAAAAAGTTGAGTAAAGTAAATCTATCTCCATTTGACGGATTCGGATCCATAACTGCGCAAGCGTGGGTAATGAAGGCCAATACTTACTTCCAGCTTAAACCCATGCCAGAAGAAGACACAATTAAATTTGCAGCACTGCACTTGGAAGGAGTTACGCATGAATGGTGGAATCACGGCACCATCACACTGGGGCATAATCAAATAAATACTTATACAGAATTCAATTAGAGATTGATAGATCGATTTGATGGTAAAGAGCCGAAACTCAATTTCAAAGATTTGGCACAGCTGAGACAAAATGGATCGGTTGACTAATACATTGTGAAATTTTAGAAACTTTTTGTTTTGGTCACAGACATTTTCGGAAGAAGACGGGTAGTGCTCTTCATGGACGGACTGACAGAACCATTGAAAGGTTGGGTAAAGGGATTCAATCCTACCACCCTATTGGAGGCCATTAAAAAGGCACGAAGTATGGCATCATCATCGACATCATCCTCTCAAACCTACTCACAACCCAAACCACTGGCATTTCCAAGAGACAAAGATAATAAACCTCCACCCAGGAAGCCGTCATTAGACGAAGCAACCAGACAGGAACTCCGAAGGAAGAAATTATGTTTCAACTACAAGGGACCTTGGGAACCTGGCCACAGATGCCTCGGAAAAGGGAAAATTCACTACATTCAAGTCGTGTCCGATGATGAGGACAAATAGGAAGAAACACTCACCGAAGACAACCAACAGCACGACAACACCAACATGGTTAGTCTGAACCATACAAAAAGGATTGTAACGTTGATACGACGCGGAGGGACTATCGCCCTAGCCGGTAGACCGAGGTCCATAGTTTTTCGTGTACGGGGAACCCTTCAAGGAAAAAGGGATATGGTGATGCTTGACAGCGGAGCCACCCTAAACTTCATAAACTCATCTCTGGTGAAGCGAAGAGGTCTACCTACGGAGACGCATGCAGGATTTCAGGTCAAGGTTGCCAGAGGGACTCTTCTGCCCTACACACACCTTGTTCCTCAGTTAAGTATCACAATGGTGAATTACACAATGACCGAGCATTTCTTCATAGTGGACCTTGATGACATGTAGGTTATTTTGGGCATACAGTGGATGGAGACACTTGATGAATACACTCAGAGTTTCAAACGGATGGACTTCACTTTTGTTGTCAATGGAAAGAAGGTTGTTCTCCACAGAATGGCAAATGAGGGTCCGAAAGAAGTTTCTACACATCGGATGGAAGCAATTTTTCGACGTGATGACGTTGCATGGGCTTCACATTGTTTTGTCTCGATGGAACCTATAAAGGGGCATCAGACACCTCCACAGGATGATGATCTCTAGGATATTTTGAATAAACATGATAAAGTTTTCATTGACATTCCTCCTGGCATACAGCCTCATCGAGGGTTTGAATATACTATCGAACTGGAAGCAAGAGACAAGACGGCCATAACCACACTATACCGCCATCACAAAAAATTCAAAGATAAGATCGAAAAGACGATTCAGGAACTACTAGAGAAAGGATGGATCCATCCTAGTTCTAGCCCTTTTGCGTCATCTGTGGTATTGGTCAAAAGGAAGGACGGGACAATGCGCATGTGTGTGGACTACCGTGTGTTGAACAAAAAAAAAACAAAGAATAGATATCTCATTCCTCGAATAGATGAGTTGTTGTATGAATTGCATGGTGCAGTCTTTTTTTCGAAAATAGATCTCCGTTTTGGATACCATCAAATCTACATGCGGGAGGAAGACAGAAAAGACGGCTTTTCGTTGTCACTACGAGCATTATGAGTTTTTGGCCATGCCATTCAAATTGACAAATGCACCTGCTACATTTCAATCATGCATGAATCACATCTTCAACAAACAATTGCGTAAGTACTTATTGGTATTTTTTGATGATCTTCTTATTTATAGCAGGACATGGGAGGAGCACCTGAAGCACTTGGAGGAAGTCCTAAGGATCATGGAGGAACAGTCTTTGTTCACCAAGCAATCAAAGTGTGAATTCAATATGACAGAGATATTGTACCTGGGGCATGTTGTCAGAAAATATGGAGTTCAAGTTCATCAGGAGAAGATTCAGGCTATCCTTGATTGGCCTCCCCCAAAATCACTCTCGGAATTGCGAGGATTTTTCGGACTATGCAGTTATTACCAGAGGTTCGTTAAAGGATTCTCTCAGCTCAGCACACCCTTAATGGATCTTACAAGGAAGGGGTCTTTCCAATGAAATGAAAAAGCACAACTCACTTTTGATAAGCTGAAAGAGGCAATGAGCACTTGTCCCGTACTTGCATTACCTGATTTCACTCAACCATTCATTTTGTAGTGCGATGCATCCAATCAAGGCATTAGCGCAATACTAATGCAAGATAGACACCCCATAGCTTATGAGAGTAGGAAGATTACACAAACGGAACGCTTATATTCTATCTACAACAAAGAAATGTTCACCATCGTGCATGCACCAACCAAGTTTCAGGAGTATATGGTGGGTGCCAAGTTTGTCGTCCATACAGATCACAACAGTTTGAGATATTTTCTAGAGCAACAGGATTTGAACGAGAGGCAACAAAAATGGGTAATCAAGGTTCAAGCTTTTGTCCAGGAAACCCATCATCTGCTCACTAAACCAGATTTCAGCTGACTAGAATGCACATTTGTTAGTAGAATATTCCAAAAACACAATTGCTTGCAAGCTAATGGATGGTAATACCCAGGATGATCGGTACAAAGTGGTGGATGACATTATCTACTATAAGAATCGGATATTTTTAGTACCGGCATCCAAATTGAAGCACAAAATCTTGAAGGAAGTACATAACTCACCCTTGGCAGGACACTCAGGTTTCCTCAAAACTTACAAAAGTCTCTAAGAGAGGTTTTCATGGAAAGGACTTAAAGGTGACGTGTTGCACTATGTAAGAGAGTGTGTAGTTTGCTAGCGGAACAAATTTGAGCATACTCTACCTGTCAGGTTACTGCAACCTCTGCCAATTCCATAACATAAGTGGGAAAGTATCTCGATGGATTTCATAACGGGGCTTTCCAAGGTGAACGGAAAGGATTGTATTTTCGTGGTGGTTGACAGATTGACAAAGTACACACATTTCTTCACCATCCCCTCATATTTTCAAGCCGCACAAGTTGGCGATCTATTTCTTAGAGAAGTCTTTCGTCTGCACAAGTTACCCCGAAACATTGCTAGTGATTGGGATGGGCGATTCATCAGTATCTTCTGGACAGAACTGTTTCGGATGACAAGGACAGAATTGTCACCAAGTACTAGTTACCACCAGTAGACAGACGGACAAACGGAGATTGTGAACAAATGGCTCAAAGGTTACCTTCAGAACTACGTTTCGACACAACAACGGGTGTGGGTCAAATGGATATATCTAGGGGAATATTGCTAAAATACCACGTACCACATGTCCATCGAAATGGAACCATTCAAAGCTCTATACGGATACGTACCCCTTTCCTTCATCGACATAGTTATGGGTGACAATCGCGCACAAAGGGCGAGGGACTAGCTTCAAGAGGGACAGGACATACTGAGATGCTTGAAGGAAAACTTACAGCGGGCACAAAATCAACAGAACAGACATAGAATGGAGAGGAGTTTCTAAGTAGAGGACTTAGTCTATCTCCGGCTCCAACAATATTGACAATCTTCTTTGAAGAAAAAGCGAAAAGAAAAATTGAAGCCACAATTTTATAGCCCCTATCGCGTAATTCGTCACATTGGTGAAATCGCATACGAGCTGGAACTTCCAGAGGGAAGCCGTATTCATTACGTTTTTCATGTTTCATGCCTAAAGAAGGTTGTAGGACAGAACATCACGGTAGCCACAGATCTCCCACCACTCAATGAAAAAGGAAAGCTCATATTAGAACTAGCCGGGATCATCAAAGTACGTGAGAAGACTCCGCAGAACCACACGGTGAAGGAATATTTGGTGCGTTGGAAACACTTGCCATTGGACGACACGATGTGGGAGGGCAAGCACATTCTCCAGCACCTAGCATTGCATTTGCTTGAGGACAAGAAAAATTTGGGACGGGAGTACTATAATGTTCTTGTTATAAAATAAATTATGTATCAAACTATTGTTAATGGTCCAATTGATTTAATATATCTCGGACTCATTTTTACTTTAGTTTCCGTAGTTTGTGTTGCCATCGGCTATCTTTGTATACCCTCAGAAAGTTTTCTCGACAGGTATTTAAGCACAACTTGTAGGTAGTCTTTAGGTATGCAATTTTGGATTAATTTTTGTACTACGAATTCTAGGTGGGATTCTCTGTAGTTCGCCATATCGAAAGTGAAAGATCTTCCCTATTTGGTTTGTTTCCAATTTTGGTGGTATTCAACCCTTACCCTATTTCGTTGCTTGTGACACTTCGCTCAGATCTGGCAAGTCGGAGCATCATCTTATGGCATATATTAATGAAATTTTCCTTTGTTCCAATCTCTATTCTTGTTGGTTTGTTTCAATATTGTACTGGCATTGTTGGTATCTCTAGCAAATACAATCACTTGTCAGATGTATCTGAGTACGGCCTGAATATTTGGCGAAACAAATTCCTTCATCCCTCACGGCATTACACCCTCTGTACTCTTTCCACACCCTTGCTTCCATCATAAGGATTGCTTCTTGCACCGTACGGTCTTCTTGCCCACTGTACAACCTTGCACCGTATAGCCCACCCTCACCTTTCTATTGTACAACATCCCTAATGTACGGCATCCTCCCACCTCATTCGTACGAACATTGAGATCATATGGTCCTACCATTGCCTCATGTCGCCATATAAAACCAGAAGCCTTGCATCCTATCGTATGTCCATCACCTACTAACCTCTACACGCCGTACAACACTATCATACGAATTCACAATCAACCCCCAAACCTCCATACAGTTTCATCCATTGGCACGTACGGCCATTTTGCCCACCGTACAGACTACGGCCTCTCCATTCATTTGTCTGGTGTCATACCTTGTAGTTAACATTTTGGGTTGAATTCAAAGGTGGAACATTACAAGCGGGAGCACCAAACAGTGTCCGTGTAATGCCCACCCCTAGTTTACTTTTCATATTATATTGCCAAATTCTTTTAGGCCAGCTTTATGGTTATGTTTTGATGATTAGTGGTATTTGATTCCAGATTGTTTGGATGTTATTTCATACTTAGTTGATTTATGTGATGGGCTACTTGGTACTCGGTTATTTCATGTGTACATGATTATTCTTTCGATGATGATACTTGTATACAGTGATTTCAGTTATTTCATGATGATAGTTAGATGGATGGTTTATGTGCAGTTTCTATGGTTACCCCATACTTGCATGTGTATGGTGTACTTGTATGTTTTACTTTATGATTGACGTTTCTAATGTGGTTGAGGGAGGGAGTCATAGTCACCTACTAATCGGCATCTACACAATGCACCACTCCTTGCCATTGTCTGTCTAGTTTAGATTATATGTGTATGTACATGCTCAGATTTTATGCAGATTGCAGGTACCGGACATCGACTTCCCTGAATTGCCAGGATGAGCGTGCCCTATCGCAGTATCTCAATAATAAAAGAGGGGAGATAATTCTAAGTCCAAATCTTAACCCTAAGTCAATTGTCCTAGAAAGTAGGACATGTATCTATGTTTTACCCTTCCAATTTCATCAAGTGACATGAATTTGTGATTTTGACCTTTGCGTTTGTTTTTGTATTTTGTTCTTTATGATGGGTTTTCGTAACTAGTTTTGTGGGTTTGTGAAGATTTTCAATTATAATTAAATCAAATTAAAAGATCATTTAATGAAAATTTTATAAAGAAAAATCAATATTTAATTAATTGAGGAATTAATTAAATAAAAGAATTAAAACTAAAGTTCTAATTTTGCTGTAATCATATTTATTTAATTTAATAATAATATATTTAGAAGTTTCATTTTTATAATAAACTCTAAATATTATTATTAGTTAAATTAATAAATATTTTATTAAAGACGTCTTGTGATTTAATAAGAGAGAGAAGGAATTAATTTAATAAAGTTTATTTTAATTAAAATGCAAAAAGCTTGCGTGTGAAATCAAAATAAAATAAAATAATAATAATAATAAAAAGGTTTTGCACGATTACAAAACCGAAACCTTAAAGTGAGAAAGCTCTTTATTAAGAAATTAGAGCTCATTTCTCCAGACACAGATTTGGAGAAGCCAATTTTCGAGAAGAGGGTTTTCGAAAGAAAGGGAATTTGCTTGCGAGCTCCGTGCACCTGTTTGTTTACCATCATATCCAAGTAGGATCTTGTGGATTTTGTGCAGTAGTTTCTTTCCTTGAAATATTTGTCTTCTTCATGTCTGAATGGAATTGTTTTCAGAATTTAATTAGGTTGAAACCCTTGTTTGTGAATTTATTGTTCTTCGTTTCGGAAACATCTATAAATGGATTGAAGATTGGAAACTTTTGTTTTGTAAGTTTAGAGATTTGTATTTTGATTTGTGTAGGGTTTGGAAAAGAGATCAAAATTTGATATACCAAATTCGATTGGTTGTTCGTATTTTTCCTATTAGATCTATTATGTAAATTGATTTTAAAAATATATATTATATTAAATTAAAATAGTGAATAAATTTACTGTGATAATTTTATATATATATATATATATATATATATATATACATATAATAGGTTTTTTTGAAAATTACCAATTAAAAAAAATTGGATTCAGCGATTTTAATGGAGGGGGTAATTGTTTTATGTTTTTATAAAACATATTATAAAATAATATATATTAAAAAACGAAAGAGGCTGTGACCTCCCCACTCACCCCCCCCCCCCCCCCCCCCACACCCCCCCAACTGCGATGGCAGGTCTCGCTGCCATAGCAGCGGACACTGCCAAGGCAGCGAGTTGCCAAAGCAGCCAGGCCATACTTTGGCCTCCCTAGTTTTGGGGTATGTGATATAATCACATTTAGGCTTTTTTTTAAATTTTGTTAATTAATGTTTTTAGAATATGTAAATATTAATATTATTAAAAGTATTAATATTATTATTATCATTATTGTTATTGTTATTGTTATTATTTAATAATTATTATATTATTTAGTATAATGTTATTAATATAAATATAAATATATTATTTTATTAATATTTTGATAATTGTTATTATTAATGATTTAATAATAGTTAATAATATTTTAATAATAATATTTAATTATAAGGTTGTAAATATATTTTATAGAATTAAATTTGAATTAATAGTTTTTTTTCATAATTATATTTTTTTAGAGAAAAAATGTTTCCTATTGAAATTTGTTGAGTAGATTTCTTTTGGACTCAAAAGACCTTAGCAAATCTAAGACTTAAATAAACAAAAACGTGAACCCTATTTGTAAATCGAAATCTTATTTTTTCAAAACCAAACGAATGATGAAACTACACTTGATGAAATGTATGTTGTATTGTATGATTGGGGTTCGGGTTTTGACTTAGTACTTTGACCAATCAGGATGTTTACCAAAGGCTTGGGGGTTTTTGTTCTATGATGATGTTTTGTATACGATCTTTTATACCTGACCATTGTGATGTAGTAACGTATTTTCTATGATGAGTTTGATCAGATGTTTGTAGTGCTTTCTAGTCTCTTGTGTAGAACTGAGGTGAATGGTGTGGCTTTTCTAGTGTAACCTTTGAATTTTTATCAGTTATCTTCAGGTGCTCTCCAATTGCTTGTAAAGGATTGAGGTGAATACTATGTTTTATCTTTAGGTGCTTTCCAGTTGCTTGTAAACGACTAAGGTGAATATTGTGTTTTATCTTTAGGTACTTTCCACTTGCTTGTAAAGGACTAAGGTGAAAATTGTGATTTTTTAGTGGTACTTTTATGAGCCTAAGGTAGTTAATTTGTGTATGTTGGGAAGTGGCTTGCAATGGAGGCCGGAGCCCTAAAAAGGTTGCTTGGATAACCCATTATAAGTTGTTTTAATAACATTTCATTAAACGAGAGTAAAATGAATTAATAAGAGTCAGTGTTTTTCCTCGCCCATGCCTTAAGTGCTTGTACAGTCTAGGATGGAAGTCGAGAGGATGCTTGGTTCCGACCTTGCTTCATTAGTATGCCTTGTCTGTACAAAGGATACTGATGTCGCATAGAGACACTGGGGGGCGGAGTCCAGAAGGCTACCAGGGTAACCTTAAAGTTGGCTCATGCGATGACACTTGCCCACTTGCATTGTAGATTTCCTACGTGTCTTTGTTGCCACTGAGGTTTAGATGTTACTTGTGTCTTGGCACCTTTGAGATAGATTGCTATCAGGATTTCCTTGACCTAGATGTTGGTAATGATTTGTGGATTGATATCTATTTGGGACTTGAGACTATCTTCTCAACATGGTAGGAGTAGCCCATTTAGGTTCCATGAGGTCGGGTGGTAGTGCATTTTTCTTATACCATGGAGATCCGACAACTAGATGCCGATGTTGGATGTCTTTGTGTAGTTATTCCTTTCATTTTTGATATTGTGTTTTCTGATAGATGGTTTTTATTCTGTTGTATTGTATCCAAGTTTCAGAGATCTTATGAGATGATGTATTTTATTTATGATGTATATTATTTGAGCTTTTCATACCCTGTGACTTGTACAGTGGATGATTATGCATTCCCGTTATGTCAAGTGGCATCTTATGTAATTGTATATTATTTAAATAGATTTGTACTTGTGGTTATTCCATGATGTGGATTTTGGTTGTGTTATATTTTATATTAATAAACTTATGTGTGTGTGTGATTCAATGTCATGGAACCCTTAAGAGATGTAATCTGTTTTGGATAATTGTATGTATGTGAGATATTGCTTCCATTACATTATCTCTTGTTCTTATTATCTTTCAAAAAAAAAAAAAGTTTGGCAAACTTAGTGAAACTTTAGGTTAACTTCTTTTGGGTTCCCTGGTGGGGTGTTACAGTCCGTGAAAAGAACAAAGCAAGAAGAGACTAGGAAAACTAAATACTCCTCATAGGCGAGTAGTCCAGAACCAAAGGATAAGATCTGGGGTCAGGTTATAGCACAGATCGCATTGAAGAGCTACTAGAGGAATAGTGAAGTTTTCTAGTGCACCCACTACGATGTCTCACAGATCTAATGTGACCTAAAGGAGAACCGAGCGACCGCTTCTTTTCCCAGGCAAGAAACCTAGGTGTGAAGGAGGAGGTGATGAGCTAGGCTGAAACCTATCTCGATGAGAATAGAGTCTCAAAGGTATGGTCCCGAAGCCGCAAGACACCATTGATCAATGTAGCTGAAGAACGAGGAGATGGACATGCACTTGTTGAATAAGAAGTATAACCTCCCTCTTCTTATAGTAGGTAGGGCATCGAAAAAAAAATAGGTCTTCAACTCCACCTCCCCCAAGGAGCAGAGGCAGAAAATCCTATCCTCTCTGCCAATCTGGTGATCTGTTTGTATACACAACCGATGAGAACCCACTCTAAAAGCTCCCAGAGAAATGCAGAGGGCATGGGACTAGTGGAAAATGAGATACCAGGGATGCACAATAATCCCTGTCATGAAAAAATCATGTAGTACTTTGTACAAGAAGACATCCTCAGGCGAAGCCCCCCTAGAGGGTTACTCCAGGTCATGATAATATACTGCCTATAGATGTTGAACCTGACGTGCTCATTCAGTTCTTGCTAGGACGGAAGGAGGTAAGTGGGGGCATCTAGAGAGAATTGGAAAGGGGGAAGGTGGCTCATCCCAATCCCAATCAAACCAAAAGAGCAGGGGCATGGGCAAATGAACAACAAGCTTTGCCAGAAGGCTTGAAACGAGCAACCACCTCAAAACAGCAATAAGCCAAGTAAGAGTACATGTAATGACCCTCAATAGAGTCTACAAAGTTCTGAACCTCAATGGAGAAACCAAACCAAATCAAAAACAGCACCAAGTCTATAAAGATGTACCACAAACTCGACCAAGACAGTACTATGAGGAGTGGACAAACGACATCTGATAATGCATTTAAGGAGGGTCTGGACTCTCTCAACTGAAGCCCATTCAGACTCAAGGAGAGAGGGTGTAATAAACAGTTTTTCATAACAAAAACAAAGACAATCTATGTAAAGATTTTCCAACATTCATTGAATAGATAACTGAAATCCCTTTTCATTTGACATTAACTGTTTAAACAAATAACTGAAAATAACCATAACCATATCTAAAAATAACTAGTTTAACGATTATCTAAAAATAACCATAACCATATCTTGGAATATGCTATTTATTAAGTTCATAAAAGTTGTTGGAGCATTAGTTAACTCGAAAGGTAACACTGTAAATTCATAATGCCCACACCTGGTTCTAAATGCAATTTTGTGAATATCTTCGTCCTTAATACAAAGTTGGTGATATCCAAACCTTAAATCAATTTTTGAAAATATTGTTGTGCCTTTAACTTGATCAAAAAGGTCATCAATTCTAGGAAGTGGATACCAGTTCTTGATGGTAACCTTATTGAGCATTTTGTAATCTATGCATAATCTCATGGTTTTGTCCTTCTTCCTAACAAACAATACTGGAGCTCCCCATGGTGAAACACTGGGCCGGATCAATTTTTTTTTTAACTTATCTTGTAATTGTATTTGCAACTCCATTAATTCTGTAGTAGTCATTCGATATGGTGCTCGAGAAATAGGTTCTGCTCTTGGTATCAATTCTATGGTAAAATAAAATACTCGAGACAGTGGTAGACTGGTGAGTTCTTCAGGGAACACATCTTGATAATTCTTTATATATGGATATTTTTCTTCAAAATATTCCTTTGACTTTTCTTTGATTTCCCCATCTTCAAAAATGTAGTCATCTTCATATGTGGTGTTTATAGGATCTCTCATGTCTTCAACTCTTACTGCAAAAACTCACTGCATTTTCTTCCATATTTCTTAAGTTGCATGGCAAATATCTGCTTTGATTTAATTTCATGTTTAATCCCTATAATGCTTGTAGGTCTACCTTGATCATCCAAACAATCTACAGTTTTGGAAAGACAATCCACCTTGGCCTTTTGCTCACTGAGCCAATTAATGCCTATAATAATGTCATAAGACCCAAGAGGTGCTACATACAAATTCAATTCAGTGAAGAAATTTGGAAAATCAACCTGAGCCTCAAACAGACAATACTCTACCTTAGCCCTTGACTGGTTTGCATATTCCATTGTCCATGGTTTTTCCATAAAACTAGATCTCTTTGGAAATCTACTTAATAATTTAGGCCATATAAAACATTCAGAAGCTCCAGTATCAATTAAAATAGAGACAGGGTTCCCGTAGATCTTACTCGGAGTTTCAATCGGGCCTATCTGTTGTTCTACTTGTCTATAATCCAAAGCTGCGTGGATTCTTTGTTGATAAACATGTTGTTGTTGTGGAAAAGGTGGTCGGTGCGGCTAATTGCTGTTGGGTTTGACAAGGCATTTTCTAACATAATGATCTCCCCCACAATTGTAACATCTCAAAGGTGGCCCCTTCTTTTTGTTACTCTTATTATTTTTACTTGTACTGAAATTACTTTTAAAATCCTTAACTTCATTTCCTTTTGATTCTGACTTGCTATGCTTGAAATCCTTAAACTGTTTTTTCTGAGATCCAGTATCTGCACCTTTTGCATTCTAGTTTGTTTTCTTTCCTTTTATTATCCCGAATGGAGTCATCCTTCTTGATTTTGTATTCCTGTCAAACAACCTTCTCTAAAGCTTCTTCCATAGTTTAAGGAGTGAGAACATCAACTGCTCCTCCTATTATGTTATTCAGACCCATAATGAATTTCCTCACCTTCAGAGTTTTATTTTGCTAATATGGTGGTACATATTTCAATAGTTGGGTAAATTTCTCCCAGCACTTGTGTACAGTCATGTCTCCATGCTTCAGGTTTTGAAAATCCAGTAGTTTTTGGACATAGAAGGTTTGGGGTAGCTAGCGATTTCTAAAAATGGTTACAAATTTTTCCCAAGTAATCTCAATAGTTTTAATGTTTTGCTCAACTTTGGTGTTTCCCCACTAGGTTGCATTTTCTCCAATAAAGTGGTATATTACCCAAACCGCCTTTGAGATTTTTGAGAAGTTTCTAATTTCAAAATACTATTCCATTTCAGTCAACCAAGCCTCTGCATCCTCTCCGGATTCAGAACCGGCAAATTTAGGTGGTTTGATTTTCTTATTATCTATCAATAGATCAGCCACTATTTATTGATTTGTTTTTCAGTTTGAGTGGGTGAAGAGGTTTTCTTATTATATCCGGAGACTTTTGTCTCTGTTCTAATAGGAGGTGATGATTGTGTTTCCTCATGGTTATGCCCCATCTGGGCTGCCATCTCATTCATTATCCTTTCCATATTATCCAACTTCAGTTGCATTTCTTGCAAAATCTGAAGTAACAAATCAGTGGATGATTGTGTGTTTTCACGAACCATGTCATGATCTGCAACGTTCTCATTGCTATTTATTTTGTTTGTTTACTGGTTTAACCTGTGAATTTACAAAATTTGTGTCAATTTATTGTATCTACATATTTTTTAAGTGTACCTACAACAATTAAAAGAGTTTTGTGAATGCATATAACACATGAATTAAACCAATTTATTTAATTAACTTAATACTTTGCTGTTGCATTCATGGCAGCCTTATTTACAAAAATTTCCTCTACTGAGGATATTTACATTATGGAATCTAATCTTGCTTCTCAACATTCAGTTCTGACTCAAATTTGTACATATCTTGCACCATCCAGGATATATCGAAATGCAAAAGAGAGTTGCCCTAACAAGAGTTCCAGTTTGGAATTAGTTTGTTTCTATATGTTGCTTTACTAACAGGAGTCCACTTGACTCTTTTTTTCTTCATTCGTTGCAAGTCTTGATTTAGGGTTTCATTATCTTGGGGCATGGAGCAGCAAGTATAGTCAAATTTTGGCATTTTTTTAATTAAGAGAAGATGGGATGTCCAACTTTCTTGCGGGGTGTTTTACGTACTTGCATCCTATACAATTATTCTAAGAATTTTTCAGGTTTACATGGAAGGTAATGTGCCCTAGGTTCAATGTTGAACCCAGCGCTCTGATACCATATGTAACAAACGGTTTTTCATAACAAAAACAAAGACAATCTATGTAAAGATTTTCCAACATTCATTGAATAGATAACTGAAATCCCTTTCATTTGACATTAACTATTTAAACAATTAACTGAAAATTTAAATAACCATAACCATATCTGAAAATAACTAGTCTAACGATCATCTAAAAGTAATTATATTTATGATCATTTGAAATAACTAAATTAACAATTAAGTGGAAATAACTGTATTCATGATCATTTGAAATAATTAGATTAACAATTAACTGGAAATAACTGTATTTATGATCTTCTGAAATAACTTGACTAACAATTAACTGAAAATAACTAAATTATCGATTAACTTTCATTTCCACATACAAGTAAGTAAATGCTTATCAAGAAAATAAGAAAAGAACATACAAGTATCTTCCAGAGGGTCTTTAGCTGGTTGTGCAAGCCTCGGCTTTTGGTAAGAGAAGCATTGACATAGGCTTAACCTCCCAACCTCGGACCATACTTAGCCCCACACAATCTATTGAATTTGATAGGCCCTCCCTACCTCAGGATCGACGTTGGAATGTTCTTAGTCCAGCCACCTAAGCATCCTGGTGTTTAGAATGTCTACACGGTTATGAAACGGGCACGTCTACATAACCGGCACCACAGACATTAAGTGATCAATAGATGGAAGACACACCTTTAAACTACCTTGGCCAAGGATTTCTGATGGAATCAACGACCCGATCACCACCGCTCAACTTGACAATAGGTTACATTATTAGAGATGAGCATGAGCTATTAAGTAAGATTTATTTATTTTGATTTAAAATATCAAGTCTGATTTCACTCGCTTTATCCTTGCAGGATTTCATCTCACCTTTTCCGTGGCTAAATAGCAGGTGAATCCTAGGTGTTCGGAATTTCAGAACATCCGGCTCTGTTATATTAATTTATGGCAAATGGTTGCTTCTAGCATTTCACATTCTGTGATTAAAGACTTCCAGAAATAATTTCACTATATTTTAACTTCCATTGGTTAAACAATTTATGATTCCATTGGTTAAACAATCTGTGATTTGAGTAAAATAAAGATTGTAGAATTTGTTGTTTAATTCTATTCTCTATTGGCATGATGATTTATGAATCCATACTATGATTACTTGGCTTTCACTTGTCATGCAACAAAACTAAACTAAAAAGTTCAATCTATAAAATCGAAAACTGAACTTGATGCTATGAAATTCGATGTTTCTAAACAAGGAACTCAAATTGGAAGAATTGTGTTCAGCTGTTTCACATAACCTGGACAAGTCAAAAGTATTGCCTTGCTAGCACCCAGCTACTTCGCCACACCTTGCTTGCAATATCTAACACGGCTTCCACCAAATAGTACTCACGAATCTCCAGCAGAATGTCTGAATGGTATGAAATCGTGGGAAGAAAAGTGCAGATTGGTATTAGCAAAGAAATCAGCACAAGAAAATATGAGAAAGGGTGTTATGGGGAGGCGGAAATGAATATTGGAAAACGTAGCAAAGCAGGGTAGTCGGGTGTTTGAAAAAGATATCCGCCTTCTTCTCACAGCTTCAATTAAAAGGGGTAAGTCATGACTTCTTGGCTTTCGTAACATAAGAATATTTGTCAATTTATTATGCCAAGTGTTTAATCGGTTATAACCAAGGAAAGAATAAAAATGGAAAAAGATTTGGCAGGTTATAATTCAAATATTATTATAATTTATATTTACATATGTACATGTAAATATATTAGTGAGGTGGCATCGTTATATTATAAGAAAATAATTTAATGGTGTCACTTCATTTTTATATCTATATGTACATACATATATATATTATAATAATATGGTGAAAGATCATTTTAAATCCTCTGACGTACGTTTTATATTTTAACTCAATTATTTTATGTTTCTCCAATTATTTGTTTTAATAGCTCATGCGGTTCCCATGGATGTATCCTGTGTTCAAGTTGTTAAGTCCTTACCAAAGAAGTTTAAGGTCATACCTATCAATCCTGTTGACTAGACTAAGCCAGTATCCCATTCCAATGATCCCGTTTAGCAATGCTTCCCCCCCTTCATCTTCTCCTACAATCACCCATGAAAACACTTCCACCATAATAACAATTCCATAATAATTTTCATATAAACATTTAAAAGACTTTAAATTATTAACTATAATTCCAAAATCAAGCAACTACAAAACATCATATAACAGTTAATGGTTAACGACCATCTTCATTAAAAGTTAATACAACGGATATAAATAACTACCTACTTCACATGATCATGAAAGAAAAATCCGTAAAATCCGACGGTTATAAGCAAGTTTAAAATTAGGTTAAAATTTTGAGATGTAACAAAGGGCCCCCACACAATAGAGTCATGGAGGACGGTGGGTCTAACAATGAGTCCAAGAAAACACACACTAATATTGAGAGGGGTATGAATCAGTATAAGAACAATCTTTTCAATTTATAAAATTGCCAATCATAAGCCATAATAAAACCATCCTCACAAGCAAGATCTAGAAAAATTGACCATAAGATGCACACAAGATTCTACATGGAAATCCTTCAAGGAGAAAACCACAGCAAAATATTGCTTTTACAGAGAACTTACAATTTTGTAGGCACCAGCCCACAACAGACACCAATCCTTGCCAATGCGCACCAACTCAACAAGAGTCGCCAAAGTCCTTGGGCGACAAACTCCAAACTCTTGCACTAGCAAAGTAGAAGGCACCACACATGAAAACCAAGATGATTATAGAGTTTTCCAGTCTGCCCTAGATCACTTCAAAGTCTTCAGCAAGAGTTGCCAACAAATCTACCTTGGCCCTTTTTCTCTTAACCTTCCACTCAGCTCTACAATATGCTCTTCAAAGAATTGCTTACAAATCTTGACTGTCTTCACAAAAGTATGCACTAAGTCTGTTTCAATCGTCATCATATACACTTGCATAACTCATATGAATTTTCCCTCAAGATGAGATTGATTTAACCTAGTAAACCTTCTCACATATATGTCTGATTTTTCTTCATAAATATACTCCTTTTCTGCTCTTCATAGGAAATATTTTTAATTAACGGATATCAAATCAACTCCTCTTTGAATACCTTCCAAAGGCACCTTCTCACAAATCATTGCAACTCATCAAATCAGGCTGGTCAGCACAATAAAGATTTTATAATTTGAGAACTTCCTAACAGGCCGGCCAGTGCAGAATACTATTTATGTTTTTTTTCTTTGCATTAAAAATGCATGCTAGCTTTTGGCGGGTCAGCTCACACAGAAGGCCCTCAAAAATAAAATTAATTTGTAATTACTTAATTCTCCAAATTTGGCCCACCCAAAAAATATTTTAAATTACTTTGCAAATTAAAGAAACTAAATGTAACAGGTTGTCATAGCAGGAAAAAAATTGTATTTATTACATCTGATTTGCCCTTCATTATATATCCATTGCTTTGTTGTATATTTTGCTCTCCTACAAGTTTTTGATTCCATAACTATAGTTTTGCTCCAATATGTAACATCTTTGCTACTTCAACTTCTACTTTTAATAAACATCCATCATTTGACATCAATGACAAAATTCCAACAATCTCCCCCTTAGTTATTGACAGCTACTCTACTTGAATGCAACAAGATCAACAACTCCCCCTGATTGTTATGCTCCCCTAACTCAACTTCTCCACCTTGACATCAATCGAAAAGGGTATCTAGGGCTAATTGAATAAGGCACTAAATAGCTCCACACTAAACTCGTGTTTCCTTGAAAAACTAAGTGAATGGATGAGAGTGACATCACTCCTAATTTCTCCTTCAGACTCAAAAGTGTCTTTCTAAGGAGGCTCTGTGAAAATATTTGCAAATTGCTCATTTGAAGCAACATATTCTAACTTTTCTTGTTTCTCAAGTACTTACTCCCACAAGAAATGGTAATGATAATTAATCTGAAAATTTTTATTCCTTGAGTCATTGTCAAAAAGTATGGAGTGGGATGCTCATACACAACCTTGATATCTTTGAATGTGTGTTTCATCCAAAGTAACGTGAATCGGAATTGGATCAGAATCGGCAAGGCCGAATCGAATCGTGAATCGGCAATGAATCGGTGATGAATCGGCAAATTTGAAAAAACCCTTTAAATTTAAAGATGTTAACAATTTAAAACTTATTTCATGCACCCTTTATTGAATATAACTTAAACACACTATAACATCATCAAATAGAAGTTAAAACTTAACATACATAAACATGGAACATAAAATCCATCACATACGTAACTATGTTATCTAAAATGTAAATTGTAGGCTAGCTGAAGTAAATAGAAATCAAATGATCATAATGATTTAAATCATAGAATGTATGTAAGATGATCCATAAGACATCAAATCATAAATGTGTGTAAGAATCTAAGATGAAGATCCATGAAAGTTTGAAACATATGTCTATCAATGATTCAGTATCAATATCTGTAAACAAAATATAAAAACAAGGCTCCAGCTCAAGCCTCAGGCTCATGGTCATCATCATCCTCAACACCATCCTCAAGCTTGGCTATAGCCTCAGGCTCAACCTCTGAGTATCCAGTCTGCCTAGTAGCAAGGCGTCTAATGTAGGTCCTAGAGGACTGTCGAGCCATATCTCCCACATGTAAGATGGGCTCACGAACGTCGCTAGGACCTGTGTTTGTGCGTGCACGTATGCGTCTACCAATGCCTGAAGAACGTGCTCTAGATGCCTCAGCCTCTATATCCACCTGGTCAATCCACGCATAGTCTTCCTCAGTGAAGACCACAACCTCTATGAGCCACTTTGATTCTGGATCAATCTCCTCCAGAATGATCGGAGAGAAGTCAGTGCCCAAAATCTATCTGATCCTAAGACGGAGGTTGTAATGAACAAAGACAAGATCATTCAACCTTTGCACTATCAACCTGTTTCTCCTCTTCGAGTGGATGTGCTCGAACATGGACCAACTGCACTCACATCCAGAAGCGCTGCTTGGCTGACTCAAAATACGGATGGCAATTTTTTGAAGTTTTGGGGGTGTGGCCCCAAACATTTGCCACCATCTATCTGAAATAAGGGAAAATAAAAACAATTAGTCTCATTTACAAATTACAAATTACAAGTTAACTCTAAAATTACATAATCAACTTTAAGTTTAGAATCTAGATTCATGAATATTGAGTATATTATTTAATTTTTACCTAGCTGTATTGTTTCCCGAGCATCTATGGCCATCTTGCTAGAGAAAAGTGGCCCTTCTTTATTATTGAACTTATCAAGCTCAATAATTGCAGCACTGCTATCCTCATTAGTACTCAACCTCTGGAACACTGTATATAATCCGGTGAGAACCTCCTCATCCGCCTTGAAGTCAGGACAGAAACGAAATGTCAGATTCAAAAAGTAAGCTGCTGCATGGATGGGTTTGTGGAGCTGATTCTGCCATCTCCTATCAATAATGTCCCAAATAGGGGCATACTTCTCCTGCACTCCTGCATACTGGGCTCTAATGGCCTCCTTGGCCCTATCCATGCCCTCATATATGTAGCCCATAGAAGGCTTCTCCCCATCAATAGTTCGTAGGAGAGATACAAGGGGCTCAGTGGCCTACATATAAAGTAAAACAAAAATTTGAGTCAAAACTTAAATATAGAATAATTCAATAATATAACTTAAGGTAAAACTAAATCATTAAAGTTTTAAACAATTAGCATAGTAAACTGTAAAATATTAAATGTTAAATTGCAATAAATTTACCTTAAAGATTTCTCTAGCAGGTTTCCAAAAACCATCATCATCAAATATGCAATCCACCACATCTATCCATAGAATCTGTGTGCGACCGGTATCTACTACTATATATTTTTCCTCTAGTGTAGAAAGCTAAATTGATGTTTGTTTCTTACTTAACTAAGATACAAAACAATTCACTAGGAAGAATGTACCTCCACCAATGCTCTTCCTCTCATCGACTACCACGCCAACCCACATCCATGTATGCTATAAGGGTGAAATCTTCAACTCTTGGATAGCACAACATAAATTCAATAGTCCCCTTAATATTTCAATATTCTCTTGATAGCATGAGCATGGCTTTCCTTTGGAATTACGTAAAAACACGCTAGGAAACATGATCTCATTGGTTATGGGGGTCTCATCATCTTTGCTAAATTTGTGACTAGTCACCATATGTGTCTTACTGCATTATAGTTATCCATCCTAAACTTTTTTGTAATGTTCCCAATTTAGCAGGGCTCCGGAGTGTGGGTTTGTCAGCTCATTATCGCAACCCTCGTGAGCTGATGTCTAGTTTTGGAGGTCTTTGTCATGAGTTTGCTATTTTTGGACTTACTATTTTTAGTAAGTCACTCTTGGTCGGTTGCTATTTTTGGATTGAGCAGTTTTGGCAGGATGGTCCTCTAGTTCTCGATATTTGGTCTCTCTCTGGGATTTCTTTATTGAAGTCTTTTATTGGTGAGCTTGTTAGCTTAATGATTATTTAATTCACATTTAATAATCATAGTACTTTATATTATAAGTGTCATAACTTTATATTATAAACTTACCTTTTAAGCGAAAAGTGTAAGAGTGAAGTTGGATGGTTCATTTGGTGTTATAAATACAACTTTTTGATGAGGAGACATCATCTTGAATATTATATTTTATTTGCACATATCATCTGGCTGAGGGTTTGAAGAAAATTCTGAGTTCTTCCATTGATAATTGTATTGAGGTATACAGTTATCAAATTCTCCTACTGTGTTCACTATGGCTAAGGAAACATACTTCCTGGAGATTAATCAATTGTTACTATTTGGCAATTGAGGTGTGTTCAGTTCAGTGATTTGTGATAGCTGAAGTGTATTTTGGATAACGTGTGGAATTCTGAAATTGCTGATTGAATTACAACTAGCAAGGCCAAGTATACACCTAGGAGTCACATGAGAAAGCTAGAGCATCTTAATTGACAGCCAACATCAATTACCTCTTCTGACATTACTGTTGGGGCCAGAATTCATCCAATATAGCATTCGAAGTGGGGAGTTTTGCTGGTGTTAGGAGTTGAGAGGTGGCTGCTGCTGAACGTTGGATGCTATATAGATGCGTTTGGACATTCTTTATTCATTGGTGTTTCCTACATTCACAAACAGCAATCAGGTTTATTTTGGCATTGTAGATTTTGAACAAAAGTTTATTCAGAAACATTTGATTTCTTTAAAAATAAAATCCAGTGTAATATTGGAGTTGTCTTTCATGATCATAGAGTTCTCTATTGTTAACTTATATTCTGAAATATAGTTTTAAGAAATAGAACAAAGGAAAAGAGGAATTTGTTCATTAAGTTTTGCAGAGAGAAACCAAGGTTTTTTACAGTGGTATCAGAGCAGTTTCCTGCCAGCCTGTAGGAATTGGGCTCAGAATTTTCAGGGGATTATTTATGTTGTTCTGCATCTTGAGATATGGATGGTGATCGAAGGTTTGTGTCAAGCATGCACTACACCTAATGGGATCAAAATGTACCTCCCGGAGAGGGAGAGCCAGAAATTTAGTTTGGCTCAGTGAGTAGTCTGGGTGATTCTGGTGGCATCGGGCAACGAGCTACATATGCTCAGGTTGATAGAGATGCCTTGCAAGCATTTAGGAATATTGCAGCCAAGCAACAGCAGATGACAAGTGTTCTCCAACAGTTGTCTAATACCTTGCAGTAGTTAGCTTTGCCTCGGGATCGGGGTAGAGAGAGAGAGAGATCGAGATGTTTCTATTGGTTTCTACAAGTCACGTGTCGTTATGGGGCCTAGGACTGATGACAGGCACAAGATTGAGGATCATGTCAAGATGGATGACAAGGTGGATAGGATAGGCTATATTGGTGCTCAGGATAGGCCACAGAGACCCACCTCCCTGAGACCTGAATTAGATGCAATTAGCATTACTTCTGATGCTGCTCCATTTGTTGATGATGTACTGACTCATTTTCATGAGTGGGATGTTCTTCCTCAGGCATTATAGGATAACTTCATTTTTGACAGATATTTGACACAAAAGTGTGAGCAATCCAAGGGTAGGCCTACTACTGACAGACAATAGCCCAAGTATACTGAGCTCCAACAAGCAGTTGGTAAGATAACATTGGCTCATTTTGATGGGAGCGGAAGAGTGACTGCTAGAGCTTGGGTCCACAAGCTCGACACCTAACTTGCTTTACGTCCTATGACTGAAGAGGACGCCATCAAGTTTGTTGTGCTATACCTTGATGGAGTCGCGCATGATTGGTGGTATCATTGTTTAGTATCTCTCCATCATGATCAGATCATATCATACCAAGAGTTTGTTGACAGGTTGATAGAACATTTTGACAAGAAGGATCCTAAGGTATATTTTAGGGAGTTGGCTCAGTTACGACAGACAGCTGATTTGGAGGCATCCATCAGTGAGTTTCAGAAGTTGTCATGGAGGAGGGTTATGCTTTTCATTGAAGGTATTGCTGAGCCACTCAAAGGGTGGGTTAAATCATTAGATCCCCCTTCATTGTAGGAAGCAATGAAAAAAGCTCGTAACTTAAGGCTTCTACACCTAGACGCAAGTTTGTCTCAAAGCCTGCTACGTCCTCCTATGATAGGACACCACCCCGAAGAGAGGAGAAGACGAAGGGTTGTCTTGCTGCAGCACCTTTGGACTAGGAAACCATTAATGATCTGAGGAGGAAGGTGTGTTTCTACTGCAGGGGTCCTTATCATGTTGACCATGACTGTCCTATGAAGCCCAAGGGTAAAAATAAGATGATGGAGTGGTTCTACGATGATGATGGTGGTGCTGATTTTCAGAAATAGTCTGGGGATTATGGGAGTGATGATGTTGATGATGAGGTGGATGACTCCAACCTCAAGGTAGCTTACTTATCCAGTATGAGGAAAGAGGGAGCTTTCAGGATGCGTGGGCTCATTGTTGGGCAGGGTATTGTTGCTTTATTTGATACTGGAGCTACTCATAATTTTATTGATGCATGTTTGGTTACCAGGAGAGGTATGCAGACTGAGGATTTCAAGGGCCTACGGGTACAAGTAGCTGATGGTTACACTTTCAGATGTAACAAGATGATTACAGATCTTCCTATGAAACTTAATACATATACTTTCTCTGCTGATTTTTATGTGGTAGACATGGGGGGAACCGATATAGTCCTTGGTATAGCCTAGTTACACACACTTAAGGATATTTACTTAAGTATGGAGAAGATGCAGATGAGATTTATTAAGGACGGGCAGCCCCAGGTTCTTAAAGCGATCCGTAATGATAAGCTGAAGCAAATCTCCCTTAGGCGCATGCAGCATTTGGTTCGACATGAGGATATTATTGATTGGGCAGTGAAGTGCAGGATTATGCCTACTCAAAAGAATATTGAGGAGACAGAATATCATCCAGATATCCAACAATTGAGAATCAAACAATCTAAAGTGTTTAATGATTTACCCCCTGGTAGGTCATCGGATCGTGGGATTGAGCATATTATTGAGTTGAAGGAGGGCACTAAGCCTATTATAATTACTCCCTATCACCATCCAAAGAGGCTCAAAGATAAGATTGAAAAGACCATACAAGAGCTACTTGATCAAGGGCATATTAGGCCAAGTAAGTCCCCATTCAATTCTTCTGTTGTTTTGGTGAAGAAGGATGGCACCCTCCAAATGTGTACTGATTACCGGATGTTGAATAAGAGAACTATTAAAAACCGATATCCCATTCCTCGCATTAATGAGCTCATTGATGTATTGCATGGGGCAAAGTATTTTTCGAAGATTGATTTGAGGTCCGGCTATCATCAAATCCCGGTTAGAGAACAAGATATAGAGAAGATAGCATTTAAGTGTCATTGTGTGCATTTTGAGATTTTAGTCATGCCTTTTGGTCTTACTAATGCTCCTGCCACCTTTCCGTCTACTATGAACAGGGTGTTCCACAATCAGCTCCACAAGTTTGTGCTAGTCTTCTTTGATGACATTCTGATTTATAGCAAGACTTGGGACGATCATGTTGATCATTTAGATACAGTTTTGAGTCATCTGGATAGGACTTCCTTGAATGCCAAGGAGTTCAAATGTGCTCTCGGTATGACAGAGTTGCTTTACTTGGGGCATATTATTAGTACTAATGGAATTCGCACGGATCCAGATAAGATCTGTGCTATTGTAGAATGGCCTACACCTAAGACCTTGACACAGTTGAGAGGATTTATTGGACTTTGTGCTTTTTACCGGAGGTTTGTAGCCAGTTTTTCACGACATGCTGCACCCCTTACAAATTTGACCCGTAAGGGTGCTTTCAAGTGGTCAGCCCAGGCACATGAATGTTTTGAGAAGTTTAAGACTATTTAAACTTCATGCCTAGTATTGGCTTTACCTGATTTTTCTAGGCACTTCGATTTGCATTGTGAAGCTTCCGGAGAGGGTATTGGTGTCGTTTTATCCCAGGATCGACATCCCATAGTTTTTTAAAATAAAAATTTAAAAAACTAAAATAGAATATATATATATATATTACAGGAAACCAGTTCATACACTACTATGCCAATCTAAAGCAATTTTTCAAATTCAACCATTGTATATATTAATGATTTTGTTCGAATGCCATGACAAAATGTC
Source organism: Cupressus sempervirens (assembly GCA_028749045.1). Taxonomy (NCBI): domain Eukaryota; kingdom Viridiplantae; phylum Streptophyta; class Pinopsida; order Cupressales; family Cupressaceae; genus Cupressus; species Cupressus sempervirens. The sequence continues at coordinate 592,518,850 of CM053785.1, read as the reverse complement.
AAAATATACCACCATATCAATGTTTCAGTTCAAAAACTTTAAAACAACAATGTCAAGATTACTAATCAATAATCAATAATCAGTCATAGACTCATATGTGATCAAATATCAATGTATCATCAAAAATCATCAAAGAATTCATCATCATTAGGCAGTTGCTGATTAGAAGCACAATTAGTGCAACTAGCATCAGCAGTCTCAACCGTAGTTGCAATGGTAATGGTTACCAGCCACAGCCCTTGCAAATTAAAATATTTGATGCCCAGATATGAAACACAGACCCAAAATAATTCGCAGGTCCTTAATAAACCACTGCAGGCCCTTATTGTTGTTCGCCAAGCATTCAACAGGGTTCTGCAATAAATTGCAGGCCCAAGAAATCTGATCGCAGGCTTTAGAAATTGCAGCGCAGGCCCTCAGAATTGTATCATAGCCCCTCCAAAACAAGCATGCCCCTGTACATGACAAATTGTTGCCTTGGAATATAGCAGCAGCTCCAAATCAAATTCCCAAAATGCAGATTGAAATGTAATGAAATTTCCTTCAGAAACGCCTCCCAACAACAATCAATATAGTAGGAAGACTCCACAATTCAGACCGAGCAATTCTCAGAACTTTTTTTTTATGCAAGGAAACGATTGTCAGCACCGAAATCATTGAACATACACACATTTCAGAATAATGGTCTTTTATAATTAATACTTTCAAAATAAAGATGTCCGAATGATATTTGATCTGTACCAATTGTATGTAGACAACTGATCTGTAAGCACCTTAAGAAATATAAACCTGTATATTTATCACACAACAAAACCACTGAAACTATAGAACCCAGACAATCTGTGTTGAAGCAATTACGAACTGTTATCAAACCACCCATAATAATATCTCTAGGTATATGCTGTGAATAATTGCATTCCGAAAACTGAAGTTTTCTTTGTATATCTGATTGCTTTGATTATTATCAGACAACAAAATAATTCTTTTAAATATTGGAATACATGTCTAAAACTGAAGCAGTAAATGAAACTTCAATGTCTTATACACTGAATTTTACTCACTGCATATGTCTGCAAAATTTCTTATTCTTCTTTCTAAAACATGTATATTTCCAATCTAGATAGAGAACTGCATACGTCTTCAGAATTACTCATTCTCCCTTTTAGCACACACATACTTCCATTCTGCAACTATGTATGCCATTATTACAATCTTATTCAAATTCCTTTTTTATTTTTCATACATCTCCTACCATATGAATAAGGAGAACCAATTCAAATATAGAGAACTATAATAAGTTAGAGTTGTTTCTAACTTCCACCTAACCTGCAGTTGAGAAACGATAGTTTTCTTCAAATATGAACAGTGTCTTTGCTTGGAGTTCAAAAGAAACAATTATGGTTGACATGCAACTTTGGCTGCTATGATTTTTATTCATTTGCAATTAACTAAATTAATTTGCCTATACGACATTGTTTTAGTCTAAGCCTGATAACCTTAAATGGTATTAAAAAAATATTTTACTGCTGAACCGGCATTCAACGTGGCAAAAATAAAAGATACTCACACATATACATACAATCCTAATGGATAAATTATGTTGTGATGCTATGAATACTGACGGTCTGGAGCTATACTCGCACCCGATAAACATTTCAAATTATATACATTTTTGTCTTACTACGTTAGCTCTTTCATTGTTTGACGTCATTTTACAAAGTATAAAGAGACAAAGACCGGAATAGTGAATGTTCAAACTTCCTTTTATGCTTGATTTTTATCAGGCAGACATAGACATATGAGCAAACACAATCTTGTTGAAACTATATTCCAAGGATTCAATGATCAGGCCAGACATATAATGGACTTCCTAAGAACCAACTACACTATAACATATCATATAGAGAGAGAGAGAGAGATTCATTTCATTCCATATTATTGTAACCAGTTGTATTTTGACATCAATGGCATACTTGAAAACCAGATGCCAACATATTCCTCCAATGGATGCACGATGAGTTGCTTCACTTTGGGTGTATCATTGTTTATATTAAAATAGTGCAGCAGATTGGTGGAGCGACATGTCTCGGTTGCTGTGGGATTCACAGATTGGTGTTTAGTGTGCACATACAGATTGCTTGGGGACTAGCAATCTTCGGGAAGTGGGGACTGCAATGTCCCCTTTCTAGGCCACAGGAGATGAGAAATGGGTTGACCTATTGTTACACACCAAATTTTTGCTTAATTAAAATGTTGTTATTGTTAGGTTGATAGTTTGTAACCGACAGTTCTATGAAAATCTAATCACAAAATAGGTAGATCAGCTACAATGTATGAGACCAATTCTCTCCTACATTAAAGGGAAGGCTCCCTATCCTCACCGTTCCTTGGATCAACTCAAGTTAAGTAGGAAGTTGAGAGATTTTGTAAGGAGTGTTAACAATATTCGTTCCTCCTAACTTTCTGCAAAGAAGTATTGTGCAAGCTGAAATCTCTAACTAAACTTCTGTAATGTTCCCGTTATAAAATAACTCATGGAGGAACAATCTTTGTTTGCCAAGCAATCAAAGTGTGAATTCGTTATGACAGAAATATTGTACCTGGGGCATGTTGTCAGTAAATATGGAGTTCAAGTTCATCAGGAGAAGATTCAGGCCATCCTTGATTGGCCTCCCTCAAAATCACTCTCGGAATTGCAAAGATTTTTCGGACTGTGCAGTTATTAATGGAGGTTCGTTAAAGGATTCTCTCAGCTCAGCACACCCTTAACGGATCTTACAAGGAAGGGTTCCTTCCAATGGAACGAAAAGGCACAACTCACTTTTGATAAACTGAAAGAGCCAATGAGCACTTGTCCCGTACTTGCATTACCTGATTTCACTCGACCATTCATTGTGGAGTGTGACGCATTCGAAGAAGGCACTGGCACGGTACTAATGCAAGATGTCACCCCATAGCTTATGAAAGCAGGAAGCTTACACAAACGGAACACCTATATTCCATCTACGACAAAGAGATGTTGGCCATCGGACATGCACCAATCAAGTTTCAGCTGTATCTGGTGGAAGCCAAGTTTGTCGTCCGTACGGATCACAACAGTTTGAGATATATTTTGGAGCAATGGGACTTGAACGAGAGGCAACAAAAATGGGTAAGCAAGGTTCAAGCTTTTGATTTTGACATTGAATATGTGAAAAGAAAGAACAATGTGGTTGCAGATGCCTTGTCCAGGAAACCCGCCATCTGCTCACTAAACCAAATTTCAGCTAACCGGAAGGCACATTTGTTGGTAGAATATTCCAAAAACACATTTTCCTACGAGCTAATGGATGACAACACCTAGGATGATCGTTAGAAAATGGTGGATGACATTATCTACTGTAAGAATTGGATATTTTTAGTGCCGGAATCCAGATTGAAGCATAAAATCTTGAATGAAGTACACGACTCACCCTTGGCAGGACAATCAGGTTTCCTCAAAACTTACAAAAGTCTCCAGGAGAGGTTTTCATGGAAAGGACTTAAAGGGGACGTGTTGCAGTATGTAAGAGAGTGTGCGGTCTGCCAGCAGAACAAATCCAAACATACTCTATTTATCGGGTTCCTACAACCTCTGCCAATTCCAGAACATAAGTGGGAAAGTATCTCAATAGATTTCATAACGAGGCTTCCCAAGGTGAACGGAAAGGATTGTATTTTCGTAATGGTTGACAGATTGACAAAGTACACACATTCTTCGCCATCCCCTCAGATCTTCAGGCTGCACAAGTTGTCGATCTGTTTTTTGGAGAAGTCTTTCGTCTGCACGGGTTACCCCGAAAGATTGTCAATGATCGGGATGGGCGATTCATCAGTATCTTCTAGACAGAACTGTTTCGGGTAGTAGGGATAGAATTGTCACCAAGTACTAGTTACCACCCTTAGATAGGCAGACAAACGGAGATTGTGAACAAGTGGCTCGAAGGTTACCTTCGGAACTACGTTTCGACACAACGAGCGTGGGTCAAATGGACACATCTAAGGGAATATTGCTACAATACCACATACATGTCCATCGGAATGGCACCATTCAAAGATCTGTACGGGTACGAACCCCTTTCCTTCATCAACACAATTATGAGTGACAGTCGCGCACCAAGGGCAAGGGACTGGCTTCACGAGGGACAAGACATACTGAGATGCTTGAAGAAAAACCTACAGCGGGCACAAAATCAACAGAAGATGTACGCCAACAAACACAGAATGGAGGAGTTTTGAAGTAGGGGATGTGGTCTATCTCCAGCTCCAGCCATATCGACAATCCTCACTGAAGGAAAAGGGAGAAGAAAATTTGAAGCCATGATTTTATGGCCCCTATCGTGTAGTTCGTCATGTTGGTGAAGTCGCATACGAGCTGGAACTTTCGGAGGGAAGCCGTCTTCATAACATCTTCCATGTTTCATGCCTGAAGAAGGCTGTAGGCCAAAACCTCACGATAGCCACAGACCTTCCACCACTCAATGAAGAAGGAAAGCTCATATTGGAACAAGCCGAGATCATCGAAGTAGTGAGAAGATTCTGTGGAACCGCACAGTGAAAGAATATCTGGTGCATTGGAAATGCTTGCCATTGGACGACGCGACATGGGAGGGAGAGCACATTCTCCAACACCCAGCATTGCATTTGCTTGAGGTCAAGCAAAATTTGGGACAAGAGGACTGTAATGTTCCTATTATAAAATAAATCATTTATAAAACTATTGTTAATGGGCCGATTGATTTAATATATCTCGGACCCATTTTATTTTTGTTTCCATAGTTTGTGCCGCCGTCGGCTATCTTTGTACACCCTGGGAAAGTTTTCCCAATGCATATTTAAGCACGGCTTGTAGGTAGTTTGAGGTATGCAATTTGGATTATTTTCTCTGTGCTGCAAATTCCTGTTGGGATTCTTTGTTGTTCGCCATTTCGGAAGTGAAATATCTTCCCTATTTGGTCATCTCTATTTGAGTGCGAATCAATCCTCACCCTATTCCATCGCCTGTAATACTTCGCTCGGATTTGGCAAGTCGAAGCATCCTCATATTGCGAATATTCATTCTGTTGGTTTTATCTACTCTTTGTCCTGTGTAATACCATTTGTTGTTTATTAACATTAAATCTCGCTATTTGTTCACACTATCTGTTGGTTTGCAAAAACTCTCTATGCATCACCCTAAGAAGTCCGACCATTCATCTCTAGTCACTACCGTACACTATACTGCCTACCATTCTCACCCTTCAATTCGTCGCTCCTACACTGTATGGTCTTCCTAAGACCACCGTAAAGCCACCTAGTTTGACCGTACGGCCTACTGACACATCCCACGGCTGTTTGGTGTATGGCAGATCCACCATACAGCCATCTTACTTCCACTCACCTTCGTACGACTCCCCTCTAATTGAAGTTGTATGGTCCTTTGTGCCTCTTCTCTGTACGATTTTTCCACCGTATAGACTCTATTTGTCTACCGTACGGCCCTCACAACTCCCGTACGAACTCTTATGTACCACCCCTGCCTATAACTTCCACCGTACAGCCACTTAATACACCCTTTGCCACCGTACGGATCCAACTTTGTGTCCTACGAGCAAAGAAATTGCTTTAGTTGGATTGTACAACTATCACATTTCTAAGTCGGAACATTACAACTTCTATCTAGTAGCTAGAAACGGTGATACCGATAAACCGACACCAACTCAAAGGCTGATTGAAAGCATACTAGTTTGGCTCTAAGTCCTGTTTGTCCAATTTATAAGAAAAATCACTACCATTGAGATGCAAAGACTTCCAGAAGTAGATGATCTCTATTCTACAAGAAAAATCTCTACCATTGGGGTGCAAAGGGTTCCAAAAGTAGGTAAATTCTAACAATTTTTTGTGAATTTGAGATGGTAACACAAGCTACAATCAAAGCTTCTAGTCTATGTATTACCACAACTGCTCCCTGTCAAAGCTTTGGCTTCAATTGCTTCTTAATTCACTACATTCTATTATTGAACATAGAATAATAACATGAATCAAAGACAATAAGAACAAATTATAGTCAAAGCTTCTAATTTGCTCTATCAAAATTGCTTCCAGTCAAAGCTTCGAATCCAATTGCTTCTTTTATTCACTTTTCTCCCAAATTGGTACTACACAATCAAAGTTATGTTTGCACAAGTTTGGCAGAGCTTTCTTGAATACAACAAAGATGATTTTTACAATGAGAGGTTACTCCTTTATATAGGCAAAGGAGTTGAGAAAACAATGGAGGAGAAAGTGGGAGTCACTCAACCAACTTTGTCCCGGTCTAACAAACAAGAGAAATTATTAGATAACATGTAATTACATATTTACATGTAATACATCCTCTTCAATTACAAACATGAAAGAAGAAGAAAAAGAAAGACGAAAGAGAAATGAAACAATCCTAGGGCCTTCTACTTGGCAATGCCATCCCGGATGATCACAGGACCGAGAGTTCCTATATTTTGTGCCACTACATTCACCTTGATAATCATGGTGTTGCGTCTTTTGATAGCCTCTGATTCTCTTTGATGAATTGTTCGTTGTCATTTGAAAACTTCATGTGATCAAACTTTTTCTCGTTCAAGTTGTAGTGAATTCTCTTTTGTAGATCAGCACAAATTGGAGTCTCTAACACTTTGAAGACCTTCTTGACGATGTCCGAATGTGAACTCGAAACAACTTTCCACCAACACCTTTAACTCTCTTTTTTTTTCTTTTTTGAAGCAAAGTGCTTGATGCATTCCCGCACATACTCAAGTTCTTGGACAGCCACTGGAAAAATGGAGACGAAATGAATTACCACTTCTTTGATTTGAAGCACACCTTCTTTACTGGATGTCTTCATTCTTTATAGAATTTATGGGATAGCTTGACTTTCTGCGACATGAAAGTTTCAATGGGATTGAATCCATCATTGGAAGATATGGATTCTGACTCCATGGGAATATTGGCAAAATGAATCTCTAAGGAACAATATATCCAGAGAATTGATCAAATACTCATGGAACATGTGCAATGAATTGGATGTTATATGCAAAGTATATGTAAAGGGCTAAAATGGGACTTAGGAAGATGGAAGGCATGTAAATGCGTATGGGAAAAGGATGAATTCTTATAAAGATGTCTTGAGGAATGAAGGCTAGGCACATGGGAATGCGTGCAAATGATAACTTTTGACTTTAAAAGTGTGACCTTTAAACAAAAAAAAGGTTCTCTAGATGTTATTACACGTAAAGTGAATTAAATGTAAAACGAACATGCATTTAGGTTCGGAAGATGGAAATGCGTGTAAATGAGAACGAAGGATGAGATTGCATGTAAATGTGGATAATGAGATGCAATGTGCTATGGCATGTAATGATGGAGGTGAAATGAAACAATGCAATTGCATGAAGAGGTGGAAGGTGAAGTGAAGTGAAATGTGCTTAAGTTCTTTGGAAAGAACTTGCAATTTCTTTCAAACAAAGAAAAACAAGAAAGCAAGCAAACAAACAACGAAAACAAGCACAAAAGAAACATGCACTTTTGGTCTTAGACTCAAACATGCCAACAAGCAAGTTATTTTCATCTGCAAATTCGAATTTGGAGTTTGGAGAAAATCCAAAAGTGTGAAAATGAGAGTTTTCATCATTTTTTAAGGAAAAATGCACTTTTCATGGCATCTATATCAACAAGTGTGCAACTTCAAGCTAAAATATGCATAGAAATAGCGAGATAACCATGAATTGAAGAACAAGTTTGAAAATGTCCACTTACTTCGAGATCAAAGAGCAAAAATAGCAAGAATCAGACTTCGAGGACCAATTCTCCTCCAAATTCGGATTCTCAAACAATAATTTGACTTCTTCCACACTTGCATTCAACGAATATTAATGAGCAATGAAGGGTCGAACTTGGCATGAGGATGCCAAAAATGTGATTAAAGATCATTTGTGCATGCCTTGTGTTTGCTCAAAACTCCAAGGAAAACACGTTTTTGACAAAAAAGTGGTCTTAATCTGCCTTTACATGAATCAGTTTTTCCATTGAAGGTCAAAAATGTGATCTAAAATGCCCAAATCTGGGTGCTTCTTGCAAAAACGTGGTTTCAATATGCATTCATATGAAATGTTTCTAACAATAGAATGCAAAAACTGTTGGCAATATGGTTAGATAGATGTCTTAATGGTTGTCATTTATGGCAACATACATTCAACATTTCATTTATGCATTTAGATATAGAAAATTGTCTTAGTGTTAGACAGTTTGCAGCAGCATAGTGAACAAATGTTAAGTGTACAGACGACTCATTGAGAGCTAGCTCATGCAACAGCTTCATGATAGTATCATGATGACATATGCAAGTGCGCAAATATGTATGAGCAGTACGGCGGGAGTTATGATTTAAATACCAGTGCAGGTATTTAGCAGTGTAGAACAGAGCACAGTGGTGAATTGGATTGTACGACCTTAGGAATTATTTTGGTTACGAAATAATTACTAAGTTATGTTGAGCCGACTATGTGGACATTATTATGTCAAACATGTGAACACATGAAGGCTGGCTGAGCATAATTTTGTGAATATGTGAAGTATAAGTAAAGATCTTATCTTGCGAACATAAGTGTGCTATCTATGATAGAAGAGAAAGTGTTAAGTAATATGTGAGCCTTATGTGATGTGAATTCTAATGTATGATCAAAACAAATGCGAAGTACTACGGACAGCAAGTATTGTATGTATATCTATTCTTTTGAAGAACTGAATTGTATCATTGCATGTTAAGGCAGTGGGCTCTTTTTGCATACATTGTATTTGTTCTATCAACTCCTAACAGGCTTGAAGCAACCCCTAACAGGGTTGAGGCTTCTAACACGGCCTAGTCTCCCAACAGGAACTTGAGACACTATATGTAATTCATAGACTCCTAACAAGGTCAATATTCTTAACGGAACCCTATTGTTTAGTGAATTATCTAGTGGGTATCATCCCCACCGGGGTTTTCCTTGGCTAGGGTTTCCCTAGTTAACAAATAATGCTGTTATGAGTTATCTATGTGCATGTTTATATTTACTGTTTAGCATTGTTGGTCATATTTACTGTTCAGCATTGATTGGTAAAGGTAAACAAGAACCTACACCACAAGCCAAGAAAAGGGTCAAGCAAATTGCCAATAGACCAGAAAAGAGGAGGAAAACTATGCAAATAAGCAATTCAAAAAGCTCTAAAGATGAAGATGAAGATAAACATGTTGAACAATATGCGCAGGAAGCAAGAACAGCAACAAGAAAGAAAGCTTGGAAACCCAAGGTAGAAAATCTGAATATGCAAATAATAAATGATGATAATTTTGTACAGTTAAATAAATATTACAGTATGTATAATAACATGGATAGAAGGCATTAGAGAATGGTATTATAAGAAATATGATATTGAAGAAAAAGAAATTTGGGAATATACAAAATAAGATTCCTAAAGACCTATACAATAAGTTGATTAATAGGAAGAAGAGAGTGTTGGAAGAGGATCTGAATATGAAACTAAGTTGAAAAGTTTTGTACTGTTACCTACATTTTGTGTTGACAAAATGCAGGACTGTGGTTATAGTCGTTGAGACTTCAAACAAAATTTAGTTTGTTTGTTAAATTGTTATTTATTTTTTATTACATACGAAAATGAAGTGTCAGTTGTTCGTTATGGCTTCATGTGAAATGGAGGAGTTGGTTAATCGTTATGTTTCTTGGGAGATTGAAAAAATGATTTTCTTTGTGATGTTATATGAATGCAAAGTGGTTTAGCTAATATGATTTTTTTATTCTAATTAAACAACTTGGATAAATGTGATTACCTTGATAAACTTCTTTTACAAGAACACAATGAAGGGAGGAAGCATTGCTAGAAAAGGAAAGGGCATGAGGGCACCACCTACCACTAAGCTAACAGGTATGGATCCTAAACCATCTTGGTCAAGGGTAAACCTGACTAGGCAAGCAAGGTTATACAGAGTGATCACCATGAGCTAACTTGGTCAATATATATTATGTATATAATTAAATAATAATAAAAATTAGTAAGCATAAATCAAACTAAAAACAAAATTATTACCTTTATAAATTGGGATAATCTTGGAGCTTTCTATTGTGTCATACATATCTTAATATAACAACACCATGGTACCTATATGTACTTGTACATGTATATATGCGTAAATTCAACTGACATACATGAATGTATACGCCTACTTAAAATATGACGTATACACAAGATATGCATGCTTAGAATATTACGCATGTATATGTGTATGTGTAAATTCATATACAAATATACATAGATGCAACATGATGTCATTATAATAACACATTAAGAGTGAAGTTAATATCATTATTTTCCAACCTTGGCAATGGATTTAATATTATTTCATGTCATCATCGTCTATAAATTCCAGCGGCCATATTTTCCTTTTATCTTCATCAGGCCTTAATAATATTTATGTTGTCATATGTATTATCAATCTTTCAAAGGTTCTTGAACATAACTCTTTTTATTGCCACCTTCTTCCATCTTGCTCACAACTGAGCATGCAAGTAAGACAAGAAGACAATCTCTCTAAACCAAGCTGCATTCATTTCCACCGATCATAATCAGTGATCTCATTCACAATTGTCATTAGTGATTTCCTTTTTGCTATCTACATTTGCATTCATAATACCAATTTTTCCTCAGTTGCGAATTGCATTCACATCCCTCCTTATATCATATTAGAAATTCATTTCAAGTGTCGTGAATTGTGCTTGTAAGTTGCATTTAGTCTAAGGTCGCTTTCCTCATGTGATTTCACACCTTGGTGTTGTTCTTTCTTATTGTGATCGCAAGAGGGTCTAGTAGTTCATAGAAAAGGAGTCGTACTAGGCATTCCCAGACTTTCATAAGTGTGTGGGTGATAATACCCCTGATTTTACATCCAGGTCATGCAATTCCTCTCTGCATATTCTTTCATTTGTTTTTATATTTAAAATCTTTGAATGCTAGTTAGTTGATCTAATGGAATGACATTAAATTGAGATAGAGTCAGTTGGGCTCGATCTAACTAGAATGTCTTGATTGTCATAAGATTGGTTGAATCAATGCATACAAGAAGGGACTAAATTGTTTGTTGTGTACGTTTTACTATCTATGAACTTAAATAAAATTGAAGAGAATTCAACTCTACGCATTACTTATACAAGGGCATCATTAATATGCCTTTGAGATAAGAGAAAGCACTCTCATAGAGTTAAGTAAACTGTTATGAAAATACAAAGAACTTCTTTTATTAATGTTTGTTATGAGCCCAAGATGGATAGAAAGTGTTTGGTTGTGATAAACAAATATTATCCATTGATATAGATAGCCACACTAAGATTCATTGAGGATGACCAGCAAAGTTGAGATGAAGAGTGTGGCTGATATCAAATCATCATTGGGTTGTACCGGCAAGATAAGAGAAGAAATCATAAACAAAATAAACAATTGATGAACTTAAACAAATAAATATAGACTGAGTCAGCTCATGGTGATCAAATGGTACTATACTTAATGTCACGTCGAGCGGTGGATGATCGGGCACATAGTGTCCATGTAAATCTCTGACCACGGTAAGTTTAGTGGCATGCATGTTGTTTTGATCACTACAGGTCAAGGTTGCTAGCAATTGGACAGATGGACTGATGGGAATGACTCCATAACCTAGGTGCATGCCTAGCTGATACTCTAACACCAAGATGCTCAATGGCAAGACAGGGGTGTCCCATGCGTAATCCCGAATAAGGAGGGTCTTCCTCGGTTGAAATTGTGTGGGGATACTAAAGGGTTCGCGGTTGGGAGGTTAAGCCCCTGATAATGCTTCTCCTCTCTACCAGAAGCCAAGACTTGCACAATACAAAAGGATCTGCATTCATGTTATCTTCTTTCCTTGGGTATTTTACCTTTATGTATTTTCAATTTCAGCTGAAAGTTGCGTTTAGATTGATGTTAATTTTATTATGGTAAATAATGAATGTGTTATTTAACAAAAATCAAAAATGATCTAAATATCCAAGTATACAAGAGAATGTTTCTATAACAAACAGGAGAGAGGAAATAGAAGCATTCTTGTAGAGTGAAAATGAAAGTTTCCATAACGAATAGGAGTTTATGGAAACATTACAAAAAGATTGATAATTAGAAAAAGACGGAAGAAAGAGTAAATATAAACTATCTAATAACGCAATACACTCCCTTAATGATCAATCTATCTTTAAAAAACAAAAATTTGCATGTCCTCAAAAAGCGTAAAAGGTAGACTCAGGTTGATCAGAGAGGTCTACATGTTCTACAAGGTTGGCTTATGGTTGGGATCTACCTTGCTTCCGCTAATTAGAAGCAATGTGAGTCCTGCGATCTCAAAGCACATGACCAAATTTGAGGCAATAGTTGCACCAAATGTTCTTCTTCTTGGAACTATCTTGAGACGGAGTTAATTATCCTTAACAAAGGATTGGGTTGAAAACACTTGTTCAGAGGAGGACAAAGAAGCAATGCTACCAAACTGTTATTTCCAATGATCCTATTGTAATGTCCTCGATTTAGCAGGTCTCCGGAGTGTGGGTTTGTCAACTCATTATCGCGACCCTCATGAGCTGATGTCTAGTTTTGGGGGTCTTTGTCGTGAGATTGCTATTTTTGGACTTACTATTTTTAGTCACTCTTGGTCGCTTGCTATTTTTGGATTGAGCAGTTCAGGGAGGATGGTCCTCTAGTTTTGGACATTTGATCTCACTCTGGGATTTCTTTATTAAAAAGTCTTTATCGGTGAGCTTGTTGGCTTAATGATTATTTAATTCACATTTAATAAGCATAGTACTTTACATTATAGGGTGTCATAACTTTATATTATAAAGTTGCCTTTTAAGCGGAAGTGTGAGAGTGAAGTTGGATGGCTCATTTGGTATTATAAATGCAGCTTTTTGTTGAGGAGAGATCATCTCAAATTTACATATTGAAATTGCTCTTATTGCCTAGCTGAGGGTTTGAAAAATACTGCGATCTTTCTGGATAATTGTGCTGAGTTAAATAATTATCTAATTACTCCTATTGTGGCATCTATGGCTCTGGAGATTATTCCTTTGAAGGAAATCGTTGATGTAGGACTACAAGTTTGAATTCAACCAGCAATTTGATTATGGAATTTAACAGTGTGACTGCACATTCTAAAGTCACGTCTGAAATACATAGCGGCTGGAGTAATTAACTGGTACAGCATATACTTTTCGTCAACATTTCATACAGGTTTAGGAGGCAAATAATGACTAATTTGGTGGAGGTAAAACAATGGCCGTACCTTGCATATTGGCGACCACATTTGATAATAGCAGGACTATGTCTTCCCCTGCCGGCATTAGGATTCTCTTGGCCACGTTATTTTGAAAAGGTGGCACTGGCATTCAGCAGAAATCGTTTCATCAACTGGCATAGCGAAAGATCAGGTTCATCTGTTATATCATTCCAGAAGTATTCAGTTTTGAATATTGTGCAATCTTATTATATTTTTCCTTTCTCAGAAAATTTACATAGTAAATTGAAAGTATATTGTATGAATCAATTATAAATAAAACAAGAAATATAGCTCCCTTGTGTTGTGGCATTAAAATTTCTATCAAGGCAAACTTTGTCTTTACACCTATTGTAGTAGTTTGGTGCAAAAATCAGAGAACTTCAAGTCAACATTAGTTGCAGTAATGTTGAGTGTCTCAATAAAGTGCTCATAGGATGGTGGTACGCTTTTCAGAATAATGACCACCATGTCCTCTTCCTCCATTTTATAGCCAATGGCCTCAAGCATGTTGGGTGGATATTTTGCAACCAACAGTTTTGTGAAAATCCAGTCATGAAATAAGATGACTAGCCATAGGATATGAGACAGAGTCTCTCCTACCTTAATGGGAAGGCTCCCCCTTCTCACCGTTCCTTGGATCAACTCAAGGTAAGCAAGAAGTTGGGAGATTTTGAAAGGGTGTTACCAAGATTCTTTCCTCTTTAACTTTCGAAAAAGAATCCACTCACCCGTGGAGCGAGTAATGGGCAAGATGAAATTTTTAAACACACTTCTATCTGATAGCTGGAAATAGTGATATCGATAAACTCACACCAACTTAAAGGTTGGTTGAAAGCATACCAGTTTGGCTCAAAGTCCTCTTTTAACCTATTCTATAAGAATAACCTCTACCATTGGGACACAAAGACTTCTAGAAGTGGATAATTCTAACTACTTTTCATGAATTTGAGATGGTAATACAAGTTAAAGACTAAACTCAAAGCTTCTAGTCAATGTATCACCGAAATTGCTCTCAGTCAAAGCTTCCGCTCTGATTGCTTCTTAACTCACTATGCTCTTATTATTGAACACACAATAATAACATGAATCAAAGACAATAGGCACAAATTACAATCAAAGCTTCTAATTTGTTCTATCACAATTGCTTCCAGTCAAAGCCTCAAATCCAATTGCTTCTTTTCTTCACTTTTCTCCCAAATTCGTACTACACAATCAAAGTTATGGTTACACAAATTTGGCACTTTATTGTATACAATAAAAGATGATTTTTACAATGAAGGGGCACTCATTTATATAAGTAAAGGAGTTGAGAAAAAAGGGCATGAAAAAGTGGGACCAACTCAAGCAACTTTGACCCGATCAAACTAGGTGAGAGAAATTATTGAGTTACATGTCATAAGGACATGCAAATTGTATTATATATAATTACACAATTTCATGCAATACATCCTTTTCAATCTACAAACTTGAAAAAGAGAAGAAAGAAGACAGAAGAGAAGTGAAACAATCCTAAGGATTGTTCTTAAAGGCCTTGTACTTGATAATGCAATCCTAAATGCTCATAGGATTGGGAGTTTCTATATTTTGTGTCACTGCATTCACTTTGAAAATCATGATGTTGTGTCTTTTGATAGCCTCTGACTCTCTTTGATAAGTGATCTCTTTTCATTTGAAAACTTGATGTGATCAATCTTTTTCTTGTTTAAATTGTCATGAATTCTCCTTTTTAGATCAGCACAAACTAGAGGCTCTGACCCTTTGAAAACCTTCCTAATGATGTCCACATGTAAAATTAGAACAAATTTTCCCATCAGCCTCTGCAACTATTTTCTTTTTTTCTTTTGTTCTTTTTTATTTTTTGTTTTGAAGTGAAGTGCTTGGCGCATTCCCATACGAAATCAGGTTCTCGGACAATCATTGAGAAAATGGAGACCAAATGAATTACTTGCTTCCTGAAAATCAAAGCATGTCTTTGTAACATCCACTTTTCCTCGGTCTTAATCAACAACTAACATATCCAAGAGTTACAAATATTACTTCATTTCATAGGGAAAAATGTTAAATCAGTTTTGTTCATATGAATGAGATTAACGGTTAAAATCAGTTAAACAAATTTTTTTAACTAAGAATTGGAAACACCATCAATGAATTTACTATGGAAATTAAAATCTACATATCATGGAATTTGAGATCGAAATCAATCTAGGGATGCTTTTGCAATCACCTAGGTTAGTCCACAAATACCACTATGACAATATCAAATGACAACTAGCATCCAATACCGCTATATCAAAATCAAATGAATGATTACCATTAAATACCACTATATCAATTAGGGCATCATATACCATTGTATCAATTAGGGCATCAATTACTTTTGGATCATTTAGGGCATTAGACACCACTGTATCACTTAGGGCTTCAGATACCACTGTATCAATTAGGGCATCAATTACCATTGGATCATTTGGGCTTCGAATACCACTGTATCATTTAAGACTTCGAATACCACTGTATCATTTCTTTCCTTCCGATTTGCTAAACTGTGACATTAACATAAGATTAGAAGATATGCTCATAATCATTATTCTTATATATTGAAAAATTGAATAACAATCCTATAAATATATTCCATATTCAATTAGAAGATCAACTGATCTAATCGGTTGCCAATTATATTGACGATAAGAATTGCTTTCATTTTAAGAAATAACTATAACAACGATACAACTCAAATTATCTTACCTTCTACTTGAATATACATCATAAAGTACAAATACCTATTTTTGACATGTGTTTGATTGCATAGTTATCTTTGTATGTTGCACGTCCGACAACTTGCAGAGAGGTGAAACATTGTTAGAGGCTTAACCACCCAACCTTGGACCACAACTTATTCCCACACAATCTCTAACGAGAAAGACCCTCCCTATCCGGAATAGACATGGAACATCTTGTCATCCACTAAGCATCCTGATATCTAATCACGCCACTCGACTTGACAGCATACTACGCATGAGCTATTAAATGTTTCCTTCAAAAAAATAATAAACATTGTTATATCACATCTGATTCTATTTTCTTGTTATTGAAGATATCTTTCTCTCACTTCTTCACCCTTTTCCTTGGCTATACAACCGGATGAGTCCCAGGTGTTTGAATTTTCAGAACAACCGGTTCTTTTTGTTGATTCTCAACTGTTTCATAATTAACATATATTCCAGCTTATCACAATCTATGTTTTGCGAGATTATATTCTTTAAAGATTTCAAAATTGATTGTTTAAATCTAATATCTAGTGGCATAATGATTTATGGATCCATACTTTTACTTGGTTATCACTTGCCATGAACAAGGCTAAATTAAAAAAGTTCAATTTGTTAATTCAAACAAGAAATCATCATGATAAATGCTGAAACTTGTTGCAATCTGCTCTATGCATAGATTCGTTGCTTAGAATGCTTATCACAACTGTGACTAGAAAGATTATGTTCTTGAAACTATTTGGAAAATATCATTAGGTAGTATATTTCATTCCAGATTTTATTGTACTTGGAAAAATGTCGTCCTGCATTTTGTCATCACAAAGTGTTGGTAACAACACGAAACTTTCCCAAGCTAGTTTTGCATTTCTCTAACCTTGAATTTGATATTTAATTGTTTAATGTTGACCGATTGATTCATTTCAATTCAAATATCAAATTGTTTTACTGAAGGCTATCGTCAAGACTTTTTCGTTTTGTTTTCTGTCGAGCCTTTGCTTGATTTCTGAAGCCTTCATCATCCATTCTTTGCTTTTGAGTTTGCATTTGCTTGTTTTTAGTCATTTGGTTTTGCTCATGTCATGCATTTCATTTTTCCCTTTGTTTCGGTCTAACTTAGAGATCAATCGGAGTTGTCAATCAAGAGTTATGTTCGTTTTAGTGCCTCAAAAGTGGACATTTTAGGTGCAACAGCATGAATTAAAAATATGATGTTATATTTTCAAATTGACATTCACTTTTTGAAAAATATAACATTATATTCACTTTTTGTTACGTTTTTAAGTTACTTTTACTTTAAATTTATAACTTAAAGTGAATATAGTGCACTTTATATTATAATTTTAAGTTTACTTTTTAATTTTTCACTTAAAGTAACTATATAGTTTCATTTTAATTTTTGGTTTTAAAAATCAAATGCTTATTTAGATGTTATTTTAAAATGATGCTTATGTATTATATTTCATAATATGATAAATAAATATTGCTTATGTACCATTTTGTAACATTTTTATAATTTTCAGTAAATTAAATAACTTAGTCTTCATAAGTGGACATTTTATATGTAAATGCATGTAAAATCCATCAAAAGTGGACTGTTTACATGCTATTGCATATAAAGTTTACTTTAGTGGACCTTTTTGATGTCATTACATCAAAAGTTCATCATAAGTGGACTTTTTTGATACTATGACATGAAAAGTGAAGTTTCCATGTCTTTGCATCTTAAAAGTGAGATGTAACTAAAAATATGCAAGTGACCCAAAAAGGTCTAATTTTGATGACTTGCATGTTTTTAAACATGTTATGTACCCAAAAAGGTCTGATTATACTTGGATGCATATTTTAAAACGTGATCCCAAAAGGTCCGATTTTAACTTGTTACCTATTTTAAAATGTGTTGTGCCCTTCAAAAGGTCCGATTTTGAAGAAATACATGCATTTGCTCCCCAAGAACCCAATTTTGCTCATTGTGAGAGATTTACTTGGTGGATTTGCATAAAATCTTCTCCATTCAAAGCGTTTTTACTTGGCAATGAGTTTCCTTGCATCAAAAATGGATTTAATATGTTAAAAATCATTTTTGGGAACTCAAACCTAGGGCACGTTTTTGAAGAAAACTCCAAATACCTCAATTTTCTATCAACGTTTTTGCATGAGGATGAATCAATTTCCTCTTATTTAGTGATTACATTGCATTTGAGATAACATTTTGGTGTTTAAACACCAAATTGATCTACCCAAGCTCCTTGGTGAAACACGTTTTATGGCAAAAACATTCCACGAGTTTTCATTTGCAAAAACGTTGGATCTTGGAGTGTTTTTAGGGCACGTTTTGGCATCTTCTAACAAGAAATCCTTGTTTGCTGCCCTCTCCCATTTGAATTTGCAAAGTTGGAAAAAGTCTTACCATTTTTGGAGAATTTTTCAACATTGGAGCATCTTTTTCCTTCATTTTTGGCACTTAACCTTCATGTAAGTGGACTTCTTATTCCTTGTTATTATTTAATTCATGCTTATCTTGCTGATTTTATGCATGAAATTACTTGATGGTTGCCATTTGTGAAAATCTTTGCTATGGAAAGTGCATTTTACCTTGAAATATGAAGTTTTTATTCATTTTCATGTTTTTGGTTATTTCCCAAGTCCCAATTTCGAATTTGAGTTTTGAAGTGCATTGCGTCTTGGCATGTTTGAGTTATTTTTCAAAGGTACCTTGTTTCTTTTGTTTTTTGTGTTTTGTGCTTGCTTGCCGATTTTCTCCACTTAGAGAAATTACAATTTCTTTCCCAAAAACTTGTTTTTGCTTCATTACATGCGAAAGCATCGTCATATTCCACATTCCGTTTTCATGTCACAACACTTCATCTCTCACTCAACGAAATGCGATTACATGTTTTTCATCTCATTCGCCATCCGCATATGCATGTAATCCCATTTTTCACTTCCATTTTCACCCATCTCACTTTTCGCTTCCATTTGCACGACACGATTATACGAAATGTCTTACGTGTAATTGCATCCAAAAGGTCCAATTTTGATTAAAAGTCACATTTTGAAAAGTCAAAAAGATGTCATTTTCACTTCCCATGTACTTTGACTTCTCCTTTTCACCAAAAGTGACTATAAAACTCATTATCTCACTTCCATATTCCATTTTCATCCCTTCATATGCATTTGCGCTTTTGTGAGCAAATACATGTTTTTGCATCATTTTCATGCTTTCCATCTTGACCTTCATTCGCACATACATGTGATGTGTATCCTTCACCCGCATTTGCATCTCATTTCACCCTCCACCTCCCGTTACATGTTGCATTTACATATATTCATTTTTCATTCAATAATGCCTTGAAAATGCTGTCAATTTTGAAATCAACAATATTCATTTGCACGCATTTCCATGCATTTTACCTTCACACATTCTCATTCCATTTCATCTTCCATATCATTTCATTCCTCTTTCTGATCATTCCATTTCACTTTCAGTTCCATGGCATATGCATATGTTTTCTCTTTGAAGTTAGTTTGATAGATTTGTGAAGTCTCCAATCCATTTTTAAATCTTCACTGCTGATCCGAAATTCACTTGTATAGAGATCCCTTCTGATGATGTATTTATGTTTTGGGATTTTTGTGTTGCAACGCAAGCACAAGACATGTCCTCACCATCTAAGTCCAAAGGCAAAATGAAATATCAATATGATAAAGAATTGGCTCATGTAGCTCTTTCAGTCATATCTATTTTGGATAATGTGTTGGACACAAAGATTGGTCATGTTGATGTGGCTGATTTTCTACAAAGAGTTGAGGGTCCGGTTAACTATGAAATGAAGCACATTAGGAGAAGCAACATTCATTTGGTATCCACATTTCCTATGGCAGCTATAGAACCTGACTTCGTTTATGGATGTGCACGACGGTTTACTCCCAAGACGAAAACTATAAAAAATGCTGACGACAAGGTTATCATTAGCCTAGATCCTGAGGTTACAGAACAAATCTTCAAGGTTCCGCATAAATCAGAATGTGCTGATTTGACTAAAGGATCATCATTGGTTAGTTGGAATGAACAAAAGAATAATTATCAGAAGTATGTCAACCTTTACTGGTTAGACAATAAAAGAAACAATTTCTCCAGATGGCCAAAGACTATTCATCGGTCAAATTTCAAACAAGAGTATAAAGATCTCATTATCCTACTCAGTCGGATTTGTGGCCTTAAAGATTTTACTAATTTTGAGCCATAGATGTATAAGTTCATGTTTCAGATTATGGAGAATAAAGAACACATCTTTTGGGAAGAACTTATCAGTACTGCACTTTGTCAGCAAATATGCCATGTGGGAACATCAGTACCTTTTTACATGAATTCTTATCAGTTTACATCACTGTTGCCATGGGATCTTTATCTGGTCTTTCTACCAAAGGAGATCGTCTTCAAGTTCCTATTTGGGATTACTATGACCAAATCACTTTGGCAAATAGTAAATTCCACTACAGAAGAGTCCAAGATGCCTTCTTCGGCCATTTCCGATATTTGATAAGCAGTTGATTATCAAAAGAGTATCTAATGCAACATGGGAGAAGATGAACCAATACAGCTGTTTTTTTCTTTAGTTTCCCACTTTCACATACTTGAGAGTTGGATATTTCAAGGGAGAGCCATATACCTTACCTAGGTATGCTACAGATTAAATCATCCTGATGAGTTAGCTAGACAGCTTATGGATGTGCAGAGTGATCAGCATGCTTCACATAGGCCTGGTTTTGGCATTACTTCAGCTAAGCCTCTGGCTATTGGCAATTAATCAATCAGTTTTGTGCCTCAAGCAAAGAATATGGAAACAAAGCTGCAGTTGGTCACCTTGAAGAAATTTAAGGCCAAATTTGATTTTGACTATCGAGAGATGAATTCTCAGATGAAAAGAGCCTACACTCATGTTTATCACATCAAAGACATCTGGATAGACATGAGAACAGAACTTGACATCATAAAGATGGATTACTGCAGATTAACCTTGCAGCAGATAATTGATCTTAAGATGTTGGAAATCCCTTCAAATTTCCAAGTTGAAAATGATGACGACATTCTTGATCCAGAGTTTCATCAAGCTGGCTTTGATAAGAAATGTCCTTTTCCTATCTAATGGCAACAAAAGGAAGGTACATCTATCATCGACAAATTTCAATCCATCCTAATAAACACTAACAAATGGTTGAACGCTAAAGGCCTTAAAAGAGTAAATCCTAAGATGGGCTTCAATTGTGAAAGTTCTGGTCCTCCTGGCAGGAAATCACAATTGGAGATTTATCATGAGCCCAAATTTAAGGATATATGAATATCCAAATAACATATTATATAATGATAATAATTAAGAATAACAATACTATAATCTATTATATAATAGTGATATATTTGACAATATAAAAATAAAACAATATATAAGATTATAGCATAATTGTAATGTAAAATATTATATTATAATTATAATATTAACGAGTTAAATAAATTAAATAACAAATAAATATTTTGATTATAAATGATATCAAATAACAATAATAATTTTTATATGTACCTACATGGGTCATATTATGAAATAGAAATAAACATATTGAAATAATAATAATA
This sequence comes from Cupressus sempervirens, assembly GCA_028749045.1. NCBI lineage: Eukaryota > Viridiplantae > Streptophyta > Pinopsida > Cupressales > Cupressaceae > Cupressus > Cupressus sempervirens. The sequence goes on along the minus strand of CM053785.1, from coordinate 592,497,093 downwards.
TTATTAAATATTATGATAATACAAATATTAATTATAACAAATAAGATGACTAGTATTAAATATATGTGATATACATATATTGGATATATGTCAAATATGTATAATAATATTTGATTCTTTAATATAATAATAATGATATATTTAATGTAAGATTACATAATATTATTTAAATTAATAATATATTATAATAATGTTAAAATATAACATATAATCATTAAAAACAATATAATTAACAATTACCTTACTAATATAATAGTAAAGGACGCAACTCTATGAACACAATCATATACATAATATATCAAAGCGCATTGGAAAGAAAGGCAGGGAAGAAAAGAATCATCTTCAAAGGACAAAAGTTAATCATCTTACAAAGACAGCAACGCATACTCTGGGAGAGGACAACAGCAATAACATATACCTAGTGATAAGAAATAATATGGACAAATACAACATCAAACATAGATATAATTTCCAATTGTTACTAGGAATAAAGATATAAAAGATGTCAATCCTGGAAGAGCATATTAAGACTCGCTCAAGGAAAGGAATACGGACAATGGAGATTTTAATTCATCAGCGTGCACTTCACAGGGAATAATCAACAGAGATCCCATCTGCTATAAAATTAGAATTCATAGCCAACTAATTATGTTAGAAACATTGTCACTGATGTCCAAATGCATGAACAAAATTACAAGTGTTCATCTGTCAAAGGTATAATTATGGGGTTGATTGATATCAGGGATAAGTAGGCATTACTTGACATTCAGTTCATGACCAAATAAGTATTTAAAGATCTATTATGATTGACCTTGAAGGAGAGATTAATCCACAAAATATTTGCAATGAAAGAAGTACATTGATGAGCTAATAATATCACATGAATATGATCTCAAATAAATGTGAAAGAAAAATAACACTCTGAGATAGAAAGAAAACAGACATCATGCAAGAGTCATTAACATAGTCAATTGATATTACCATATTTGTCAAATTAGAGAGCCATGCAATATGGAGTATAATGAACAATGTTCACGATAGTAAATAACAATGGAGACCTTTGAATATACAATTAGTAATGGATAGTTCAATCAGTAGTTTACAATAAACAAGGATTTCCAAATGTTAAGAAAGAACGACATTACTAATCATGAATCAACACTGATATCCAGACTGAATGATATAAACACTCCTTGGTTCGTCCGAAAACATATGCAATGGTCAAAATGCCCAGATATGACATCAAGATAAGATGTAATACAGAAACTATCGGTGATGTGCGTTCTCACTTCAGGTTGTATGAGATATAAATGATAGTGTGCTTCCAATACTACAGGGTCAAGTTCATAAACAAATCAACACTTTACATAAGAAAATCTGAGCAGCGCTAAACAAGTCAATAAAGAGTTTGTGCTGAGCAAATTTGACTGATAACCTAGAGAGGCTTTGTTTTTCACATAGTCTTGTAACTTGGAGAAGTCAAACATCGGGAGAAAAGATGGCAAAAAGGATACAAATAAAAGAAAAAATGAATGACCCCAAAATGGGTTCATTACAAGATTACAGAGAAAGATGGTCCCTCATCTTCTGATGCCAAGGGTTCCCTCAAATTCAAATTGAAGGGTAGAAAAGAAGCAAAATCATCTCAAGTTCTTGAGCCAATTCAAGAATCAGTAGCAGAATCGGAAGAAGAATTGGAAAAAAAATCTGATAAAGGAGATTCAGATGAACAAGGAGAAATCACAATCATATCTCCCCCAAAGCCTGCACAAGCCTATACATCTTCTATACATGAACAACCTTTTTTGCATGAGGTTGACGATGATGTGGATTCATTTTCCATTGTTTTCACTCCTTCCATTCCAATGTCGGAGGTTAATATCATAACTCTTCCTATTTCTTCTACTGCTCCTTGCGTTCCTGCACATGAACAATATAATCACTTAGCAAATGTGTTTGAAGATTTTCTGACTCTTACCAGTGGTCAAGTTTCCCAACTTGATACATCTTTGACAGGATTTGAACTTTTCATAACGGAGTCTTTTCAACATGTTCCTATGCCTTCAGCAGTACAAACTAAATCTTGCTCAGTCACTACGGATATAAAATCTGGATCAATGCTAATGGTCTTCATTGTGCCTATTTCTGCAGATGAAAGTTTCAGCCTGCCTACATGGTTAAGTAAAATAACAACAAAGAGAAGGAAAGTGGTTGTTCCTCCTGACAATCTTTCTGTTAAGAAGACTAAATCTAAATCTTTCAAAGATAAGATTGTTTCTAGAATTTTGGTTGATTCTAATAAAACCAAATTTGTTGAGGTTGTTGAGCCCTTGGTAGATAAACCTGTTGAGGAACTTACTTGTTCTAACTACAAGTTTACTAAGGTTGAAGTTGGAAAGCAATCGCATTTGGGTTGTTTGCAAAATGCTCAAGATGTATTGGCCAATGTATCAAAAAACAATCATGAGCTTTGGGAAAAGAAGAATCGGCTGAAACAGGAGATCTCTCATTTGAATGAAGTTATCCAAAAACAATCTTCCCAAAGTGTTGTTGTTATGTCTCAAACATCTAAAGGGAGAAGGCTGATTGAAGCTGCTAAGTCTTGGATACAGGGAATCATTTATGAAGGAGTTCGAGCCATCACAGAGGCATTTGTAATTCTTAGGCGTGTCAAAGAGATGAATGAAATGGAGCAAAACTTAATTTCTTCTTTGACTCAAGAAGCTAATAACTTGAAGGAAATTCTTGACAACTGAGATGAAATGGTGAGATTTGACTTGGATGCCTTGGTTTTATGTGACATTCTTCCGTCATGTGAAATGTTCTTCAGATTTCAAGAGCTCATTGGTTACAAGGAGACATTAAGGAAGTTGATCAAAAAGTTACGAGTGGCTTTTAGAGATCGTCAAGCAATTGAAACAAGTGTTACTTGTGATTTGGAATAGATGGGATGTCATGTTACTAATGAATCTCGTAATCTTAGTGCAACGGAAATAGTAAATTCAGAATATACCAACAGGATCAATGCTAACGTAGATTCTGAAGATTTTGGTTCACATACGATGAACAAGTTTGTTTTGTATAAATCCTTAACGAAATACATATTAGATACTACAGCAGCAAATTCCAAAATCGTGCAATCAGCATATGCAAATGCAATAAGAGTTGAAGCCATATCGAAGACCATGGAAATTGTTGATCTTCCCACAGTGCATGACATCATTGTCAAATTCAAGGCACTGAGAAGCAATCTCTAAGATTGTTGTTTTGTTTTTATTTCACATTAGTAGTTGTAGAGAATGCATTACATGAAAAAGCATAATTACATGTAATGCAAGTTACATGTATGTAAAAGGACGTAATGCGAATTGCATGTGGAGTTGCATGTAACCCTATATTTTCTCCTGTAGTTAGAGTAGGTCAAAGTTGGTTGAGTTGCTCCCACTTTTTCCTCCATTTTTTTCTCAACTCCTGTGCCTATATAAAGGAGTGCCCCCTCATTGTAAAATTATCATTATCTTTATGCAAAAAAGCTCTGGAGAAATTGTGCCAACAAAACTTTGTTTGTGTAAGCACTATTTTGAGAGAAAGTGAATACAAAGGAGCATTTGAGACTTAACTTTGATTAAGTGAGATTGTTATTTGTATGAATTGTAAGCTTTGTCTATAATTCATCCAAGTTGTCTTTGATTCATGTTATCTTGTGATTATTGGTAATTGTATCTCGTGAATTGAATTAAAAAGAGTTAAGAAGCAATTGAAGTCAGAGCTTTGACCAGGAGCAATTGTGAAAGTGTATAGCTAGAAGCTTTGTTTGTAGCTTATACTTCTCTCTTAATTTACAAAATAGTTAAGTTATTTTTACTTTTAGGAGTCTTTGTGTTGTAACTGTAAAACTTTTCCATATAGAAGTACGACTAGGCTTAGAGCCAAACTGGTACATTTTCAGCTAGCCTTTGAGTTAGTGAAGTTTTATCGGTATCAACTTTTTCCAGCTCTTGATAGAAGTGTAGTTAGAGATTCACCCTGCCCATTACTCGCTCCACGAGTAAGTGGATTCTTTCTTGAAAGTTAAGAAGAAAAGATATTGGTAACACCTTTTTTACAAAATCTCTCAACTTCTTGCTTCCCTCGAGTTAATCCAAGGAATGGTGAGAAGAGGGAGCCTTCCCTTTAAGGTAGGAAAGACTTTGTCTCACACGCTGTGGTTGGTCATCCTATTTTGCGACTGGATTTTTACCCAAAATTGTCGGTTGCAAAATATCCACCCAACAAAAAACACTTACATAAGGATTGAATCTAATTTATTATGAAAGTTAAAAGAAGAGGACTGTTAACAAAGGACATGGAGTATGCAACAAAAACTCATATTGTATCTTGAAATAGATCTGGAAAAGAAAAAGTCTTAGGAACCTAACTGGCTGTTATGGGAAACAATAAAATAATATTGAAATGACACTACATAACCTGATGTATGTACCGAATATGTTTGGAGCTCTAGAATCTGAGTTGAAAGTCTACTCTCCTTTAGATGCTGCAAACATATCAATGCAAAATACTTATTTGTCAATGGTCGAGTACATACGACAGAGCTGCTGCTTATATTGGACGTTGAGACTGGAAGAAAAGAAACTTCTACACACGGGATTATGTGAAATCGGGTGCTGAAGGTGACAAAGTAAATAAGGAAAACGCAGTAATACAGAAAGGTAGTCGGGTGATTATTAATTTGTGTATCCACCACAAGGCAATCAGCATATATATAAAAGGTGTTCGTCTTCATTCACGGCTTCAGTTTTAAAACAAGAACCGTGCCTTCTTGACTTCCACCGGTTTAAAGATTATATGACAGTTTGAATTGCCAAATATTAAATTGATGTTAAAGAAAAGGGAAAAGTAAAAGGTTAGAGAAAAGAGTTGGAAAAATTATAATTCATTTATAATTATAATATATATATTTATAATTTTATATACATATATACATTCATGTAAGTATATCAATGGGGTGACATCATTTTATTATGTTATTATAATATAATGGTGCCATTTCATATATATATATATATGATGGAAGATCAATTAAAATCCCTTGAAGTATGTTTTTGTACTTTAATTAGATTATTTTATTCTTAATAGCTCATGCGGGTCCCACAAATATATCCTGCATTCAAGTCGCTAGGTTCCCAACCCATTTGCCCAGTGATAGTAATGCTCCTGTGCCCAATTCTTTTCTGACAATGCTTCTACCCCTTCAACATGCTTCCTACAAGGAAATTCTCCGCAGTTAAATCATATTACCATAACAAGTTATTTAATCATAAATAATCATAACAGCTAATAGCCTATTCAATTTCATGAATTTGTGATAAATAATTATAATGACTAACCATCTTACCATTTCGCAAGATTATAACAAATTTAACTGTCAACTGACTTCACGTGAACCACAACAGCTATATTTTAAATTAGGTCAACAATTGGGATGTAATAGTCTTTTTGATGGGATGTCTTTGTTCTTTGAAGAAGTTCTGACATATTTTGAAGAGTGCCGCAACAAGAAGATGAAAACATCTTCCAATGAGATCGGATCCATGAAAACTTTTGGATTTGAGTTACAATGATGAATTCATAAGGGACGAGTGTTCAAAGTATGGATTAGACGCTTATGGAACACATAGGATGGCTGGAAATGAACCGGAAAGCATATGTATTTGGGCAAAAAGGGCCAAAATCGAACTCTCAAGGGTAGATTGCATGTGAACAAAGATCGGCTTTTGTGGGTATGGCCAAGAATGCAAGTTCGGATGCATATGGATGTGTGCAAATAGCAACTTTGGGGTTTAAAAGTGTGACCTTTTATCAAAATCAAGTTCTTTGGAGGTGATTACATGTAAAGTAATTAACATGTAATCATTATCTTATGTAATCATGCAATGAGGTTCGAACAATGAGATTACGTGTAAACACATATGAAGATGAAATTACATGTAAATGTGGATGGAGAGTGCATGTAATTGCATATGGAGAATGAGATGCAAAGTGCTATGACATGTAACGATGGATGTGGAGTTTAAAGGATGAAGTTACATGTAAATGTGGATGGAGAGTGAGATTACATATAAATGCATAAGAATAATGAAAATTGAAGTTACGTGTAAATGTGGATGGAGAGTGAGATTACATGTAATTGTGTATAAAGAATGAGTTGCAAAGTGCTATGACATGTAAAGATGGATGTGGGATGAAATGATGAACTTGCATGAAAAGGTGAAAAGTGGAGTGAAATGCACTAAAAGAAGAAAAATGAGAAACCAAGCAAACAGACAACGAAAACAAACACATACCTTTGATTTTAGACTCAAACATATCAGCAAGCAAGTTTTTGTCAAGTGCAAATTCGATTTTGGAGTTCGGGGAAAATCCAAATGTGTGAAAATGAAAGTTCTCAATATATTTAAAGGCAAAATGCACTTTTCATGGCATACCTTTGAACAAGTGTGCAACATCAAGCTAAAAATATGCAACAAAAGAGCAAGATAAGTATGAATTAGTAGGCAAGATTGAAAATGACAACTTGCTTGGAGATCAAAGAGCCAAAATAGCAACATTTATAAACTTGATGACCAATTCTTCCTCAAATCCGAATTTACAAACAACTATTCGACTTCCTCCACACTTGCAAGTAATGGATGATTAATGACCATTCAATGGTCGGTTTCGACATGGATATGCCAAAAACGTGCTTTCTTTCCCTTAAAACACATAACGTTTTTACTCAAAACCAAATTCTTGGGCATTTTCTTGAAAAAATGTGTCCTTGGAATGCTATGAAATGAGTCATTTTTGCTCTTCGAATACAAAAACATGTTCATCAATGTCATAGATATGGATTCAAACCCCAAAACGATTCATCTTTGGTCAAAAACATGATCAAAAAATTTAAAATTTGGGCTGTTTTTGCTAAAACGTGGCTCCAAGACATCATAAAACTAAACGGTTTTTGCATGAGAATCAACAATTAGGGCATGGGAATGCAAAAATATGCAAAAAAGACCTTAATCTTGGAGATTGCAAGCCATTACATGGACAGATCTAGGAATTTTTGGTGAAAAATGTGCTCTTGGAGAGGGAAAACATGAAAATTTTTGCCCTTGAATCTTCAAATTCGGGTTCTATGTTTGCCAATGAATGAAAGAGATGCAAAACACACTCTAGAAGAAGCAAAACATATTTTTTTTAAAACATGCAATGTAATGTTCCCGTTCTAAAATAAATCATTTTTATCAAACTATTGTAATGGGCCGATTGATTTAATGTATCTCGAACCCATTTTTATTTTGTTTCCGTAGTTTGTGTCGCTATTGGCTATCTTTGTACACCCTTGGAAAGTTTTTCCCAACGGGTATTTAAGCACAGCTTATAGGTAGTCATTACGTATGCATTTTTAGATTTTTTTCTATATTGCGAATTCCAATTGAGATTCTCTATTGTTCGCCATTTCGGAAGTGGAAGACCTTCCCTACTTGGCTATACCGATTTCGATGGATTCGACCCTCACTCTATTCCGTCATTGCATGTAATACTTCGCTCGAATCTGGCAAATAAGAGCACCATTTCTTGGCAAATATCAATTGAAGGATTATTCGTGTTTAATCTCCATTCTTGTTTGGCATTATCTGATGTATCCGGGATTAATAGTTAAGTATAGATCTGATGCAGGGAGCTCCTCTTAATACCATAAACTCATAACAGAAACATAGAAACAACAGAAAATGCGAGAATAAAATATGGACTTCTTATTTGCACCACAAAAGCGGAATTACAGAATTCATAAGTACAATATGCTAACCCACATGGGTGTCTTTAGAACAATAATTTGCAAGACAAACTGCGACCTATCACCCAGAACTGTCCTAGACAATGTTTGGGTTTTTTTTAAATAGGCAGTTTTATGCCACTCAGGAAGGTTCTTGACGCTTAAACTTAATACCTAGGGCCAACAGACCCTAACAATACACATAGAGTCGGCCAAATACATTTTTGACAAATTATTTTAGAAATTTTGGTAGCCCAACTTTCGAAGGCCATAACTCACGAACCATTGCTCCAATCGGCTATTATCACCACTTTTCAGAAATGCTAGCTCCTGATCTATAAGCTCGAAATTGCGCTAGCGCCCTTCCATCAAGTTTTCGGACCTCATCCGGGCACTCTAAGGCTTCGAACGATGAGCTTGAAGATTTTTCTGCAAATTTTTCCATCGAAAATTCGCAATAACTTCTATGATACTAATGCTTGAGCAATGAGATTTTTATGGTAGGCTTACAACTCTAAAAAGAACCTTCCTGTACAAAATAAGAACATTCTAAGCTCATATGACAAACTTACTAAAAATAGTAAGTTCCCATAAATAGTATCCACCCTGTCTACTAGTCCTTATTAAAATAGAAAAGACTAAAAATAAAATATTTTTGGGTGATGCAAGATTGCCCTTGCACCCAGGATGCTCCTGCATCAAGATCGGAAATCATTCCTTCTCCACATCCCATCCGCAACTCGTAATACTTAGTGCACATACCATACTACTCATTGCATCTTCCTATCCACTTTCCGTATAGCCTCCCTTCTGTATGGCCTCTCCTACAACACCATACAACCAAGTATCCTACCACACAACTTTCCCTTGTCTCCTGCTCCACCTCTAGCCACCGTACGGCCATCTGGGCCTACCATACGGCCTTTCCTTGTCTCTTGCTCCACCTCTAGTCACCATACAACCAACTCTCTCCTCCGTACGATCCTCCCTACCGTATAGCCTTCATCCATATAGCATCCACTTCTACTTTCCACACCTTACAGCCATCACCACTTGCATACCGTATAGCATCTGGATGCCCATTGTTGCTTACCATACAGCCCTCATTAACTGACTTCCACACGTCGTACAATTCACCAGTACCCCACATATCTATACAGGATCATCCATTGTCACGTACAGCCATACATTCGTCTGGTATCATACCTTATAGTTGAAATTTCTAGGTGAATTCGAAGGAGGAACGTTATATGCAATGGCTTCTTTATGCAAAACGCACTCTCATGGGGAGTTTGCATATTTCAAAGGCATGAGAATTGGTCTAAAACACACTCTAGGAGTGCTTTGGCATATTTCAAAAACATTCACTTTTCACCTAGATGCAAAACACATTCTATGATGGGCAATGCATATTTTAAAAATATGTAAAATAAGCTTTTTTGTGCAAAACGCACTCTCTCGAGGTCATTGCATATTTTATAAACACTCAAATACGCAAGTCTAGAAGGCCCATTGCACTTTTTAAGTTACATGCCTTTAATTCAAAAACGTGGTCTCTAGAAGCATTTGTATATTTACATGCAAATGGGTTGGAAGACATGTTTTGTACAACTTAAGTGACCAATTAAGCACATGTTTAATTGATATTTGAGGAAATATTACTTAATTGGGTCAAAAATAACATTGGCATAATAAAATTAACATATTATGAGTGAATATTATTTCAAAAATAATAAACTTAGATGTTTCAAATAAAACATAAAGTTACTCAAAAATAAATCAAACTATATAGTTAATATAGTCACTTAAGTGAAAAATTAAAAAGCAACTTAACTCAAAAATATAACATAAAGTGCTATATACTTACTTTATGTGATAAATTCAAATGATAAAGTAACTTAAAAACATAACAAAAAATGATTTTATGTTATATTTTTCAAAACGTGAATGTCAACATTAAAATATAAAATGATGTTTTAAATTACGCAATTGCATCACGAAAATCCACCTTTTGAGTGCTAAAATGCTCATATCTTTTGATTGCCAACTCCAATTAAGCTGTAAGATAGACCGAATTGAAGGAAAAACCGAAAGCAATGACTTGAGCAAAACCAAAAGACCAAAAGCTAACAAACACACTCAAAAACGAGAAAAAGTGCATTGAAGGCTTCAAATATCAAGCATAGGCTCAACAAACAAAAAAACTAAAAAGACTTGACAAAATAAAAAGATTCATTGTATCAATTGGAGTTGATTGGTTGATCAATGTTATCCAATTAAATAACAAACTAACTTAAGAGAAATGCAAAACTGTCGGAAAAGTTTCATGCTATTACCTACACTTTGAAGTGAAAAATTAAAAAGCAACTTAACTCCAAAATATAACATAAAGTGCTTTATACTTACTTTAAGTGATAAATTCAAATGACAAAGTAACTTAAAAACATAACAAAAGGTGATTTTATGTTATATTTTTCAAAATGTGAATTTCAACATTAAAATATAAAATGATGTTTTAAATTATGCAATTGCATCAGGAAAATCCACCTTTTGAGCACTAAAATGGTCATATCTTTTGATTGCCAACTCTGATTAAGCTCTAAGATAGACCGAATCGAAGGGAAAACCAAAAGCAATGATTTGAGCAAAAACAAAAGACCAAAAACTAACAAACACAAACTCAAAAATGAGAAAAAGTGCATTGAAGGCTTCAAAAATCAAGCATACGCTCAACAAACAAAAAAACTAAAAAGACTTGATGAAAGCCTTCAGTAAAAGGAGTCATTATATTAATTTAAGTCAATTGGTGGATCAATGTTATCCAATTTATTACATCCCAATTTTGACCTAATTTGAAATATAGCCATTGAGGTTCACATAAAGTTAGTTGACAGTTAAATTGTTTATAATATTGCGAAATGGTAAGATGGTTAGTCATTATAATTTCAAGTGAAAATAACAAGTTAGTTGATCATTTATCACGAATTCATGGAATTGAGAAGATGGTTAACCATTATGATTATTTACGATTAAATAATTTATTATGATAATATAATTTAATTACAAAGAAATTCCTTGCAAGAAACACGTCGAAGGGGTGGACGCATTGTCAGAAAAGAATTAGGCATAGGAGCATCATCATCACTAGGCAAATGGGTTGAGAACTTATCGACTTGAAACAAGATACATTTGTGGGATCCGCATGAGCTATTTAAATAAATAAATTGAGAAACATAAAATAATTGAGTTAAAATATAAAGCGTACTTCTAAGGATTTAATATGATCTTTCACCTTATTATTATAATAGATATATCTATATATGTACATATAGATATAAAAATGAGATAGCACCATTATATTATAATAATTTAATAAAGTGATGTCACCCTATTAATATTTACATGTACATATATAATATAAAATTATAATAATATTCAAATATAATAACATTTGAATTATTATAATATTCAAATTATAATCTTCCAACTCTATTCTTTCCATTTTAATATTCTTGCTTTTAATTGATTAACATTTGGCATGTTAAATCGAATTAATAATTGGAATTCGAATGGACTTCTTGGAACCGATAGAAGCCAAGTCTCGGCTAGTCTTTGAGAGAGTCATGATCAACCAAGCAACATCATTCTTTTCTCCCCTTACTATTATTTGATACGTTTCATTTTAAGCCGAGCATAGACATTCTCAGCCGAACATTTTCCCAAACTTTCTCAACCCAGATTACCTTATTCTACCAAAGTCCTAAAGTCTGAAAACAAGTGTCATTAGCAGGTCAGCAAAGCGCCAACAGGAGTTCCGGAGAAGGGCAAGAAGAGCCACATCCGAAACTCAATCACAAGTCACAAATTTAAGCAATCGCATTTCATAATTTTTCCTTCTTCCTTTCTAAGTATAAGCCCAATTGTAGTCGGCTACTCATTTCCAGGTTTGAATGAAATACAGTATAAGCAAACGTAATTCATAGTTCTTCCTTCATGGAGTATAATGACTAATTGCAGTTGGTACATAATGATAGGACTGAGAAAAAAACAAAATATGTTTCATGCTCATAACTTCTTTTTCTAAATTAGAATATCCGACCATAGCCAACCATGCATTGTTACACTGAGATTAATTTATAATATCCTTGTTGTTGGACCCCTATGTCATATAGAATTCAATAAAGATCTTCCCTTGTGATTTAACATCATATATGAATTTGAATGGTAGTTGTAGAAACTTAAATAATTGTATGAACCAACATCAATAACCATGCTATCATTAATTCTGAAGCAAAGATCAAAATACTCATAAATTCTCTAACACCGAAGAATTCACTGGCAAAGAAGCCATGAAATGTGAAGAGGTGGAATGAATCTGCAACAACACAGAAGAGAAATCAAATATGATAAAGTTAATTATTTAAACAATAAATTCTGCAATGCTTAAGAATATCCTTTTCAAATCATAAATTGTGTTAAGCTAGAAAATATATGTTATTCGTGAATTTTGTTGGAAATCAACAGACAGAGCCGATTGCTCTAAGATCCAAACACATAGGATTCACTGGTTGTATAGCCATGGAAAAGGGTGAAGAGGTGAGATGGAGTCTACAATGACTTGGAAAATAAAAGTCAAATATGATATATTTAATCTAGAATAATATCATTTAATAACTCATGTATGATCCTGTTATTGTAACTCCTGCTATCAAGTCTAGTGGTGTGGTTAGATACCAGGATGCTCAGTAGATGACAAATGTTCCAAGTCCAATTCCGAGTAGGGAGGGCCTTTCTCATTAGAAATTGTGTGGGGAATAAGTTATGGTCTGAGGTTGGGTGGTTAAGCTCCTGACAATGTTTTACCTCTCCCCAAGTTGTCGGACATATAACAAACAAAGATAAGCTATACATTCAATTGTTTGTTGGAAATAGGTATTATCACTTTTACAATGTATATGCAAGGAGATAAGATAAATTGAGTTATTTCATCGTTACAATTATTTTACTTTTAGTTGCTAAAGATAGATTTTATCTAATGGATTTCTATATCAATCTTTCATTTATATGAATAATAAATATGAGCATATCTTCTAATTTTGAGTTATTGCCACAGCTAAGAAATCGGAAGGAAATGAATGATACAGTGGTATCTAGAGCCCTAAATGATACAATGGTATCTAGAGCCCTAATTGATACAGTGGTATCTGATGCCCTAAATGATCCAATAGTAATTGAAGCCCTAAGTGATACAGTGGTATTTGAAGCCCTAAATGATCCAATGGTAATCGATGCCCTAACTGATACAATAGTTTATGATGCCCTAATTTTATATAGTGGTAATTAATAGTAATCGTCATTTGTTTTTGATATAGCGGTATTGAATGATAGTTGTTAAATGATTTTGTTACAATGGTATTTGTGGACTAATCTGGGTGATTGCAGAAGCATCCCTACAATGATTTCTTGGTTCAAATTCCATGGTATGTGGATTTTATTTTCTATAGTAAATTCATTGATGGTGTTTTAAGATCTTAGTTAAAAAAAATTGTCTAACTAATTTTAACGGTAAATCTCATTCACATGAACATGACTGATATAATTGTCTTCCTATGAAAACGAAGTAATAACTGCATTTCTTTGAGTATGTTAGCTATTAATTAAGACCCAAGAAAACCGGATGTTACACAATTAAATAATGAACTAACTCAGAGAAATGCGAAACTAAGTCGGAAAAGTTTCATACTGTTACCTACATTTTGTGGTGACAAAATGCAAGACAACAAAGTTGATCCTTGATGTCCATAATCTTCAAAAGATGGTCTAATAAGGACACATGCTCATCCATAATCATGGAGATTAGTTGATTCTTCAGAAAGAAGGCTCTACTTTTATCTTATTTCTCATGGAGATCCTTCAGTATTTTCCAAATCTTTGCAACTGTCTTGCTAAATGGCACTTGAGGCAGTTGATCATCACCAACTGAAAGCTTAATAAGCATAAGCGCTTCACGATTACGCTCATCAAACTTCTCTTGAGTAACATCGACTGCAGTAGGACAAGTCTCTATACCTAGAACAAGCGCTTCAAGGCGACGGTACTCAAAGACAGTCATCATTCTCTGCTTCTAGGTGTTGTAGTTCTTTCCATTGAATCATTGACTATCTTCCAGCATAAGACTGGTGAGAGATACCATTGCACGTTTTCTAATGAAAAGCATGAAAAAAAAGAGATGGCACGAACATCGAGGGAGAATAAAAGAAGACCCATAAAATTTGAAGACACCCAGATAAGAGCTTAAAAAACCCAAATAGAATCTACTATTAGATTTTAATTCTGTTCGCTCGAAAATTGAAGCATAGAAAATGACGCACCTAGAAAAAAAAGAGACTAACCTTGATGAGGCTTGCACAAACCCAGCAGGAATATGCAAAAGAATTTTTAATCCGACACGGGAATCAAGGGTTTTCAAAAAAACCTAAGTCAGATTAAATAACTTGAAAAAATTTGTAAAGTTCTTAAACAAAGGGCAGATTTGAAAAAAAAGGCAAATTTTGCACAAAGAAAATTGTAAAAAAAATTGGACGTTGAATCCCTAGTCGGGTTTGGAGGAAAAAGAAAGGATGCAAATTTTGAACACACTCGAGATGAAATATTTGGAACTAATAATTTCAAAAAAGAAATTAAAAATTTTCAAAGATGTCAAGGATTTGCTCTAATACCATACTATGGTAAATAATGAATCTATTATTAAACAAAGATCATAAATGATCTATATATACAAGTAAACAAGAGAATGTTTCTACAACAAGCAAGAGAGAGGAAATAGAAACATTCTTGTAGAGTGTAAAGGAAAGTTTCCACAACGGGAAACATTAATTAATTAGTGACTATTAGTAAAAGACGGAAGAGAGAGTAAATAGAAACTATCTAATATCATAATAAATTTTGCAAGCAGTTGATTAAATTATTTCTTTTCCTTAACCAAAATTTTATTAGTTCATTAAAATCTTTCAAGTGAATATGTAAAGTAGTTGTTAGAACTGTCTTTCATTCATGTGAATATGAATAGTAATGTATCTTTTATTTCTATTTAATTGTTCAATTAGAGATGGGAAAAATAGCTTGTTACATATGGTATCAAAGCTTTAGGTTTGACACTGAACCTTGGGCTCATTATTGTCTTGCTTAGAAAATTGAAAATGTAATGTGAAAATGGAAATAGGATGCACACCCGAATTACTACTCAAAAGATACCCTGCTATCCTATATTCTTCTTTCTGATTAAGAACATGCCCAAATTTGATTACTCTTATTGTGTTGTACCTAAGGACGATGAAACTCTAGCCCATGCTTTTCTTTGAATCAAGAAGGAATGAGTCAGGTGGACTCTAGTCAGAAAAGCAATTATGAGAAACAAACTTATTCAAACATGGAATTCCAAACAAACACATCCACTTATGATCTATCGTGTACCTTGTAAAGGGCAGAAAAGTTGAAAGAAGGATACGGACAGGATACCCAGGAATAGGTTGTCCGCTATCCTTAAGAAAATTTGTTAAATTATCTCTATGTGCCCTCAGAAGAGGGAGAATTTTTGTAAATAAATATGGTTGCAATTGCAACATATCTCTATTTTGTTTTTTGAAAAATAATGAGAACAAATGGCATTTTGTACTTAATTTATTTTGAGCAAGCAATTGTATCTTCTCTTCCTGAATATATGTATGGAAACAGAATATTGATAAAGGAACCAATTGTATATTTCTAGAAAACAAACCCTATGGCAAACAACGGAAACAATCTAGAGAATGAGGTGTCCAATGGGACCATTCCTCAAAATTCCACGGACCTGTTGGTCTAAGTCTTGCAAGACACTTAAACCGAGATGGAAAATATGGAGAAAAGAATGAATGCTTTTGCAACTCAACTTGGGCAAGAACAGGAGGATACTCACTCCTCTCCTCCTCCTACAGCTGAGCAAGAGTTATCTTCTTATTGTGCACACGTAACCAGACCTCCTATAACACCATCCAAAAAGCAAAATAGACAGGAGATTGCCAATGATTTGTCTACTGACATTAAGAAGATTAAACCCTAGATTTTCAGGATCTAAATCCAGTGAAGCTGTTGAGACTTCGTTGACAGAGATGGAGCAATATTTTAAGATAAGAAGTTTCTCTAAATCCTCTAAGGTGGTTTGAGGAATCTACCACCTTTCTGAGGAAGTAGCTACTTGGTGGGAAAACACCAAATAGAACTAAACATTAAGACTATTGATGTTACCTGGGCTAGATTTGTCACTATTTTCAAGAACCGAGGACTGCCCCAAACTTTTTAGGATCAGAAGTTTTAGATTTTCAGAACCTCAAGCAATGGGACCTAACAGTGCATGGATACTCGGAAAACTTCACTTGACTACTAAAATATGTCCCTACCTATCAGTAGGATAGGAATCATAAGGTTAGGAAATTTGTCATGGGATTAAATAACAAAATTTGGGGAGCAATGGATGTGTTGGCTCCACAAATCATGAAAGAAGCCCTTGAAAGGGCCAGTCGTCAAGAACACTAGGTTAGGAAGGATGATTCCATCCGGTATAATAAAAGAAGGGCTAAGTGG
The DNA here is from genome assembly GCA_028749045.1 of Cupressus sempervirens. Classification (NCBI taxonomy): domain Eukaryota; kingdom Viridiplantae; phylum Streptophyta; class Pinopsida; order Cupressales; family Cupressaceae; genus Cupressus; species Cupressus sempervirens. The sequence goes on along the minus strand of CM053785.1, from coordinate 592,480,658 downwards.
AGTGCCACCAGTTCTGAATCGGGGGCTCTGAAAAAAAGCTTTAAAAACTTGAAGTCCAACAAATTTGATTTCAAGTGAAATAATAGAAAAGAATCAAAAAGAAATTTCAGCAATAACAATGGCAACAAGGGAAATGAGAGGAAGGGACCAGCCAAGGGTCATTCCACATGTGGCGGAGACCACTATGCCAAGCAATGTCCTTATAAAAGCACCTCCAACCGGTAATCGCGACCTCTCTTACTTCCTCGCCAAGTTGTTTTACAACAGAAGATCCATGTAGCCTTCGATAACCACCACGTAGAGCAGCAGTCGAGCCCCATAGAAACCCTGAGTAAGATTTATGAAAACCCTATCTCAATATTAATTCATACTGGAGCCACAAAATTTTTTATATCCCCAAAATTATTGAGAAGATTTCAAAAAAGAATTGGATTTATGGCAAAACCCTAGATTATTGAGTATGAAAACCAATCAAAGGCTTAGGTAGATCAATGTTTGTTTGAGGCTCAGGTAGACTTCCCGAATCTCTCTACTAAGTTTAATTTGTATGTAGCACCTCTAGGGTTCCATGATATTATCATGAGAATAAATTGGCTCAGTGAGCACAAGGCGAAGGTAGATTATCTTGCAAAGGTAGTGGAATGCCTAGATGACCGAGGTAACCCTGTGAACATTCAAGGAATAATGCATGAAGTAAAACCTCGACAAATTTCAGCTATGCAACTTAAGAGATGTAGAAGAAAGGGGTGTGAAATCTTTGCTATAAGGATAGAAGATCTAAGGGAACCACTAGAAACCACATATCAGGATGAATACATTTTTTAAGATGGGGAGATTAAAGAAAGTCTGAAAGAATCCTTCGAAGAAAATTATCCTTATCTTAAAAATTATTAGGATGTATTTCTAGAGGAATTGTCTTGCTTACCCCCTTTTAGGGTATTCGATTTAACCATAGACTTGGTACTTGGGGCAGAACCCATATCAAGAGTGTCATACAAGATGACCACTACCAAACTAATGGAATTACAAGTGTAGTTACAAGATTTATTGGATAAGAAACTCATCTAACCTAGTGTTTCGCCTTAGGGAGCCCTTGTGCTATTTGTCAAGAAAAAGGATGGAGCTAAGAGGTTATGCATAGACTATAGAATGCTTAACAAGGTCACCATCAAGAATAGATATCCACTTCCCAGGATTGATGATCTATTTGATCAAATGAGAGGAGCAACGGTGTTTCCCAAAATTGATCTTAGATCAAGTTACCACTAGCTTCGGATTAAAGAAGAAGATATTCACAAAACTGCTTTTAGGACCCGCTATGGACACTATGAGTTCACAGTTTTACCCTTTCAACTGTCTAATGCCCCTGTAGGATTGCTTAGACAAGTTTGCGTTGGTATTTATCGATAATACTCTCATCTATTCCCAGAATGAGGAGGAACACCACAAACATCTTGAGATAGTTGTGTAGAGATTGCATGAGCATAAGTTGTATGGAAAGTTATCTAAGTACTCTTTTCATCAAAAGGAAATCCAGTATTTAGGGCATATTATTTCAGCTAAATAGCAGTAGACCTCGCCAAGATCAAGTCAATCAAAGAGTGGCCAATCCATAGGAGTCATTGCTTATAAATCTGGGAAGCTGAAAAATTATGAATAGAATTATGCACCACATCTCAAAGTTAGCAGCCATCATCCATGCTCTACAAATGTGGAGAGATTATTTGATTGGGAAACCATTTGGGCTCAGGTCTGACCATCATGAAGTGAAGTACATATTCACCCAACCTTATCATAATGCTCGCCAAAGGAGGTGGTTAGAGTTCTTAGGAGATTATGATTTTGAAATCAGTTATATCAAGGGTAAAGAGAATAGAGTAGCTGCTGTCTTAAGCCGACGAAGACATATTTCGACTATGGTAGGAATAAATATTGGGCTTAGAGAACAAGTACTTCAATGTCTGCCAAGCAATGAGTTTTATAATGAGGTACATCGAGCACTCCTTAGGGATCCTCAAGATACTAGAAATGAAGGATACAAACTAGAAGGAGATGGGCTTCTAAGATATAAAGGTAGGATGTACGTACCTAAGCACTTAGAGATTTGAAAGATGATTTTGGGAGAAATCCATGCTACTCCTTAGTCTGGGCACCTTGGAGTAACTAGGGTGATGGCTGACATGAAACTTTTGTATTTTTTGGAAGGGCATGAAGAAGGAAATAGTTGTATGTGGCAGCATGCCACGAGAGTCAAAGGGTTAAGGCTCATCACCTATACCCAGGTGGGTTGTTACATCCAAATGAGGTCCCAAAATGGAAATGGGCAATAATCACTATGGCTTTCATCTAAGGGTTACCTATGACCTGAAACAGACACATTACCATCCTAGAGGAGTGGATCGATTAACAAAGGTAGCACATTTCATCCCAGGGAACTTAACAAACAAGAAGCTAGAAATTGTCGATAAGTTTGTCAGAGATTTTAAACTTCATGAGGTTCCAAAAAAGATCATATCTTACAGAGATGCTAGGATAACATCTAGATTTTGGCAAACTTTATTCTCAGCTTTGGGAACGAAACTGAACATCAGTTCAGCTTACCATCCATAGACTGATGGTAAAACAGAAAGAGTAAACAAGTATTAGAAGATCTCTTGAGAGTGTATTGCTTGGATCAACAGTATCGATGGGAGATTTACCTTCCTCTAGTTGAATTTTCCTATAACAACTCGTATCAATCTACTATTAAGATGGCACCCTTTGAAGCTCTATATGAGCGTAAGTGCAGAACCCCTATAAGCTAGAACAGAATTGTGGATCGAATTATTGTCGAGCCTGAGATGCTTATAAAGATGGAGGAACAGGTAGTTCAGATCTGTCAGAGAATGAAGGAGGCAAATAACTAATAGAAAAGTCATGCAAATGCAAACAGGATTCCTAGAGAATTTTCAGTGGGAGAAAAATTCTCCTGAAAGACAAACCATCGATAAGTACTATCAAGTTGGTAGGAATGACAAATTAGCCCCAAGATATGTGGGACCTTTTGAGGTCTTGGAAGTCATAACTCATGTAGCCTACAAGATTTCACTACCTTCAGTCCTTGCTAGAATGCATAATGTGTTCCACGTTTCTTATCTTAAGAAGTATATAACCAGCCATGAACATGTTATTGATCAGAATCTCTTCCAGGGGGTGGTGGAAATAGAACCACTTAGAATACACAAGGTGCGTATGATCCACTTGTGAAATCGAGATATCACTCAGTGCAGTAGGACTAGTATGTTGAAGAAAATGCCACTTGGGAAGATTATGATGAAATCTTCCCGAAATTTCCACATCTTTTTCCAAGAACTTGAGCTAAGGATTACAATGAATAAATTGTGATTCAAATTTGAAATGCAATGTGCTAATACATATGCTTTGTATTTCAAAAATTCTTTAAATATTTTAATTTGCAAGTTCATCGAGGACGATAAAACAAAAGGGGGTGGATATGTTACATCCCAAATTTTTGCATGATTAAAATGTCGTTATAGTCATTGAGACTTGAAACGAAATTTAGTGGATTGGTTAAATTGTTATTTATTTTTTATTACATCTGAAAATGAAGTGTTAGTTGTTCATTATGGTTTCATGTGAAATGGAGGAATTGGTTAATTGTTATGTTTCTTGAATTGCAGTTGTGAATTTCATTCACATCCATCCTATATCATATCAGAAATTCATTTCAAGTGTTGTGAATTGTGCCTGTAAGTTGCATTCCGTACAAGGTAGCTTTCCTCCTATGATATCACACCTTGGTGTTGTTCTTGCTTATTGTGATTGCAAGAGCGTCTGGTAGTTCATAGACAAGGAGTCGTACCAGGCATTCCATGACTTCCATCAGTGTGTGGCTGATAATACCCCTGATATTACAACCAGGTCATGCAATTCTTTTCTGCATGTTCCTTCCTTTGTTGTTATAGTTAAAAGCTTGGAATGCTAGTTAGCTGATCTAAAAGAATGATATTAAATTGTAATAGAGCCGGATGGGCTAGATCTAACTAGAATGTCTTGATTGATATAAGACTAATTGAATAAATGTGTGCAAGAAGAGACTAAATTGTCTTGTGTACTTTTTAATATCTTGAACTTAAATAAAATTGAAGAGAATTCAACTTTGTGCATTACTTATCAAGGGGCATCATTAATATGCCTTTGAGATTAAAGAACTTCTTTTATTAATGTTTGTTATAAGCCCACGATGGGCAAAAAGTATTTGGCTGTGATAAACAGAGATTATCCATTGATATTGTGATGTCCCCTATTTTCCTCTAATAGAATTTAATAATAATTAAATGGATAAAGAATGCTTTACTTTGAGAAATTAAATATTATAATATATTATTATTATATTATAATATAATAATAATAATAATGATTAATCTTATTCTACTGATACAATAAAATACAAGGCTATAAATGATTATAAGAATATCATAGTTATATTATTATTATTAGATAATACTATAATATATATATATATATATATAGTAATAATAATATGAAAGAACCCTTATTAAAATAATAATACTCTAAGATGACTAATTTCTTAGGAATCAGACATCATTAAGATTACAAATAATAACAATACCCAAGTAATGCAAGGAAGGGACGTGTCTTTCACCAGGGAATTATGTTCCGGATATATGAGGAGGAATCGATGGAGAAAGAAAGGGGGGTTCAGGTCAAACCATCTGCAATCAATCTATATCTCTATGTTATATAGCCTTATCAATACAGGGGAATCATTGAAAAGGATATGTGTCAGCGAACTAGAGGAGTCAGTGTTCAAATACACCACAATTATTTGACTTTCCATGTCTCCCAAAAATAAGGGGAATCAATCCCATGAGAACCAGGATAGAGAAGATTGGACAACGATAGAGGAATTGATAATATAATGGATTAAAAACTATATTACTTGCGCAGATGTTGGGCATGTTTCCGCTAACAATGAAATGATTATTATATAGTGACCAGGGATGGAGAAAAAAAAAGGAACAAGAGGGACACGGAGGAAGAGAAGATAGGGACGCAAAAGACAAAGGAGCAAAGGGAGCATCGAATAGGTGGAGTTCATACTTGGCCTTATCTTCAAACAGAACCAACATACCACAAGAAAATAGGAATATAGACATAGCGGTCCCTTCAAAGGTGTTTTATCGTGATTGGGTGAGAGAGAAAGCAACGACTAGACTCTCATCTTTGGCAAGAGCCTTTCCAAAAATTATTCACAATTGTAAGAGCAGAGCACCACTGGCAAGCAAGAGAGTTTTACTAGGATCATCCATTGTTGAGGAGAAACATAAATGTTGTCTTGTAAATCAACCAAGTGACTCTCCCACCTGCCGTGTCCAGTAGGAGGAGAATACATCTATAGGAGTCTTTAGGCTGGCATTCAGATTGCACACCATTGCACTATAGGCCAGTCAAAACGTTAGCAACTCTAAACAGAAGTAATCTTGATAACATCCAGCATAGACATAAGTTAGTAATGTACAAACCTGGTATAAACTAACAGATTTAGTAGAGATCAATGTTCAGAAAACATAAATAAATATGGAAAGCATTTCATGCAAGAAGTAATATCAGTTTCAGTGAAAACAAGGATAGATATTGTTGGGAAAGGCATCTTTACTTTTCCATTGAGAAGACATTGTTAATAACCATATTACTGTTATAACAGTCTGATTCACAATTGATGTCTCTGCATATGTAAATGCATACAAACATCAAGCTCAATCAGTCATTTTTTCTAAAGGCATTAATAGTTCAAAGCTTTGTACTCATCTCTTCTTTATCTCAGTATACACAACAAACTATAATATTAGAACAAGTCCAAGATTTCCGTTTAAGAAGATTTTCGGAAGTTGTTTGGAAAAATACAAGACAACAAAAATTAATATCCTTTCGAGATATTACAGATATAGACAACCACACTGAGATTCATCGAGGATGACCAGCAAGATCGAGATGAAGAGTGCGGCTGATATCAAATGATCAATGGGTTATAGCCGCAAGATAAGAGAAGAAATCAGAAACAAAATAAACAATTGATGAACTTAAACAAATAAATATAGATTGAGTCAGCTCATGGTGATTAAATGGTATTATTCTTGTTGTCACATCGAGCAGTGGGTGATCGGGCACATAGTGTCCATGTAAATTCCTATCTAGGGTAGGTTTAGTGGCATGCTTGTTGTTGTGATCACTAGAGGTCAGGGTAGCTAGCAATTGGATAGATGGGCTGATGGAAAGGACTCAATAGCCTAGGTGGCTACCTAGCCAACACTCTAACACCAGGATGCTTAGTGGTAGGACAATGGTGTCCCATGCCTTTTGCCGAGTAGGAAGGACCTTTCTCAATTGAAATTATGTGGGGATACTTAAGGGTCCACGCTTGGGAGGTTAAGCCCCTAACAATGCTTCTCCTCTCTACCAGAAGCCAAGACTTGTACAATACAGAATGACCTCCATTCATGTTATCTTCTTTCCTCGAGTATTTTACCTTTATGTATTTTCAATTTCAGTTAAAGTTATGTTTAGATATATGTTAATTTGGCAAGCAGTTAATTAAGTTATTTATTTTGCTTAACTAGAACTCAATTAATTTATTAAACTCTTTCAAGCGAATATGTATAGTAGTTGTTATAGTTGTCTTTCATTCATGTGAAAATGAATAGTAATGTATCTTTTATTTATATTTAATTGTTTAAATAGAGATGGAAAAAATAGCTTGTTACACCTATCACTTGAGTTCCCATAAGTCAACATTATAGTTAGAGAACTAATTTTAAGGGTCATGGAGCTTTGAAGGGGCTCTATGAATTGTTTTGGACCTTCAAAAGACAATTCTTACTCTTTAGAGTAGTTTCCTATTTTTTGGGGGGAGCTGGTACTTGATCGAAGACCATCTGAGGGACCACGAAGCAAAATAAGATCCTCTTGAGCATTTTTTGGTGTTTGGAGACAGTTTCCTACTTTTTAGAAGGAGATACTATTTTTTAGCAGTAACTGTCAGTTAGCATGCATGATTCGAGCATATAAGGATCATCGCACTTCAGCTAGAATTCAATTCTGGGTCCAAATTTGGATTTTCTATGTAATTTGAGAAATATTTTAATATTTCTTAAGGTGGTTGGAATACATTATTATAATAAAGTAACAAGTTGGGGCCCCCTTGTGCCATGATGCCTAGGAATGAGTTGAGTTGTTTTAGGAAACAACTTAATTTTATTAATAATGGAGCATAAGCGGGTTGAGAGAGAAATAAGGAAAAGTAAAAATTTTAATAAATAAAATAATGCAAGACAGCTCTAAAAACAAATTTGGGTTTGAGGCCAATAAAGAAACATAATGGAGGCCATTTTGGGCAATCCTTGAAAACAATTAGTCACTTTTTGGAAATTGAGCTCTGCAAATTAATTCAGCAGCTTTACAACTTAGAGGAATGAAAAATCCTTGAAGGACAGGTGAAATTAGATGATACTACAATTCATGGGATGGAGGAATTCATGCGAAATTCCTATTTGAGCTTCAATTGAGATTGACTTCATCATTTATAGGGAACTTGTATACAAATCAAAGAGGCTTATCAGTTTCTAATAGAGGCAGACATGTCTCTTTTCAACTCTCACATGGCCTCTCCTAACCAACCGTAGCACTTTGGAGGCAGCTGGGATATCAAATAATTCATAGGGCAGCGATTACGGTTAAGATAAAAATTACTATTGTCAGCATTAGTAATCAGAAAATAAAGTTATTTATCAGACTTATCCAAGCATATGTCTTGCTTGGTGTTGAAGTTTGCAGCTGCAATAGAGATATTTATCCTGATTTTATGAGATAGAATTATGTTTGTTATGACCGTTATGGCTATCTTCAGCTGAAAGAGATATTTGTGACTATATCTAAGTTAATATTATGCAAAAAGGCATGTGTCATATGTCATGCGAAGAGAAATGCGTATCGTAATATGTAAGTGTTCATTTTTGGGACTCGAAGAGACCTTCATATGTAAGATGAAGAGTCTTATAAAATCTATTTATGTGATTGTTTGGTATATTGTAATGCATCAAGTGAAAACCTTGTACTTGAACATTTTCTTGATCAATAAAAGAGATATTTCACTGGTGTGGCTGGGTTTTTTCCTTCAAGTGGAAGGCTTTTTCCAGGATAAATCTTTTGAGTCTTTTTTGAATTGTTTATGGTCTTTTATTGTTGTTTATCTCTATTTCTAGGCTATAATATTAACATGGTATCAGAGCCTAGTTATGATAATAGCAATTAAGGCAGTCTCTTTTCCTTAGCACATGTATCTGTTGAGATATGTTTTAGACTTTGCATATGTTGTGTAGCAACAAGATAGAGTTGTTATCTCTTAGGCTATCATTTTTTTTTGTATTCCTGTTGCCATCTATGGCTCTCTGTGTGCAAGCTGCTACAGAACTTTTATTCCATTATATGTTTCAAAGGCCTCATGCCTTCACCACATTGTGGTTCTCAGCTTCTTGGTTACATATGGATCAGAGGGAAGAAAGTGTGAGGAGAGCTCCAAGCCTAGTCTATGAATCGAACAATGATGAGAAATTCTGAAACAGACTTACCATTATGAATGAGAATAGCTCAATCACAGCTCGCATGCCATAGGGGCTGAACCAAAATGTTAGAAGCTTAACATCAACCATGTTTAAGTTGTAGAAGAATGTTCAAGCTGTTAGTAAAAGAATGGTTGAGCATGCTATATTTATATTGTATGGATGACATGTTTCCGTCAACATACAGAGAAGAAGATAAACCATGGCCTCTAGCTGAAGCTTTCGTGTTCAGTCACTCTGCACAAGTATACTCGGAAGTCCTTTTTTTATTGTCGTGGCTGAATCAGAAGACACAAAATCAGTACTGGGAAATTTATATTTCTGTTTTTTCTGCCAACCAAACATGGTAGTGTTCATGTCTATGGATGTATTCACTGTCGCTGCCATGGCTTAGATACATTTTCTTTAACTTTTCAAGTACCTCTATTTTATATATTCTATGAAATTTTTAAAATATTTCTTGATTTATTTATCTTTTATGATATGTTTTTTACAAGCAACTAATATGCTCAAACTGTTTCAATTTTCTTTAGAATGAAACAGATAAGACATCAGGTTGAAAGTCGACCTTATCAGGAATGAGTTTTTGGAATCTATCGAACCCATAGAAATAATCCATCAATACTGTTGTTATGTACGGGCATCATGTATACATTCGGTGCAGCATATTTGGATAGGTCAGAATCATTAAACGGTATCCATATCCAAGACCCAGGTCCTTGCAGAAATTTATGTATGCTGTGAGCAATTAGAGGGAGTTGGTGGAAGTGCATGATGCACACGGATTTCAATTTCTTGTCATGGGCAGGAGTGACGAGGCTGTAATATATACCTCTGAGATATATCTCTTGAATTTGGGGAAGATGGTGGTTAGTTCTACTTGCCACACCTGGAGTGCAAGTTGTTGTGGTTTAAGAAGACAAAAAGACAGAAATCCTGGGCAGTGGGGATAATGTTACACTAGCAAAATTGTTCATTTTTCCTTCAAAATTTACAGAGATCTTACTCATGGTGAAATTCTTGAAGCAGGGACTTTAAGAAATATGAATAATTATATTCAAGATATGCAACAGGAGGAATAGACCTCTTATTGGCTTATCTGTGAGATATGTGGTGTCTTCTACAATTTATTTTGATGCTATGAGATTTACATTGGTTGTAGTGGCATAAGTCACAATCTCTTCTTACATCTGTGTACATATTGAGATTAAACAATCAAGGAGATAAGTTTTTCTCAACACCCTTAAATACTGAATAGTATGCAATTTGTTTTGGTCTCTCTGATAGATGTCCTTATGATTTTCTTTTTCTTTTCTTGTTGGTTGCAGAGGATGCAATAAGAAGAGATGAGGATATTGCATTGATGATTTATATTTGTGCTCAGAGGGAGATGTTCAGCCTCAATATGGATGGTAAGAGATTATGCAATGGTGTTTGCGGTCTTAATACTAAATTGGTGGTACATTATCTTCATTAAAAGAGGAAGATAATATTTAAAGAGAGACTATTCAGCTTCGGAGGGAGGTTATGTGACAGAGGGAGATGTACAACCCTTTGCAAGTTTATGCAATAGTCAGCCACCTTATTGTGGAAATTAAAGTTGTCCCTACTAAGAGAAAGTCTATGTTAAAAGAAAATCTCGGTTATTAATGCATTCTTCTTTGGGAGAAGTTTGAGGTGAAAGCCTCGTTCTACTCTCTAGGAGTAAGTACGGTGGACCATCTTCTACAAGTAGGCATGGTGGAAATGCATTCTTCTCTAGGAGAAGTCTGAGGTGAAAGCCCTCATTCCACCCTCTTCGAGTAGGTGTAGTGGACCACCCTCTGCGAGTAGGCATGGTGGAAATGTATCCTTCTCTGGGAGATTTGAGATAAAAGTTTTCATTCTACCCTCTGCAAGCAGGCATAGTGAAAGTTGTGTGTGGCTCCATTCTATAAGCTTATGACGTAACTATGGTAGAATATGTTATGCTGAGATAACATATGTTATGTGAATTTATCATATTTGGTTGCAGCTATGTGTACATGCCTGGCTAAAGATCTCTCTTGCTAAGGAGTGTTGAACTATCTCTAATTTTATGAGATAGAAATATGTTTGTTATGACCTTTACGGTTATCTTCAACTGAAAGAGATATTTGTGGCTATATTTAAGTTAATATTATGCAAAAAGACATGCGTCATACATCATGTGAAGAGGCATGCATATGGTAATGTGAAGTGTTGAATGTGTGGAAATATAAAGGGCCTTATTTTTGGGACTCGAAGAGATCTTCGTATGTAAAATGAAGAATCTTATGCACTCTATTTATGTGATTGCTTGGTTTATTGTAATGCATTAAGTGAAAGACTTGTACTATGAACTTTTTCTTGATCAATAAAAGAGATATTTTGCTGGTGTGGCTGAGTTTTTCCCTTCAAGTGGAAGGCTTTTCCCAAGATAAATCTTTTGTGTCTTTTGTGAATTGTTTATGATCTTTTATTGTTGTTTATCTCTATTTCCGGGCTATAACATTAACACGTGGGAGGCTGGAAGAATTAGTATCATATCTGTCAATTCTTTCAATAATTGTTTTTGATTTTTTTAGTTGAAGCAATAAAACATTATTGGAGGCATTATTTCTACTTGGACACCATTATTTTGCAGTAAATCAGAATTTTATCCAATAAAACACACACTTCCAAGCTAGGTGTTAGACCCCTAGTATGCTGTTTGTCCTTCTGATGAAACAAATCTTTCAAAATTGCAATAATTGTTGTGTTTTTATAAACTCAGAAATTTAAAATTGCTTAGCAGTCAATTAATTTTTGTATTTGCATTCAAAAGCATTACTTCATTGAAAACCAAACAAGCATTAAATCTAATCAAATCCCTGGAAAAAAAAACACAAGTCAAAACAACCAAAAAATCCCCTAAAACTCCAGTCAACAAGGGCAAAAATCTGAAAATCTCAGCTCAGGATAGAAAACAGATCCTTCATCAGGGGTTACCTGATTAAAGACAATTTGGCAATGATATAGAAGAAATAATTCCAATATTAAGAAAGATTGGCCTCCCGAAAGACATAACAAGAAAATATGAAAACCAAAAAATTAGAAAAGGACGAAAGACATCAAATTAACAGAATGACGAAGGAAACCAAACAAACACAATAGAGAGAACTCAAAAAGAATGATAATGGAGGAAAGGGCAGAATTATCCATCACTTGTGCGAGTTTAATAAGTTCATTTGGAGCTTTATGTCACTTAAGCCACTTTTTTCTTGAGGACAAAAAATTTTACCATCTTGGCCACTCCAAAAGTGCACCCAATCTATATGAAGCAGAACATTAACCCACTTGGTGTATGTTTTCAAAGGATAGGTAGAAATCATGATCAGTTAAACCACTTTTTCAACCTTGGCAGAGATATATGTTGGTTAAACCACTTCAAAAGTGTAAAATCCATCTATCGCATGTTGGATAGGAGATATTTGTGTCCAAGCCATAGGAAAAGTGTATCTAAATCAACTTGGCTGAAGACTTACATTACTTGAGCCAATTTTTCTAAGTCCAGCTAGAAATATCATTCATCATGGCCACCTTTTGCTTGATATTGTCAATGTTTGCCGAACATTTGATATGTATTATTTTTATCAGCTTTTCTTTCATGATCAGCATATTCTTAACAGCAGCAAGTTCTATTAGCAACAAGTGGATATTTGCAATTTGCTACTCCAACATAACTTGTTTAACTCAATTGTGGAATTAGTATTTTTTCCCTGCAACTAATGTTTTCCACTTCTATAACATAGCAACTTCATAGAACATCTATACATATGAAATATCCTAACTGGCAGATCTTATGAGAAATACAAAGATTTTCATGGATTTATACAAATAGAACTGAATCCCACAAGTTAAAGGAAATTGGAACCTTACACAAATATTATTGATTTTTCGTTTATTTGCATCGAACTCACTTACGTTAAACAAGTAGAGATGTCTGATAGAATTCACCATCTAATACTGATTGCAGCAATTGGAGTTTGTATAGAGAGTATAAACAAAAGGCCTCTTACATACCAGATCACTCCATTAAAATCAACCCTATTGTTTCTTCACAGATTGTTTAGCAATGATAAACTGGGCGTGTGCGTGTTGGTACATCTGCTGATAGAATTTCAATTTTAACAGCAGACTGCAATTTCAATACAACCTATGATTCACCCTGGCAAATTCATGGCCAAATGATAACTTAATATTATGAAGCTGAATATTCTGATTTTCACTTAAGATTCAATGGCAATCTGTCACAAACATCACTGTGTCCTCCTCTAATACCTGTGATTAAATGAAAAAGCACTTTCAAGGCTAGGGGTTGTGTCCGAGCATATAATCTCCAGGGTTTGTGTCCTGAAGGGCTGAGTATTGACTTGCAGCAAGAACAAACAAAAGACATGTCAAGTGAATCCCCTTGGGCTTTCAATTCCATTATATAACCTTCTCATTTGTAAAGCTATCAAATTTCATGTAAGTCAACATTGGCATTTAATAGTGACTTTTGCATAGATTTTAATGAACACCATACGAAACTTGAGTAGGAAGCCTTAAGTCATTATTTAAGTGAGCCCACTTAATGTTTGCAAATGAACAATTAAATTCATATCAACAACTATAGCGTTTTCACCCATATACCCTTTATTAACTTAATGCTTTAGCCTATGGGGTAATAAAAAATAATAGTAGTCTAGCATTATTGTTTATTTATTTATTGACTTGCTATACAAGAAGGGACATTACAACATATAACAAGAACTATAGTTTTTAGTAAGTTCAAATATCATATTTTTCTTCATTACCAGCAAGCTCATATCTCTTCAATATTTGGTGCATTTCTATCTTTTTAATTGAAACCTCCTTATGCATAGGAAGTAAAATATATTCTATTCTCTTGAAAATAATGTTGTTTCAGTTTCATCTTATGGATCTAAAATATATTCTATTCTCTGGAAAAAAGGCTTTTTCAGTTTCATCTTATTGACAGATGGCTAACTCTCCACATATTCTTTGTAAAGACACTTGCAAACAAGGTTTAAAATATAGAAAGTCTGATGCCACTTGTGAAGAATTAGAAATCATCTTCCGTGCACTCATAAGACGGTACTTTGCTCAGTCATGGAATATTAGTATGGATTAAATAGCCCATATTGCACCTAAGTGTAACACACAATAAAGGTTCAACTCCAGAATTTGTTTTTCACTCTATCAGGAAACAGGGTGTTTGTCACTTTTCTCTACAGCTATATCTCAACAGATGGCATAGAAGACCATTGCTGCATTTATCCATTTCAGAAATTTGTTTCATGTCTGACAGATTATGAACTTCTAAATTAAAAATCTTAATTCTCCTTTAAATACAAATGTGCATTGGCGGTTGGGTCACCAACCAACTTTTCAATGTGAGCAACAGCTAAGTAATCATTTTCAAATTCAAATGAATGCAAGAATGACACAAATAATCCTGCACACTGAATCTGTAAGAAAACCTGTGGCACTTCCTCTCAAATTATTTACAAAGCCATTCGATAATGTATTTCCTTAACTTAAATTTATCAGGCATGAAAAACTATACATAAGTGCCAGCCATAGAAAACTAGCAGTCACTAAAATAACTTACAGTCTACTTGACGCCAGGCAAGATAATCTCGGAGGATTGAATGTGACGGATAACACACAACTCGTCCATCAAAAGAAGGTGGATACTGCAGCTCCTTGTGTGGGAAAAACTTGGACCATTTCATAACATATGTAGAGGAAAAGAATGAGACAGTAAGTGATACTATCTTACTGCAAAGTTAGAACAATAGTACACTGTAAATAAAGCCTCTAGATGAAATATTATAGAGAACAAGTTGAGTTTCTCGCAAATTCATTTTCCACTAGAATTGAAGAATAACATGTACAGAACAAGAATTTTAATTTAATAGCATAGGCTCTGGGAAAAGCCCTGACAGAAGCTTTGATATTTTACATTTATAGATGTAAGATGAGATAAATTCAAGCAATGCAAGTTGAAAAGAAATTTTGTAAGAACCTGGCACGTCTTTGATAAAAGGTACTTGTCCTCTTCAAAACAAAACTGCAGCATATTGCATCAATAAAATTGTTCAGATAGCATGTTGTCCATAGATCTGAAGCTTGTCAAAAATACACATTTCACTTTCTTTGTAATGTATAGCATACCTATACTCGTCACTCACACCATATGCAAATACCATGTCAGGAAATTCCATGAGCATATCTATTGCGCATTCATTCATTAGCCGCAAAGCAGACTCATCATTAGGTTTCTCAAAATCATGAACTTGAGAAAACCTGTCATATAGAGAATGCTAAATCAAACACATGATTTAACTTTATAATTAATTCAATTGCCTCAAAATCTATAAAATAGGTTCCATCAAAGTGCATTAGAGTTTTGAATTCAACTAATTGAAAGTAAGATTCAACAAATTTAAGCAAAAATGTTTATTGAACACTGAAACATTTCACAAAATTATATAATAATTTATTCAACCAAGGGCCCCAGTTGAAATGGATTCTCGGTCAGATACCAGCAAAAAGCCTATAAGATACATGATATCATCAACATGTTGTCCAGCATTTTGTCACCACAAAATGGAGGTAACAGTACAAAACTTTCCAATTGAGTTTCACATTTCTCTAAGAAGGTTTGTTATTTTAATTGGCCAACATTGATCAACCTATTATCTCTAAAAGTAGCACCCTGACTGGATTTCTCAATTTAGTCACTTCGAGTAACATGGAAACACTCCTGGGTAGTGGGCGTACCAGGATTAGGAGTGAATCTTTGGGGTCTAGGCCGGTTCCTTATGATGCTTCACCTATTTGCTCCTTAAACATAAAAATAAACCTGGGAGGGAAAGAGATAGAAGGATTGCTTGCATGAAAGTAAATGTTGGAAAAGTAAAAGGAGGTGATATACCAGATGGTAGGATGAAGATATTGCTGGTCTGACTTGATGAAATAAATTTGGATAGGTAACAAGAACACAATATTGCCAAGAATCATTCACATACAAATATTTCACAAGAAGGATGTACTTTAAACAAGGAGTTGAAGGGAATGCTAGCATTCACAATGTCACAGCATGAAAAAAAGTAGAATATCTTGACTTGCGACCTACATGAGCAATCCAATCTCACCTGTAGTTAAAACTGAGACAGAACCTAGGGATTCGAAGAGTAAATCTCAAGAAATTCTATCAAATCAAAAGTTTAAGCAACAAGCAAACACAATAAGGGTTCTAAGACTATTCCTTCATTCAAATGCCAAAGGTCATTGAACAACATTCATCCAAAGTGGTTACAAATAAGATACATAAAAGTATGAAGGACTCCTAAGAGATCACGACAGAACTACTTTTTTGAAAAAAATTGGAACCCTTTAAACATATTTACAACTGCGTTTTATAAAGTTCAGGCATAACTCAAATCTAAACTACGGAGTTCAAACCCCAACCAAAGGTGGAGTCAAGTTGCAGAAAGCAGCAATAAAAAATATCAAAACTAAATCTGATCATGAAAAACAATCTATTGTAATGAATTGACAGGAAGGGCAAAACAAATGCACCTAGCCGTAAGAAATCAAATCCCATGAGATCTGATCATTACAATCATTAATGAGGCTTGGAGATGCATAGCTGTCATGCAAACATGGCCAAAGAATGTCACTCAGCATTAAACAGCAATCCTTGTAATGTATGAGGGCCGCAAGAAAAGAAATCGTGTCGCTATCAAAAGAAAACGCGGGATGGGATAACATGCAATGTTACCCCGCTGTGAAAATGCAGTTGACCCGCGTGGAACAAAATTGATTTGCCCCCAATAAGATGAGTCGTCAACATAGATTTTCATTCTGAAATAGACGGCTCAGATGCTGCAAGAAATCTCCTCTGCAAGTGATTAAAACCAAATTGTAGATTGAGATCACTTCATTCTCCAACGGACAGCTGTAATACTTTTCAAAATATCTAAATATGTATACAGATCTTACGATCAAGAGTAGTCCAGCACAAGAAGGATCCGCCATGTGGCATGAATCTATTGATCAGTACATTCCCAAATGTATGATGGAGGAGGCAACATGTGATTTCGCAATTTCGCGGAAGCAAGAAAAGTCACTCCCTGAAATGGCAAAAATGGTTCACGCAGAATGTTAACTCGATGCAAAAACATGTGTTAACCCACAACTCGACAAATGAAGGAAAATGAGCTAACTCGATCAATGAAGGAAAATGAGCTAACTCGGTCAATGAAGAGACTGAGTTAACACGAAATGTTAACCCGACCAAAAGCGTGTTAACCCATATCAAAGAATTCAACCCATTCAAGATCTCTCAAATCGGTAATCAGTGATGGGATGAGGGGCAAAATTGGTTAACACAACCAATCAACCCCAATTTGCGTAATAAATCCTTTTACTAAAAGATTTCATCAAGTCCTTTTTTTTTCTTTTTATTAAGCTTGTGCTTGATTTTTGAGGCCTTCAGTATCCTTGTGTTTTTGAATGTGTGTTTAGTTGCTTTTAGTCTTTTTGTTTCAACCAATCTCTTGCTTTTGGTTTTCCCTTTGATTCAATATATCTTAGGGCTTAATCGGAATTGGTAGTCAAAAGATATGACCATTTGAGTGCCCAAAAAGTGGACTCTCCAGGCGCAATCACATATTTAAAATATGAATGTTATATTTCATAATTGGCATTCACTTTTTTGAAAATATAACATAATTTGACTTAATGTTATCTTTTTAAGTTACTTTATCACTTAAATTTATCACTTAAGTGACTATAATGCACTTTATGTTATATTTTCATATTGAGTTGTTTTTAAATTTTTCACTTAAGTGACTTTATCACTATATAGTTCTAATTTAATATTGAGTTTTACTCAATAATTTATTTTAAAACATCTAAGTTAAATAATACTTTTCAAATAATATTTGCACATGATATATAAACTATATCGTGTAAATGTTATTTTTGACCCCTTTAAGTAGTAATAACTCAAAAATCAATTAGACATGTGTTTAATTGGCCACTGATGTTGTGCAAACTCAATAACATGTCTTTTTACATGTTTACACGAAAATGCATTTGTAGAGTCTGATTTTGGCTTGAAAATGCATATTTTAAGAGACCATTTCCATCAAAACTTCTCTCTACATCCAAAAAACATTACATGTAATAGCACTTTGAAGTGCGATTTGCTCTAGAAAGATAAGTTGTGGACTTGGGCAAATAAAAAAGAATATTTTTAAATATGCAATGGGCCTTTAAGACCATGATTTGCATGTAAATGACTTTTCTAGCCAAATATGTAATATTTAATGCCTCTTATATAATGTGATTTTGCACTATAACACATGTAAAGGCATCCCAAGACCACGTTTTTTCTTTCCAAAGCCAAAAAAGTCTAAAGCATGGCATGTATTACATATTTTAAATATGTAATGAGGCATTGAGAGTAGGATTTGCACCAAAGACATGCTTTTATCTCCAAACATTGCATGTAATCGCCATTACAAAGTCCAATTTGATTCAAACTTGAATATGGAGAGCATTTGAAAAAAGAAATAACAAATGCAATAGCACATTGAGAGTGCGTTTTGGCCAAGATATGCATGTAAATGCATTTGTGGCTCAAGCTTTTGCATTCCTAAGTCAAAAACGGCTCATGTTTATGCATCTAAAGGGCACATTTTTGTCAAAAACGCTCAAAAATTTACACTTCCAGCCCATACGTTTGCAAATGGAGGCGTTTTGGAATTTTATTGCAAGATTTGGCATATGAGAATCACCTTTGTCAGCAAGGACCATAAAAACGACCCAGATTTCGGCAATTAAATGGCACATTTTTTCTCAAATATGCCCAAGCACAAGTTTTATGCAAAAATGTTTTGCATTACATGGGTTTGTTAACTTGCATTTTGCCTTCTACGTGCAAAAGTTTCCTAGTATTTGAGCATGGAGATTACCATTTACACCTTTGTATTGGTCCAAAGCTATTGAACAGTTGTATGCATTTGCACTTGGAGAACCCAATTTTGGAGAAGACTTGTTCATTTCAACTTCTCTTTCCTCCATTTTTGGCTCATTGAGCTCCCGGTAAGTAAAAAAATTTAACTTTGCTTGTATTTCTTGCTCCATTGGCTATAATGTTGCATTATTTTGCATTTTTCTTTAAATAAGATGAAATCTTCTCATTTCAAATTCTTGAAATTTCTCCAAATTCCAAAAACGAAATCGCATGTAGAAGAACATCATGAAGTTTGTCATGTCGAAGTCAATAGCAAGAGGTATGTTTTTTTTTTTGTACTTTTTTTTCTTGTTTGTTTCATCGCTTTGTTTTCTTTTTTGGAAGAAAGTTGAAGAATCCTATCGAAGAATGTAAGTGCATCTACATCCTTTCAACTTTAATGCCAATCCATATACACATCCATATGCATCCAACTTGCATTCTTGGTCATATAACCAAAAGCCCATCTTGCCCACATGCAATCCATCCTTCTCCTGTCAAATAAGAGAGAATCCCATCCCATATAGTATATGGTTCCCACAAATAGAGATTGAGTAAGGGCGGCCCCATGAGATTTTTTCCAGAGAGGATTGGGCTGGCCCCAATGGAGGCTAAGCCCTATAGCATAGAGGTAGGTCCTCTGCTTATAGAGGATTTAGTTGAGGGGTTCTAAATCTAAGTCCGATTTTGACCGTTTTCAACCAAATACATATTCTTTCTGGTTCATTTCCAGCCATTACATGTGTTCCATGAGTATCTAATCAATACATCGAACACCCATCTCACGGATCCTTATTGTAGCTCAGATACCAAGGTTTTCAAGGATCCAATCTCATTAGAAGATGTTTTCATCTTCATGTTGTGGTGTACTCTTCAAGATATATCTGATTTTCTACAAGGAAGGAGACATCTAGTAAAGAAGGTGTACTTCAAATCAAAAGAAGAAGTAATTCCTTTGGTCTTCATTTTTCCAATGGTTTCCTAAGAACTTGAGTTAGTGTGGGAAAGCACGAAGCACTTTGCTTCAAATTAAAAAAAAAGAGTTAAAAGGTATTGATAGAAAGTTGTTCCGAGTTTATATCCAGACACCATCTAGAAGGTTTTCAAAATGTCAGAGACTCCAAAATATGACAATCTACAAAGGAGAATTCACGACAACTCGAACAAGAAAAAGTTTGACCACATCAAGTTTAAAACGGCAACTAGAAACTCATCAAAGATAATGTTGTGGTGCAGAATACAGGAATCCCCAATCCCGCGATCATCACGAAGTACAAGGCTTTTTTTGATAATGTACAAGATCGATTGAACATTTTCTTCAAGTGCTTTTCAACTTTTTAGTTGGAGAAGATGAATTGCATGCGATGCAATTTCCTGTAATTCTATTGCATGTTTTCATGTCATGTAATCCAATAATTTTTCTCACCTAGTTTTACCAGGTCAAAGTGATTGAGTTGCTCCCACTTTTTCCTCCTTTTTCTCACTTCTTTTCCTATATAAGTAGTGTCCCCTTCATTTTAAAAATCATTTTTTATTATATGCAAGAAAGCTCTGAAGAATTGTGCAAGCATGACTTCCATTATGTAGTACTGTTTTGAAGAAAAGGGAAAACAAAGAAGCAATTGGAACTGAAACTTTCATTGAGAGCAATTGCAATAGTGCAAATTGGAAGTTTTCACTGAAATTTGTGTTTGTCATCTTTGATTCATGTTATTGTTGTATGTTTAAATAATTGAGCATAACGACTTAAGAAATAATCGAAGCCAAAGCTTTGATTGGGAGTGATTGTGGCGATACAGACTAGAAGCTATGATTGTAGTTTGTATAATCTTCTCAATTCACCAAAATAGTTAGAATTCCCTACTTCTAGAATTCTTTGCACCCCAATGGTCGAGGTTATTCTTATAGAATAGACTAAAACAAGACCTAGAGCATGCTTTCAATCAGCCTTTGAGTTGGTGTTGGTTTATCGGTATCACTGTTTCCATCTATTAGATAGAAGTGTAGTTAGAGATTTCATCTTGCCCATTACTTTCTTCGTGGGTAAGTGGATTCTTTCCTGAAAGATAAGAGGAAAGAATATTGGTAACACCTCTTACAAAATCTCTCAACTTCTTGCGTACCTTGAGTTGGTCCAAGGAACGATGAGAAGAGGGAGCCTTCCCTTAAAGGTAGGAGAGATTTTGTCTCATACGTTGTGGTCAGTCTAACTATTTTGCAATTGGATTTTAAGAAACTGTCGATTACAAAATATCCTCCCAGCAGTTTTTGGCAACTCTAGTTGGGACACAACGCGCATTTGAAAGTCTTGTGCTTTCATTTGAAGCATACCCTTGTCCTTTTTCATTGTAAAATATCATTGCAATTGTTTCAAGCACTTACCAAGGACATATAAATGGCCCAAGGTCCTTGGGGAAATGCTTTTGGACCATTGAATCTATCTCCACCTATACATGATCTTCTTGATGGCTCAAGAAAGAATTTCCCAATTTCTTTGGTGATGAACAACAACATTTTGATGAACTTATTGTTGCTTTCTACATTGCATGCGATGTTCATGCGGTTGGATATGAGGATGTGTCTGTAAGATTGTTCAAAGAAACTCTCCAAGGTGTGTGGTTTCTGATTGGTTTTAGCATATACCACCACGTACTATAACAAATTGGGCTACTCTCATGACCAAGTTTGAGGAAAGGTTCAAGTCTCCTGAAGATGCTCAAGCATTGTTGGCTCAACTTACTCAGTTGAAGAAGTCATCTCATGTGCCTATGCATGAATTTGTTGCTCATTTCAACAAATTAACACGAAGAAATCTAGTTGTTTCTCAACTTACAACTGCAAATTTGAAGTGTTTCTTTGTCAATTCTCAAATTCCTAAAGTAAAATTTCTATTAAGAAAAGCAGCCCCAACTACTCTTGCAAATGCACAAGCACTAGCAATTGAAATTGAAGATAATCTTATTCTCGCTGGGAAGATAAGAATCAAAGCAAGTGGGTTTGAAGAAAATCATCATTCTTCCAATTGATCTTCTTACAATACAAGGACGGATCCTGTGGTGTCGACATTAGAAAATCAGTTACTTGCCCTTAGAAAGAAAATAGCTCAAGGCATGGTCTTCATTCCTCGCGAAGATGTACAAAGGACACCTCTTTCAACTGTTGCCCGTAGTTCTATTGTTGGGAATCAATAGAAGTTAGTTTCCCCATCAAAGAAACTTTCTATTGAGGCACCATCAAGAAAGACAACAGTAAAGCATCCTATATTTGAAGATAGTGATCTTGCTATTCTCTTCCAAGAAAAGAAAGAAGACATAGCTGGTGACTCTCATATCTGGTGCACATAGTCTCAAAAGGCCAAAGATGAAAAGATAAGGAAGGGAAATTTTTCTTTCAGTAATAATATCATGAAAGTGGGCATGCAAGCAAGTTCTAATCAAGCTAAAAATGATGTGTTTGTGTCTCAAGCTCATGAACTTGGGAACACTTTGCATAAACATTCTACCCTAGAGCTTGAAAAGGAATTTCTTATAAACAATAAAGATTTTTTCAAGTCAGAAGTTTGTGAGTAGTATGTTGAGGAAAGCAGTGCAATCATGTCATTGTTGAAATCACAAGAGCAAGGTTTGCCTGATCATCCTGAGGTGTCGGTGGTTGATGAACTAGTCAAGCAAGTTGCAATTGGCAAGAAGAGTAGAGAATTTGTTCGATCAAGAGGATGTCCAATCCGGCATCTTGCTTGGTCAAAAGCTAATGGACAATTGGACATTCCACATGTGCCTAAACATGAAAATATTATTGAACAAGTCAAAGAAGTATGTTCGGTTCTAGAGGAGGAGTTTCAATTCATGGACCTATATGTTTGGTTCTAGAGGAGGAGTTTCAATTCATGGACCTATCTTGGACAAGCAATACACATGATTCATCTCAAAAAGGTGAATCAGACATTGACATCATTGCTCCAGTCGTTCATGTTCCATCTATATGAAGTTCCCTATGAAGATGCAAGGTATCACAAGCTGCTGAAAAAAGGTAGCTATTTCGTTGAGCCAGTAAATGGTTTCATCTAAAAATTTGCATTTTTGGCTAGTTTAAATTAGGTAGGCTTTTTCTTTGTTTTTAATTAGTGTGCTTGCACATTTTTGTTTTATTTTAACTAGCTTTGCTTTTCGTTGGTCATGTTAGATTTGTTTTTGTTTTCAGTCGCCTAACTCTATAGCTCAATGGAGTGGATAAAGGCACTTAGAAAACTAGATTTTATGCTATTCTTTGTTTTCAAAAACAAACATGTGAAAATTCCCCAAAAAAAGCCAACTGTTGTCTTGCATTTTGTCAACCACAAAATAGAGGTAACAGTACAAAACTTTCCAATAAAGTTTCACTTTTCTCTAAGAAAGTTCGTTATTTTGATTGCCCAACATTGAGTTCCTCGTATACTAGGTCAATCCTTCCTCTTTCTTTGGCACTCCTGGTGTATTTGGGATCTAGGATGAATCAACTACTTAGAAAATGGCATTTGGAGTTTACCTTAACCCTAATGATCAAGGAAACTTTACCAATCTTCAACTTTGATTTAGCTTCTCCTTTTCTAGCAGGTTGAAGCTGTAAAACTGGTATTAGGTTCTTATGGCAAACACCTCACTTCTACAAGACCTATCTTGCAACTCAAAATACATAAGGAATTAGAGTGCAAACTAATTATGAAGATGAATTTCTCCAAAGCTCTTTCACTTTGAATTCTCCCCAGCGAAGTCCCCAAAAATTGTTGGTTAACAATTTGTTCTCCTGTTAGGGTTTATAACTTGACTCTTTTTAATGCCCAATGTTTTGGAGAAACAATAGGATGTCACCAACAAATGGGTCAGTGTATGTGTTATATTACTGCCCTTTGAATTACAAGGTACAGCTCCCTTTGTTTTGAAATGATATACAATGAATTGATGTCTTTATTTGATCATGATTTTAAAGGATATGCTCTTGACCTGAGAGCAAAAGAGGCTACTAACCAAATTGCTTGTAGACACAAACAATTCAGCCCAAATTGGATTTGGATAACTCACAACCCCCAATGGAATGTTTGTTATAAGTTATCTTAAAGCTCTAGCATCTAACTTCTAATTAGCAACTATTTTAACTTCTACAACCATGACTACTGATTCTAATGATGAAGATACAATAGGGAGGTGCAGAAAAAGAACCACACGGAAAGTAAATGTAATTACCTATGCTACAATCGCCATAATGGAATGGAATCCAAGAGAAAATCATAGTACCAAATGTAATTGTCTTTTAGCCCTCAATGCAAACCTAATCTAACCTATGATTGGAACAACAAACGTGAAAGCCAAATCAAGGTAAATGGAATTACCAACTCTCCATTATCAAGTTTACCGACCCTTTACATTATCATCGGAAATTACATTTATAGTTTTGTTGTCAAGCCCATTTGTCACTAGGAATCCAACAGTCATTATTATAAATATTTAGAAATTTAGGAATAAAATCCCAAATTTGTAGGCAAATTAATCCGTTAATATCCTTCCTAACATTAAGCCTTGGTCCTATGATGACCCTATAAACATCCGGTAGACGCTTGGATTTCTGTAACTAAAAAAAATCAACAAAAAGAAACCTCAATTCCCTTCGTGTCTTGTGAAAATCTTGCGTTAGCGCCGAAACCTGTATTTCATATCCTAACAGTCATAGCAAGTTTGAATCTCTGTCATCGATCACCTATCAATGATCACAATTTAAACATGGTGACCCTTTCATCTTAATTCTTATCGCCCTTCACAATTGTCCATCATACAATACTTTTAACCTGTGCGATGATGCGATGACTAACTGTTATTTCATTTCACAGCTTCGCAACTAAAGACCCTGACCACACATGGAACCTTGCAATGTTGCGATAGCCCTTAACTCAATTGTCCTGATTGTTTTCCACACCCTCACAGCTAAAGATTCTAACTCATCATTTTACCCTGTGAAGCCGTGATCAAAGCATTTTTCTGCTTCGCCACCTTAACTCTAGGTAAACCCTTAACGATGCATGATGGAGCGATAATTGTGAACTTAACTATTTTCTCATTTATTGTTGCCTCGCAACCTAAAAAATCTTCAACGCTTTCTAGCCTGCGATATTGCAATAACTGTTATCTCGTGGCTTCAGAAGACTTTATTGACATGTGCTCAATTTCTTTATGAATTGAGGCCCACTAAGACATGTGTCCAATGCTCGTATTCTCGCTTTGGTTATTCTTAATGTATCTTTGAAAAGCGAGAAAGCAACAGGCGTTGCTCTACTTTTGATTAACAGCTTCCATTAAGTGAAAATCTTTTATAACAGTCAGAAACTCCAACTAACCTGAGTGTGTCATCTGGACAACTTATTCTGATGCATTTCTTTTTGCAGCCCGCAACTGAGTTTGGTCCCATCATCTCCACATGTCGAATGCTCGCATTCTCGCTTTCATTATTTCTCATGCAACTTTATAAAGCAAGAAAGCAACAAGCATTGATCTTTTAAGATATGACGGCTGGGAAGATGCATCGCTCGACATCACTTGGAAACCAAAGAGGGGCCCACAAGGACAGGTGTCAACTCGTCACTTCCTCACAACATGAAATCTTAACTCATCTCTTAACCCTACGAAGCCGCGAATACATGCTTTCGCTCCTTCGCAACCTTAACCTCAGGTTACTCTTAACTGCCAACAATAATGCGATGAAGAACTTTCGTTGCTTCGCTACCTTAACTCAAGGTTAACTTTAACTGTTTTCGAAGATGCAATAACCTTAGATCTTAACAGTCATATCAACCCTTCACACCATCGCAACTTAAATTTCTTTAAGTTAGAGTTAAGTCGCGACCTTCAATCTGATCCTGATCTGACGATTAGGAATCCATCACTAAGGGTAATTGACCTTTCAACCCCCATGACATGGAGATTCAAATGCATTTTGCGCCATTGATTTGATTTCCATTTTCGCTCTTGCCACCTTTGACCAATTTTTTCCACCACTGCTGAATATTTGAGCTCTTCCTCTGCATCGGATCCGAATGCTCTTCCTTCTAACCTGTTTACATTATCTGCATCATATCCTCTAACCTTGATATCGATGTTCTCTGTTGCCTTTTGCTCTGAATATAAGTATGATCTTCTTTTTGAACGCATCCTGTCTTCATAATGAACACTTGATCAAAGCATTAGGGTTTCAGAAATACTTCCCTCTCATCTAGGAAATGCATAAACTTACCCTCCTTTCCTAATCACCTAATATGAATGAATGCATTAAATTGCTTTCGAATGCCCACCTAGGTGCACACAAAGGGATGGATGAGAGGCAAAGTTCCTTAAGGGCAATTTAGACAAAGACATGACATCACATTGACTCAATCCTAATCCTAGGAGTTTGGAAAATATAGGGAACTGAAATCATGGCAGCAATCTATTGAAAGCATGAATGCTGATGATACTTCTATGGGGGAGTATTGTAGAAACATGATTAGATCATTATCATGATGATATGTTACATTCATGACTGTGTTTGTCATTGATGTCAACATAGTAGTTTTGTGGTATTTGACAGAAGAAAAGCGGTAAAGATCAAGTAGGTACGGACAGACCGTTGAAAACTTTCACTAGCGAGGTTAAAGGGAGATTATACTAAGTGTCTAGTATACGCAGCTAACCTCGAAAGCATAAGATATTAAGTTTGGAAGAAGTTATGCAAGTTTCGGTGAAGAATGTTATGAGATAGAGTCTACAAAAGCTTGTTCTAGTCAACTTAAGAAGACATATTGAAGATGATGTAGCTACGATTGCTTGTCATAATATTACATATACGGAAAGTTATTCGAGTTACAAGGCAATAGGTTAATGTTATCGCTAAGTGTAACGTGTTCTTAATGTGGTCCTATAATAATTAATTGAGAAGGTGTAACAACCGACTCAGGGAATTGTTTTATGGATTTGGTATAAAGGAAGGACATTTTCCTTTATCATATGAGAAGAAAAGCGAACGATTGTAAGCAGCACAAAGAGTGGAAAGCGAAGTTAAGCAAAGCAGAGCAAAGGTGAAAGAAACTTCGTTGTCGAGGTTTTATTGTGAGATCCGAAGTTTGATACTTGGATCCAAGGTTCATGACCTGGTCTACAAGGTCTGACAGTAATTGGTCTGGTTGAAAAGACTAAGGAAAGAAGTTTAAGTACAGTACAGACAATTATTCTGCAAGGAATAGTTGAGAGATCACTTGGACAGTGAGTTCAGTGGTCTTGCCCCACAAGTTGTTTGGACAGTGGGTCCTTCTATCTTCCACAACTCTAATAGGGTTGGAATCTCCTAACAGGGAATCAAAGTCTCCTAACAGGAACTCATATGTACTAAATGTTGTAATAGACTCCTAACAGGGTCTATCCTCTAACAAGGAATATTTAGATTAGTACATCATCTTGTGGGCATCATTCCCATTGGGGTTTTCCCTCTGATCGAGGGTTTCCCTAGTTAACATTATTGGTGTAATTGTATATGTGCATCTTGTTATGGTTGCTAATTACTTTGGTTGAATGGTTAAGATTATTTAAGGTTGATAAATGTTTTAATTATTGGATAACTGATTCACCCCCCCCCCCCCCCCCCCCCCCCCCTCTTAGTTATCTTGGTGGACTATTGTTTCTAACACAATCATCAATGGTTGAGGAGTATCAAAATATTAGAGAGATTTCGCATCTATGATACGGGATATGGTTACCACTATGCATTAGAGAGTTTAATATCTTTGGGAGAATCAAAACATTTAACATACTATATAATCCTAAAAGATATGAAAGGGGCTTTAGAAGGCGCGCTTTAAAGAAGACATACAAGCACCAACTTATAATGAAGAGGGAGATTGAGATAAAGAGGGAGTTTGCCATTTCAGGAAACCTTGAAAGAGAGAGAGCAAATAGAGGATATGATTCAACCTTCAGTGATTCAGAGGGAGTAAACCTTGTTGAGATAGATTCTCCAGTGATCATTAAGTTGTAGCAGTCAAGAGGACTATGATTCACAAATATACCTCATGACTATGTGATTTTAACGAGCCTACTCCCTGTGTACATCATGAGAAAGTGACAACTTCCAAAATGATGTCACTTGTATTTGCAAAAGTTATTGAAGGGTGATGATCTTACAATAACTTAATTTTCTATTATGATGGATATCTTATGATATCTATGTAGATCATGATAGAGTATACTTTTGCATGTTAGATGTTTATATGGTAAGCATTATGAGAATGTATGTGCACGTACCTTATAAACATTTTTTGAGTATATGGTGAATGTCATGCAAATTCATGCTCTAGAGACCATTACACAGAATATGTGATGAATACCATATGACTTGATGTTCTGGAGGTCATTACTCACAATACTTGGTGGATAACTTACATCTCATTCTAGAGGTCATTACTCAAAGAGTATCTGGTGAATATCATATGTTGATATTCTAGAGACCAATACTCAATTGTGATATCAAAATGGTGAATATCATACGTTGATATTCTACAGACCATTACCTTATTTAGGACATGGTGAATATCAAGAGTTGATATTCTAGACACCATTACCCAAAGTATTTGGTGAATATCATATGTTGATATTCTAAAGGCCAATACTCATGATATCAAATGTGATATCAAAATAATAGAAATCTTCTAATCAAAGATTTCCTTAATGTGTCATTTGTAAAGATTGCCAATGGTGTAAGATATGTCTTGTGTTTATCCTCCCTAGCTAAGAGGTGTGTTGATGTTTGGTAGCTTTAGTAAGATAAAACAATGGGTATATATAATTATATATGAGATATAAGTTTATTATGTGAGAAAAATTAATATAATAATTATATATATAACTATGATCATATTTATTATCATATTAATTATCAAATAATGAATAGACATGTCCCATGTCTCTTCTTATCCCTTTCTCATTATAAATAAGAGGTCGTTGCCATTTGGACCACACATACCAAATATTAGGGCAGTGCTTAGTACATTTGCAGTGATCCTCAGGAAACACAACACGTAAAAGCTTTGAATTTGGGTATTTGACCCAATAGTAATTGTAATAAAGATTGGAACATCTACAGAAGTGTTTGGGGGAAAATAATTATATCTGTGCATTTCTAAGTATTCTATTTGTGCAATTTCGGTTCTGGTGAAATGTGAAGTCTAACTATCCATGTCAACTCATCAATGGGAGTTATAATATTACCACCATTTTAGCATAATTTCATCATAGTATTAAGGCCCTAGATTTGGGATGTCTCAATGGTATCAGAGCAGAGAACCTGTTGCCTTAAGGATTTTCATATTGATGGGCCAGTACAACAGAGAACCATGTGGAATTTGGAGACCCCCACAAATTCTCAAGGGAAGAACAACCTCAGAGATCATTAGAGTACACTCAAGGGTTGAAAGAGCTCCAAATGTCATTGAGGAAGTAGATAAAGAAGCCAGGGAAATCTTGAGGGTTCTTAGAGATGATCAAAATCATGTTGTTGATGTTCTGCAGCAACTTATGCAAGCTATACAACTGATTGAATATTGGGCCTAGAAGACCCCAAAGCCATCATAGTGTGGGTGGTAGTGTAGTTGAATCACCGCGAGGTAGGGTAGCACCCACTCGACCCACAAATAGGCCTTTAGTGTCAGTTGTTGTTGAACATCATGATGAGGTTGAGGTTGTTAATGTTGGAGCTATAGGAGACATTCTTGATGATGTTATGGCTACATATGCTGAATGGGATTTGTTTCCAGACAATGTTAAGGCAATCTTAGGCTTTGTTAGTATATGAACCAACAAAGGGAACTAGTGAGAGCTAGAGCGGATAGGAGGCTAAGGGCCCAAAACAAGGATTTAAAACATGCTACGAACAAGCTTTCCTTACTAGTATTTGATGGCAGTGGAAAAACTACAGCCAGGGCATGGGTACAAAAATTGGATACCTTTCACACTAAAACCCATGTTTGAAACGGATGCAATCAAGTTTGCTACTATGCACTTGGATGGACCAACTTATGATTGGTGGCACCATGGTTTCGTCACTCAAGATCATGGCATGATTAATTCATACGAGTTTAATAATAAGCCAATAAGCAGATTTGACAGGAAAGACATAGAAGTTTGCTACATGGACTTAGCTCAGCTCAAGCAAAGTGGAGCTTTGGATACTTATATTGATGAATTTCAAAGGATGTCTATCATAGTCCTAGATATAACTGAAAACAAGAAGGTGTTGTTGTTTGTGGAAGCTTTGAGTGAGAAGTTCAAGGGATTTGTCAAAGTACTGAAACAAAGTACTTTAAAAGATGCAATCAAGATGGCACATGATTTGGATAGCTCAACTTCAGCGGTTCAGCCTCGCAAAAAGCCGTTTAAGGGACATAAAACCAATCAGAAATCTTCAAATCAGAATAAGAGTAATCCACCTAAGACTGATTTTGAGACAAGAAATGAACGAAGAAGGAAGAATTTATGTTTTACATGCAAGTAACCTTAGTCACTAGATCATACATGCTTTGGGAAAGGCAAGGTTCATTATATTGAAGTAGTTTTAGATGATGAAACTGATGGTAACAAATCTGATGACAGCAATGAGAACAGTGTTCATGAGCAGCCTCAGTTGGAGAAGGTGGAGAAACAAGTTTCAGATCAGCGCCCTACAACTGTTACTTTCTCAGGAGTTTCCAACAAGTAGTCTCATTCATCTTAAGGGAGTAATTAAAAGGCAGAAAATGGTTTGTTTGGTGGATTAAAGGTCCACACTAACTTCATTAGCACGTCTATAGCAGAAAGGATGAAGTTACAGGAGGATGATGTTGCGCACTTTGATGTTAAGGTTACTAGTGGAGATCTTAATTGTACAAGGATGGTTTCTCAGCTTGAGGTTCAGCTGGGTAGTTACACTCTCATGACATATTTTTATGTGATTGAGTTAGGTGGGACAGATGCTATTTTGGGTCTGCAGTGGCTCCAGACTGTTGGGAGATACACCATTGATCATGATTAGAAACAGATTGAGTTTATGGGAGGAGATCAGCAAGTCATTCTCAGAGCTATGATTGATAGGGATCCAAGAATCATTGCAGCTCATAGGATGGAATCCATTTTGAGACATGAGGATACAAAGTGGGAAGCACTTTGTATTATCTCTACTAAATTTGTTTCAGACTTAGGACAACACTATCATATCGATATTAAATCAGTGTTAGACAAGCACAAAGTAGTCTTTGGTGATATACCTCCTGACCGTGGATTTGAGCATGTGATAGAGCTGGAAGAGGGTGCGAAGCCGATCATTACGACACCTTATTGTCACCTGAGACACTATAAGGAGGCGATAGAGAGGACCATTTCAGAGCTACTTGACATGGGGCATAAAAGGCCGAGTTCTAATCTGTTTGCTTCATCGATGGTTTTGGTCAAGAAAAGAGATAGAACTCTACAAATGCGTATTGACTACCAAGCACTGAATAATAGGACCATTAAGAATACGTATCCCATAACCCATATTGATAGGTTGTTAGATGAATTACATCGGGCTATCTACTTCTCTAAGATTGATCTTCGTTCTAGGTACCATCAAATTAAGTTTTGTGAAGAGGATGTACATAAGACTGCATTCAGATGCCACTATGGCCACTACGAGTTTTTGTTGATGCCTTTTGGACTAACCAACATACCTACTACATTCCAGTCATGCATGAATCATATATTTAATAATCAGTTACATAAATTTGTTTTGGTGTTCTTCAATGACATTCTAATTTTCAGCAGGACATGGGATGAACATTTGCAGCATCTGGATGAGGTTCGTGAGATCATGGAGCAGCACTCTCTATTTATTAAAGATTCCAAATGCGAGTTTGGATTGACAGAGATCTTGTACTTGGGACATGTGATTAGTGATAATGAGGTCAAAGTTCATCAAGAAAAGATCCAAGCTATCCTACATTGGCCACCTCTAAAGAACGTGTCAGACTTGAGGGGATTCTTGGGATTGTGTTCTTACTACAAGAAGTTTGTGAGGGGATTTTCACAACTTGCAGCACCTCTTACTGATCTTATTAAAGCAGGGGCTTTCAGGTGGTCTACAGATTTGGAGGTGATATTTGATAGGGTCAAGAGGGTGATGAGCACATGCCCGGTACTAGCACTACCAAATTTCACTAGACCAATCATTTTGGAGTGTGACACTTCAGGTGATGGGATTGGTGTTGTGCTTATACAGGACAAACATCCTATTGCATATGAGAGAGAAATTGAAAGATCATGAGAAGTTGTAATCCACCTATGATAAGGAGATGCTAGCTATCATTCATGCTCTAGCTAAATTCGGATAGTATCTAGTGGGTGGAACATTTGTGGTGAGGACCAATCATAATAGCTTGAGTTTTTTCTTCGCACAAGAGGAGCAGAATGAAAGACAAAAGAAGTGGATCAGAAAGATCCAAGCTTATGACTTTGACATTGAATACATCAAGGGGAAGAACAAGGTAGTTGCAGGTGCTCTTTCTAGGAGACCAACCAACATTAATTTTTGTACTATAGCCGAGATTTCAGCGGATTGGAAGTCTCAACTATTAGTTGATATTCCAAGAACATGTTTGCTTGTGAAATCATAGATGGGTAGGTTCAAGATGATAGATATAGGGTTATCGATGATGTTATTTACTACAAAAACAGAATCTTTTTGGTTCCTAAATCCAAACTAAATAAGCAAATTATGATAGCCACTCATGATAGTCCTATAGCGGGACATCAAGGATACTTCAAAACCTACAAGCAAATTAGAGAGCAATTTCAGAGGACTACCCAAGGTGGAAGCTAAGGATAGTACATTCGTGGCCATGGATAGATTGACAAAATATGCTCACTTCTTTGTTGTAACAGCAAATTGTACAGCCTCACAAGTGGCAACCTTATTCTTTAGAGAGGCTTTTAGGTTGCAAGGTCTTCCTAAAATCATAATCAATGACAGGGACAGCATGTTTCTTAGCAAATTTTGGCAAGAAATATTCAGACTGGCTAGGACACAACTGATGCCTAGCACTTTACCATCCTCAGACTAATGGGCAGACAAAGGCAGTTAACAAGTGGGTGTAGGGCTATCTTTGTAACTATGTTGCAAGATAGCAGCAAGCTTGGGTTAAGTGGTTATATTTGGGCAAGTTGTTATAACTCGACCTATCACATGTCTATCGGCACATCACCCTTTCAAGCACTATATGGGAAATGATTCATTTTCTTTTATAGAGTTAGCCTTAGCCGATAGTAGAACCTCGTTGGCCAAGGATTAGCTACAGGAGCAACAGGATATCCTCACAGCCATCAAAGAGAATATGCAGTGTGCACAGAACTAGCAGAAGATGTATGCAAACAGGCATCAGACAAAGGTCTTTTGAGATTGGCGATATGGTGTTCTTGCGTCTTCATCCCTACAGACAAAGTTCACTAAAGAAGAACAAATATGAGAAGCTCAAACAAAGGTGTTATGGACCCTACTAGATGCAAAAAAGAAATGGTGTGGTTGCCTCGAAGTTGGAGTTGCCAAGTGACAACAAGATTCATAATGTTTTCCACATTTCTCGTCTATAAAAGCCATTGGCCAGCACCTTGTGAGCCCCCGGAGTTAGCCCCTCTTGATGAGGAAGGGAAGTTGGAACTGGTTCCAATAGAAGTATTAGACATGAGGGAAAGGAAATTGAGGAGCATAACTATTCAACAGTATCTAGCTAACTGGGCCAATCTACCAATTGAAGACACAACATGGGAAAATGAGCAGATTCTCCAGCACCCCGCACTTTGATTGCTTGGGGACAAGCAATCCTAGGAAGGGAGAATTGTCATGTCCCCTCACATGAACTAAATAATCAACTCCCAATTAGCCTATTTTTCATCCTGGTAGGCTAGGGGAATTTTTTTAAGGGGATTGTTGACGGTTGACATAAGCCATGCTTATTTGTTATTATTCTAATAACTACGTCCAACACCACCTTGGTGGCTTGTTTGGCCAGCTTGACCTACCTACAGTTAATGTGCCTTCCACCTATTACCTATTTGTCAGGATTCTTCTTTGCACAAGTTTGGGCTGTATATAATGCTTTCTTTCACTCCTCGGTAATAGACATGTTGCAGACTGAAGGGGAGTTGGGTGCAGAGGATGGAGGATTCGAGAATTTCAATCACATTGCAAGGTAACGAAATTTGAGTTCTCCCCTAAGAAGGATGCAAACCCTTTTACCCGTGACTCAGACGACAATCCAATCATAAAATTATGGCTTTCATTATGATTCATTTGAATCTTATTCTTGCTTGTAATCGCAGACTTGCAGAGGTAATAATAGGAGACAAGTGGGTGTTTCATTCTAGATGTTGCATCCATCGAATCAATGAGTAGAGGACTGGTTTGAGTCTTAGATGATTGCCTACCATTCTGCGACATTCATAGTGAGTGCATGCGATAGAGATTTCGGTTCTAACCTAGACAACACTTCCAGAGGGTAACATTGTTCAAATTATGAGTCAGTGACTGTTTGTTTGGCATAGATGAATGCTTGATCTTGTGTCTGAGACTATGCAAGTCAGCATGA
The DNA here is from genome assembly GCA_028749045.1 of Cupressus sempervirens. NCBI lineage: Eukaryota > Viridiplantae > Streptophyta > Pinopsida > Cupressales > Cupressaceae > Cupressus > Cupressus sempervirens. Next base: position 592,446,304 of record CM053785.1, on the reverse strand, counting down.
GGTGATTCTGAAGATGTATGCCGACTTATGCGACTCCAACAAGGGGCGAGAGTTGAATTTCAAAGCAACATCTCTACTAGCCTTGATGTACGTCTACAGGGCATTCCTTAGCTGATGTAACTGCACCCTACAGCAAACAGTGTTGATACATCAATCGAAATTGTACTCTTCCGTTTACATTGTTGCCAGCTAGTCTGTATCACGTAGAAGTTTTGAATTCAGGTATTTGACCCAATAATAATTGTAATAGAGATCTGAACATCACAGAAGTGTTTTTGAGGAAAATAATTATATATGTGCATTTTGAAGTATTTTATCTGTGCAATTTCGGTTCTGATGATATGTGAAGTCTAAGCATCCAAGAACTCATCAATGGGAGTTATAATATAACCATTGTTTTAGCAGATTTATATCACAATATTGAACCCCTGGATTTGGGATATCTTATGCTCTTAAAGAAAATGTTCATTTGGATTATGTCAATTCTGATGTTGCAGAGCCATCTGGTGATGCTGAGAAAAATCAGTGGAAGAAAAACAAAATTTTGGGTAAAATGATTATGATTGATTCAGTCAAGGATCATTTTTTTCCTGTCATCTCAAAATTAGAATCAGCTAAGGAGATGTTCAAGACTCTCAAGTATTTATACGAGTTTAACAATACCAGCAGAGTTCTTGCACTAAAGCGTCAACTTTTGCATGTTAAGATGGCACAAGGTGAATATGTAGTTTCACATTTTATAAAAATTACAGAATTGAAAAAACAACTTAGTGCAATTGGTTAAACATTTTGAAATAAAGATCTGGTTATGCTTGCTATGAATGGACTTCCCCATTCTTCGGAATCCTTCTTTCAGGTTGTTTATGGAAGAGATGAGCTTCCAAAATTTTATAGATTATGGGCAGATTGCATTCAAGAAGAATGTAGATTAGAAACAAGATGAAATGGTCAAAGAAACCATCGTAAAGATGGTCACATTCTTGCAGCTCATACTTACAAAGAAAAGGGGAAGATAGGGAACTTTAAGAGGTTCAGGGACAAGAGTTTTGAATCAGGCTCTAACTTTTAAGAAAAGGAAGAGAGACCTTTCTCGGGTTCAATGTTTTAGGTGTCATAAATTTGGTCCTTTTGCAAGAGATTGCACCACAAGACCAATGTCGTATGTTGTTGTTTCAGTTGTGAAGGTTGAGAATCCTTCTCCTCAAAGAGATTCTAGCAATAACTCTGAAGGTTTCTTATTCATCTTTGCACTCTCCAACAATATACCCACAAATAGTGATATTGTAATATCCTCTCAAATAGTGGAATCTAACATTAAAGCATAATTTATAGTTCTATTTATAAGAATATTTACAAATAACTGTATACATCAAATGTAGTAATAGATTAATAAAATAAATAAGTATCAATATATATATTATAGATGACATTAATATATTGTATATATATGTTAAATATTAGAACCTAAATATTAAATATTAAATTATTTAAAAAGAGATAAAGGTAGACAATTATTATTAAATAAAATGGTGCTATCAAATAATTACAAAGATAATCGATAATTACACTACTTACCAGCAAGAGAATAAACAATCACGACTCTTCTCATATGTGACCGAGGCGATATATATATAAACACTATGATTTTACATTGAAGAGACCACCCATGAACAAGCAAAATATTAGAAGGGAAAATAAAAAAGATATGACTCATTTATTATACTCTGATCGGGCTGCATTTTTCTTATATTTCATCAATGTGGCAAATGACTAAAAAGTTTATACTACACCCCATGTGAGGGGAGATTAAGAAATATATTCAAGATGTATATTATAAAAAAAAAGACATAAGGGGGCAAAAAGGTAAATACATTCTTAACAAAGAAAAAAGTACATTATGACATTTGTAAGAAATGGAAAAAAGGTCATAATAAATTAAATGATTTGATATCACAACTTAGGCATAAGAAAATATATTCTCTTTGATGTTATTTATATATAGATTAAAGATTAAAATAACCAACGGTAAGAAAATATGAATTAGGCCATAATGAATGAAAGGCTTAATATTAGTAAGTACTATTTTTATATTCTATTATGCATATGTTAATTGAGATATATATATATATATATATATAGTGGTGATAAAGAAATAATAAAGATTAAAATAAACACATCAAAGAATGAATATATGTATATTATATGTATTATATAAATAATATATTTATATATGTGTAATGAACATATATATGTATTTTACAAAATAATAATACTTTAGCGTGATTCAAACCATTAAAAGGGAATTTTAGAACAAATCAAGGTCCAAAAGGGAATCATTACAGTGGTACCAGAGCATGATCTTGCCATCCTATAGGGTAAAGACAATTATAAAAAGATTAAAATTTTGAATACAATAGTTTAAGAATCCTAGAAATATGATTAAACAAATGATGAATCTAAGTTCATACAAGTGATTTATTGTCAAGACGGGAGAGGCAGAGTAAATCCGCTCGAGATAGGTAGATTCCAAGATAGGTAAGGACATGGGTTCCAATGCCTTGAGGAAAGAGTCCAAGATGGGTGAGGACATGGTTTTGAATGCCTTGAGGAAAGAGTCCAAGATAGGTAAAAACATGAATTCAAAATCCCCAAGGAAAGAGTCCAAGATGGGTACGAACATGCAGTCCCAATGCCTTGAGGGAGCCTACTCGTAGATAGGTATCTAGCGCCCTGCGACATTGTGATTTTTCATTCTCTTAAGGAGGTAATGTATGAAACAAAAAAGGACTTGAACTCAATATGCTAACCTATCAATATATTTCATTAAATGAAATCATCAGGGAAAATATATTGAAACTATAAGGATCAATCATACTATATTTTTTGATCCATCATACATTCACCATTTAATCATTAAGTCATGAATCAAAATTATGCTTTGGGTGACTCATCAAGCTAAACATTATGAAATCCATTTAGTGACCCCGATAGGTCCTTCTATATGATGCAATCGCCAAATCCTATAAATTGAATCACTCGCATCCTTTCATAAATACACTTATCAAATTTTGGTTGAGTTAAATAAAACAATTTCTATAACAAGATCTAATGAATCAATTGAAAATTGGAATTGCTTGAGGACAAGCAATTTTAAGAGGGTAGGAATGAGGTATCCCCTCAAATAGTGGAATCTAATATTAAAGCATAATTGATAGTTCTATTTATAAGAATATTTACAAATAACTGTATACATCAAATGGAGTAATAGATTAATAAAATAAATAAGTATCAATACATATATTATAGATGACATTTAATATATTGTGTATATATATATATATATATATATATATATATATATATATATATATATATGTTAAATATTAGAACCTGAATATTAAATATTAAATAATTTAAAAAGAGATAAAGGTAGACCATCATTATTAAATAAAATGGTGCTATCAAATAATTACAAAGATAATCGATAATTACACTCCTTACCAGCAAGAGAATAAACAATCACGACTCTTCTAATATGTGACCGAGGCGATATATATATATATATATATATATATATATATATATATATATATATATATAACACTATGATTTTACATTGAAGAGACCACCCGTGAAGAAGCAAAATACTAAAAGGGAAAATAAAAAGGATATGACCCATTTATTATACTCTGATTGGGTTGCATATTTCCTATATGTCATCAATGTGGCAAATGATTAAAGTTTATACTACACCCCACGTGAGGGAAGAATAAGAAACATATTTAAGATGTATATTATAAAAAAAAAGACATAAGGAGGCAAAAAGGTAAATACATTCTTAACAAAGAAAAAAGTACATTATGACATTTGTAAGAAATGGAAAAAAGGTCATAATAAATTAAATGATTTAATATCATAACTTAAGCATAAGAAAATATATTCTCTTTGATGTTATTCATATATAGATTAAAGATTAAAATAACCAAAAGTAAGAAAATATGAATTAGACCATAATGAATGAAAGGCTTAATATTAGTACGTATTATTTTTCTATTCTATTATGCATATGTTGATTAAGATTATTATTATTATATATGTGTGTGTGTGTGTGTGTGTGTGTGTGTGTGTGTGTGTGTGTATATATATTGGTGATAAAGAAATAATAAAGATTAAAATAAACACATCAAAGAATGAATATATGTATATTATATATATTATATAAATAATATATTTATATATGTGTAATGAACATATATATGTATTTCACAAAATAATAATACTTTAGTATGATTCAAACCATTAAAAGGGAATTTTAGAACAAGTCAAGTAAGGTCCAAAAGGGGATCATTACAAATACATGGGTGATTGACAAAGGTGCTCCTCGTCACATCATTGGGTTCAAAGAATGCCCATTTAATTTTAAGAAAAAGGATTCGCAGTTACAAGCCATTATTGGTGATGATTCAAGTTATCCAGTTAAAGATGCTAGTTTTGCATCCTTCAAATTGGATGGTGGTATTTCTTTGCATCATAGTGATGTATTATTTGTATCTGGCATAAAAAGAAATCTAATTTCAATACATGTCTTGGAAGACAAAGGATATCATATGGCTTTTGTTGGTGGCAAAGTCTTTGTATGGAAAAAGAATCTGATTTTCAAACTGCTCATGAAATCGGGACACGTCTTGATGGCCTCTACAAGATTTGAGCTCATCATATTCATGCATTTTCTCATGTTACTTCAGACTCAAATGAATTATGGCACAAGAGGTTTGGATTCTTAAATTTCAAAACTTTAACCTCTATGGAGAAGGTTATAATTGGCCTTTCAAAGTTAAATCAGAGGAATGAAGGAGTTTACAAAGATGCACTCTAGGTAAGAATATTAAGAGCACTTTTCATAGTAGTGAATCTAGAGCTAAAGATATTCTTGGATTAATTCATTCAAATTTATGTGGTCCCATGTCTATTGCATCTCTTAGGGGTTTTCAGTAACATATTGCATTCATAGATGATTTTTTCTTGTAAGTGTTGGATCTATTTTCTTAAATCCAAGGAATCTGATAAAGTGTTGTTCCGTTTTAAAGAATTTGAAGATTTAGTTGAAAAATGGCTAACAAAAAGATTAAGATCTTAAATTTTAATAATGGTGGAGAATATGTATCTAGCATTTTCCATAATTATTGTGTTGATGCTAGGATTAAGAGGAAATTTTGTGTTCCCTATAAAAAGCAATGTGGCCAAAGAAAGAATGAGACAATTATTGAGGCAGTTAAGACAATGATTCATGATCAAAGTCCTCAAACATTTCTATGGGCTGAAGCTTGCAGGACAGCAATTCATATTCAGAATCGTAGTCCTCATCAGATTCTTGACAACATGACACCAAAAGAAGCATTTTCAGTTATTAAGCTAGACATTAATTATTTCACGATTTTTGGTTGCCCAATTTATATTCACTCCAAAAGAAAAAAGAACAAAATTGGAACGATTAGGAAAACAAGGTATCTTTGTTGGTTATAGTGATTCTTCAAAAGCATACATGATATGTATTCCAAGGCAGAAATAAATTGAAATCAGCAAGGATGTTACATTTAATAAAGATGCAGTTTGCAAGTTATCCAAAGAATCTAACACTGAAAATAACAAAAATATTATTCTAGCTGAGTTTGGAGCTCATCCTTTCAGGCTTAGCGTCATCTTCAACTTGATTTGGTTCATTCACTACCCTAGAGGCTTTGTGAACTCCACGGAAGGTAGCCACAGATACTCCTACCTCGCTTACTACTCCTCAGTTGATATTGCCAACTTTGATGGGGTGACCAAGGCTCGTTGCTAGTATACCCAGGCCACTACCTTACTGAGCTCAATCAAGATTGACATTGATCATCTCCCGCCGTACCAATTCTCATTCGATGTTCCTGCCCATCTCCTCCCCTCGCAACCAGAGTTGAATGGGCATGTCAGACTTGACATATATAGATAGTACATGACAACGACTTGGATTAACCCTCCTGGGGGCTTACGCCCATGAATGGCCTTCTATTCTAAGCACTTTCTAGAGACCCATGACAGGATTATTGTGTGTCCCTTCTACTTGAGCCGACGCTGAAGTCACGCCCTCTACATCTATCTAGGGTCTTTCAAGGTCAGATCCCACCAGCTTCAACGCCAAACAAATTACCATCTGACTAGAAATGACCGGATTCACCACCTTTGCACTTTATCTAAGACAAAGATTGAGATATATTTCATCTTCAATGCCCCATTTACTATAAGGTCAGAGGCAGGTTTCACTGCTTATTCAAAGACTCTAGATCACTTTCATCCTTTTTCAGTTATTCCAGCTAGTAGTGTTCAGCACTATACCTCTGAGAGACCTCTCAACTCCTTGACCATACTTTACAGCTCATGTTTCCTCAAAGTCAGGCCTCAAATCAGCTCATCACCACCTTTTTCCCACCCATTTCCCCCTCCAGGAGCATGAAGCAATCGCTTGCTACACCCATCTATGAGCACACCAGATCAATTAGACCTCGTCGTGGATTCATCAGACAACGGCACCCTATCTCTAGTGTTACTTAGAGACGGGCCCAAACCCAAGGTCATCCTAGGCCTTACCCTTTGGTGATGGATTTCTTTTTATCAAGAAAGGATATCTAGTTCTTCTCCCGTCTGTTGTAGTTCCCTTTCTTTGCTTTCTTGTTCATTATTTCCCGGACACCATTTGGTGCTCTTGCTGGGTTGTTTTTCTTTATTGTTATAATCTTCCAATCCCTTGGACCCTTTGTTGGTCTCTTGTTGGACATTAATTTCATTATCTTATCTTATCTTATCAAGATTTAGTCATGACTAATCCACAATCACCTTTACAAATTCAAAGAAAAAATGTAGATTCAAATGATCTTGTTGATCCAATTTATCCAGTTGATCCTATAAACACTTCAATAGGTCCCATTATTACTCTAGCCAATAAGAAAATGCCTTTATGTGCTAGAAACATTATGGAAGAAGCTGAAACTTATGCAGCTCCTCATGGTACTTCAGAGAGAGTAAAAGATCTCAAATGTTTGTTGGTAATGTTGCATGAATGAGTCACATAATTGCATTTGAACCTTCTAGTTTTGAAGAAGCTTCAAATCAACAAGTGTGGAAGGATGCAATGATGGAAGAGTACCAATCTATTCTTTAAAATAATGTATGGGATATAGTTCCAAGACCAAAAGCTAAATTTGTGGTTTCTTCTAAATGATTATTTAAGATTAAACATGTTGTTGATTCTAGTATAGAGAAATATAAGGCCATATTTGTAGCTAGGGATTTCTCACAAAAAGAAGGTAAAGATTATGAAGAAAATTTTGCTCCTGTAGCGCATTATTCTTCCATTAGGAGAATCGCTGCTATAGCAGTTGTGAAGGGTTGGAAACTTCATCAAATGGATGCTGAGATACCATTCTTAAATGGAGTAATTGAAGAGGAAGTTTACATTGAGCAGCTTGAAGGATTCATGATTCATGATAGAGAGTCTCATTTGTGCAGAGCTGGAAAAGGCTTTGTATGGTCTTAGGAAGCCCCTCATGCTTGGTATAAGAGAATTGATAACTATCTTCTAAGTTTGGGCTTTCAAATAATGATGCAGATCCAAATTTGTACTTCAAGGTAAATGGTAATAAAGAGTTGATCCTTATGCTTTGTTGATGATTTATTCCTAACTGGTGATGATGATTTTCTGTAAAGTGTACAGATGAGCTGCATTATTTCCTTGGGCTTGACATATGGCATAGATCACATGGAACTACTTTAAGTCAAGGAGAATATACAATACATATTTTGAAAAGATTTGGTATGCTTAATTGTAAATTTATGGTTACTCCTATTGAAGCTAATCTGGAAAAATTGTGTGAGGATGCAACTATTTCAGATTTGGTCGATCCTACTATGTACAAAACTAATTGGTTCCTTAATGTATTTAGTTAACACTCGACCTGACATATGTTATGCAATACATACATTGAGTCAATTTATGTGTGAACCAAGGCAAATTCATTTCGTGGCAACCAAACATATTTTGAGATATGTTTGTGGAACAATAGGATATAGTTTAAAATATTCTTCAGATATTGAACTAAATTAACAAGGGTTCTCTGGTTCAGCTTGTGTAGGATGTGTACCTAACAGGAAGAGTACTTTAAATGTTTCAGCTTGGGTTCAGCAATGATTTCCTAGTGTAACAGCAAACAATCTTGTGTTGCTCAGATTCTTGCTGAAGCAGAATATGTTGCAGCTTCCATGGCTGCAAGAGAGGCTGTGTGCCTTCAAAAATTACCTGGTTTATTTGGACAGCTTTCTGAACCTACTATGATTGTGTGTGATAATCAAAGTTGTGTGAAACTTTCAATTAATCCAGTGTTTCATGATAGAACAAAGAAAGTGGAAATTACATATCATTATATGAGGGATATGGTTCAAAGAAAAGTCAATGAGCTTAAGTACATTTCTACAGAGGAATAGGTTGCACACATTCTCACCAAGCCACTTCCTAGAGTAAAGTTTTCTTACTTCTGAGGTAAGCTTGGTATCGTGGAGAATGATACTCTTGCTAAGAGAGTCTTAGCTGTAATGATTCCTTTCTTGTTAATAAGTTCTTCTTTGCGAGAGAAGTTTAAGGTAAGATCTCTTATTCCATGAGTAGATATGGTGGATCCACCCTCTACAAGTAGGCGTGGTGGAAATGCAAACTTCTCTCGGAGAAGTCTGAGGTGAAAGCCCTTGTTCCACCCTTTGCAAGTAGGCATGGTGGTTTCACCCTCTGCGAGTAGGTATGGAGGCATTAATGTGTGTGATTCCATTAATATATTTTATGACTCACCCTCTTGGAGTAGCTATGGTGAATAATTTTATACTTTTATGTTTTGCCCTCTAGGAGTAGCTATGGTGAATATTGTTATGCTGAGATAACAATGGTTTATTAAGAAAATCTAAGATGAGATTTTGTGTTGATCTTTAGTTGCAGCTGTGCTCTTGTGATGTGAAGGCAATTTAAAGATCTCTCTCTTGCTAAGGAGTGTTGAAGATGGTAGCAGTGGTAGAGATTTTTTCATCATACCTATACCATTTGTTTGTTCTTTAACCATTCCATTCGGTTATATTTTCTTGTTCTCTACAGTGGCATAGTTCCCTACCAAGCTTATCTAATTATCATATGTCGAGAGTTCTCTTATATACTGTCAAGAAATTTATTGGTGTGTCATCATATAGTCTGTAATGTGAATGTGCAGTTTTGGTTATTTCTAGCACCATTCTTATTATGTATGTACTTTTACAGTTTGTGATTTTTATCCTACTAGGCATCCTAGTAAGCAATTCATAGTCACTTGTCTCTGATGGTAATCTCTCATCGTTATTTTATAGAAGTCATCGGTGGACGTTTTGAACAAGTTGTCAATTATGAAGAAGATATTGTTTGTGGCATTGTGTCTATTCACCTTCAGCTTTTGGGTATTATTCATTTTTTTGTATAGTCATTTTAATGACAAGACAAAAGTAGAGATACGTTTGTGAGAGTGATCGAGTTTGATGCAAAGGCCTAGACTGATTAAGGTTTTCTCAAGGGTTTCCCCTAACTTGACACCAAACCTATGGCCCAACACCTTAACCCTCTCTTGGGTTTTCTCAAAGACCTACCCTGGTCTCTCTCTTCTTAGACCACTCTCTTAGGTAATCCTAAATCTCTCTCCAACGGAGGTGCACTTCTTACACCAACTAACCTCAAGAGCAACTTACTCAACCTCAAGCCCTAGCATAACAGGATCTTTTCATTACACTTTTTCTTGATCACTTAGAGGAGTCTCCAATGTCCTCTAACATCTCTTGCAACATCAACCTTCAATTATGTTAGGGTTCCCAATTCCTAACATAAAGTTCTTGCAGATGGCCTACTAGGACACCTAGTAAAATCAGGCCTTTGTTTCTGGTTTTTCAAGTCCTACTCCCAAATCTTCCAAACAACAGTATATGATCTAACGACCATTCTAGACACCCACTTGGATTCCTCACAAAATACTGCAATTTCTCAACTAGGTTAGTCCTCTAACCCACCTTTCCACAAAAACCTCAATCAAAGCCTATTAGGCACTTAAAATGGTTCGTTCTCCAAATCTTGCACCAAATGCATTCCTTGACCAAACCAATACTTCAAACACCTCTATGACACTTATTAAGAATATCACAACACACTATTGGGTACCCAATCACTTGTTTCAACCTTTTGCACATCCAATTGCACTTGCTCCAGGCTTGTCACATAGATATACCAAGCCTAGGGCTTGTTTCCAAAATTCTCCATTTGATCAGGCTGCGTTACAACCACTTGAATCATATGGTACATGCATAGGCCTAACATTTCTCACAAATTTGGCCAAAACCAATAGTGAAATGGCAAGCAAATCTCGCTATTGTTCAGGGCCTAGGGTTTTGTTGCAATTACAGACCAATTTGTAAACAGATCAATGGATCTACCTTCCGACTTCACCAAATGACCTCCAACTAGAACCAAAACAAAGTTAACTAACCTCTCTACACTACCATGGACTCTCCACATCAATTTCGATCCAATTCAATGCAAAATGAACATAAAGAACATAGAAATTGCATAGGAAAATGGCACAAAACAATCTTCAATCTTTATTGTTTCTTCCCAAACTGCAACAGGACTTCATCACACAACTTCAAATGACCATATAGGCCTTCTCCTACCTGTCTAACCACATTCCAACTAAACACACTAGAAGTTTGAACGATATAGCCGTTGAAGTGCAACTTTTTGTTGTTTCACCTTGCAATTTGGTAGCCTTGCAAAATAGAGGAAGTTTCACTATTTCACAACCTACCTATGTCCATCCTTGCGAAATGACGATTACATACTCTACTTGACCAAAAAGACTCATAATAGGAGACCTTATTATAAACAATCGGCTTATTGAACCTTATTACAAGAATGGAAATCGAAGAGGACCTTATGAAAAAATGAAAAAACATTTCCAAGGCCTTATTAGGTCCTTGATTACATTCATTAGGTGCTCTACACGAGAGTTACATTATACAAAGCTTCAACATTATTATGAACAGCAGTTCTATATGTGATCAAGATATAGATTTGTGAGTAAAAGAAATATTTGAATCTTTTGTATATTCTATTGTTGTTGTAACAGAACATATATCATGCGTCTTTTGTATAGTCTATTATTGTTGTAATACAACATATATCATGGGTCTTCAAGTTTGGGATGATGGTGCAAAGTCTACCTTGGATTAATTTATTCATTTCTAGTTTGTAAAGCTGAATATATTGTGAGTACATTTAGCATATCTATGTATTAAGAAATTCTTAATCATATATGATCATTGAGTGTTGAAGATTTGTTTTCAAGGACAGAAAGATTTTGTAATTGGTTTGAGGATCTTAATAAAGGATTGACTCTTGGTGGGTTGGGTTGTTTCCCTCATTGAGAAGGGTATTTTTGGTGTTCTTTGTTTGTGTTGTTATCCATATCTCAGTTGTTGCATTTGTATCTACTTCTGGTTGTAAATTTAACAATAGCCATGATGTCACGTCCTCTGGAAGTAGCAAAATTGATGGTTATCACCACATGACTTGGTCGTTCAGAAGGAATCCTCCCTAGCTAAGATGAAGTGTTGATTTTTTGTAGCTAGGTCAGATCCCTTCTCAGGCCAACTTGGAGCTATGACATGCTAACTAGCCTTCAGCCTTAGCATAAAAGATTATCGATTACTAATAATATAATAAATATATTATCAATGTGCAATGTAAATATATTATGAGATAATATAATTATATCATAAATATTATAAATATATATTATTTTGTGATAATATAATTATATTATTATTATATTATATTGAGGGACCCAACATCAGTATATTAATATTTAATTAATGAGGGCCCAAATTCTAGAAGGGTGGCGTCCCTTCATGAATCCCATTTGTTTGGTATAAAAGAAGACATATCATCCTCTCTTGGATATATAGAAAAGAATATACAATTTGCTTTATTGAGCAAATGATGCGCTCAGGGGTGATGATAAGAGTTTATCATTTATGGTTGAGAAGGCAACAGATCTAATAGTTTCTATGTCGTTAATGAGCACCATCATAAAATCAACAATGAGTCCAAATAAAACACAACTTGCTGGGAATTCTGAAATGATGTAGCTGCCTAGAATGCACATGAGAAACCCCACGCCAAGGACGTTGGATGCTCAAAGAATAACTAAATGCTGAAATAGAACCCTTCCCAAGCACTCTTGAACCCTTAGTGGCTCACACAACTTCTAGTAATTCCAATAGTTGCCCTTTATTATGTCTCACACTAAACCCTATGGCTGGAAACTGTGAATTACACTTGCTCATTATACCTGAAGCTAATTCTGAAAAATAATTATGGATTTTTGACACCAATTCCTTCACATTGAATTTAATCATGGCCTCTGGTTGAAGCCATATCATTGGCACAATTCATTGGGTATTTCAAAGGGCTGATAAGACTTGGAAGGATTCACAATTCTTCAAGCTCATAACTTCAAACCCCTATTCCAAATTTCTCTTCCTAACACTATACACAAATGCATCAACAATGGCTTCAATTTTAGCATTTGAAGGTATTTATAATTCCTTATGCCCAAATGATGTGAAGCTTCAAATTGAATCCTCATATAACTTGAACGAATACTTAGCGTTTGTTGTTGTTGCTTTTGGTTTAAATAATAATAAATGACAACCATTTGCCCTCCACAACTTAGGCATCATTAATGCACTTATTCAAATAAACATTACCTAAGCTCAGTACTTTATAGTAAGCTCATGTACTTATTAATTAAGTAAATAATTAACATCAATTGAATTTTAACTCAATAATCCACCTAAAAGTACCATACCAAATACAATAATTTTTATAAATAGAGATTATCATCCAAGTGCTTTGCTAAAAATAGAAACTAATCAAAGCCAACTTACTATAAATTCCCTCAAACTGAGCTAATTGACAAATGAGTCAATCACTGTATGTACCATAAGATAGAGCACCCTGGTCAAAAATAACTCTAGCTATAATTTGGAATGCTATAAATAATAAGTCCCTAGTGGAAACTTCATCAATGTCACAAAAAATTCATATATTCCAAAAACCAAAAAAAATCAGACTTCTATACTGAACCTATTGGGTGGATATTTTGCAACCAACAATTTGTTCAAATCCAGTCGCAAAATAGGTAGACCAACCACGACGTATGAGACCAAGTCTCTCCTACATTATAGGGAAGGCTCCCCTTCTCACCATTCCTTGGATCGACTCAAGGTAAGCAAAAAGTTGAGAGATTTTATAAAGGGTGTTACCAATATTCTTTCCTCTTAGCTTTCAGGAAAGAATCCCCTTACCCACAGAGCAAGTAATGGGCAAAATGAAATCTCTAACTGCATTTCTATCTAATAGTTTGAAACAGTGATACCGATAAACCAATACCAACTCAAAGGCTGATTGAAAGCATACCAGTTTGGCTCCAGGTTGTGTTTTAATCTATTCTATAAGAATAACCTCTACTATTAGGGTGCAAAGACTTCCAGAAGTAGGGAATTCTAACTATTTTTGTGAATTAAGATGGTAATACAACCTACAGTCAAATCTTTTAGTCTATGTATTACCACAATCACTCCTAGTCAAAGCTTCGGCTCCAATTGCTTCTTAACTCATTATGATCTATGATTAAGCACACAATAATAGCATGAATCAAAGACAATAGGCACAAATTACAATCAAAGCTTCTAATTTGCACTATCACAATTGCTTCCAGTCAAAGCTTTGAATCCAATTGCTCCTTTTATTCCCTTTTCTTCCAAATTGGTAGTATACAATCAAAGTTATGCTTGCACAAGTTTAGCAAAGCTTTCTTGCATACAACAAAAGATGATTTTTACAATGGGGAGGGGGGGGACTCCTTTATATAGACAAAGGAGTTGAGAAAAAAAGTGGAGAAAAAAGTTGGAGCAACTCAACCAACTTTGACCCAGTCAAACTAAGTGAGAGAAATTGGGGAAGCGAGATCGGAAGGAAGAAATTATATTATATAAATGAGTTCAACCCCACTTGTGATCAACTCCAAAAAGCATACATAGGAGCCAACATTTCGTGGAGGGCTAAAATTCTTATTGCTCAGCTGAGAACCAACTCTCACCAACTTCATTGTGAGAACGGACATTGGAAGAGGCCAAAGGAGGCTTGGGAAGAGAGAACTTGCAGATTCTACAATTCTGGGAAAGTGGAAACTGAACAGCACTTTATTTTAGAATGTGAGGCCTACAAGAGTAGTAGAGATAAATTTGAGGACACTATATGTGACAGTTCTTAGCATAACCTATTCAATGAAGAGTACATTGAGCAATTGGGTGGACTCATTATCATCCTGCACAAACAGCGAACATTGCTACTTAAGTCTGCTTGAGTTGTCTTCCTGTCCCATAGGCTATTTTTAGCCTCGTGGACGTTAAAATTTTATCTATCTATCTATCTCATGTAATTCATTCTCTCCAACTACAAGCATGAAAATTCTTAAAGAAAATGTTGTGGTTGTTAATTCTGAATGAATCAATCTTGTTGATTGTCGGCAAAGGCCTTGTACTTGATGATGCAATCCCAAATAATCACAGGATTGAGAGTTCTTGTATTTTGTGTCATTGCATTCACCTTGACAACTATGGTGTTGTATCTTTTGGTAACCTCTAACTCTCTCTAATGAATCACCTGTTGTCATTTGAAAACTTTATGTGATCAAGCTTTTTCTCGTTCAAGTTGTCGTGAATTCTCCTTTGTAGATTGGCACATTCTAGAGTCTCTGACACTTTGAAAACCTTCTTGATGGTGTCTGGATGTAAACCCAAAACAACTTTCCACCAACACCTTTAACTTTGTTTTTTTTTACTTTTTTGAAACAAAGTGCTTAGCGCATTTCCACACGAACTCAAGTTCTCGGACAACCATTGGGAAAATGGAGACCAAATGAATTGCTACTTCTTGAGAATCAAAACATGTTTTCTTGACGAGATGTCTCTATTCTTTGAAGAAGTTCTAACATATCTTGAAGAATGTGTCGCAACATGAAGATGAAAACATCTTCCAATGGAAATGGATCCATGAAAACTTTGGGATTTGAATTACAATGAAAATCCATGAGAGATGTGTTCAAAGTATGGGTTAGATACTTATGGAACACATATGATGACTGCAAATGAACTGGAAAGCATATGTATTTGGGCGAAAAGGGCCAAAATCGGACTCACAAGGGTGAATTGCATGTGGGCAAAGATGGGCTTTTGTAGGTATGGCCAAGAATGCAAGTTGGGATGCATATGGATGTGTGCAAATGATGAATTTGGTGTTTAAAAGTGTGACCTTTTACCAAAATCGGGTTTTGAAGATGTAATTACATGTGGAGTGATTTACATGTAATCGTGACTTGATGTAAACATGTAATTCGGTGAGGATGGAAATACAAGTAAGTGAGTATGGAGGATGGGATTACATGTAAATGAAAATGAATGTATTTGCATATATTGGAAAATGGATGCAATGTGCTTTAGCATGTGTTGTAGAATATGAAATGATGTACTTGCATGAAGAAGTGGAAAGTGAAATGGATTGAAATGCCCTCACATTATTGGGAAAGAATCTTTAACCTTTTCGAAAACGAAAACAAAACCGCAAGCAAACAACAAATAAAACTATGCACAAAACAAAAACATACCTTTGGTTTTTAACTCAAACGTGACAAAATATTAAGTTGCTCTCTTATATGCAATTTTGAAATTGGAATATGGGGAAATTCCAAGCATGTGAAAATAGAAGCTTTCATCTTATTTCAAGGAAAATTGCAAAATGCATGGCATGTCTTTGAACAAGTGTCAAATGATAAGCCAAAATGTGATTTCATTGCTCATAATACAAAATGTTTTTAGAAATCATCATGCATTTGGACGTTTTTGGGCACAAATGTGCCCTTGCTTTTGGAAAAACATGAAATGTTTCTTGTATTAAATGGTAAAAACGTGGACTTCAATAGCAAGAATAAAGATTGGAAAGCCTAAACGCCTCATTCAAACATGCATTCATAAGCTGGAAACACCAAAATCTAGGTGTTGTTTACCAGAAAGTGGCCTTAAAAAGAAATGAAATGAGTTGATTTTGCAAGGAGATGCAACGTCAAATGCAGGGATGTGCATGGAAGTGCAAGAATGCCCCTATCTAGATTGATTTCGTGGATTGAAATGAGGAAATCTGAACATTCTCTTCAAAAATGTGCACTTGAAGATCAAGAACATGGACATTTTTGCTCTTGGAAGCAAAATCGTGGTCTCAAGATGCAAATGCATAGAATAGAATGCCCAAACGCACTCTATAAAGGTCTTTGCATGTTTTAAAATGCAAATATTTTGGTCTTCTATGCAAATCGCAATCTCCAAATGCTTTTGCAAGTTTTAAAATGTATGTATTTGGAGTCAAGAGGCAAATTGCACTCTCCAGGCTACATTACATGTTTTTAAAATGCATGTTAATGGAAAGGAGGAAATTGCACTCTTGAGACCTCTTCACATGTTTTGAAAATTGTCAAAAAAATGCAAGAAGTGCAAAATCGCATTCTTCAAGGCTCTTTACATGTTTTAAAAACAATGCATTTACATGTTTTAGAGCCTTTTGGTGCAAATTGCACTCTTGGAGGCCAAACGCATGTTTTTAAAACTTGAGTTTGACTTGTTTTAAGTATTTAAAAATGCCTTTCTAGTGCAAATCGTACTCTTGGAGGCCCTTTGCATGTAAACATGTAAATGGGTTGAAAGTTGAATTTGCACAACTCAAGTGATCAATTAAGCACATGTTTAATTGAATTTTGAGGAAATATCACTTAATTGGGTCAAAAACAACATTTACACTATATAATTAATATATCATGTGCAAATATTATTTCAAAGAGCAATGTTTAACTTAGATGTTTTAAATAAAACATAAAGTAACTCAAAAATAAATCAAACTATATAGTTAATAAAGTCACTTCAGTGAAAATTTTGAAAAGCAACTCAACATTAAAATATAACATAAGTTCTCTATGGACACTTAAGTGAAAAATTTAAGTGATAAAGTCACTTAAAAAACATAACATAAAGTGAATTTATGTTATATTTTTCAAAAAGTGAATGTCAACATTAAAATATAACATAATATTTTAAATTATGCAATTGCATCTGGACAATCCACCTTTTGGTCACTTAAATGATCATATATTTTGATTGCCAAGTCCGATTAAGCCCTAAGATATATCGAATTGAAGGGAAAACTGAAAGCAAGGAGTTGAACAAAACCAAAAGATCAAAAGCAAACAAACATAAACTAGGGTTGATTGATTGATCAATTTTATCCAATTAAATAATGCACTAATCTTAGAGAAACGCGAAACTAGGTTGAAAAAGTTCCGTACTATTACCTATATTTTGTGATGACAAAATGCAGGACAATAGAACTACTAGCGAAAATCAAGATTACAAACAAAATCATAGATTTTCCATGAAATCATAGTTACGGATCTTTCAATGGTATCAAAGCATTATCCTACCAGCCAAAGGGTTTTGAGTTTATTTCTATGCATCCAAGCAGATTTGAGGCTTATAGATATTATGTCTGCAAGAAAGCTCAGGAGCAAGTAGATCATAATATAGAGGATCCAACACATATAAGTGACTTACATGACGGCAATAGGAGACCATGGCTTCTTTATGAACCTATTCAAGTAACTATTAAGATTGTTTAGTTGAAAATATATTGTTAATGTTAAGGTGCATTTATTATGCATATTGATGAATACTCGTGCATTTGAATGAATATGTAAGTATATTGTTGACTATTGATGTATACTAATGAACATTGTTAATGTTGATGAATATAGACATATACTATATTATATTGATGAATATAGATGAATTATGATAGCAAAAGGGTAAGGAAGTTATGCATAAATATCTCATGTGTCAATGGATGGATACAAGAGAATGGTTACCTTGGAAGAAGGGAGGGAAAGTATCATCAAGGAGACGAGATGCAAACATGGGGAAAGGTCAGAAATGGCCATACAAACCAAAACCTATCGATAAGTAATCATGGTCATCTAGTCATCTAGTTGTAGGGTTAGATATAGAAGGTGGGGAGAGAAGGTCTTTTCCTTGTTCATTATTTAAATTAAGATGAATTAATCTTCATCAATAAGAAATTCATCATCATGGGTTCACCACTTAGTGTGTTGGTTAAGTGATGGTGTTGTCATTGTCCCAACCCAAGTTCAAACCCATTGGGCCATTGTGATCGCATGTTGATGCCTTCACTAATCCAATGTGCTTAGGGGATTGTGCTTCAACTTTGTACAAAGGGGATGAGGTCCCTCATTTGTGCCCTTACTTGTTCATAGCTCCAAGTCACAAGTATTACCTATATGCATGTGGTATTTTGTGATCCTTTACTTTTTTTTACGTGTATGCATATGTAGCATCGTGCATATTTGGCTTTATGACTGAATATCCAAATCTCAAATTCGGAGAGTACTCAACAAGCCTATAATTTTCAACTCCGCAAAAACTCAGCGACTTAGAAAGTAATAAAAGCTAAAATCTCTTAAAGAAACAATTTTTTTTTGTAAAATTCAATTACAAAATGTATTAAATTAGAAACTAACATCTCATTAGAGAAAATGCATAGTTTTATTGCACTAACAACATGTGAAAAGTGCATGCTAACCAGTGTTTTACCTACATCGACATTTTTAGCTACATTTTTTTTACATCTATAAAAATGCGAGAGTTCAACTTGTGAGTACTCGTCCACCAACAAAAGTTGAGAGTACTCAGCAACTTGCAGAGTTTGCAAACTATGGGTGGACATACAAGTCATCAGGGTTAGGGTTATAAACATGAAGATCCAAAAAAACAAAAACTAAACCTTTTAAAAAAGCATATTTTGCTTGTACTAACAAGAGGGATGCCTAAGCATCACCGATGTGCTCAAGAGATGCATCAAGGTCCCAAGGACATCCCAAAAATGTCCCCTCTAAGAAAGACATCCCCTAACAAGCAATGGGAGCAATAGTAAAGTGAGGGTAGCATTTCTCCAAAGTCCCCACATCTTGTCCGCATCCCATAAATATTTGGTTTTCAGAAGGGACGCATCCTCATGCAAGACTAATTTTCCTTAAATCAAAATTACAAAAAAGATGAACATATACAATGGAATTAATGAAACTTCATGAGTATTTATAGGTTTTTAGCACAATTAGCTTTTTCTAGTCAAGTTGGAAATTGATAAGGTAAGCAGTTCAAGGAAAGAAGGCATAAAAGCAAAATAATGATTACATACTTCAACATTGCATTATTGTTTATTTTAAAAGATTCTAGATAGATCAAATTCAGTAATTTTTTAGGTTTTTCCTGTTCCTTGATCACTTGTTCAAGGGATAATAGCCAAAATGAAAGGTAAAAGCTAACATTAGGATCCTAGTGTTACTAATGAGGACACTCCTATATCTAAAAATGTTAAACGGCATTCTCCTTCCTCAGATTCTAAACTAAATTTGATGGTGCTGCAAAGGGGAACCCAGGTTTCACTAGCATAGGCTACATTCTCAAGGATAAGCATGGTCAACTGAAAATAAAGGGCACAACGCAACTTGGAATTATGCCTAACAATGGGGAGGAATGGGAGGCTATTGTGGCAGTTTTAAAGGTAATGTTGGTAAGTGGATATCGACAGATAGAAATGGAAGGAGGCTCCAAAATTGTGGTCCAAGCAATCACCAAGAGATACTGACTTTCAATCCAAATTTTCTCATATCTCCATTGCTCATATTATATATATAAGGAGCAATGTGTGACAGAAGACTTCTTCACAAATTATGGGGTCTCTTTACAAGACTGTGTTTCAGTGGAAAGTAATGGTTTCATAATTTGGGCAAGACACATGACCTCATTAAATGGAAAGAATACTAAGGCCCCATGTTAGGCAAAAGTACTGAAACACATTAAATTTGCAGGTATAGAGAATGTGGTTGGTCCCCAAGTCCTGCCACTGAGCTGCTGAATGTCTTTGGTATAGGGGTTTCTTCAAGGGGCTATAAATGTTGGAAGGTCTTGCCCAAGGCTGCCGGCATGGAGAGCAGGGAACATACAGAGTTATAACCAGTGACTCTTTTCACTGCAGACGATTTGTTACATGAGAGTTGATGACATATCTTCTTTATAGGGTTGGGTTTTTTTAATATGGTGTAAGCTAATTTTGTGACAGGTCTTTCTCTTCTCAAGGCTTAGCATAGATGTTGTGCATGTAGAGTTTCTGTTTGAGGTATGTTGCAGTCTATATAGTTTAGCTGTTTACTTGCTTTCAACTTCTAAGCCAGAGAAGGTTGATGATGCAATATGATACTGTTTCTATCCTAATTTCTGTTTTATGGAAGGGATGGGACCCTATAGAACCCTGTAAAATTGTAATTAAAAAATATTAAATCATTATTAGATACCATGAACAATATTCTGATTATACTAATGTTCCCTCATGTATATTGGATGGAAAATTTCCCAAGTTTTAATGATAAATGATACAAAGAAAGTGGAAAAAATCCCAAAAGATTCCAAAATAATTCATAGTCTGGTATTTGAAATAAAGGGGCACATTCCACATGAAGCATGAGTCGATTTCAATAAACAACCAGAAAAAAATTATCACTTATTAGACTAGGTCAATGTAGCCTCATAATTAGGGCAGCCATGGTACAAATAGCCTCCATATTTAGTTGATGATAGTTGGAAGTTCTTAGCATTACATCAGTTTTTTATAGAAGACATATTTGTATTCATTCCGCAAAAGAAACAGAAAATAATCTGCTTTACCAAGCTTCTGAGAAAATGACACAATATATATCTCTGTGAAAGAGGCAAATACTCACTTGTGAAAGTGGCAGCCATCTATTCTGAGCACCATCCATGTCTGAGGCAGCAGGTTATCTTTCAATTCAAATGACTTAACATACTCATATTTGCTATTTGCCATTAAATGGTAGTTCCTTGTCCCCAAACATGCACTACAAGAAAGGACATTTAATTAACAATTTGAAGTTGATAAATATCAAATATCAAACAGCCAAAGCAAATCGTGATAGAAAATACGACATAAAGCAGGGTTTTGTAGATGCTCAATCTTCATTAAATGGGACAGAGATAGTTGATTAGCCGAAAACCATGGAGACATGTAATAACCTTAGGCTAAATTTCACAAATATTCACTGATTTTCTCAAAGTGTTTTTGTCAAACGTTTTCATGCACTAACTGAACCCTTCAACATTTAGACATTTTCGTAAACGGTTAGCTTGCTTGTGCCTAGGAGACATTTCAAATGGTTTTCAAATTTGATTGAACGTCAGAAGAAATGTATATGAATAGAAAGTTAAACTCCTTATTCCAAGTCTGAGATTACTTCAACGAATACATCAGCTAAGTTCCTGGGTTAACAGACTCGGAGCAGACTATCCATTTTCAGAAAAAAATTCAAAATACCACTTATCAATGTAAAACTCTGACCTTTCTCCAGCGAATAAGGAAAGGTATCGAATTGAATTGTAACTTCAAACGAGAATATAATCAGATGACTGTTACAGCATTATCAGTTCAGACGTGTACAGCTTCAATTATACTTTCAAATATGAACCAGTATTTGGACACAAGGAACACTTCGTTTTTCTCTTAAACTGCATCCACCAGAATGAGTGACTCACGGTGAAGGATAGCAGCGGATCTCCCAAGAAATTCTACACAGAGGCTCTTCATGCAATCAGCACATACTAAAATAGCTCTGTTAACCCGCCAGCAGTTCCAGCGTCCACTAATATTGTGAGCGTCACCGTATTTGAACCTTTATGTGTCGTATTTCATACAATGGAAATATTCACGCGAGTGTTATTCTCCATGCCGCCAAAGACATTGTCCGAGTTCCGATATATTCGTCTTCACCAAATATTATTTTGCCATAAAACTTCTATGGCAGGAATACTATGCAATTAAAAACTATAAAATATATTAGTTTAATTTAGGTTTTAAGTTTTTTATAAAGTTTGTATATTTTTATTATTTTTTAAAATGGATAAAAGCTATTTAACTAAAATCTTATTGGCTCTTAGTAATAATAATAAGAGAGAAAATTAATTTTTGAAATCAAAAAATTAAGAAAAAATTAAAGCTCTAACTTTTAGCATCAATTGTGCAATTAATATGATTGAAAATATCATAAGAGATAATGTAACACTACATTTACTTTATCATTTCAAGAATTTCAGAATTTAAATTCTTTATAAAGTTTGAACATTTTTATATCATTTTTTGAAAAACAAGAATAGTATTTAATTGAAATCTTATTGGATCTTACTAAATAGTAATGGAGAAATTTAATTTTCAAAACAAAAAATCAATGAAAATTTAAAATTCTAACTTTTTGTATTAATTGTGCAATTAATATAATTATTATAAAAGATATGTCAGGCCACACTTTACCTTACCATTAGTCAAATTAATAATAATAAATGTACTATAATAATATTTTAAATAAATACATAGCAAATAACACTCTGCTCTACATTATGACGAAAAATGCGAATTCATATTCCAAACTCAGTCGCCCCTTCACGAAATCGGTTGTGCACTAGCAGAAGACTTCTCTACAACTCTCTTTGGCAACCAATAATCAATTTGAAGTCCTCTTGTAATCAAAACCAGGGAAAGGAGTAACCAACAAGGCAATTAATAATAGCTTTGAATTATTTATGCAACTCCATTCCAGCCGAATCTCGGAAATCTGTGAAAATCAATCTCACAAAACAAAAGATGGTTGGCAAACAATGCGGAGTCGAAAAAATCGGACCCATTTTCAGCAAAAGATAGATATCAGGAAAGGAAAAATTCCAAAGGAAAAATCGTACCACCATCAAATCAATTCTGTGGCAAAATTCGAATCTAACCCTAGCTCAAAACCAAAGGAGAATCCACACAAAACGGAGCTCCCAAAACAGCCTCATAGGATATCAGAAGTTAATGCAATCCCTATTGGAAAATGAACAGGAAATTATCACATAAATTGGAAGGCTGCATCGAAGCGACCAATGAGAAAGATAAGCAAATCATCTATACGGACAGAAGGAAATCGGTATACATACCTCTGCACCGAAAAAGAGATCAACGCATAAAGGAAGGATTCAAGCTGGCCCTAAACTAATATACATCGAGTTGCATACCTCTGATGAAGAAATTATTATAAGCAATCCTTATAATGAAAAAAGATGGAAGGATTGCGAGGATAAAGGCATCTATATATATTGGAATGGTCCGTCAAGGAAGGGATCCAGGCTAGTGCGCATCATTTCCATGATATGGGGCAACAAGGTAAGTACCCTTAACACTTTTGCAAATAAACTTTGGTTTATTTTATGTAGAACTAAACTGGACAAGGAAGAAATTCTGAAATTTGATAAACTATTTTACAATGGCCACCATATTAAACTTCTAAAATGGCAACATAACTTCAATAAAAATCATATTGAAAGCCTGGAAGCGATTAAATGGATGGAATGCAAAGAAATCCCATCAAAATTAATGGAAGAAACCACCATTAAAAAAATTGGCAATTCATTAGGAAATTTAATTGGATTTGAAGATAACCCTAATAAAGAAAATAGGATTAGGGTTTTGGTTAAATATGATCAAAATCAACCTATAAATAGAAAGATTATCACAAATCGTTCAATATATAAATTAACTTTTAAAGAATACACAGGAGAAATTCATAAAATTTTAGATGTTAACTTTGCCAAATCTCAAACTATCAATAACATTAAAGAACAGTTAAAAACTGAAAAAAATACAAGCAAGAAGGCAAGAAGCAAGGAAGTAGATACTGCAACGAATCCAGTCTCACAAGAAAGAGGAAAATCTTCAGATCTAAGACCCTTGGATAGTAAGATGGCAGTAGTAACAATTGAAGAAAATGGGGATAAATCGAGGGAGACAGAAGTAGAAGAGCAGATCAGTTACCAGCACTCACTCAACAAAATCAAGAATTGCAGGGATTGTCAAAGAGAAAAAGAGAATATTGAAGAAATGGAATCAAATATAGTTAAATTAAATCAGCTTTATCATGAAATTCTACTGATACAGAATGACCTAATTGACCAGAGTCTATTAGCAGAAGAGTCACATAAGAAACATAAAGGAAAAGAGATTTAAGCCTCCGGATCGGAAGGCATATTAGAAACAAGTGCAAATCAAATGCAAGGAACAAAGATGAAGGCATAATCGATTCACATTGGATCGATTGAACATAAAATAAAAGAGCAAAGGACAGAAAGCATAATGGAACAAGTTTTAGAAACACGGCAAGAAATGGTTAAGCCAAACAATGAAAGTACACAAGAAGTGAACATTCCACCAGTAGATTTAGCACAGTGGAGCAATATAACCATTAGAAAGAAAGGAAAAGGAAAGAGTTATAAATTTTGGAAAACCCCTAGTAATGGGAAAGACATGTTTGCTTCAGATAGAGAGGACAATGGTTTAGTCACAAAAGTAAATCCAAGTTCAGAAAATATAGAATCCTTATGGAGAAACGAAGAACGGCAGAGTGCCATCAATATAGATGGCCACAATGAGAATGAGGAATTAAAAGGCACCCAAACAGAAATAGGAGAGAACCAGCAAATTAGTAAGTGATTAATCACAAAAATAATCTCAGAGGATTTACAGGAAGGGGAGGTTTCTTTAATAGCAGAGAAGGTATGGGATGAACAAAATATTAAAAATTAGGTATTGCAATGAATCAAGAAGGATTGAAAACACCAATTTGTGGGAAATCTAAGCAAAAACATGGAAGGAAATCACTTAAAGAACTTAGAGAGGCAACAGGGCAAGTTAAGGACCAAACAAAGATCTCTGACATACTGAACAATGGGAAGGGGAAGTTCCTTCCCAAGGAGCAATGAAGATAACAACTTGGAATGCTAGGGGCCTGAATGCCCCTAGCAAAAAATGCTTATTAAAGCGTAACCTCAACCTTTTTGACTTAGACATCTTACTAATACAAGAAACTAAACTCAACAAAGAAGAAGGATTAAAAATGAGTCAAAATTTGGGAAAATGGACATCAGTATTCCAACAGTCTCAAGGAGCCTTAGGAGGAATAGGAATAATTTGGAACCCCCAACAAGCTAATATGGAATTACTCTCTCTTCAAGCAAACTGGATGGGAATGAGAGCTATTAGCACAAAATCAAACCTGCAAACAGTAATTATTAATGTATATGGACTGACTTCTACAGATGATAAACAGATAGTCTGGAATGAGATCAACTCTTTCCTCAATTCAATGCCAAAGGAAATAGCCATTATAGGTGGAAATTTCAATGCAATCTCAAGTAAGGGAGAAAAACAAGGAGGGATGAGCCAAACAAATAAAGCCATGGAAGGATTTAAAAGTTGGATCCAGAGGGACTCTCTCTTGGACATCAAAACCAAGAATGGAATTTATACTTGGAATAACTGTAGGAAAGGATTCTATTATATTGCCGAAAGCTTAGATAGATTTCTTCTAAAAGGTGAATTAAATATGGACAATTTGATAACATCAGAAATATTACCTATGGTAGGGTTAGATCATTTTCCAGTAAAAATGAAAATCAAGGAACAAAGTAAACCTAGTAGAAATCCTTTCAAATGTGAGAAAATGTGGTTTTTAGACAAAAGCTTCATGGAGCAAATCAAAAACTAGTGGAAGGAGGATCAGTATGAAGGATCTAAAATGTTTTGCCTGGTCTCTAAGCTTAAAAACTTAAAACATAAGATTCTCAATTGGAACAATCAACATTTCAAAAATATATTTAAAGAAAAATTAGATATTGAAGATAAAATGAGTAAATTAAATAAAGAAATTATTATGAAAGGAATGAATAATGAATCATATCAATTAGAAAAAGAATATCTTTTAAGACATGAAGAAATTCTATCAAAAGAAGAAACGTTTTGGAGGCAGAAATCTAGAGAAAAATGGCTCCTAGAAGGAGATCGTAATACAAAAATTTTCCACAACAACACCATTAACAATAGGAATTATATCAATATAACCAAAATTAGGAATCTAGAGGGAAGGCAAACTGAAAATCCAGTAGAAAAAGTAGAAATATTTACTGAATACTTTCATAATACACTCAATGACTTTGAATCCTCCAACAAATGTGCTCAAGAAGAAATGCTGAAACATATTCCTAAGCTGATCTCAGAGGCAGATAATAAATTCCTTAATGAACCTATCTCCCTTTCAGAGGTCAAGACCGCACTCTTTAGTATGAACCCAGATAAATCCCCGAGCCCCGATGGCTTCCAAGCCTTCTTCTTTCAAAAATGTTGGGATATCTTAGGAGAGGATTTATGGAAAGCATTAGAAGCAACTCGTAAAGGAGGCTCCATCTTAACTGAAATCAATCACACATTCTTAACCCTTATACCTAAAAAGCAAGTAAGTATTGCACTGGGAGATTTTAAGCCTATTGCATTATGCAACACTATATACAAAGTGTTTTAAAAAATTCTAGCTAATCATCTCAAAAAATTCTTGCCCAAACTTATCTTGGAAGAACAAACTAGATTTGTTCCGGGCAGATCTATACTAGATGGCATATCAATCATTCAGGAAACTATCCACTCTGCATTAAAAAATAAAGAAGCTTGTATGCTACTCAAACTTGACATTCAGAAAGCATACAATAAGGTAGATTGGAGATTTCTATGCAAAACTTTAGAAGCCTTTGGCTTCTCCAAACAATGGGTTAACATTATTTATCAATGCTTATCAACCCCCAAAATCTCTATCCTTATCAATGGCACCCCATAAGGTTTCTTTAATATTTCAAGAGACATCAAACAAGGAGATCCCATTTCTCCTTTCCTATTTATCATAATGGCAGAAGCATTTGGAAGGGCTATTAAAGCAGTGCAAGGAGAAAGAAAAATTATTGAGGTAAAAGTCACTAAAGGAGTTGAAAATACTACCCATCAACAATTTGCAAATGACACAATCCTTGCTGGAATGAGCACC
Organism: Cupressus sempervirens; assembly: GCA_028749045.1. Classification (NCBI taxonomy): domain Eukaryota; kingdom Viridiplantae; phylum Streptophyta; class Pinopsida; order Cupressales; family Cupressaceae; genus Cupressus; species Cupressus sempervirens. The sequence continues at coordinate 592,419,080 of CM053785.1, read as the reverse complement.
TTGGAAGAGGCGGATCAGATGCAACACATCCTGAATACTTACTCAAAGGCATTTGGGCAAATGATAAATGCCAAAAAATTAGAAATTTTCTTTTTAAATACTGAATTTGAAGTGGAAAATCTAATCTGTCAAAAACTAGGATTTAAAAAAGGCAAATTCCCATTTAGATACTTGGGGATTTACCTGGATAAAACAAGCAAAGTAACCCGGGTTGGGAGCATATAATTAGCAAAATTGACCACCAAACTGAATCTTGGAAAGGTAGATGGTTAACCAAGGTAGGGAAAGCAACTAAAATTAAGGCAGTATTGACAACCATCCCTTCTTATCAATTGTCATGTTCTTATCTTCCAAAACAAATCAATGCTAAACTAGAAAGTAAACTACGAAACTTCTTCTAGAAAGGACTAGAAGACAAGAAAAAAGCAGCATTAGTCAGTTGGAAAAATATTTGTAGACCAAAAGCATATGGAGGATTAGATGTCAAAAACCTCAAATGGCAGAACGAAGCATTAGGAGCAAAACAAGTTTGGAGACTCTATCAAGAAAGCGACAGGAAATGGGCAAAATTTTTATACAATAAATATCTTAACCCTTCAGATAAAACCTCACTCTTTAGAATTAATACTCCTCCCAAAGGATCAGCCAGTTGGAACTTTCTGTTGAATAATCGTAGTTTGATTTCTAAATATCTGACATGGGATATAGGGAATGGAAAGGAAGCTTTGTTTTGAGAAGATTCCTAGAATGGAAATCCTCCTTTGATTAGTTCAAACTTCTCCCCTGAAACTTTATTACAATTGAAAACCCTATGGGGCACTAAAGTCAAAGACTACCTAGAGGAATTTAAATTAGACTAGGGAAAGGCATGGAAATGGAAATCAGTTTCAGAAACTGACATCAATCTAGAAGACAAGAAAAAATTGGAACTATTACTAAAAAACTGAACCATTGCATGTAAAGACAAGGAGGATAAACTTATCTGGGCAGCATCAAAGGATGGAGTCTATAAAGTTAGAGACGGATATAGGATGAAAACTAACTCACAACAATGGGATGTCAACACTCTTCCTTTGAACCTATGTTGGGATCCAACAAATCTTCCTAAAGCAGGAATGTTTCTCTGGGCAACTATGCAAAAGAAAATATTAGCAGAGGATAGGATTAGGAAAATGGGTTTTGAAGGGCCATCTAGATGTCCCCTTTGTAAAGAAGAAGAAGAAAACGTAGATCACCTCCTATTCTCATGCAAATTCTCTCAGGAATATTGGAGATGGATACAAAGGAAACTCAATTGGTCTTCCCCATTAGCAGGACATTAGGAAGGTCATTTGATGGTATGGCCAAAAGAGGATCCTAAGAAAATATATGGAAAACTCTGGAATATATCACTGGCAATAGTAATGTGGGAAATTTGGAAAGAAAGCAATCACCAAATTTTCTCAGAACAATATCTCTCAGAAACAACTCTATTTTCAAAAATAGAAGTAGCAATTTCGGAAGTTATGAATAGTGATCTCAGAAAGAGATCTAGAGAAGAGGGATCGTTCTCTGACTAGGATGCAAAAATTAAAAAGCTATGGCCACTATTAATAAACCCCCCCTTAACTTATAAAAAGAAGAATGACCTTGCTAAACTTTCCTGCAAATGGGAGCCTCCCCCTTCTGGGTGGAAGAAACTAAATTTTGACAGGGCATCAAGAGGAAATCTTGGGAAAGCAGGAATAGGATGTATCATTAGAGATGAATCAGGTAATTGGATTATTAAAAGATCAAAATCATTAGAAATAGTTTCCAATAATATGGTTGAACTGGAAGCGGTAGAAGAAGGAATTAATCTATGTATTAAATCAAATATTTAAAAAATTATAATTGAAGGGGACTCCCAAATCATTATTAATGCACTTCGAAAAGGAGGCACACCAAACTGGGTGTTAAACTCTAAACTAGAAGCAATTATAAAGTCTCTTTCAACATTTGAAGATATAAGATTCACTCACATATTCAGAGAAGGCAATAAAGAGGTCGATATATTAGCAAATCTTGGAACCGATGGTATTAATTCCTTAACTTTCAATCATTAAAAGTCCACACAACAAAGATGGACTAATCATACTCTTTCCAACTTCAATATTTAGTAAGATCTCACAGGTATCAAACAGAGTACCTATTTACGGGAAATCCCTCACTTTTGCCCATAATCTTTTCGATATGATGATCTTGAGAGGAGTTGTATTAATCATTCGCATGCCTTCCCATTATTAGGCATCTAGAAATTTTGACTCATCCTTCATTAGCTACTTCAGGGGTTTTCACAATACATTCTCTCAGCATTTGAGTTTAGCTTTAAACTAGGCAACGAAGTAGGCTGGGTGAGATGGATTCGAACATCAGTCTGTTTCATGCTCATGAAAATCACACAATGGCCTTCTGTGGGTCAATCACGCAAGAGCGATGGAACACGATTTTGAGGCCCATAGATGACATGAGCCGTATAGCAGTCAATCGAGCTTTAGGGGAAGGAGTGTTCAATTATGACTACTCTTGGAGGACTAACGGTGACATAGTTGGGTTGTGGGTAGGTTGTTTGGCTCGGGCAGGGATTGAAAAATGGGATATTATTAGGATCACCCATAATATTTTTGATCCTTGCTGGGTAGTGGGCTTGAAAATTGCTATTGCAAACATTGATGCTCAGCTCTGCATTCCTCTCCCAGAAGCATACATGGAATTTGAGGTCAACAATCAGGAATTGGAAAGGAGCCCAAGACACCCTTGCATGGTTATTAGGGATAATATCAAGTTTTACAACAAATGGTCGCGTATGGAGATGAGCATAAATTTTATGTTGAGATGGAGGGGTATCATCGAAGACCAAGGAAGGGACTAGTTAACTGGCTATTTGAGGGCATACGACGCCTATATCCATCCAAATGTGGATTTCAACAACATGGAGGAAGTGGAATTTTGTCTTCCAAACTATGACAAAACCAGTAGGAGTAGGTCTACATATGAATTTCCTTCTGGATCAACAGCTGGCTCTCTACATGAAGCATCAAAAAGTAAGTCTAAATAATCTCTTGGGTTAGCCTGAATACTATCATAAATCAAATTTTGGCTTGTATCACCCGATTTTAAAATAGGGTGCCTTTGTAGATAAGTCATTCCAATTAGATTATCAAGCGAATATGCCTCTTATACACCTTTCTCTTATGTATCTTTTCAATATTAGATGGGTTATGGTGGTTACTGTACATATTATCATATATTAATAGAAAATGTATTTAGCTACTAAACAGCCTTTTATGTGGTGATGAGTTTTTCTCTGCGTGTCTCTGGTTTAAATTTAGAATAAATCTTAAATGGATCTCTCATTTTCAAAGTACTAAGCTTATGAGATGTTAACTTAGATTGTAATCCATGCAATAGGTTTTTTTTTGAAATCTTAAGAAACTCTTCGACATTATAGATGGATTTTCGGTTTGCCATTCCTTGGATTCTAGTTTATCACTTCAACTGGTGACATAACCTTGATCTAATTATGCGGGGAAATAAATCTTTAAAAGATTAAAGAATTTGTTCCACACATGTACTTTTATCTTAATATCAAAATCTCTAACATTATAATATTAACTGAACATCAATAAAATATTATTTAAGATAGGCTTTTCAATTATGGTAAAGATCTAATTAACAGTATAACAAACTGGGTTTATTAATAACCTCTTTTCAATCTCAACATGTAATTCATCCTAAGTAGAGGGCCTTGTGGCTCGTTATTATAATTGGTTTTGTTTTAAGATTCATTTAACCCATAACATTTGTTGATGTTGGTGAATGTAGATAGATGGTGATTATCTTCCCTCCAATCTGATTCCTCTTTGAAAGACATTTGTATTAGTCTGAAAAATATTTTGATGTAATCATTGGGGTATGCCCCTTTTACTATTGTATAATATAGGACTGAGGTCCTGGGCAAGACAGGAAGTTTTCTTTCCCCATTCTTTCCTACCTGTGCCCGCCAGAACGGGGGAATACTTGTATATTTATTTAGTTATTAATAAAATCTATCAAGGCTTAGACTGTTTACCGAGCAAAAATATTAATAATAATAATAAATGTACTAACTCATAAAATTTTGACTCATTTTGTCCTTAAAGCATTATCTTTTAAAAGAATTAAATGTAATAAAAACTAAATAATGTAACAAAAAAATTAAAAAACTAAAAACTAAATAATATTACAAAGAATTTTAAAATGGTAGTTATTGTGTGTACAATTATGTTTATTGTTTATGTATTTAAAATTTAAAATATCTTATATCATTTTTGGGTGTCAAGTTGTTGATTAAATAATTAATAGTGTAAAAGATGACAATTGATTATAGTTTTTGTTAACTAAAGAATTATTTGATGTTAAATATTTCTAAAATGTAATGAACACCAAATAGATGCATCTGTATCTAAGATTATTCTTGTTATTCCTTTAAATAAATAATAAGTAAGTAAATGATAATTGAAGTAATTATATATTGAAAAAAATAATTATTCAATATTCTTGTTGTAATAATTAAATTGGAAAAATAACGATTCAATGCTCATCATAATAATATAATTCAACTTATATATATATATATATATATATATATATATATATATATATATATATATATATATATAACTTTCACCAAACAAAATATATAATATGCATTAAATAAGATCAATGTACCTCAAACTGGCGAGGAGAAAAGTTATGTTTGGCAAGTCACATCCCTTGACTGGGAATGGTGACTGTATATATGTAGGAGTCTCGGTCAAAGGAGAGGAGCACAACGGATAGAGCATAAGGAAGGCAGATAACAATCCAACAACCCATTGATGAAAGTAGACCAGCATCGATTGGTTAAAACTCACCTAAGATAGGATCCAAACAAGGGTGTTTGATACTACAAGTCAGGACACAGATTAGACCACCACAGGTGAGGCTTAGGCATCATGATTATATATATATATATATATATATATATAGATTCTAAAGTTAATAATCACATGAAAAAAGGAATTCATGTACTAGTTCATGATGTTACTGAAAGGAAAGTTAATAGATTTAAACAGAATGAATAATTAGATTAATTCTATTTGAATTCCAGAAAGAGAACAAGGATTCATTATTTACAGGCACTAGAGTTCCATAAGAGAATAAGTAATATACTCATTAAGAGATGGATCTCATTATTTACAGGTACTAGAGTTCCATAAGAGAATGAGTAATATACTTATTAAGAGATGGATCACATTATTTATAGGTACTAGAGTTCCATAAGAGAATGAGTGATATACTCATTAAGAGATGGATCTCTTTACAGGATGAGGCTATTGGAGATTGTCATGATCTCCTTAGTCTTCAGATGTATATCTCAATATGATTAGATACGGATACCATATATGAATTCAATATTTGTTAAGAGATGGATTCCTATCTAAGGGCAGACCTAGGGATAAATTTTCCCACTAACTTAGAATAAATTTTTATATCACTAATATTTGATGAATTGTTGTATTAATACTAGTTTTGCAGGAGATTAGATAGGAGAATAATCAGGGACATTACATAAAAAAATTATTTTTTTTTGGTAATTTTCAATTTCTCTAGTTTTTTAATCATATAATTATTTCTGTTAGGATAAGCAATTGGTTTATGATTTCTTACAGTGCAAACATGCTAAAAATAAAATAAAATTTATTGTACTGCAGACTCTAAGACACAAAGAATAAGCAATTTAATTTGTGGATATCTTTTCTATATGTAGGATTTAGTTATAACATGCTCATGCTTTTGTTAGGGTTTTGGTTGGTATTGTTTCACCTTGCACAAGATCTCAATGATCCATTTGTTCACAACGCATTACAAGACATTTATACAACTTTATAATTGCATTCAAACTAATATTGTAGAAATTTTATTTATTACCTCAAGACTTCTCGTGGAAAAATCAATAATGCAAAAAATGTGTTGCCTTGTAATGCATGTGTGATTTTTTTAGTGAAATTAAACAACATTTCTTAAGGGCTTATGAAGATACTTTCTAGTCTGAAAACTCTTGAAGTTAAAGAATTCCATTTTGTTCTAAAATTCTTATACACTTTTGAGTTTTCCAATTTAGAGCTTGTTGTAACTTTTTTTGTAAAGGCGTTGATATTAAAATTCTAATGACACAAAGAAATAAGTTTACACTTGGTAAGAGCTATGATTTATCTACTCACATTCAACTATAAACATTAATGTAAAATGTAATTGTCTATGTTTCTCCACTGTCTTTTGTGCTAAAGTTCTATGTACAATTACAATTAATTTTAATACGGTTTAAAGATGGTTCAACCTCTAAAAGATCAAAGGATATAAAGAATGTTGTTCTGATACATTTTGCATTCCTTCAAATTAAAAAGTTTATTCCTCCATCTCAACCCTTCATTGCCACACTCTACAATACGATAATCATGACACATATGGCAGGAACTATGACGCTTTGTGTCTCTTGTTTTTTCTACATTTTTGAATGCCTATAATAAAGTGCACTATTTTTGTTCCAAGTTAGATCTTGAGGACCATACTCTTTCTATTTATTAAGCCTTTTCCATTATATCTAGCGACTAGTATTTGTCCATTATAATTAGATGATTATAGTTTTATTGGAAAATTAATTATAAAAATAGAATATAGAAATAGAATTCTTTATAAAAATATAGTGTAAAATAAATAAAGAATCAAGTAATGGTAATAGTTTAAATATAATATAAATATAAAACATAACATTTATTTAATATCTAAATTTATGCATGAATACTAAAGTTATAAAAAAAATAACTTTGTATTAATATTATGAAATTTTATAGATTTTAAAATTACATATTTTATAATAAGACATGAAAATAATATTTATAAGTAATATATTTATTTAATCATTATTAAAATTGAAATAGTATAGAAAATAAAATAACTTAAATATTTTTATGTAATTTATTGAGATTTTAATGAGGTACTAGATTTGAAAAATTGTTGAAAATAAAATTTCTTAAATATTTTTCCATAACATGTTATTAAGATTTTATTGAGGTAGTGGATCTGAAGAAATTATCTCAAAAGTTGTCATAAACATAATCTTATTTAAAATATGTGTATAAGATCTCAAATTTATTAACCAATGAGAGTGAAGAAAAATCATTTTCATCATTTTGTTATTTAAATAATTTGCACATTACTTTGAAAAAAAAATGAAAACTCTTAAAGAATAACAATACTTCATTCTAATTGGTTAAAATAAATTTGATTAATAACTAGTTAACCAAACTTGATTACAATAATACATGTCTATCAACAAATACTAAAAAGTATATCACTATCCAAATGTCATTATTGGTCCCTGCTTATGCATGGGCAAGGAACTAATGTTCCCAGTTGTGGCCACAATTAATTTTCACAACTAAAAATAGTCATTTTCTAAAGTTAAAAAGTTAGTTTATTTTTTTAATTGAATTTATATTTTGTTATTGGCTAGTGGTAATTTTGCTAAGGGCAAAAATGACTTTTTTGACCCAAAATTGAGAAAAATAGTTTCTGGAAACTTCTTCCAAATTCTTTTCATAGGAAACTCTAGAATTTTTCACAAAATCAAAAGTTAAGAATCGAGGACAACATGATCTGAGATCAATAGCCCTATATGCTTTCCTACCCTGCCAATCTCCAAGAGTACTGCTTACAAACTCTCTGTAACAATCAACAATAAAAAAGATGATAATAATAAAATGAAACAGTGTGCTTTCTCAGAAGAAGATCCTGATCCTAGTTTGTTGTTTCTTCATCTTCATCTTGTGCCCTAAGAACATTGTAGCTCTTGTCGTATTTGAGTAGCACAAATCACTCCATGCTTATCTAGGTTTGAAAGAAAATTTGTGTAGAAATAGTATGTGTAACCCTTGAACCCACAACAATATGTGTAAAAATACCATCAATTAGGCCCTAAGAATATTGTAACCCTTGTCACATTTGAGAAGTAGGATTTATGGCACCAACTGTTTCATTTGTGGCACCCATCTTTTCTAGATTACTTCCTAATAGCACTAAGTTGTAGTGCAAACACAACCCCCTAGCCATCTGTACAATATGCCCATTCCATCATATTCATATATTCATTTAGTATATCCTTTGACCCTAAGTTAGACACCATGTAAAATGTACTACACAATGTGTGTGTGTGTGTGTGTGTGTGTGTGTGTATTGTAATGCCTCGCCTAGAGATCCTTAGAACACAATGATAAAACATGCAGTGAATAATTTTTCCTCAATATAAGTTACTTAACAACAACATAAAGTAACCAAGAACAAGAATGAAACATCTGTTCAAGATAATAAAATAAGTACCATGGCTAAACACACGTGTTCACTGACATAAGCGAAACTCTTACAAACAATTCCAAAGATCCCCTAGCACCAAATAACTTAAAACTAAAGATCACATGAGTCATAAGAATACCTAAAGGAGGTTCAGATAATATCCATGGATCCCAAGAGAGGAGTATTGAACTATCAATCCCAAACAAGATGTTATTTTTAAGCCAAAAGTAAAAGTTTATAGCATGGTTAAGCATACATGTTCATTTCCAACTAACCATGACATAATAAAAAATAGAAGCAAAGACCCTTAAACCGTCATGCACACAATGAGGGCTCAAGGTTACAACAATTCACCTACTGGACACAATGTTGAATCCTAAATTTTGGCTAAGTCTAAAATCCTATTAGGTGAAGAAACTTGAAATCATTATCTTAACTCCTAGAGGGCTAGAAATTATCTCAAATGATTTGTCGTATATATAAAATATATCTTAAGTATAAGAATTTTTTTATGCATAAATGATATATTTTATACATCCTGAACTAATTTGGTTTGATCTATGAAGATGCAAGACCAAAAAAGGTATTCAAAACCAGCATTCAAACTTCTAGAAGGCAAGTGTAGATGCCCTCTGTTTATCATGTGATAAAACACAACCAAGCTTGTGTGAGACAGGAAGTTCCTCGCACGAGATTTCTCCATGTACCAGACGATTTTTCCTTCCAAGCTTGTGTGAGACTTTTCTCTGCCATGTGAGTAAATACATACTTGTGTGAGACTTTGCTCAATCGTGCAAGAGAATGCCTCTCCTAAGTGATAGAAGTATGATAGCAATAGAGCATTTTTTCCCTACCATAATGACATCATGAGACCTCAACGGCCCTAACCATACCCCTGAGCATAAATCTCAATTTACTAACAAGATAGCTGGAGTTGTCTCATGAGATCAATCTTACCAATAAACCATCCGATAAGATCACATGAAACAAGAAACATCTAATATTATAATCTACCAATAGCATCACTAATCCAAAGCAATGGTAAGAAACATCAACTAAAAAATAAGATATAATATCATGGTAAATTAATGTATCAAGTAACACATTAAATATGATATCAAAAGCATTCAAATTAATACATAAATCACAAGGAAACATACTCCGGATAGACTGAAGTACCAAGTGAACATCCAATAATGACCTCAAACTAGAAGTAGACCATCTCTATACATTGGTCCCCAATAGTGGTATAGGTAGCTGCACCTCCCAACCACATGGTACTCGCAAGACCACACCCGCCATGCTCATGGAGATAGTGACCCAACCACAATCACATAATATGATCACCCATGGCTAACACACATGCAAATCAAGAACATGATACCAACATCTATATGCTCAAGATGATAATGTAGTACAATAGGTCACTGGCCAGTCCTACTAAAGATAACTATGTAGGAACTCTAGTGGAGTTTCATTACTTGTCATCGAGTAGTGCAACTACTTTAAGCCTTCAATCAACTCCCTCTAGAGGCCAAACTCAGGATGTATCTTCGATCAGCTCTTGCAGGAGACTAGATATTGTGCCTTCAATCAACTCCCTTAATAGGCCAAACACACACCTTCGACCAACTCCCCCAAGAGGCCAGGTGTTCCATAATCTTATCTTTCATTAAGTTTATTTACTAATTAGTTAAATTGGTTTTCACTTATTAAAACATCTTCACATTACCTTATCAACCACTTTTGGGTTAGGGTACACAAGAGAAGCCACTCCACACATCTACCCTACACACCCATGCTCATAACATGATGAGTGCTCGTAGGTAATGCAATTTCTCAACCCAATCCCCAAATACACAATTATTCAATTGACCTATATATGAGAGTTTTGGTCTCGCAAGATCCTACCATATGCACATGTATGTGCTTGTGTGTGGGCACAAAAAACTTCATGAATATAATCACGCAATACCAATGCAAGGGTTGGATATGATAAATTCAACAAATGACACAAATATAACAATCTCACTCAGTGATCCTTTATTTAGGAGTATGAATTCGACATGAATCACAATAAGGCAACAAAACACCAAACATCATGAACTCACTCAAATGGCCTAAATTGGGAGTATGGATTCTACATGAATCCCAATGAAGATAAAGTGAAACATAGTCAGATTGGAAAGCTAGCATAGATTCCAAATCTATGACCAAAATATGTGCTAAGAAATACCTAAGAAAATTGGGTGGTACACAAAACGAGGCAATGTAAAAATCACTCAAAAAACAACATTGTTGAAAATCAATGAAATTAAAACCCATTATCTAAATTGTTGGAAAACTCCCAAAATCAAATAAAAATTGAGTTCAAAACTCATATGTAAAAACAGTCAGCATAACAGCATACTTTTTTTAATTAAATCCCCCAAAAACACTCAAATGTTTTTACCTACCCAGCCGGGTAGAACTAGCATACCAAAGCAGAGGGGAACACTAGTTCTCAGAAATCAATTTACTATTAAAAAAAATGGGAATTGAAATGGAGCCAAAATAATAAGATGAGAGAGTCATACCTCGCAATTGAGTGGGTAAAATGGAAGAGGGTGCAATAAAATAAACAGATTGTTGAATCCAATGAAATGTTCAGGAAATGAAGATCTTCTCACTATGGATTGAATGAGATCACTCTTGTGTCAATGCATCAAGCCAATCTCCCACGATAAACAAAACAAGAAAAGCTCACAAGGGTTTTTTGGAGGATTTGCTCCAAAATCCTGAATTAAAATGTAAGAAGAGAGAATAATCTCACTTTTAGCCAATAGATGAACTATTTACAAAGTGAAATATAATTAGATTATTTAAATTAAATAATCTAATAAGCTCCCTTAACCTAAATAAATTTGGCAATTCTAAATGCTTGGAATTTATCTACGATAAATTAGTTGGTAAATTAAAATAAAAAAAATAAAATATGAAATTCTCATTAAACTATTAAATTGTAATAATTAATAACCTCTTCAACCATTGTGGATTCCTAAATTCATGGACATGCTCGCGGGTCTAATCACAAATGCATAATGAATCTAGATTTACTAATAAGCCAGAGGGTTTATTATTTTAATTAACATAGATACCTAGTCCATACATGGACAACAATGGCTCAGTATGAACAACTGAATCACTGACTCCACGTGCCACTACAGGGGATATAAGTTTTGCACAATTAAAAAACCAAGTCAAGTGTAGATGCACGATAATAATATAATTGAAGCAATAGTGCGCACGATTGTGTAAATATTAATTTAAATAATGTCATCAAAATAATATATTTAAATCATTTATTTGCACCATAATAAAATTTTACTACAAGAACAATATAAATATATGTAGCACAAATACATCAACTACAATGCGATAAAGTTCATCATATATCCATAAACAGAGTTTATATCTAAATAGAGAACAATAAAATATCATTAAAATCTCATAAATGAGGTATAAGCATAATCAACTAGCTAATGGAACAATAATCAAATCACCCTAAAGGTGTAGACCACTCAGGGGTCCCAATTAAGATGACTCACAAAGCAAGATCGTCAAGGTTGCATCGATCAGGATAGCTTACATAAATCAATTGGAAGAGGCAATACATCATCCCCCACACCCCCCCTCCCCCCCACCAAAAGACTAGGCTTACTATTGGAAGCCTGCAATCCAAGAATAGAACCCAAGCGCCCAAAAAAAATCCAACAATACACAAAAAGCCTCATCTAACCACAAGCTCAATAACACAAGGCAAGATAAAATACTCAAAATTATAGTTGCCAAATATGATAAAGTCACAATTCACAACTGGAGAGTAGTAAAAGACATTCAAAGTAGTCATCAAAGAACCAAAGAAAAGCCCAAATAGGGGAATTGTTAATTCCAAGAGCAAATCTAAAAAATGTTATTTCAATCAATAGTTCAATTGTGACAACTATCACAAAGAAAGTGATGGGGAAATTTTTGTGACTAGTCCAAGCAAGAAAAATATCAAAAACCAATGCTAGCCCAAATAACATGTGGAAAGTTCCACCAACCAAAATAAAACAAGGAATCAATTGAATCACATTACATGTGTTGACTAAAAATAGTCAAATAAGAGAGATTAATTGACACACAATGCTAAGGAATACATCTTTTAAGCATCGTTAGAGAACATACTCACACCCATCAAACAATATACCATTAATAAGCTCATGCATATACATATCTATATTTTCCTTAATTCTTTTCTATGTAATGCAACTTAATGATATGCAGTAATATCACTACAACTTTTTATAGCTTAAGAAACAAGCAATATTGATGACATAAGTCATTAACACAAATAATCTATTACCATAATTAATCCAAAAGACTCACTTCCTTCGACTCACATTACTCAAGTCACATCTATTGGGTCAAAAAGTTCATCCCAAGTAGGTACCGAAGCAACAAGAAATCATGAGCTCCCAAATATGCACTCACACTCACACAAACACAAGATCAACCATGTGGAAAACTTATACATAGAGATCCCAATGTTTGAACATGTGCTCTGATACTAGATCTAATGCCTTTCCCAAAGACCCCTTGAAGATAATGAAAAAATATTCACTAAATATTTTTTTCTTAAGATAAGTTACTTAGCAACAACAAACTGTAACCAAGAACAAGAATGAAACATCTATTCAAGATAATAAAGCAGGAAACATGGCTAAACTCACATGTCCACTTATGCAAGTGGAAGTCTTACAAACACTTCCAAAGACTCCCAAGCACCAAATGATAATTAAAACCAAAGATCACACGTATAATGAGAATACCCAAAAGAGGTTTAGATAACATCCATAAATCCCAAGTTGTTGCTCCCCCTAGCCTCCTCTCTTCAGTTTCTTCTGGGGATTGGATTGGGGAGGTAGCTAAGGTGGAGGATGGTTTGATTGCGGTAAAAAGAAAGAAAACAAAGCCCTCTGCTCCTCCTTAATAAATGTTTATTCAATCGAGCAAGGGAGACTCTAAAACAAAGGGTGTATCGTGAGCTCCCTTTTCATGCCTAGTTTTGGAGGTAGATCCTTCTATTCGGATCTTTGCTTCCTAGTTGGTTCTTTGGTTTTGGCTGGTGATATGCTTTTATGTCACCACAGTTACCCCTTTTGGGTGTGAACAACTCCTCTTTGATTTGTTGTAATTTTGTCTATGTGCTTATTGAATATCTTAAGTTGTGTACAGGGTTTCAAGCACCTTTCAAAACCTATTTTCCTTAATCAAAAACATCCGTAAATCCCAAGAGGAGAGTAGTGAACTATCAATCCTAAAAAAGATGTTCTTTTGAAGCCCAAAGTAAAATTCCCTAGCATGGTTAAACATACATGTCTATTTCCAACTAACCATAACATAATCAAGAATAGAAGTAGAGGCCCTAAAATAATCATGCACACAACAAGGGCTCAAGGTTACAACCATTCATGTATTGGACACCATTCTGAAAGACAAATGTTATATCTTGAAATTTGGCTAAACCTAAAATCCTAAAACCCTGAAATTAGGCTAAGTCTGAAATCTTGTTAGCTGAAGAAACTTGGAATCCTTATCTTAACTCCTAGAGGGTTGGAAGCTATCCCAAATGAATCATCATCATCATCATATATATATATATATATATATATATATATATATATATATATATATATATATATATATATATATATATATATATATATATATCTTAACACTTACATTTAAATGATATATTCTATACATCCTAAACTAATCTATTTTGTTCCAGGAATATATTAGACCAAAAAGGGTATTCAAAACCTATATTTGAACTTTTGTAAGGCAAGCATAGATGCCCTTTATTTTTCATGTGACAAAACACAGATAAGCTCATATGCGACATGAAGTTCCTTGCACAGTCTTTCCCCACATACTAGGAGAGTTTTCCTTCCAAGTGTGCACGAGACTTTGTTCTGCCATGCAAGTAAATACATACTAACATGAGACTTTTCTCCGTCGCACAAGAGAATGCCCCTCCCAAGTGACTGAATCCAATATCAATAAAAAAAAATACAAGAATGCAAGAATAAAAGCATGAAAACATGAAACCTCAACTCTAGGGAGTACTAGATCCACATAAATGGAGGAATCATCACTTGAGAACGTAAAAGTAAATCTAATAACTTAAATAAATCTAAAATACACATAGAAATAACATACCTCCATCTAATCAACATCATTAAAATCAAAATGAACAAAAACAACATCACTATGAAAAAAGGGACACACATGTGATATAACCAATACAATCCAACCATGCTCATTTTCTCCCTATCATAATGGCATCATGAGACCTCAAGGGCCCTAACCATACCCACAAGCATGAATCTCAATTTTCCAACAAGATAGTTGGAGTTGTCTCATGGGATCTTTCTTACCAATAGACCATCTAATAACATCACATGAAACAAAGAGCATCTAACATGCTAATTGTTGTCTTGCATTTTGTCACCACAAAATGTTGGTAACAACACGAAACTTTTTCAAGCTAGTTTCGTATTTCTCTAAGCTTAACTTTGATATTCAATTGCTTAATGTTGATCGATTGATTCATATCAATTAGAATATCAAATTGTTTTATTGAAGGCCTTCGTCAAGTCTTTTTTGTTTTTCTTTATGTTGAGCCTTTGCTTTATTTTTGAAGCCTTCACAGTTCGTTCTTTCCTTTGGGGTTTGCTTTTGCTTGTTTTTAGTTTTTTGGTTTTGCTCATGTCATGTCTTTTGATTTCCTCTTCGATTCGATCTAACCTAGAGGTCAATCAGAGTTGTCAATCAAAAAAATTTCTTGTTTCAGTGCCTCAAAAGTGGACATTCTAGGTGCAACAGCACAAATTCAAAATATGATGTTATATTTTCATTTTGACATTCACTTTTTGAAAATATAACATTTTACTCACTTTTTGTTATGTTTTAAAGTTACTTTATCTTTTAAATTATAACTTAAAGTGACTACAGTGCACTTTATGTTATAATTTTAAGTTGAGTTACTTTTTAATTTTTGACTTAAAGTAACTATATAACTATATAATTACATTTTAATTTTTTGGTTTTTAAAATCAAATACTTATGTAAATGTCATTTTAAAGTAATGTTTATGTATTATATTGAATAATATGATTAATGAATATTATTTTTGGCCCATTTTATGACATTTTTATAATTTTAAGTGAAATACATGACTAAAAGACCTCAAAAGTGGACTTTTTATGTGCAATTGCATGTAAAAACTACGAAAAGTGGAAACTTTTCATGTCATTACATGTAAAAATCACTTTTGAGGAGAGTTTTTATGTCATTACATCAAAAACTCATGAAAGTGGACCTTTTTGATGCAATGACATGAAAACTTGAGTTTTTGTGCTTAAGCATTAAAAAGGTGAGACACATTTTAAAACATGCATATGGCCACAAAAGGTCTGATTTTGCCCATGAGCATGTTTTAGAACATGTAATGCACTTCAAAAAGTGCAATTTTGCATAAAGACACATTTTAAAACATGTAATTGACCTCTAAAGGTCTGATTTTACATGAAGACCTATTTTAAAATATGTAATGCTCATTAAAAAGTCTGATTTTGAGAAGAAAATGTGTTCTTGCTCCTCAAGAATATGATTTTGGCCATAACTCAAGATTTTCTTCATGGATTTGAATGCAATCTTTCACATTCAAGGTATTTTTGCTTGGGGGTCATTTTGCATCCATACAAAAATAGTTTAATTGTGAGAGTCCAAATCTAGGGTACGTTTTTGTGAAAAACTCCAAAAATCTTCATTTTTACCCAAATTTTTTGCATGGGAATGAATCGTTTTGCCCTTGTGGAGTGATTGCATTGCATTTTGATTCATATTTTGGTGTTTAAACACTAAATTATTTTACTTGCAATCCATGGAGAAACACGTTTTTTCTTAAAATGTCTCATGAGTTTGAATCTTCAAAAATGTTGGAAGTTGGAGAGGTTTTAGGGCACATTTTGGCATCTTGCAACATTTCCTCCTTATTTGCTGCCCTCTCTCATTCGAATTTGCAAGATTGGAAAAGGTCTCACCATTTTTGAAGAATTTTTCAAACAAAGAGCATCTTTTTCCTTCATATTTGGCACTTATTCTTCATGTAAGTGGACTTCTTCCTTATTGTAATTTAATTCATGCTTATCTTTTCTCTTTTTATGAATGAAATCATTAGATGGTTACCATTTGTGAAGATCTTTGCCATAGAAAGTGCATTTTTCCTTTAAATATGAAGTTTTCTTTCATTTTCATGTTTTTGGTTCTTCCCCAAGTCCCAATTTCGAATTTGAGCTTTGAAGTGCATTACATCTTGGCACGTTTTGAGTTGTTTTCAAAGGTACATTTTTTCTTTTATATTGATTTTGTGTGCTTGTTTTCCGATTTTTCTCCATTTAGAGAAGTTACAAGTTTTTTCCCCAAAACTTGTTTTTTGCTTTATTTCATGCGAAAGCATCGTTATCTTTAACATTCCATTTTCATTTCCATGCCATTACATCTCACATCTCATCCGACAAATGTGATTACATGTTTTCCATCTCATTTGCCATTCACACATGCATGTAACCCTATTTTCCATTTTCATTTTCACCCATCTCACTTTTCACTTCCATTCGCACAACACGATTACACGAAATGTCTTACGTATAATTGCATCCAAAAGGTCCGATTTTGATCAAAAGTCACATTTTGAAAAGACAAAAAAGTTTTCATTTTCACTTCCTGTGTACTTTGACTTCTCCTTTTCTCCAAAAGTGACTATAAAACTCATTATCTCACCTTCATTTTTCATTTCCATCTCCTCATACACATTCGTACTTACATTAGTAAATACATGTTTTCGCTTTATTCCATGCTTTACATCTTAGCCTTCATTCACATATACACGTAAAGTGTATCCTTCACTTGCACTTGCATATCATTTCACCCTCCACCTCCCGTTACATGTTGCATTAACATGTATTCACTTTTCATTCAATAAAGCCTTGAAAACAATAAGTCACTTTTGAAATCAGCAACTTTCACTTTGCATGCATTCCCATGCATTTCACCTTTGCACATTTTCATTCCATTCCATTTCATTCAATTTTCCATGTTCACAATTTCATATCATTTCATTCCACATTCCATTCATTTCATTTCACTTTCCATTCCATTGCATATGGATATGCCTTCTCTTTGAAAGTCACTCTTTTTTCGAATTTTCACCGCTGCTCCAAAATTCACTTGCATGGAGATTCCTTTTGATGATGTATTTATGTTTTGAAATTTTTGTGTTACAACAAAAACACAAGATATCTCCTCGCCATCCAAATCCAAAGGCAAAATGAAATATCAATATGATAAAGAATTGGCTCATGCAGCTTCTTCTTTAGTCACATCTATTTTGGATAACGTGTTGGACACAAAGATTGGTCATGTAGATGTGGCTGATTTTCTACAAAGAATTGAAGCTCTAGCTACTCATGAAATGAAGCACATTAGAAGAAGCAATATCCACTTGGTGTCTACATTTCCCATGGCAGCAATAGAACCTAACTTTGTCTATGGATGTGCATGGTGTTTTACTCCTAAGACAAGGACTATCAAAGATGTTGATGTGAAGGTTATCATTAGCCTTGACCCTGAATTTAGTGAATAAATCTTTAAAGTTTTGCATAAATCAACGTGTTGTTTTGACTAAAGATTCATCATTGAATTTTTGGAATGAAAAAAAGAGCAATTATCAAAAGTATGTCAACCTTTAATGGTCAGACAATAAAAGAAGCAATTTTTCTAGGTGGCCAATGACTCTTCATCAGTCAAATTTTAAATAAGAATAGAAGGATCTCATCATCCTTCTCAGTAGGATTTGTGGTCTTAAAGATTCTTCTGATTTTGAGCTATGGACGTACAAGTTTATGTTTCAAATTATGGAGAATAAAGAACACGTCTTTTGGGGGGAGCTTATCAATACTATGCTCTACCAGTAGATATGCAATGTAGGAACATCAATGCCTTTCTATATGAATTCTTATCTAGTTTACATTGCTACTACCATGGGATCTTTTTTTGGTCTTTCTACCAAAGGAGATTGTCTTCAAGTACCTATTTGGGATTACTATGACCAAATTAATTTGGCTAATACTAAATTCCATCACAGAAGAGTCCAAGATGCCTTCTTTGGATATTACAGATGTTTGTTCGACAAGCAGTTGTCTATCAAAAGAGTATTTTGATGTAGCATGGGAGAAGGTGAACCAGTACGACTGCATTTTTCTTTAGTTTCCCACTTTCACATACTTGAGAGTTGGATATTTCAAGGGAGAGCCATATACCTTACCTAGGTATGCTACAGATCGAATCATTCTAATGGAATTAGCAAGATAACTCATGGACATGCAGAGTGATCAGCATGCTTCACATAGGCCCGAATTTGACATTAACTTAGCTAAGCCTTTGTCTATTGGAAATTATTCAATTGTTTATGTGCCTAAAGCAAAGAATATGGAAGTAGAATTGTAGCTGATTATATTGAAGAAGTTCAAGGCTAGATTTGAGTTTGATTATCGAGAGATGAACTCTCAAATAACAAGAGCCTACACTCATGTTCATCGCATCGAAGATATTTGGATTGATATGAGAATAGAGCTTGACATCATGAAGATGGATTACTACAGATTAACTTTGCAACAAATAATTGATCTTAACATGTTGGAAATCTCTCTAGATTTTCAAGTCGAAGATGATGGCGACATTCTTGATTCAGAATTCCATCAAGCCAGTTTTGATAAGATGTGCCCTTTCCCTATTCAATGGCAAAAAAAAGAAGGTATGTCTATCATGGATAGGTTTCAATCCATCCTAGAAAACACTAACAAATGGTTGAAAATTAAAGGCCTTAAAAGAGTAAATCCTAAGATGGGCCTGGATTGTGGAAGTTTTGGTCCTCTCGACAGGAAATCATAACTAGAGATTATAGGGAAAGATGGTGCCTCATCTTCAAATGTCAAGAGTGCTCTCAAATTCAAATTGAAGGTTAGAAAAGGAACTAAATCATATGATGTCCCTAAGCCAATTCAAGAATCAATAGTAGAATCAGAAGAAGAATTGGAAAAAAAATCTGATAAAGAAGATTTAGATGAAGAAGGGGAAATCATGATCACATCTCCCCCAAAGCCTGCACAAGCATGTATGTCTTCTATACATGAAGAAACCTTTTTATAGGAGGTTGATGATGATGTAAATTCATTATTTGTTGTTTTCACTCATTCCATTTTAGTCTTGGAGGTTAACACCATGGCTCTTTCTATTTCATCTGTTGCTCCTCATGTTCCTACACATGAACAATATGATCACTTAGCAAATGTGTTTGAAGATTTTTCAACTCTTACCAGTGGTGAAGTTTCCCAACTTGATACATCTTTGATAGGATTTGAACTCTTCATGACAAAGTCTTCTCAACATGTTCCTATTCCTTCAGCAGTAAAAATTGAATCCTGCTTAGTCACTATAGATATACAATCTGGATCAATGCCAATGGTCTCCATTGTGCCTACTTCTATAGATGAAAGTTTCAACCTGTCTACATGGTTGAGTAGAATAACAAAAAAGAGAAGGAAGGTGATTGTTCCTCCTGAAAATCTTCCTATAAAGAAGACTAAATCCAAATCTTTGAAAGATAAGATTATATCTAGAATTTTCATTGATTCTGATAAAACCAAATTTGTTGAGCTAGCTGAGCCTTTGGTAGATAAACCCTTTGAAGAACTTACTCGTTTTGATTACAAGTTTACTAAAGTTGAAGTTGGAAAGCAATCTCATTTGGGTTATTTGCAATATGGTCAAGATGCATTGACAAATGTATCAAAAAGCAATCATGAACTTTGGGAAAAGAAGAATCAGTTAAAATTGGAGATTTCTCGTTTAAATGAGGTTTTCCAAAAACAATCTTCTCAGAGTGTTGTAAAATCTCAAACATCTAAAGAGAAAAGGATAATTGAAGCTACCAAGTTTTGGATATAAGAAATCATTTCTGAAGGAGTTTGAGCCATCATAGAGAAATTTGCAGTTCTTAGGCATGTCAAGGAGATGAACGAAATGGAACAAAATTTAATTTCTTCTTTGAATCAAGAAGTAGATAATCTGAAAGAAATACTTGATGATTGGGATGAAATGATAAATTTTTATTTGGATGCTATGGTCTCATGTGATATTCTTCTGTCATGTGAAATGTTTTTCAGATTTCAAGGACTCATTGGTTACAAGGAGGAGACATTAAGAAAGCTGATCACGAAATTGCAAGTGGCCTTTGAAGATTGTCAAGTAGTCGAAATAAGTGTTACTTGTGATTTAGAGCAGATGGGATGCAATGTTAATGATGATCTTAGCAATCTATTGGCAACAGAGAGGGTAAATTCAGAATATACAATCAGGATCAATGCTGATGTAGATTTTGAAGATTTTGGTTCGCACACAATGAACAAGTTTGTTTTGTATAAAACTTTGACAAAACACTTGTTAGATACTACAACAAAAAATTCCAAAGTTGTACAATCAGCACATGAAAATGCAATAAGAGTTGAAGCCATATCAAAGACCATGAAGATTGTTGATCTTCCCACAATGCATGGCATCATTGTCAAATTCAAGGCACTGAGAAACAATGTCTAAGATTGTTGTTTAGTTTTTATTTCATGCTAATAGTTGTTTAGAATGCATTACATGAAAAAGTGTAATTACATGTAATGTGAGTTACATGTATGTAAAAGGATGTAATGCGAGTTGCATGTGCAGTTGCATGTAACCCTTTATTTTTTGTAGTTCAACTAGGTCAAAGTTGGTTGATTTGCTCCCATTTTTCCTCCACCATTGTCTCAACTTCTTTGCCTATATAAAGGAGTGCCCTCCTCATTGTAAAATGATCATTATCTTTATGCAAGAGAGCTCTAGAGAAATTGTGCTAGCAAAACTTTATTTGTGTGAACACTATTTTGAGAGAAAGTGAATACAAAGGAGCATTTGAGACTTAAATTTGATTAAGGGAGATTGTTATTTGTGTGAATTGTAAGATTTGTCTATAATTCATTCAAGTTATCTTTGATTCGTACTATCTCTTGTTATTGGTATTGTATACCCTGAATTAATAGAAAAGAGTTAAGAAACAATTGAAGCCAGAGCTTTGACCAGTAACAATTGTGAAAATCTATAGCTAGAAGCTTTGTCTGTAGCTTGTATTTTCATCTTAATTCACAAAATAGTTAGATTGTTCTTACTTTTAGGAGTCTTTTCCCCTAATTGTAAAGCTTTTTCCATATAGAAGTACGACTGGACTTAGAGCCAAATTGGTACATTTTAGCTAGTCTTTGAGTTAGTAAAAGTTTATCAGTATCAATGTTTCCAGCTCTTGATAGAAATGTAGTTAGAGATTCACCTTGCCCATTACTCGCTCCATGAGTAAGTGGATCCTTTCTTGAAAGTTAAGAAGAAAGGATATTAGTAACACCCTATTTATGAAATCTCTCAACTTCTTGCTTACCTTGAGTTGATCCAAGTAATGGTGAGAAGGGGGAAGCCTTCCCTTTAAGGTAGGATAGACTCTATCTCACACACTATGGTTGGTCATCCTATTTTGTGACTGGATTTTTATCCAAAACTGTCGATTGCAAAATATCCACCGAACAATTTTTTGGCAACTCCATTAGGGATCATGAATTCATTCAGAAGCCTCTTGCTTTCATTTGAAGTTTAGTTCCTTATTCTGATTGGCATTACTAGTTATCACACTACCAAGTTTTGAGTACGTGTATTCCTAGAGGAAGAAAAGAGATAGTTCTTCAAGCTCTACCAGATTATTTTGGGCACAACGGGCTCGTTTTGATTTACTTACTAGCATTCCCTCTCTTTCTCGTACTACAAGTTATCCTCCTAAAAAGAAGTCATCTGTGACCAGTGAAAATTCCCAATTTTTCCTCAAACCCTTGTTATCTGTTGCACAATTATACCTAGCTACTACTAACCTTCTAGTTATCACTATGGCTGCTAGTCCGTGGGGAGCAGCTTTTGGTCTGTTAAATCTTGCAGCACCATTGCATGCATTACCTCAAGGTTTTCGTATGAATTTTCTCAAATTCTATGGAGATGGTAAGCAACATCCTAATGAGCACATTAAAGCCTTCTACATTGCTGTAGGAGTTTTTGGTGTTGAACATGAAGATATATCTGTAAGACTCTTTATTGAGACTTTACAAGGTATAGCAGTTGATTGGTTCTATAATCTAGAACCTAATTCCATCACTAATTGGGCATCTCTATATGCTAAGTTCCTTGAAAGATTCAAGCCTACAAAAGATGAACATGCTCTCCTAGCATAGCTCACTCAAATGAAGGAGGCAAATGATGGAATGCGAGAATTTATAGCTAAGTTCAATTAATTAGCTAATAGAATTCCTACTGCTTCTCAGCCCACTGCTACGAATTTGAAGTGTTTCTTCATCAAGACTCAACTTTCTAAAGTTCCTTTTACTTCGAAGGGCTACCCCTGCAACATTGGCTCTTGCACAATATTTGGCAACTAAGATTGAAGATGATATGATCCTTGTAGGAAAGATTTGCAAAGATGCTAGCCGATTCAAGAATAATTCCTCCTCAGAATCCTCTTCATCAGGTACATCTAATCCATTGGTTCAGAAGCTTGAAAATGAACTTCTTGCTCTCAAAAAATAGATATCTCAAGGTTCATATGCAGTACCATATAAGGATATTCCAAGGTGATCTTATCCTAATGCTGCAAATAATTATGTAGCTAAGAATCAAAGTAAGCTTCCTCCTCCTCCGGAGAGGCTTGTGCTAGAAGCACCACCAAGTAGCATAGCTACTAGTTACTTCGAAACTGTTCCATTCAATGACAATCAAGATGAATATCCTTTCGAGGATAATGCTGCTCTATATCATGATGATCCTCAAGCAATAGGTGACTCTACTATTGGTTATATGCAGTATAATGTTGAAGAAGATCATGAAATTGATTTTGCACAAGCTTATGTGGTGATGACATGTTCACAAACTAAGTTGGCTCAACAACAAGAAGAGGCTAAAAAGAAGTTGGATGTTCCTCAGATGCTTGTTACTATTGCAAAGAGGGGGACACCAATGCCCACTCTACCTAATGATTCAGCTAAAAATTAAGTAAGTGTTGATCAAACTATTCCTACATCTACTATTTTAAAGCCCAATATGCCTAAATCTTAGGCTGAAAGTTTTAATTCTTCCTTAGCAAATTCTTTTCAAGCTTTTGATATCATAGATCATGCTAAGAAGACCAAAATTCAAATGTTTGAGGTAGAATACCTACAATCTTATCCAGATCAATTGGATAGATTTAACAAATTTGTCAAAGAATCCTAGCCTACTCAGACCCATTTGGTTGCTCCTAAAGTCAAGAATATAGCATATAACTTAGTAATCATTCCATCCTCAGTGCTAGGGAAGATTGAGCCTTTCTATCTTTGTCTTTTGATCAATGATTTTAAGTTAAGTAATTATGTCATAGATTCAGGTGCTTCTGATAATGTCATGCTTGCTAAGGTTGCAGATGCCTTAGGTTTGACCTCAACTAAGTCTTTTGGTAGCTACTATTCTATGGAGAACAAACAAGTGCCTTTGAGAGGGAAAATCAAAGATGCTCAGTTTTCCTTTGCGTGTTTCCCAAAAAAAAAGATCAAAATGACAGTCTTAGTTGCTGATGTACCAGCTTCCTATGGTATGTTACCTGGTCGATTTTTCTGTAAGGATGTAGGAGGAGAACTTAACATGGATATGACTGAAGCTAGAATACCTGTTAAAGGTGCAATACATAAATTGTATCCTGAAAGAGAAACAAAGTATGTGGTAGTCAAATCCAATGATCCACATGCTCAATTTTTTTTTGAATCAGTAGGGATGAGAAATTATTATCTACATGCTAATGAAATATTTGAATTTGCCAAAGACTGGATGGATTCTGAAAACTCTTCACTATTGCCAGACACTGAGAGATTTGTTGATGCCATAGAGGAAGATGTTATTCCTGATGAATAAGCTATTCTTAAAGATGATCCTATGGATTATTTTAAGGATGAAGAGATGTAGTCTAAAAGTGATTCTACTAATTCTCTTGAAGGGAGAATTATTATAAATGACTCTGGTGCAAGCACAAGTAGCTCTACTATTGTTTGGGTTATGGAATTTGATGGAAATTGTGCTTCTATAGGATCTGGTGCTGGAGTTGTTTTTATTTCTCTTGATGGTGAATTCTTCCCTTTTTCATACAAGTTGTAGTTTTCTAATACCAATAACATGGTTGAATACGAAGCCTTGATATTGGGATTAAATATGTTGTAGGCTAGAGGAATTTAGAACTTACATGTTAAAGGTGATGTTGAATTGGTAGTGTATCAGATTAAGGGTAATATCAAGCCAAAAATGACCAACTTAGACACTATCATGATTTAGCTTGGGAGTACATCAAGATTTTTGATGCCTTCAACATTTCAGTCATCCCTAGAGAATTGAATGATAGAGTTGATACACTTGCAATTTCAGCTACTCTTCTACTTCCACATCAGGATTTTGAAGACAACATCTATGAAATACAGTTGGTCTACCGACCAAGTATTCCTGATAATTGTGAACATTGGCAAGTGTTCAATGATGATAATTAGATTATTAGCTTTCTTGAAACAAAAGAAGGTTTTGATGAAATGTATTTTGAAGGAGGTGAATGTGATCCAAATGAAGTGCTCTTTGAAGTAGATCCAAAAACTGGTCATGAAGTCATTCAACATAAAGGGAACAAGATTCCTAAAGGTTTGGTTTCTTTGGAAAAGTTGTTTGATAAACATGATAGATATATCAAAGAACAAAAAAAGACAAGAACGAGGTCTATGGAACATTATGAGAAACACAATATTGGAACAGATGAAGACCCAAAGCTGGTGAACATTGGAAATTGGTGCATAGAGGAAGAAAAAGAAAAGTTCATTACTCTTCTTCATGAATATAAAGATGTCCTAGCTTATTCTTATGAAGATCTAAAAAAAAATTGTCCTAAAGAAGTATAGCGTGATATTCCTCTGAAATTTGGTGCAACTCCTTTTCGCCAAAAGCAGAGGCAATACAATCCTAAGATTTTAGGTACCATTCTAGCTAAAATTTAGAAGATGCTTGAAGCAAGTATCATCTTTCCTATTCATCATTCATCTTGGGTAGCCAATATTGTTCCTATCAGAAAGAAGAATGGCAAAATTCGCATATGTGTGGATTTCCACAATCTTAACCAAGCATCTCTTAAGGATAATTATCCATTGCCGGTCATGGACCAAGTGTTGCAAGCTGTCATTGGTTCTAAGATGTTGTCTATGCTTGATGACTTTTCTAGATATAATCAAATTGAGGTTTGCGAAGATGTATTAGGTCGTGAAGATGATCAATACAAGACAATGTTTACGACCCCATGGGGTACTTTTACATATAGGTGGATGCCTTTTTGTCTAATTAATGTTGGAGCAACTTTTCAAAGAGCAATGGATCTTGCTTTTGATGGTTTAATAAATGATAGTATTGTTGTGTACTTAGATGACTGTTTATTCTAAGAAACGTCAAGATCATTTCTTTCATCTACGACAAGTTCTAGAAAGGTGCAGGCAACATGGCATATCTTTAAATACTAAGAAGTCAATTTTTGGTTTGATGGAGGGAAAACTCCTAGGACACATTGTGTCAAAGGAAGGTATTAAAATTGATCTTGAGAGGGTAATAGCAATTCAAAATCTATCTTTACCAACAAGTAAGATGACAAATCATTCTTTCTTCCGAAAGGTGAATTTTCTCAGAAGATTTGTGCCTGATTTTGCTAAACTAACTCATTATATTGTTGAGATGATGAGAGGCAACTACTTTGAGCCTTCAATAAACTCCCTCTAGAGGCCAGACATACACCTTTGATCAACTCCCTTAAGAGGCTAGGTGTTAAATAATCTTATATTTCATTAAGTTTATTTACCCATTAGTGAAATTAGTTTTCACTTATTAAAACCTCTTCACATTATAATATCGACCACTTCCAAATTGGGGTACACAAGAGAAGCCACTTCACATATCTACCCTACATACCCATGTTCATTACATGATGAGTTAATTTAGGCAATACAATTTCTTAACCCAACCCTCAAATGAACGATCCCTCAACTGACCTATATTTGAGAGTTCAGGTCTCACAAGATCTTGTCATACGCATATGCATGTGCTCATGTGTAGGCATAACCAACTTCACAAATATAACAACATGATACTAATGCAAGGGTTAGATATGAGAGATGCAACACATGGCACAAATATAATAATCTCACTCAACCATCCTATATTTGGAAGTACAGATTTGACATGAATCCCAATGAGGCAACAAAACAACAAACATCATGAACTCACTCAACTGACCTAAATCTAGGAGTATGGATTCTACACAAATCCTAATGAAGAAAAAGTGAAACGTGGTCAAATTGGAAACCTAGCATACATTCCAAATTGATGACCAAAACAAGTATCAAGAAATATGCAAGAAAATTGGGTAGTGTGAAAAATGAGGCAATGTAAAAATCACTCAAAAATCAATGTCATTAAGAATTGATGAAATTAAAACCTATTATCCAAATGGTTGGAAAACTTGCAATAATAAAATAAGAATTGAGTTCAAAGATCATATGCAAAAATGAATAGCATAACAACATGAAACTTTAAATTAAGACCCTCGAAAATACTCAAATGTTTGTACCCACCCAATCGGGTAGAACTAGCATACCAATATGGAGGGGAATACTAGTTCTCAACATCCAATTAATTTACTATTAAAAATGGGAACTAAAATAGATCCAAAACAATAAAATGAGAGAATCTTACCTTGCAGCCCTATGGACAAAAAAAAGGCCATAGTAAAATAAACAGGTCGCCAAATCCAACAAAATGTTTGACAAATGAAGATCTTCTTGTTACAGTTCCAATGAGATCACTCTAGCATCAATTTCTCGAGTCAATCTCCCACAACGAACAAAACAAGAAAAGATCACAAGGGTTTTTTTGAGGATTTACTCCAAAGATCCTAAATTAAAATACGAGAAGTGGGAATAGACTTACTTTTAGCCAATATATGCACCTTTTACAAAGTGACATATAAATTAGAATATTTAAATTAAATAATCTAATTAGCTTCCTTAACCCAAATAAATTTGGCGATTCCAATTACTTGGAATTCATCTATGACAAATAAGTCGATAAATTAAAATAAATTAAATCAGATATAAAAATTCCCATTAAACTATTAAATTGCAATAATTAATAACTTTTGCGACTACTGTGGATTCCTAAATGCACAGACACACTCACAAGTCTAATCACAAATGCATAATGAATTTGGGTTTACCAATTAGCCAGATGGTTTATTATTTTAATTAACACAAATAAGTTTCCCATACAGGGATGACAATAACTCAATATGAATAGTTGAACCACTAACTCCATGTACCACTATTGCAGATATTAGTCTTGCACAATAAACAACCCAATCAAGTGTAGTTGCATGATTATAATATAGTCAAAGGAATAATGCATGAAATTGCAGAAATAATCACTTTATCAATTTCATCAAAATAATCTATTTAAATCATTTATTTGCACCATAATAAAAGTTTACTTTACAAATACATCTACTATAAATTAACGGATAAATTAAATCAAATATAAAATCTCCATTAAACTATTAAATCATAATGATCAATAACTTATGTGCCTACTATGGACTCCAAATGCACATACACTCACCAGTCTAATTACAAATGCATAATGAATATGGATTCACCAATTAGCTAGAGGTTTTATTATTTTAATTAACACATATACATCACCCATACAAGGATAACATTGGCTTGGTATGAACAACCAAATCACTAACTCTACATGTCATCGACAAGGATATAAGTAATGCATAATAAACAACTTGATCAAGTATAGATGCACAATAATAATATAGTTGAAGCAACAATGCACGAAATCACATAAATAATCACTTAATCAATTTCATCAAAATAATATATTTAAATCATTTACTTGCACCATAATAAAAAATTTACTGCAAGAACGATATAGATATTCGTAGCACAAATACATCAACTATAATGTGATAAATTCTATCATATATCCATAAAAAGAGTTTATATCTGAATACAAAGTAACCAAATACCATCAAAATCTCATAAATTAGGCATAAACATAATCAACCAACTAATGGAACAATAATCAAATCACCCCGAAGGTGTAGACCACTTACAGGTCCCAATTAAGATCACTCGCAAAGAAAGATCATCAAGCTTGCATCCATCAGGGTTGTAGTGCCTACCCCTAGTTTAATTTTTATGTTATATTGTTGAATTCTTTTAGGCTAACTTTTATGGTTATGTGTTATGATTTAGTGGTACTTGGTTACCTAATTTTATGGATGTTATTTCATACTTAGATTGTATATTTGATGAGCTACTTGATACTCAATTATTTCTTGTGTTCATGATTATTCTTTTGTTCATGATGCTTTGTATGTTCATATAATGATTTTAGTTATTTCATGATGATAGTTAGATGGATGATTTATACAATTTTTATGGTTACTTACTCCATACTTGCATGTGTATGTTGTACATGTATGTTTTACTTCATGTTTAATGTTTCTAGTGTGGTTGAGGGAGGGAGTTGTAGTCACATACTAGTTGGGATCTACCGGATGTACCACTCCCTATCATCACTTGTTTAGTTTAGATACATGTGCATATGTACATTTTTAGCTTTTATGCATATTGCATGTATCAAGCATCGACTTCCCTAAATTATCAGGATGAGCGTGCCCTATCTCAGTATCTCAATGGTAAAAGAGTGGAGATAGTTCTCAAGTCCAAATCATAAACCTGAGCCAAATGTCCTAAGATATAGGATAGGTATATGACTTATTTACCCTTCTGAATTCATTAAAGTGATGTGAATTCAAGATTTTTAACCTTTGAGTTCGATTTGTACTTTGTCTTTTAGTCGAGTTTTATCTTATTGAGTTTGTGGGTATGTTGTGATTTTCAAGTATATTTAAATCAACTAAAGGGATTAAACAAAAATCTTATAAAGAAGATTTACTTCTATTATATTTAATTAATTGAGAAATTCATTAAATGAAAGAAATAGATTTAAATATTTAATTAAAAGTCAAAATTTGGCGTAATTATATTTATTTAATTTAATAATAATTAATTTAGAAGTTTCATTTTAATAATGAGCTCTAAATATTATTATTAGTTAAATTAATAAATATACCTTCTAAATACGTCTTATTATTTAATAAAAACAAAGTGAAATAATTTAAATAAACTTTATTATAATTAAAGCACGAAAAGTATGCACATGGAATTAAATAAATTAAAATAATAAAAAGAAAAGGCTTTTGCATGTTTGTGAAACCGAAACCCTAGGTTGAGAAATTCTTTATTAGGAGATTAGAGCTCATTTATTGACACACAAGTTTTGGGGAGCAAAATTTAGAATTGGAGCAAAAGAATTGTTGAAAGTTTTGAAGGGTTTGGATTTGCTTGCATTCACAGGTTGTCTCAGATTTTAGTTGTTATTTTGAGGTAGGGTTTGAAAACCCACTGTAGAATTTTATTGAAAGATCTGTCTACTATCTTCCTAGATGCTTGCATAATGCTTATTAATTATTATTTTTTATTATGTATAAGGAGTTCAAATATACAATAAAAATCTGCGAGCTTATCAAATCATCAGAGGACAAGCCTCACAACAAAAAAGAGGAATTACATATATTCCAGAAGGAAGAGAGAGAGAAGGAGTAGAAAAAAGGAGCTAGTGTAGAACATCTTCAAAAGTGTCCATCCACGTTGTCCAACCCATAGATCCTTCCATCCAAACCAAGTTCTTTTGATCTTAGATTTGCTTCAGCATGCAAATCATATTGCCAGTAGAGCTATGAGGGTTTCTCTTGACTTCCTTACTAATGAGCTTGAGAGTTTGATTGAAGGTGTGGATATTGTCCAAATGCAGCCTCCAGAAGTATCCATTCTTTACCTCATTAGCAAAGAACATGGCATGTCCATCTTTAAGCAACTGTTTGAACTTTGACTTGTTAGTTTTCATGGTAAATTGCACCTACAAAAAGATTTTTAAAAAGGTGAGACTTAGAAAAGACTCAGTAAGCAACCTAGGGATATTTTGAAACCTTTCTTCATTTATGTACTTCCAAATTTGCCATAAAATGTTAGCCGAAAGAATGTCCCAAAACATGTTAACATCTTTCTTAGCACTATAAATAAAACCAATAATAATCTCAAAAATATTGAAGGTAGAGGGGATAGATATACCAAACATTAGCCAAATTTCTTTAGCAAAACTACATTAAAAAAAAACATGCCTTCCCGTTTCTAGGGTTCTGCAGATGCTGTAATAATTAACATCATAAGAAGTGTTTCTAATAGGAAGTTTATTGAGAATAAGCAACCATTTAAAACATTTAATTTTAGGATCAATAGAACTTTTCCAAAGATAATCAAAAAGCTTATTCTAGGTAGGAACATCCAAATTAACATATCAAGTATTATTAATATGATTGATAATCTCTTCACTATGATTGATAACAGTGTAAATATTCTTAGCTTTAAGCTTGGAGAAAATAATTCCGCTAGGCCATTTAATTTTCAGATAGCTATTAGAGTCAACATGACATAAAGTACAGATATCCTTACTAGCCTTGGCTATCATATTATAAGTCTTCTTGTGAGACAGGAAGACTATATTTATTCTTCAACACATCGCACTACATACGTTTGTCCTCCTCGAAGATATCAATAAATTGCTTGATTCCAAGGTTGGCCCAAAACTTAGCAAACCAACCTTGGGTAAGATTAAGGGGTTTATTACCCAGCTTGAGGTTCCACCAAATGGATCTTTCACCATGGAGGGTCTTATCATCAAAGAAATTCTTTTTTGAGATGAAATACCTAACACGGTTTTAGGCTTTCCAAATGGACTTAAAAACAACAGAACCTTGAACAATGATAGGAAAATCACCAAAAATGAGATCAGTGAGAGGAAGATTCTTCCAAAATTTGGCACGTTTAGGAATTCCTCTTTCAATATTATTATGAATTAGGACTGTCTAGGGATCATCTCCCTCCAAAGCATGAAAGATCCATTTGGAGGCCAAGGCAAGACCACTAAGTTTAAGGTCCTTAAGACCTAGGCCCCCAAGGAGCTTGTCAACATGGCACCAATTCCATTTGATAGAGTGAATCTTGTTATTCCCTTTACCATCTAACTAGAGATAATTTTTGATGACTTTTTGAATTTTCAGCACTTGTTAATCATTAAACAACCAAGTAGAGGCATAGTAAATATTGTAAGAAGAGAGGATTTTTTGATAAACTTGGATTCTACTAGCAAGTGACAAAGATCTACTGTGCCATTTGTTAAATTTATTATGGATCTTGTCCTTGATCCAGCTCCACATCTCCTTCAAGGAGGGCTCAACAGAGAAGGGGATATTGAGATATTTAACAACTTTAGAGGGGCCACCCCATTGGAAACCAAACTTCTCAAACCAGTCAGGCGGATGGTTATCCCATCCAAGAAAAATAGATTTAGAATGAGATAGCCGAGCTCTTGATATTTTACAAAAAAAGTCCAGTTTATTGATCATGGCTTCAAAGTTAGAAACAGAGGCTTTATGATAAAGAGAAGTGTCATCAGAAAACTGGCAATTGATAATTTCATTATTATATGGAAGGGTAATACCTTTAACCGCAAGAGAAAGAGTGTTATCCATAAGAATATAAAAGCGAGCTTCAGAGGCAATAACAAAGAGGGTTGGGGCAAGTGAGCAACCTTGTCTAATTGATCTTCCCAAGGGAGAAGGGGCTGATAGAGATCCATTAATATAAATGTAAGCAAAAGCATCTTTGCGGAGCATTTTAATAATGTCACAAAAGAAAGAGGGGAACCCAAAGACATCAAGCATCATATAAATAAAATTCCACTCAATTCTATCATAGGCCTTTTCAAAGTCAAGCAAAAACATAGACACCTTTTGATTAGTATGCTTAGCCCAGTTAAGAGCCTCCCATCCAGTGATCAGATTCTCTAAGATATATCTACCTTTAACAAAGCCAGTTTGGGTACGACAAATGAATTTAGGAAGGATGGTTTCCAGCCTTCGAGACATAATCTTGGAAAGGATTTTATTAATTTATTGTATTCATATTTGGATAAAGAACTATGTTGTAGATTTTGAAAAGGAAAACTTATTAATCAAGAAAATGTGACTAAGGAAAACTGTAAAAAAAGATAAGAAAATTATTATGATTGTATTATTTTAAAATCTTTTTCTAATATAGGGAAAATTTGATTATATAAAATTGGAAGAAAACAACAAATTGAACAACTAGGGTTTGAACTTTAAACTTGTCATGTGATTATCATGAGTTTTCCAAATAAAGTTAAACATTCTTCTTATATCTAAAATAATTGAATTGCAATTTTTTTTGAAAAAATAAAAGATTAATTGCGAGGAAAGTATTTTTTAGCTAAACTTATACATGCATGTGAAAACAATTATACTAAATATAGAAAACTAAGTATATTATGGTTACATGATTTGAGAGATCAAAGGCATGCGAAAATACTAACTGGATATTTATTGTTATTTTATAAAATTATAATTTAATTTTTGGATTTATTTATTTATAATATTAAAAAAAAAATTATGATTAATTGTTAATTTTTAGAAATTAAAAATATATATTATTAATTCAAAAAATATATTATTAATTAAAATATATATTATTTATTTATTTTGAAAATTAAATAAATAAATAGTACTTATTTTCTCATAAGTGGGTTTTTAATATTAATTCTTTTTTAAAAATTCTGAGTGGATTATAACTTGTTATATATTTATTAATGCAAGTGGAGTTATATGTTAATAAATATATATTTGTGATGTAGCTATAGTCTAAGAAGAGTTAACTTTATAATAATCTAGTTATGAATATTTAAATATTATGAGAGAAATTGTAAATAGTTTAATTATAATTATAATTTCAAATTTGAGTTATCTCAAGTTGCATTATGAATTAAAGGAAAAGTAAATATTAATATTAGACTTAAATAGAAGTTAAATTAAAATTTTAGAAATGAAATTGATATTAAGATTTAATCTAATTATATAAATTGATATTATTAATTAAATCATTCATGATTTAAGATTATTTAAATTAATAACATGATAATATTGCGTGATTGATAACATTTATCCAACTGGGCGGGGGCCCTAGCTCAGTTGGCTAAATCTTCCCTGTTGCAGGGGGTTGGTCACGGGTTCTAGTCTCCCCCGTCCCTGTGGTACCGGTGGGCGTGTCGTGCCAGCGCTACCGATCACGTTAAAAAGTTTACCCCAGTGCACTGCAGTTTATAGGGGGGGCCATGCTGCACCCGATATATTGTGATTTATCTATTGGCACTTTCTGACTACTTGTATAGGACTGAGGTGAATATTGTGCTTTTATGAGCTTAGGGTAGGTTATTTATGTGTATATTGGGAAGTGGCTTGCAATAGAGGTTGGAGCCCTAAAGAGCTTATTTGGGTAAGCCATTGTAAGTTGTATTAATAAGTGATAACATTTCATTAAATAGGTTAAAATTAATTAATAAGAGTCAATTTTTTACCTTGCCCAAGCCTCGAGTGCTAGTACAGGCTAGGATGGGAGTAGAGAGGATGCATGGTTACAACCTTGCCTCGTTAGTATGCCTTGTCTATAAGAAAGGATACTGATGCTACATAGAGTCACTAGGGGGCTAGAGTCCAAAGAAGCTACCAAGGTAACCTTAGAGCTGACTCATGTGATGACACTTGCCCACATGCATATTAGGTTTCCTAAGTGTCTTTTTTTCCTCTGGGATTAGAAGTTACTTGTGTACTTGGTACCTTTGAGATAGATTGCTATTAGGATTCCTTGACCTAGATTCTTGTTACAATTTTTAGTTTGTTATCTATTTGGGACTTGAGATGATCTCATCATCACAATGGGAGTGGGTCATTTAGGTTCCATGAGGTCGAGTGGTAGTGTTTCTTATATTGTTGAGATTCGACAACTAGATGTCGTTGCTAGATGTACTTGTGCAATTGTTCTATTCTTCTAATCTTGTGATTATGTTCTATGGTCATATTCTAATTTATTATACTTTGATTATTTTAGATCCAATGGGATGTTGTATCTTATCATGATGTATATTATTTTAGCATTGCATACCTTGTGACTTGTACAAAGGATGAATTTGCATTTTGGGTTATGCCATGTGGCATCTTATGTAATTTTATATTATTTCATTTGATTTCATACTTATGGTTATCCTATGGTGTGGATTTTTTTATCTTAATAAAACTTATGTATGTGATTCAATGTCATGGAACCCTTAAGAGATGTAATTTTGAATGTATTTCTTATGTATGTATGTGAGTTATTGCTTTCGCTATGTTATATCTTGTTGTTTTAATCTTTAAAACAATTTTTTTAGCAAACTTAGTGACTTAATAGGCTAATTTCTTTTGGGTTCCCTAATAGGGCGCTACAAGGATGGCTTACATAAATCAAATGGGAGAGGCACTACATCATCCCCCCAAAAGATTAGGCTTACTCCTACAAGCCTGTGATCCAAGAATAGAATCAAAGCATCCCAAGTGCCCAAACAAAATTCAACAATACACAAAAGCCTCGGCTAACCAAAAACTCAACACCACAAGACAAGATAAAACACTCAAAATTCTAGCTTCCAAAGAATGCAACAACAAAAATGTTGAGAATTGCACAAGAGGAGGAATGATGATACAAATATAGAGTCTGACAAATAAATAATAACACATGCTTAAACCAAACAATCTCATTTAACATAGCCAACATTAATTCCTCCATCTTACAAGTAGTTAAGAACAACAGAGCTAAAAAAATCCCAAAGCAAGTTGCAAGAATAAATAATCACTTAACAAGTATGCACTTTTATCAACCTTCTTTTCTTTCAAGTGAGAACAAATTCTTTATCATTAGTTAATCAAATTGCATTTTAGTTATAACATTATATCTATTAAAAAATTCACTAGTATGTTCTCCACAGTATTCTCCCTTTTACATACTATGAGTGGCTTAAAATAAACATGATAGAGTCACAATTCACAATTGGGCAGCAATGAAAGACATTCAGAATAGTCACTAAAGAACCAAAGAAAAGCCCAAATAGGGGAATTGTCAATTCCAAGAGTAAAACTCAAAAATTTACACATTGCAATCAATAATTCAAGTGTGATAACTATCACAAAGAGAGCATTGGAGAAATTTTGATGACTAGTCCAAGCAAGAAAAATAGCAAAAACAAATGCTAGAACAAACAACATGTGGAAAGCTCCACCAACCGAAATAATATAAGGCATCAACTAAATCACATTACATGTGATGAATGAGAACAATAAAACAAGAGGGATTAATCACCACACAGTGCAAAGGAATATCTTGCTAGCATTGTTAGAGAACACACTCAGGCTTATCAGACAATATGCCATTAATAACCTCATACATATGCATAACTACATTTTCCTTAATTCTCTTGTATGCAATGTAACTTTATGATATGTAGAAATGTCACTACAACTTTTTATAGCTTAAGAAACAAGAAATCTGGGGATGTAAGTCTTTAACACAAATAGTCTATTGCCATAATTAATCTAAAAGATTCACTTCCTTCTCCTCACATTACTCAAGTCACATCTATTGGTTCAACAAGTTCATCCCAAGTAGGTACCCAAGCAACAATAAATCATGAGCTCCCAAACAAGCACTCACACTCACATAATCACAACATCAAGCATGTGGGCAACATATACACATAGATCCCAATGTGTGAACATGGGCTTTGACACCATATCTAATGCTCCACATGGAGATCCTTGGAACATAAGGATAAAACATGTACTGAATAATTTTTTCTTAAGATAAGTTACTTAACAACAACATAAAGTAACCAAGAACAAGAATGAAACATCTATTCAATATAGTAAAATAGGGAACATGACTAAACTCACATGTTAACTTACACAAGCAAAAGTCTTACAAATACTTCCAAAGATCCCCAAGCATCAAATGATAACTTAAAACCAAAGATCACACAAATCATGAGAGTACCCAAAGGAAGTCAGGATAACATCCATGAATCCCAAGAGGGGGGTATTGAACTATCAATCCCAAACAAGATGTTTTTTTAAAGCTCAAATCCCAAAGTTCAAATTAAACACTCCTAGCATGGTTAAACCTACACATCCATTTTCAACTAACCATAACATACTCAAGAATAGAAGCAGAGATCCTCAAACGGTCATGCACATGAAAATAGTTCAAGGTCACAACCATTCATCTACTAGACACCATTTTGAAAGATAAATGTTGAATTCTAAAATTTTGCTAAGTCTAAAATCTTGAAACCCTGAAATTATGCTAAATTTGATCCTGTTAGTTGAAGAAACCTATAATCATTATCTTAACTCCTAGATGGCTAGAACCCGTCTCAAATGAATCATCATATATATAAAATATACCTGTTACCAATTTAGCCTATTGCCTGAATTGCTATGTTAAAATTGCTTATATACTTCACTATGTGTTTTAAGTTGATGATCATACATATTATAGAATGGTTTACATGCAGAATGTAAAGTACAAAAATTAATAAACAAGAGAAAATGATCATTTTATTCAAATTACATACAAATATCAAAATAGTACACTTTTATTGAAATATACTTTAGAACTGTTTCATAACGTACAAAATGTTCAAATTTTAGACTGTACTTGATACAATACATTTAGATACCACACAAGTCGTGGCAGCTCCTAATACAATATCTAAATAAACACATTTCATAAATAGAAAAGTACTAGAGAGATAAGGGGAAAGGCC
The DNA here is from genome assembly GCA_028749045.1 of Cupressus sempervirens. Taxonomy (NCBI): domain Eukaryota; kingdom Viridiplantae; phylum Streptophyta; class Pinopsida; order Cupressales; family Cupressaceae; genus Cupressus; species Cupressus sempervirens. Next base: position 592,381,544 of record CM053785.1, on the reverse strand, counting down.
TCCATTGCCTGAATAAAAGAGTCATTGATCTAAATGTTGAAGAAGATTTGAGCTCGCATCTCCATCTTTGGATAAACCTATAAAATGTAAAGAAGGGGGTTAGTTCATATGAACTGAGCAATGGGAACCATTCCAATTATCTCTATGCTACTTAGTCTTCCTATGACATGATTATTCATATAACTGCATTAAAAGATGCAAAGGTAAGAGAAATATTTGAAAATAAAGTAGATTTTATGCTAATAAGTTTGTTTCAGGTGCAGATATAGGTATGAAGTTTTAGTTTGTTAAAGGATCATGCATAAGTTATACACATGATGCAAGAGCATCATGGGTTTCCTTGTTATCCTACTCATTTTTGTTCATTCTGCAAGTTAGTGCCTAGCAATTCCTTCACGTGCCTAGTTACTGTAGCAATTCCTTCATGTGCCTAGCAATGCCTAGCAATTCCTTCATGTGCTAAGTTACTATAGCAATTCCTTCATGTGTCGAGTTACTGTAGCAATTCCTTCATTTGTCGAGTTACCCAATCTATGCTGAGTGACTCTTCATGCGCTGAGTTATTGTTGCAATTCCTTCATGTGCCGAATCACCCAATGTATGTCGTGTGACTCTTCATGTGCCGAGTTACCCAGTGTATGCCGAGTGTTGGCATTATTTGGACATGATTTATGCGAGCTAACTTGCGAGATTTATTTTGATTGCGACATTTATGTTAAGATCTTTTCTTGGGATTTGTCCAGACCATCATTGGGTCGGCCTTCCTCTTATGTAATGTTCTAGAATGATCTATAAGCCATTTTGGCAAGTATACATAGAGTGTTTAGGCTTAGAGTTAGGCAAGTTTGGAAGAAGTTTAGAAAGTTTTTGGGAAGCAGAACTGAAAAGTGCAAATTTTTTGTTGGATCTTTGAATGTGAATCTATTTGTATTTGGCTGTAACCCAGAAGGCCTTACAAATGGGCATGTATGAAGATATTTTGATGAATCAATAAAAGTATTTCACTCTTCTTCCTCCTTTGGTTATTGTTCCTTGTGTTTGCTTCCGTTGTGTTAACTCTTACAGGGTGTTTTGGATAGCTAGGTGAGCCTTTGGCCCTAGTTATTCACCCCTTACCTGCTTTAGTTGGTATCAAAGCTTAAAGTTCATCCTTGTGGAGATTGGATCATGTAGAACCCTGATTCAGATTTGGTTGTAGGGTTGCAGATTTGCGGATTTGACCTATAACTTGTAGAGGGTTACAATTTTGCATGAGCCTAATTTGTAAAGATGGTTTGTGGTAAAGGAAATAATGTTAATAATGCTATATTGGATCAATTGAGACAAATTGTAGCTAGATTAGATGCTATGGAGATATCCTAGAGGAGAGGAGAACATCTTGATGATGTAAGTGATGATGAAGCAACAACACCAAACCATAATCTAGAACTTGAAGAAGATCAAGATGAGGAAAGATTGTTGCGAGTGTTGTCTAGGGAAAATTCAAAACCTATTGTAGAAGTTGTTTCTTATGATGGAAAATTGCATACCAATGTTGTGTTGGATTAGATCTTTGATATGGAGAAGTTCCTTGAGTATGAAAACACTCTTGATAATAGAAAGGTGAAGAATGCAGGCACTAGGTTGAAAGGTCATGCATCACTATGGTGGGAGCAAAGTGATAGAAAAAGGAGAGGAAAGGAGAAGATTAGAACTTGGCCAAAGATGGTGAACAAGGTAAAGAACAAATTCCTTCCTACTGATTACCAGGTTAGCTTGTTTAGAAAGATGAAAAATTTGAAACAAAAGGACATAAGTGTGAAAGAATATACTGAGGACTTCTATAGATTAGACATTAGATTTGGACATGTGGATGATGATGTTGAGAAAATTGCAAGGTACATAAATAGATTGAGATCTAGAATTCAAGATGAAATAAGTTTTGTGAAGTTGGAAAGTATAGGAGAAGCATAACAATATGCCTTGAAAGCTGAGGAGATCTTGACAAAGAAGCATGAACAAAGACAAAGAGATAGAGGTGGTAGATTCCAGAGAGGCAGAGGTAGATCTTATGGTGAAGGTGGCAGATTTGAAAATTTTGTGTAGAATAAAGGCAAATCTGAATGCAAGAATGATGACAAAGGAAAGACCGAATGTAAAAGTGGTAATTCTTACTGAGGAGGTACTAATTCCTATTGAGGAAGAGGTAATTTTTATTCTAGAGGTGGATTTCATGGTAATTGTTTCAGATGTGGTAAAGAGGGACATAAATATTTTGAATGTAGATCCTTTGAAAGTGGGAAAGGTAATAGAAATGTTGTTATTCAAGGAGATGATGAGGGTTCACCAAGTGGACCTAAGTTTGGAGAAAATTTGATGGTGAGAAGAAACTTATGTAATAAGGGAAGTGATGAGGAACCTGTTCTAAGGAGAAGTCTTTTCAAGACAAGATGTAAGATGGCTGGAAAATATTGCAAAGGGATCATCGATAATGGAAGTTCTACAAATTTGGCATCAGAAGAGTTGGTTACAAAGTTGCAATTGTAGAGGTTGAAGCATCCTAAACCCTACCATGTTTCATGGATCAAAGATGAGCATAAGATATTGGTAAGTGAGCAATGCCTTATGAAGTTCAAGATTGGACATTACTTTGATGAAGTTTTGTGTGATATTATGCCCATGGCTTGTTGTCATATTTTGTTGGGTAGACTTTGGCAATATGATAGATATGTTGTACATGATGGGAGATTGAATCAATATACTCTTTGGGTAAATGGGAAGAGACAAACGTTGTTGCCTTTAATTAAAAGTCTAGATGAGGTTAATTGTACTGCTATAAAAATTTGTATGGTTAATGGGAAACAATTTGAAAAGGAAATGAAAAAGAATCAAGTCTATTTTGCCATAGTTCCTAGAGGATCGAGTGTTGGTGGTAATGGCCGAGCAATAGAAGCTAGTAATGACCGAGTGACAACAAATAGTGATAGCCGAGTACTAGTATAAATTACAGAATTGTTGAATGAGTATAAAGACATTATTGCTGATGATATTCCTAATGGTTTACCTCCAGTAAGAAGTATAATTAATTGTATGGATCTAATTCCTGGAGCTAGTTTTCCAAACAAAGCACCATATAGATTGAGACCTGCAGAGAATGAAGAACTTAACAAACAAGTGCATGAGTAATTGTAGAAAGGTTTGATCAGAGAGAGCTTGAGTCCATGTGTTGTACTTGTTATATTAGCACCTAAAAAGAATGGAGAATGGAGAATGTGTACTAATTCCAAGGCCATTAATAAAATAATAGTGAAATATAGGTTTCTTATGCTGAGGATGGATGACATAATGGATTGTTTGAGTGGAGCAAATTATTTTACGAAGATTAATTTGAAGAGTGGCTATCATCAGGTCAGAATCAAAGAAGGTGATGGATGGAAGATTGCTTTCAAGACAAAAGATAGTTTGTATGAATGGTTGGTTATGCCTTTTGGTTTGACTAATGTACCTAGTACTTTCATGAGGTTGATGAATGAAGTTCTAGAAAGATAGTGGGTAAGTTTGTGATTGTTTATTTGGATGATATTCTGATATTTGGTAAGACTAAGGAAGAACATCTTGAGCATATTAGACAAGTATTGTAGAGGTTGAAAGAGGAAATGTTGCTGATTAATCTGAAAAAGTGTTCTTTTATGCAAGAGGAGATTCTGTATTTGGGATTTGTAATTTTAGCTGATGGATTGAAGATGGATCGTAAGAAGGTTAAATCAATTTTGGAATGGCCTACACTTGAGAATGTGGGTGAGGTAAGATCATTTCATGGTTTGGCTAGTTTTTATAGAAAGTTTATAAAGAATTTCAGTATTTTTTGTAATGCTATGATTGAGACAATGAGGGGAGATAAACAGGAATTCAAGTGGACACATGGAGCTGATAAGAGTTTTGAGACTTTGAAACAAAAGGTGGTTGAATTACCTATATTTGGCTTTGCCTAATTTCAACAAAGTATTTCAAGTTGAATGTGACGCGAGTGGTAATGCAATAGGAGCTGTATTAAGTCAAGAAGGAAAACCTGTTGGTTTCTTTAGTGAAAAGTTGAATGATGCTAAAAGGAAGTATTTTGTGTATGATCAAGAATTTTATGTCATTGTTCAAGCATTGAAGAAGTGGAGACATTATTTGATTCGTAAGAAGTTCGTGTTGTGTGCTGATCATAAAGCTTTTTAATACTTGGGAAGTCAACATAAATTGAATCAGAGACATAAGAAGTGGGTTGGGTACTTGAAGAGTTTTACATTCATTTGTTAATCATAAGTGTGGAGTTACTAATAGAGTTGCTGATGCATTGAGTAGAAGATGTTCTTTGTTGACTGAAATGAAGGTTGGAGTTCTTGGTTTTGATGAAATGAAAGAGTTGTATGATGTTGATCCTGATTTTTCTGAGGTGTGGAGAGAATGCAGAGCACCAAATCTGACAGATCACATAAGTAAGTATAAAGAATATTTCATTCAAGAACGTATGTTGTTCAAAGGTATTCAATTGTGTATTCCTAGAAGTTCTATGAGGTTGAATTTGATTAAGGAAAAGCATAGTGGTGGATTGGCTGGACATTTTGGAATTGATAAGACATTGAGTTTGTTGAAAGAGAAGTATTATTGGCCACAAATGTATAAGGATGTTCAGAAATTTGCAAAGAGTTGTGGAGTTTGTCAAGTTACAAAAGGGGTGAGTCAGAATATTGGTTTGTATACACTTATTACTATTCCTGAGAAACCTTGGAGTGACATCATTATGGATTTTGTTCTTGGACTACCTAAGACAGTTAAAAAGTATGATTCCATATTTTTTGTAGTGGACAAATTTTTTAAGATGGCTAATTTTATACCATGTAAGAAGACATCAGATTGTGAGATTGCGTGGATTACCAAGAAGTATTATTTCTGACAGAGACGTTAAGTTTGTTGGATATTTTTGGAAGACATTATGGAAGAAGATGGGTACTGAGTTGAAGTTTAATTCTACATTTCATCCGTAGATAGATGGATAGACAGAGGTTGTGAATAATAGCTTGGATAATTTGTTGAGATGTTTGGTTGGGAATAAGCCAAGTAATTGAGAAATGGTATTGTCACAAGCTGAATTTGCATATAACAATTCTATGAATAGGAGTATAGGGAAAACACCTTTTGAGATTGTTACTGGAATGCATCCTAGAGGTATATTAGATTTGAGAGATGTTGCTGGTGAAGAAAAGAGAAGTGTTCGAGGAGAAGAATTTGTTGATTTTATGGAGTCTTTGCATAAGGAATTGAAGTTGAGATTGGAACAAAGTAATCTGAAATATAAGGAGAATGTTGATCAGTCTAGAAGATGCCATGATTTTCAAGTTGGTGAGCAGGTGATGGTTCATCTGAAGAAAGGAAGATTCCTAGGTTGAACATACAGTAAGTTGAAGATGAAGAAATTTGGACCTTGTAAGATCTTGAAGAAGTTTGATAGTGGTAATGCTTATGAAGTTGAGTTACTTGATAACATGGATATATCTCCTATATTCAATATTGCTGATTTGTATAAGTATCATGAGTCAGAGGATGAAATTGTTGTATCAGATGATTATCCTAAGAAGCAGATTGAAGAAGTTGAACAGATATTGGATCAAAGAGTTGGCAAGAGCACAAGAGGAAAAGATTACTCTGAATATTTGGCGAAGTGGAAAAATAGACCTATTGAAGATGCTTCATGGATTTCTCAAATTGAGTTAGATTCAACTCAGGTTGTGACATCTCAATGATTCAAGATAATCATTTCTTTCAACCTCGATTGTCTGATGCAGGAGCATCTTGGGTTGCCTTGTTATTCTGCTCATTTTTGTTCATTTTGCAAGTTGGTGCCTAGCAATTCCTTCATGTGACTAGTTATTGCAGCAATTCCTTCATGTGCTTAGCAATGCCTAGCAATTCTTTCATGTGCCAAGTTACTGTAGCAATTTCTTCATGTGCCTAGCAATTCCTTCATGTGTCGAGTTACTGTAGCAATTCCTTCATGTGTTGAGTTACCTAGTGTATGTTAGGTGACTCTTCATGTGTTGAGTTACTGTAGCAATTCCTTCATGTTTCGAGTCACCCAGTGTATGTTGAGTGACTCTTCATGTGTCGAGTTACCCAGTATATGCCGAGTGTCAGCATCATTTGGACATGATTTTTGTGAGCTAACTTGCGGGATTTATTTTGATCACGACATTTATGTTAAAATCTTTTTTTGGGATGTGTCCAAACTATTGTTGGGTCTACCTTCCTCTTATGTAATGTTCTAGAATGATCTGTAAGCCATTTTGGAAAATATATATAGAGTGTTTAGGCTTAGAGTTAGTTAAGTTTGGAAGAAGTTTGAAAAGTTTTTGGGGAGCAGATTGTAGAGCAGAATTGGAAAACACGAATTTGTTGTGGGATCTTTGAATGTGAATGTATTTGTATTTGGTTGTAACCTAGAAGGCCTTACAACTGGGCATATATGAAGATATTTTAAAGAATCAATAAAAGTATTTCACTCTTCTTCCTCCTTTGGTTGTTGTTCCTTGTGTTTGCTTCCATTGTGTTAACTCTTACACGGTGGTTTGGATAGATGGGTGAGCCTTTGACCCTAGTTATTCACCCCTTGCCTATGTCAACATATGAAGCCTCTTAACTAAAATTTTTAGAGTCCAAGACTAAAGGACTGAGGAGACTATTGAAGGGACATGCATAAACTACAAGAGTGAAACCTTCTAGTCAAATCATGTAGGGGTGAAGACCTTAAGGAGACTGTTGAGGGGGCATACATAAATTATAGGTATGGGACCTTCTACTTGAACCATACTAGAAGATTAAAGACATGAGGAGATTGTCAAAGGAACATACATAAATTATAGGTATGAAACCTTTCAGTTGAATCATGGAGGGATCAGAAGTCTATAGGTGCACAATCAAAGATAAAGTTTTCAGCATGTAACCAAAAGTAACAATAATAACAATATATATGTATAGAGATAACACTATAGGGTTGTTGATATAAAAAAATTACCAAAGATTTATCAGCAGAGATTCACATCAATTTCAGGTAGAGAGTTATGCAAATAAGGAATCTTTGTTCAACATTTTCAAAATAAAATCCTTGTGTACAACCAACAAAGAAAGAAGCAATCATTTCAGAATGCTAAAATGCAAATACTTATGTATTGCAGAGCATTCAAAAAAAGGAATTTTTTTGATATAGCCATATTGTTGGTTTGTTTTTAGAAGAAGGAAAAAAGCTATCCAAATTCTGAAAGGTTTGATAAAAGCAAGTAATTTTTATTTCATCAGATAAACAAATATTAAAGAGACAAGTCATTATAGTTTGAAACCTTTTGTTTTGTTGTTGAAACTTGTTTAGAGCCAATGACATTTAAGCTGAAAGTTTGTCGTAAAAGTTGTAAGGACAAGTGATTTTAGTCAACATGAACTTGCAAATGGTTTTTGGGGACAAGTATCATCATCCTGTCACAGTGTTTGTCAGGGAATAGCATGTAAAGATTCTTCTTTCTATTTGGATGGAACAATTAACCTCAAATGTAAGAACTTTATAAATTAAGGAAGATTTTATCACAAATAGGGAAATGGAATTACTTTTAATCTAAAAAAATACATAAGACATACTTGTTGTGCAATATCCCCTATTTCTTCTAGCTAAGAAAGGTGTTTTTGGCTATAGATTTGGTTGTAGGATGCAAGGATTCACAAGCTAAACTTTGGGATAAAATTTCTAGAGATGTCTACGTGAAGTATGCAGTATAAGAATGCTATTATAGTTTTGAAACTACATTGAAATCAATACTAGATGACGAGGGAAGATTATGGGTGGAAAGGATATTTGGTGATGTAAATGAGAGTCTACAAAAAGGGACTATTCTTCTAGATTTTTAGCTAAACAAGATGCCTCTTTTCATGTCAAGAATTTATGCATTGACTAGACTTCTGATACATGATGAGACACCTGATTTGGCAAAGAGTGTTGTTAAAGCAGTTCAAGACCTTTATGATGTTGTCACAAATGATATTTCATCTTATAATATAAGAGAGCACTATTAATGCAGAGGAACGAAGCACTTAGGATTGCCTTTATTGATGTTGTTGAGACACTTAATGACGGAAAAATATTCAAAGAGTTCTATTCAAAATTAGTGAAAGCTAATGGGCAAGGGTAAAACATGGAAACCTACTCTGTCAAACTATCGGGAAACCTGAAGCTTGGCGAAGGAAAGCCAAAAAACCAAAATCATACAATTATTTTTACTCACAAAAATGCTATACAAACAATTGATATGAATGCATGAACAGATTTGAAGCTTTATAAAAGCTGACTGCAAGCTATACAATGTACTGATATCAAGTTGTGCAAAAGTCAACATCATGTTCAAGGTTTTTTATGAAATGGTTAATACTGGAATAAACCCTAATATTTACACATAACAATGCTTGATTTACGACAAATAAAGATGAATATTCAAGCAATCATGGCATGAAGAATACAGTAGTTACAACAAGCATCAGTAGTCATAGCACAAATATCTACCACCATGTCTCACGTATCAAATAAAAAAATAAAAATTCAATAGCTTATAGTAGTGAAAGAGTAGATACCATAGCTCACGGCTATTTCAAAGAACACATACACCCAGAGTAGTCTCCGTAGCAAAATGGAGGAAAGAACCCATGAACACATGTGACTCACATCATCAACAAATTAGCCATCACAAAGCCACAACATGGAGGAAAAGGATCGCGATTGTTATTGAACTACAATAGCAAAGCCATGAAATTGAGAAGGAGAATCACCATGGCGTCCAAAGAATGACAGCACGATATGCAAAAGTAGCCATGAAAATGGAGAGAAACAACCATGAAATACAATAGAGATGAGGCACAAAATGAAGAACAATGGAGTCTCATGACATAGTGACAACCCAGAATGCACCCACAAAATAGCAAGCGTAATGGCGTCCATGAGAATATAACAACATAAATCCATATGGAGATGCAAAAACTCATTCACATCAAATAACCCAACAAGTGAAATCTACCATGCAAACAACTAAATGGCTCACAACTATGACCATAATAGTAGAGCATGAAGAAATATCCTCACGATGAACATGTAACCCGTAGCTCACGCCAGAGCAAGTGCAAGAAAAAATCGTAGACACCACCATGGCAGCTAAGGTTTATAAAGCCCTCCTTCTCCTTCTACAAACATGCATTGAATGAAATAAAATAATAACTCCTGACTTTTACATTTTGCAAATTAAACTTGTTTAGATGAATTTTCGAGTCCACAAGGAGATATTTGTCTTTTAATAGTTTTAATTATTTATTTATTATTATTTTTGTTATATTGATATATTTTGTGATTATTATTATTTAGTTGATTGTTACAAATCAAATAAATAATAATAAATTTAAAATATGACAAAATAATAATAATTGCAATTAAAGATTAAATTATTATCAAACAAAGATGATAAGTCATGCATTATTAAAAGGTTGAAGGGAGTCACAATTTTTTAATGCCTAAATGCAAGGGTAAGGAGTTCAATGGCCATTTTTTTCATGCAGCGATGGAGCACTTTAGTGCTATTTTTGGCAAAATATGGAGTAGTTAAGGCCATTTTTGCATGCAATTTATTTTAGGAGCTTGCTTTATGCATTTTTCCATGGTTATTGATGAGATTAACATGCTATATTTTTATCTTGACATTGAATCTGACCTAGGGTTTTGTGCATGCTTTGGAGGAGATAGAGGCAATTTTTTAGTTGGCTATCAGTTGGACAGGTGGTTGAGAGCAGTTTTTAGGGGTTTCTTCACAGTTTGGATCAATTTCAACTCATTTTTTCCATGCATATTTTTGATATTTGAATTAGGGTTTTGAGCTCTATTTATTGTACATTCACCTCATTATGAGGATCTTCTTTTGGGCTCAGATTTTTTGCACTTTCCAAAGTTTGAGTTGATTGTAAGAGCATTTTGTAGAAAAGAATTTTTAGCATTGGTTATACAAATTCAACGGTTCCTTCTCATTGATTTTTGTGCAATATTGTGGATTCTTTTCTTTTATGTTGTATTCATCCTTCATTAAAATCTATATTCCTTATTGCATGTTAGAATCTCAATACTTGTAATTGCAAGTCTTTGTTTGTGTCCTTATTCTTTTTGCAAAAAATTGGTAAAACCTACATTTTCCTTTCAAAGCAAAAGATTTTGGGTCCTTACATAGAATCACTTTTTTAGTTGCATATTTGTCTAAGTATTGTGAATCATTTTTATTATGGGTAATTTGTGTTGATTTATTAAATTTGCATACAATTCGTGTATCACCTCATCTAGGTTTAGTATCCATTATTTTCATTCACCTCTCATCCCTTTTCCCATATACAGTTAAAGTTTTAGCTGATCATTATTTAGGAACTGACCTAGCTTCTATAGATTCATCTCTTGTTTTAGGACAACCCACCACCCGAGAGAGTTTCCATGTTTTAACATGATAGCTAGATTTTGCATCTCGTTATAGGCACAATTCTGATTGACAATGATACCTTAACACTTAGACTCAAATGATATCTGAACTGGTCTCTTTTGATCCAAGAAGATGTAGAACCAAAAAAGGTATTCAAAATCGATATTCAAACTTCTAGAAGGTAAGTGTAGATGCCCTCTATTTATTGTGCAACAAAACATAAACAAGCTCATGTGAGATAGAAATTTCCTTGTGTGATCTTTCCCTATGTATTAGGCGAAATTCCCTTCCATGCTCACATAAGACTTTTCTCCACCATGCAAGTAAATACATACTCATGCAAGATTTATCTTAGTCACGCAAGAGAATACCCCTCCCAAGCAATAAAAGTTGGACATTAATACAAGAATGCAAGAATGAAAGTGTGAAAACATGATACGTCCACATCAAGGAGTTTCGGATCCATGTAAATTGAGGAATGATCACTCGAGAGCATAAAAGTAAATCTAAGAACTTAAATAAAGATAAAATTCTCATAGCAACAACATACCTTCATATAATCAACATCATCAAAATACAAAACGAGTGAAAACAACATCGCAGTGAAAAAGGAAGTACACACATGTGATATAACCAACTCAATCCAATCATGGTCATTTTCTCCCTACCACAATGGCATCATGAGACCTCAAGGGCCCTAACCACACTCATGAGCATGAACCTAAATTTTCCAACAAGATCATTAGAGTTGTGTCATGAGATCTTTCTTACCAATAAACAATCTAATAACATCACCTGAAACAAGAAACATCTAGCTTGTTAATCTACCAATATAATCACTAATCCAAGGTAGTGGTAAGAAAAATCAACTAAATAATAAGATACGATATCATGATAAAGGAATGAATCAAATAACATACTGAATATCATCTAAACATGATATCAAATACATCCAAAGTAAAACATAAATCACAAGGAAATATATTCTGGATAGACCAAAGTACCAAGTGAACATCTAAACTGACCTCAAACTAAAAGTATACCATCTCTGTATATCGGTCCCTAGTAGTGGTATGGGTAGCTACACCTCCCAACCACATGGTACCCATAGGCCCACACCCACCATGCTCATGGAGATAGTGACCCAACCACAATCATATAATACAATCACCCATGGCTAACACACACGCCAATCAAGGACACAATACCAACATCTATATGCTAAAGATGATAATGTAGTACAATAGGTCACTTGTTAGGCTCACTAAAGATAATTATGTAGGGACTCTAGTGGAATGTCATTACTTACAATTAAGTAGTGCAACTACTTCAAGCCTTTAATCAACTCCTTCTGGAGGTCAGACTCAAAATTTTGATCAACTCCTACAAGAGGTTAGATATTGTGTCTTCGATAAACTCCCTCAATAAGCCAGACAAACACATTCGATCAACTCCCTCAGGAGGCTAGGTGTTCCTTAATCTTATCTTTCATTAGGCTTATTTACCCATTATTCAAATTAGTTTTCACTTATTAGAATCCCTTCACATTACCTTGTTGGCCACTTCCAGGCTGAGGTACACAAGAGAAGTCACTCCATATGTCTACCCTATATACCCATGCTCAACACACAATGATTTCTCGTAGGCAACACAATTTCCCAACCCAATCCCCAAATGAACAATCCTTCAACCGACCTATATCTGAGAGTTTGGGTCTCATAAGATCTTATCATATGTACACGTACATGCTCGTGTGTGGGCACAAAAAGTTTCATGAATATAATCATGTAATACCAATGCAAAGGTTGGATAAAAGAAATGTAGAAAATGATACAAGTATAACAATATCACTCAACTAACCTATATCCACAAGTACATATTCAACATGAATCATAATGAAGTAACAAAACACCAAATATCATGAACACACTCAACCAGCCTAAATTTGGGAGTACAGATTCTATATCAATCCCAATGAAGACAATCTGAAACATGGTCAGATTGGAAACCTTGTATACATTCCAAATCCATGACCAAAACAAGTGCCAAGATATACCCAAGAAAATTGGATAGTATGCAAAACAAGACGATGTAAAAATTGCTAAAAAATCAACATTGTTGAAAATTGACAAAATAAAACCCATTATCCAAATAGTTGGGAAATCCCAAAAATCAAGTAAAAATAGAATTTCAATCTTGTATGATAAAATTACTAGCATAATGACATAAGAATTTAAATTAAAACCCATGAAATACTCAAATGTTTGTAACCCCTGAACTGGGAACTAGCATACCAAAATGGAGGGGAACACTAGTTCTCAAAATCCAATCAATTTGCTATAAAAAAAAATGGGAACTAAAATCAAGCCAAAACATAAAATGAACGAGCCCTACCTCATAGCCAAGTGGGAAAAATAGAAAAAGACACAGTAAAATAAACAAGTCATTGAATCCAAAATAAAGATCTTCTTGCTACAGATCCAATGAGATCACTCGTGTCAATCTACCAAGCCAATCTCTTGTAATGAACAAAACAAGAAAAAAACACAAGAGGTTTTTGGAGGATTTGTTCCATAAATCTTGAATTCAAATGTGAAAAGTGAGAATAATCTCACTTGTAACCACTATGTGCACTTTTTAGAAAGTGACATGTATAAATTAGATTATTTAAATTCAATAATCTAATTATCTATCTTAAAAGGGAAATATATTTGGCAATTCCAATTATTTGGAATTCATCTACGACAAATTAACTGATAAAATAAACTCAATTAAATCATATATAAAATTCTCATTAAACTATTAAATCACAATAATTAATATCTTATGTGACTACTGCGGACTCCTACATGCACAGATAGGCACACAAGTATAATAAAAAATGCATAATGAATCTGGATTGACCAATTAGCTAAAGGGTTTATTATTTTATTTAACACGTATACATCACCCATATAGGGATGACACTAGCTCGGTATGAATAACCAAATCACTAACTCTACGTGTCACTATTGAGGATATAAGTCCTAAACAATAAACAACGTGATCAAGTATAGATGCACAATAATAATATAGTTGAAGCAACAATGCACAAAATCATGTAAATAACCACTTAATCAATTTCACCAAAACAATATATTTAAATCATTTATTTGCACCATAATAAAAATGTATTGCAAGAATGGTATAGCTATTTGTAGTACAAATACATCAACTATAATGTGACAAAGTCCATCATATATCCATAAAAAGAGTTTGTATTTAAATGCAGAACAACCAAATACCATTAAAATCTCATAAACTTGGCATAAGCATAATCATTGATCAACTAGCTAATGGAACAATAATCATATCACCCCAAAGGTGTAGACCACTCATGGATCCCAATCAAGATCACTCACAAAGCAAGATCATTAAGGTTGCATCCATTAGGATGACTTATATAAATCAAATGGGAGAGGAATTTCATATACCAAATACATATGTACATACATACATATATATCTGTGTGTGTGTGTGTGTGTGTGTGATTTCTTTTCCTATAAATGGCTACACCTTTTCTGTAAGAATAATAAGCTCCAAAACCACTAAAAGGGCCCAAGCCCAACTTTCCCAAGATCAAAACTTTAAATTTATACTAGAAACCAACAAAATAAGCCACAATAGGATTTCAATTCCTAGTAAAAATAACCAAAAATTGGTTTCTCAAAGCACTACCCTTGAAACTATACATAATATTAGGAAACTACCAATTAAAGGCCAAAGACGAGAAAAATTCCAAGTTTGAGCCTATGATCTTCGTAAGGTCCAACAATACTAGATTTGGTAGGCTTGAAAATTTCTTTGAGTTCTCTTGATCTCTTTGGAAAGCTTGCTTAGCAGGTATGAAACCGCTTCAAAGAGCCACAAAACTATTGAAACAAAGCTATCAGAATATAATAATGGGCTACAAAGGGAAAAAAAACATTGATAAAGCCTTAAGTTTCACAGGTTACAATTGGGAGAATCTAGATCCATAAGTGATAAGAGTAGTGTATTTGCAAGTCATTTTTGAAAGCATGCATATACGAGTGACATGAACAACTTGACTATATGTTTTATTACTTTGGAGTCATCTTGGGTGTATTTTTCTTCCATAGAAGATACCCTTTTTCTTGTTTCTACTTTCTACTTCACGCATTGCAATGGAAGTGTGGGAAACACAAGAGGATTTTGTTGTCAAATATCTCATCCCCAAGAAATCCAAGAATATACTCTATGATATTTGTATTCCATCTACAAGGGTCTCTTTTCAAGTACATGCTTTTAGCCAAGTGGCATAAAGTGTTAGTGGGAATTTTATTAGGTATGCTTATCAAGATTTTTTATGAATTGTGCCCCAAAACATCTCCACATGGCATATCTTCTACAATGTTCTCATCAAAAGGGTCGTTCAATAGTTTTGAGGAATCTCCTAACTCATGAGATTTTCATTAAAGCATCATTTTTACTAGATGCCAAAACAATGGGTTTACAAAAAATGAGGATTGGAATAATATCATGGTTACTCTTCAAAAGGACAATTATTTGATCAAGACTACCACTCATGTTCATAATGAAAAATAGAAAGGTTGTAGTTATCCTCATGATAGAGAAGAAACAAAATAATCATGCCGAAAAATTCAACATGTCAATGATTGTAACAACTAAAAAATGAAGAAAAATAAAGATCAATCCTTACGGTAGGGGAATTTGGATATATATAATATCAATATTGATTTAGTTTATATATTTAAAATTCATTTCATCTAAAATAAATATAATTTATTAACTAGTTAATATTAATACATTTTTCAATAAATAATTATGCTATCTATTTTTTATCAATTATTTATAGTATTTAAAATTTAGAAGGATTGTTATATTTTAAGTTTTAGTTAAATAATTTATTTTTATAACTATTTTATTGAATAAATATTATAGAATTTTATCATATTTTTAGTTTAATATATTAATAAGATTAAGGTAAATTCTAATTTAATATAATTGGTGCAGAACTTTAATAATAATAAATTTTCTTATTTTATATATATTTTCCTATCTACTTAATAATCTTATATTTATGTTTAGCATGTGAATATAATTTTAATGTTTGAAAGTCACAAATGAATAAAAATGGTCTCCAAATCAAAATATCTAGATACAAGCGTCTCCTATTTTCTAAAAAGCATAAATCCATCTTACATTTCCCACAAAAGGCAAGGATTCTAGCTCCTCCAAAGCTCTCGATCACAAAGTGGAAGCCAAAACTATTTAAGGTGTTGATGCTTATGCCAAATTAAAGTTTTAATTTTTTTTACTTTACAATATAGACTTTCATACATATTAATTTATTATTTTATTTTATTTTTCATTTAGAGTTGTAATTTCATAACATAGTCCATTTAGGCTACCTAGTCTAATGGTGACCACCTTTTTTAGGTATTTCAATTTTTTATGTAATTTAGAGTAAATTCAATTTTCCATTTGGTGAGTCAAATTGTGGCTATGATATGCTCTCAATAGTTAGGTACCAATTAGGGTTCTTGTCATTCTATTTTCCCTCTTTTTCTTCCTTTTTTCCTAGGGTTTAAATTTTATATTAAAAAATTGTCAAGTCCATTTAGGACTTAATTGAATTCTTGATCTTTTTGGACTTTTGGAGTTGTGGGGTCCCTATAACATCTACCAACTCCATAAAGTTTGAAAAAATGAGCATAAAGCACTTCAACAATTTAAAGTTTGGCATTTTGGTCTTTCACGGTCAGAAACATTGTAATTCACCTTTTGTTTACAAATTGTCACTACACTCTGAACCTATAAAAGGGAAACACTGAATCATTTGTGACATTCTACGATTTTGTTCATTTTGAGCTTCAGTTATTCAGTAAATTTGGAAATCTCATAAAAAGTATTTTTCTTGTACTTACATCATATCCAATAAAGTTGATTTGCATACCAACTACTTTCTAGGCTCCATTGTAGATTTGTTCTTCTTCCTTTCCTTTTCAAGGTAAGATTTTCTTTTATTTTGGGGTTTTGTTTTTAGTTTTTAAGGTTTATTTTTGTAGTTTTTTCCCTTTTGTTTCAAGTTTTGTTTCCTTTTGTTATAGGGTTTTGGGTTTAGGGTTTCCTATTTTGTTAGTTTTTAGGTTTTTTTTGGGTTTTCCTATTTTTAGATCCTAGAGTTTGCAATTAGTTTGGTATTCTAGGGTTGATCTCTAGTTTGTTGTAGCTTAATACCCTTGTTTCAAAGGTTTGCAGTGCAAACCTTATAGGATGGACTAACTCTAGTTATACGAATTTGGATTTGTCAAATCATCACACTCTGCCACTCTAAAAGGAACACCAACTTTGACCATCTATAACTCCTTCCAATTGGTTAAAATTGAAATTCTTTAGAGTTATTGAAGTGTCTAGTTTTGGACTCTAAAACCCCAAAGGGGGTAACAAAGCCTAAAACCTTGATTTGTCACAAAACATTGTCATTTTTATTTTCACACTTTCATAATTTAATGATTTTGTCAAACTCTGAAGGTCCCAAAGCCTAATAAAACTAATGAGTAGTAAAGTATGCCTATTTGACAGTTTTAGGGGGTTTCATTGGTTCTTTTAGGTTTTTTTGGTCATTTTCTTTCATAGTTAGATTAAGTTTCTTAGTTTAGTTTCATTTTTTCAATAAATTATTGCTGAAAATTGCTTCTCAGATTGTAGAATGTTGAAGCATGAAAATTGTCCTTTCAATAGAGTACCACTACAAAGGCTTCCCTACTTTCACCAAGATAGAAAACTTGCATTGTGAGATCACTGGTATCAACATTGGATGTATGGACTGGAATGCCTTCCTCAAGCAATATGTAGAGCCACATGGTCATTCCTCTAACTACACAACTATAGTTTAGGTGAGGCTAGTCCCTATTGCAATACATCTTGTATCCATCTTGTTACTTGACTTGGTAATGACCCTTATAGATAACTATGCACCAAAAAAAATGGTAGTGAAAAATAGAGCAAGGGATGTGGGCCTTGATACCCATCTGGATGTAATTGAATAAATTTTCCATTTACTGATGGTAGATAAATATTATCCTTTCTATATAGAGTGAGGTCAAAAGTGGTTTGATTACACCCTAAAGGTATATGAACCCATTAACAATCATTATTTGATTTGTCCTCTTAAGACCAATTAGTTCGAGAGGATTCATAAGTGCATGGGGTACTTGAATGATGATATGAGAAATGTTGTCACCCTCTTCAGAAGAGTTTGGGGCTTACCCTAGGAAAATAAGGTAGAACCATGGAGGGTCTTACTCACCCAAAAAATTAGAAACTCAAGAAGGTTATAATAGACTGGGAAATAATAATTAGTAATGACTTGGATGAAAATTGGAGTAGGTAAAGTTCAATTGCAAGTTTTATATGATGTCATACACTGTCTATATATTGGTTTTGCAAGTTGAGTATCTAGGCTTAACAATGAAAGGACCTTTATTAGATTGAAATGCATATCCCTATAATGTCTACCCTTATCTTATAAGAATGATGGAAATTTTGAAAGCAAATAGCCTTGACTATTGTATACTAAATGATGCCTTCATCTTTGTAATCATTAGATTAATTGAAGGTGATTACGCAAAAATTATATTAGATGAAGAAACAAAAAAGGTTCATGAAATAGGGGCATAATATATTCAATTAAAGACCTTTATTCACACCAAGGTAGGACAAAGCACCCTCAACCCAAAAACAATGCCAAGGTATCCTTCTAATGGGATAGTCCTCATGGAGATTGCAAGGCATACTGGGGATGCATATGAGCTAGATAATAGACAATAAGAAAGATTATTAGGACTTCCCAATATTGATCAAGGTCTACTAAGTATAAGACATTAAGATGTACAATTACATTGAGCTAGAATGGCATGAGCACCCCCTATGAGAATATGGGTTCACCAAGCCAAGGTTCGACCCCATTGACACCATCATCAAGATCTTGCAAGAAAATTTTACAAGAACAAGACCCACTTAGAGGATCACTTGATTAATTGTGTTGATGACTACAAGGTTAGGATCTAGGATAATTACAAAATGGATCTTCAATTGGCCAAGGTAGAAATATTTGTACACATTCCTCCTAAATGTTAGGAGGACACAAAATATCTTTGATCTTGTCCACAAAAATGAAAAGGTATATAATAAAGCTATTCTAAATGCAAAGCTTCCCAAGGATGAGAATAATGATCTTGACACATGATAGATATAAAAAAGAGGTGGATTCAAATTCCTTTGAAGAAGAACTTAGTTCCAATTAACTTTAAGGTAGACCCACCTTCAAATGCAGAGAAAGGAAAATGATTGAATGTAAATTGTCCTACCTTTAAAATAACAATCCCTCTTTCTCTAGAAATAGTATAGAGGCATGCCCAAAAGACAACCTACAATCCCCAAAAGAGGTCAAGTGTAGAGAAGAGAAAGGACAAGGTAAACATATGCAATATTGTGTATAATATTTTTTCAAAAGTTTAAGGCATACAAATTTACATTGTAGATGAAAAACCTTCCATAAAACAACATATATAAAATAACTAAGTTAACAAGACAATCATGATAGTGCAAAGAAAGAAGAGAAGCACCCATTTAAGGATCTTGAGCTATAGTTATTTTTACCCCACCCAAAATAATGGTGTTAGCCTTTGTACAATTGTATAGATAGAAATCAAGTTTCTGAATCATCCACCTTGGCATTTGCCAATAAAGAAACCACCAACATTAGAGAAAACAATAAAACTTTTAGCACTACTCGTAACGTAAACAAGAAAACCTAGCAAGATCTCAAGTAGAACAAAGAGTTTCTATAGATCTTTTCAACATATTTGAGATAATTTATTCTAGCTATAAATTTATAGATGGTTGAGATCCTAGAGGTAGTATTTATAATTTCAAGAATTTGTGGTCAAGAATAGAGTTTTAATCTCAAATTTTAAGCCATTAAGACATAATTATTTATACATTTCTTAGGCCATATACATTAGCTAGAATATTGGTATTCAAAAAAAAAATCCTTATTGTAATGAACTCTTCTCTAAGCCTTTAATTGCGCTCATATGAGCAATATCAATATGAACCTATGAATTGATCTCCTTATAGGATCAAAAAAATTAAATTCTAAGTGCATAATGGGTGTAAAGTCTCAGTGGAAAAAGTACAATAATGTTTATTTAGCTCATCAACCATTTCTTGTGTACCATAATTGAAGGAGGATCCCTTATAGCTCCATTGATCTCTATAAGAAGAATAGATTTCTTGCTTGTATTATTAACTGAAGAATGCTAATTTATAGTTTATTGTAATAGAAAATTATTAGCTTTGGCCACTACAAAATAGTTCACAATTTTTTCCCCTTCCATCAGGCACAACCCAAGCCTATGAAACAATTGTGGTAAAATGGGCTCTCAAAACTTGTGAAAGTTGGGCTAGGAGAAGATGGAATTAAGTCCTTGCTATGATTGATTTTATTTGCAACTAGAGATGGAATTTGGTTATAACGGAAAAAAGGAACCAAATTATACATTTTAAAAAGGAAAAACTTTTTGAACCCTATATAGAGGTAGTGTAACAAATGTTAGCTATCTTGGGAAAATCAGTGAAAGGTTTTCTTTTTTAGTACTTAGAATTGTATGGGTTTGTTTGAATGTAGTCTAAAGTAATATCACATTTCTATAACTCATCTTAATTTCAGTTGTCTTTATACGGATTTTGTACCCCTATTCTAATTAGGGTCATCCTCATTACCTTGAATAACTTTGAGATTTAGAGAAGAAAACTATTTTTCTTGAGAGGAATTTTATTTCTTATAGATTTGTGGCTTTCATGTAAGTTAAGGTATGCATAAATAATCATTTCTCCAAGAGAAAATGTTGCACCACAAATACTTGATAATCCAAGATTATCAAGAACGAGAAACTCCATGAAAATCACACAATTATTGAACTATCCAAGCACAACATGCATAGTAGATGAAGTAGCATTGTAAGAAGATTGGAATAGATTCAAACCATGTATATGGAGAGTGAGAATGATCTCTTCTAAAATTATTTACTATACAAGTTGTTACTCAAGTTTTACAACACAAGACCATCTAATTATCCATATTATAGTCTACATAATTTTCTGTTAAAATTATAGCAATTGAAACTCTAAGCAATCAAGAGCCTGCAAAGATCTAGGGGAAGCCAAAATGTAGTGCCTGCCCTCGTTCACATCTTTGCTGGACATTGTTGTTGTTATTATCAGGCTATGTTAGACTAGCTTTATGTTGATGGATTAGTGGTATTGTTTTGAGACTATCAGACATTATGTTATGGATTCAGTTGATATATGATGAGATCATTTAGACTTTACATTTCATGTATGCATGATGATCATTACATTGCTTTCAGTTATTGTTGATGATTAGTTAGATGGTTTATTATCTCATGTGCTTTATTATAGATACTTACCCCATACTTGCATGTGTATGGTGTGCGTGTTTTCTTATTGTATGGTGTTTCTGATATGGTTAAGGAAGGGAGTCATAGTCACCTGCTTAGTCGGGATCTACATGATGCACCACTTCCTGCCATTGCCTGTTTAGCTTAGCATTATATATATTGTATGCACATGCATGGCTTTTTTGCAGGTTGCAGGTACCGGGTATCGACTTCCTAGAATTGCTAGGATGAGTGTACCCTATTATACTATCTCAATGATAAGAGAAGGGAGATAAATTCTCAAGTCCAAATCCCAAACCCTTAAACCAATTCTCCTAGTGAGGTAGGACAAGTATCTGGATATGTTACCCACTGAATGTGTCGGATGACATATTTCGTGATTTTTAACCCTTTAGACTGATTTTGTGTGAATTGCTCTATGATGGGTTTTCATATTTTATCTTGGAGGTCTATGGTGAATTTTCTATTAATTAAGTCTTAATAAATAGATTTAATTAATAAATTAATTATTTGAAAAAATTAATATAAAATATCATGATATTTGATATTTTGATTATAATTAATTAAATGAGGATTAATCGAGAATTAAATTAAAAAAAATTAGAAATTAAAATTAATAATAATTATAAAATAATAATAAAGTAATAGATAAGTAATAATAATAAAAGTTATAAAAATTAAAATGAAAGTTATAAAAATTTAAATAGAAATTATATAAAAGTAAATTAGAGTTATAAGCTTGCATAGGAGTTAACGCACCTTTCTATTTCTCATATGTCAACAACACGGGGGTTAGTGCATCAATTAAGCACATAGTGTCTACAACCCTATGACTCATCTAGAAGGTTGGAAAAGACACATGCTTAGTTGGTGACACCTTCTAGCTATTTCTAGAGGCATTCTAGGTGTTTCCTGAGAGCTCTTTATATTCAGGCATTCCTAGAAGCTTAGACAGAGCATTTGGAGAGCATTTGGAGCATTGAAAGACTCAAGAACTCTGAAAAAGGGAGGAGCTTGCTCTGCGAGTTTTCTGAGGAAGAGCGAATTAGCATCAAAATCCGGGTAGATTCTTGTGATTTTACTTATGCTTTTTTCGCATCTTGCATTCCCTGTCTTCTTCGTGTCTTCCATATGTCTTTTGAGGATTTTCCTATTTTAATTGTATGCATTCTCAATATGGGTAGTTAAATTTATTTGAGAATCTTATATGCATAGATCTGGAAAGAACACGGGGCTAGGGTTTGAATTGTAGCCAAGCCATTAGATAAATTATTGAATAAATCTGAGATCAAAGGTTTATAAGAAAATTCTGAAAATTAGAATTTCTTATTTATTTTTGAATTTGCACACACACACACACACACACACACACACACACACACACACACACACACACACACACACACACACACACACACACACACACACACACACACACACACACACACACACATGTTTATATGCTGTGATATTTGAAAAAAAACTTTGCATGTATATATATATATATATTGAATTAAAAATCGAATGATATTGTACCATGATTGATTGAATACGTTTTTAAAACGTTATTCAAGAAAAACTTGATAAAAATCAAATTCGCATATATTAAATGGCGAATGAATCGCTTATGCGATTTAAAAAAAAATAAAAAAAATGCAAAAGTGGGGGGGACGAGACCCACGCCCCCGTACCCACTGCGGTCGCAGTGTACCTGATGTCGTAGGTACTGCGACGGTAGGGGTACATAGTACCCACTGACATCGCAGGCCCTATGACCGCAGGGTCCTGCGTACCACCGGTGGTACATACTTATATATGTGTGTTGGTATAATAGTCGTTTCATATGAAATCGATTTTCATTGTTATTAAATTTTCAATCGAAATTATTGTAATTCGATTTTTATAAAATGCAAAATTAATAATTATTTATATATTTACATATGTATGTGTATGTGTGTGTGTATATATATATATATATATATACACACATGTAAATATGTTATTAATAAATTTGAATTATTATATAATTGATAAATGATTTATATCAAAGGTTCATTTTTATAATGGTGAACTCTTGTATAATATTCAACTATTAAGATTTAATTAATTGTTTTAAATTATTAAATAAAGTATATGAAATTTAATTGGTAGTTTGGTGGGGAATGTTTTCAAACAAATATTATAATTGGAAAATGGATTTTAGACCTATTAAGGAAAATTTTTATCCATCCAAAACAATACATGTGTTAGGAAAAACGTACAAAATGTTCTTCCATTCATTCTCCAAACTTGGAAACATAAACTGAGACCTCTACATTTAAATTCAAGTTTGTAAATTTAGCAAAACGAAAACATGTGTTTACATTGTGTATTTTTTATGCTATTGTTTTGAGTTTTGGGTTGACTAGTGTTGACCAGTTATAGGACGTCTACTAGAGGCTTGGGGGTGATGTGATTGTGATGTCATGATGATGTTTTAATCTCGATCTTTATAAACCCAACCATGGTTATGTGATGGAATGCTCTATGTAATGTTTGTAATTACTGATTGTTATAGTTGAGATTCTTATGTATGAGACACTTGACTTAACCATTTTTTTTGGTTCATCGATCAGTTATCCTTGGTTATTTTCTAGTCGCCATGATGGGACTGAAATGTGGATTTATTCTTGATGATGTCATGTTGTGACATGTTTTGACTCAACCATTTTGGAGTCTTCGATCAGTATGATTGAGATATATTTTGGTCATTAAGAACCAAAGGATACTTTTGATTGTCAGTGATACTTCAGTTGCCAATAGAGAGCTATTGTGATCATGATTTTCTATGGATGCTTGCTCATGGAGATTTGATGCTTTTATGCATATTTGATGATTTTATTATGGATTATCTTTTGTGATTTTGAGATTTATGATTCCATGAGCTTAGGGTAGGATATCTGCATGTAGTGTCGGGAAGTGGCTTGCAATGGGGGCCGAGGCCCTAAGAGGCTACTAGGGTAACTCATTGTAAGTTGGATTAATAAGTGAAAACATTCACACCTAATACTAATTGAATGAACCTAAAAAGATAAGTGTTTTGTTCTCACCCATGCCTTGAGTGCTTGTACAAACTAGGATGGGAGTAGAGAGAACGCATGGTTGCGACCTTGCATTCCATAGTATGCCTCATCAGTATGAGAGGATACTAGTGGCCGCATGAGATCAGTATGGACCCGTGGAGTTTAGCTAACTGCCAGGGTAACTTGTACATGATATATGCGATGACACTTTCTTGCTTGCATAGTAGGTTCCTACATGTATTTGTGTGCCTCTGGGAATTAGATGTCGGTTTTGTGTTTGGAACCCTTGAGTTAGTATACTTTTAGGATTCCTTGACTTGTAAAGATTTATGCTATGTGTTTTGGATAGCCTGTTTGGGACTTGAGATTATCTCCTCAGCACGGTGGGAGTGGACCACTTAGGTACCACGCGGTCAGATGGTAGTGTTTTTCCAGTCTTATCATTTGAGATTCATTGAGACATCGTGGCTGATGCGTCCTTCATGATGGTAGATATGTATCTTTTCATTGATGAATAGCATATGTTAGATGATGTTATCTTATGCTTATATTTGCATGTTAGATTACTTTCTGCATATGATATAGTATATGTTAGGAGTGACATTCCTACTATGTTAATACCGATGATCTCTTCGGTGCTTTGGAATGTTATGCACAGAGGGATGGCTAGGGCCCACAATGGTCTAATGATGCTATTTACAGTTGGGAGGAACCGTTCACTTAGTTTATTATGTTTAATCTTCTATGATGATGTATCATGTGTATCATGTGATTATCTTTACTTTGATGTATCATGGTTTAGAATAGGATGATGTACCTTATTCCACATATGTATATTCTTTTAAGCTTTTCATGCCCTGTGACATGTACAGTGGATAATTGAGCGTTTAGAAATGTAATGTATAAACGTTGGACTTATCATTATTATTTCATGTGGTTGTTATATTTGATGGATTGAATAATGTTAGTTGAATAAGATGCAGTTCAACGTTAAGGGATCCTTAAAGAATGTAATCTGTTATGTATGTTATGTTTACTTTTAGATGGACATTGCTATTGCTTCCGTTATTGTGTATAAGTTATATGTGTGATTTGCTTTCATGTAAAAAAAAAAAAAAAAATGCTACCAAAGTTAGTGAAATTCTAGGTTAATTCTTTGGATCCCTTGGCGTGGCATTACACAAAATCTATAACAAATGTAAATGGCACACATGAGTAATGAAGGGAAAGAAAACATAAACCTAGAGTTGTTGTTCCCAAGGAGTGTCGTGTTGCTTGTGTATTTGTCAAGATTTGAACTCTTAGATGAGATCTTCACTTAAGAGCAAGCAATGCTTGGCTTGATTGACAAGATTAATCATACAAAAATGCATCCAAAACTAAATATCCAAGTTAGATTTTATAAAGGGCCTATGAAAATGCAACCAAATGTGATGTTACCTATTTTAACATAATAATTTAATTAATTAATTGGCCCTCAAAATTAAATTAAATAATAAAGGGCCTTTAATTTATTAATAAATGTGGGACGTAAATTAATACAGTGACAAAATAATTATTAATGTCAGCCTTTTATAAATTTCTAGATGCTTCCTGAAGGGTAGGGCCTTTATAAGGAGATGGTTGGGCACTGTTGTCATATGGATTGGATTTGACTCTTCTTTTAAATTTCTAGAGGTTTGTGATATCCCCTCTAATGATAAAGACACTTGATATCTTTGTTCATAAATTAACTTGAATAAAAATGACTAGTTAATTATTAAATATTCATTAATTAAATATTTGAGATGCTAATTAAATAATGATATAAAATATTAATAACTTAATTAAATATTATTAAATAGCCAATGAGAAAATTAAATAATAAACTTAAACTATTATAATATTAATAATTATAACATTAATAGGTTGGATTCTGTCCACCAGATAATTACCAAATAGATAGTGGACACCCTTCACACCTTGAATAAGAATATTGTCAATCTGGGGGACTATCTGACTACAACTGGCCTTGGTAGGGATGTGGAGCAGAACACAGAGCAAGGATTCAACTGGGATGAATTTCAGAAAGAGGCTAGTGACCAGGTGAATCAAGGGAACCAGATGAACACTCCTACCATGATTCAGGAGGGCGTGGTCAGTTAGAAGGACATTAATGCTGCAGAAACCCTGTAGGCCATGGACACGGACGACCACTAGCCTATTCACCTGGCTTTTCTTTTCTATCTCTGGCCTTTGTTCTTTGACTTTGGGCCTTCTTTTGTCTCAGACCTTTTGTGGCAGTTTTTTGTTTGTTTAGTCTGTTTCATCACTCTTTTTGCTGTAAAACTTTGGGTTTCAGGATCCCTGTAAAACCTATTTTACTTAATCAAAAACATTAATAATCATAAGAAAGAAAAAAAAACCACTAATTAATGTTGGCTATCCTCTTTAACAAGTCACGACCCTTGTATCAAGGTAATATAAAACCATATTGTGGGGGGATAGAAAAGCATGGTAGAAAAGGTAGAGAATTATCATAAATCATATGATATTGAAAAAAACATTCAATCCTATAAAAAAAGAAATGCATCCTCTTCCCTTTTTATTAGCCTAGCATGAAATTATAGTGATTAACTGAAAAAGAGGTGATTGATAAATTTAGATAGAAATGGGGAAAGATCATAAAGCATAAAAGACATATTGCACCAAGGATTAGGGGGACCCACCAACAAGGTAAATGGAGGTAAAGGACAATTTCAAATATTATAAACTAATTTAGTTATATTATTGTTATTGTATTTGTTGACAATAAATTATTGTGATATTGCTATCAGGATTTAATTGTGTGATTTTTGAGTCAAACTCATTGACCCATGTTTCATGAGTAGTGATTCAACATGAATCCATCTCTACACAAGAGGCGAACAGCGCTACTTAAGTCTGCTTGAGTTGTCTTGCTGTCCCATAGGCTATTTTTGGCCTCGTGGACGTTAAAATTTTATCTATCTATCTATCTCACGAGAATAAATGGAACACTTAGCACGCATTGGATCTAGGTGATGCTCATAGGGGTGAAGCACTGAGACTTCCTGGGAGGTCACCCATACCAGTACTACTCCAGCCTGAGTGCGCTTAACTATGAAGTTTCCTCCATGGTTAAACCCAAAGCTTAAGGGGCTTTCTACTTATCAATTGATGAGCTTAAGGGGCTTTCTAATGAATGGTTCATAAGGCACAACACTTGGTGAAGGTTTTGCAAATGGGGTTGCAAGCTTTGGGTTTAACCATGGAGGAAACTTCGTAGTTTAGTGTGCTCAGACTGGACGAGTACTGAGATGGGTGATCTCCTAGGAAGTCCCAATGCTTCACCCCTATGAGCATCACCTAGATCCAATGAGTGCTAAGTGTTCCATTCATTCTCATGAGAGATGGATTCATGTTGAATCACTACTCATGAAACATGGGTCAATGAGCTTGACTGAAAAATCACACAGTTAAATCTTGATAGCAATATCACAATTTGACTTGCTGTGAAAATTATCTCCTACTTATCAATAAACTATTGTATTCACTTCCACTCAAAATTGAATTAATTTCTACCAATTACAATGTATTGTTTTTTCTAAATGACATATTTCTATAGTTTTTTATATTTATTTGTTCAATTTATATTTTATAAAAAATATAAATGTCAAATATGATTGGTTGAATTTATTTAGTGTTATAGGACTCCTTTTTGCAAAGTTTATTTCCATATTACATTTTTTAGGCAAGATTTTTAGAATGCCATTACAAAACAAATATTAATATTAACTTTTAAAATAAATAATTTTTAATGTTAAAACAAGTATTAGTTGGCTTTAAAATAAAATTACAGACATTTAAACAAGATTGTAAACTCGAAACAAGATCGTAAACTTAAAATATAAACTACTTCTAAACTAAGTGGGAGATGTTTAGCATTTAACGTTGTTAGGAATAATTACATTTAGGTTCTAATAATATTCAATTACTTTCACAACCTTTTGAAAAAAAAAATAGTATTATATTTTTAATTATAATAATGAATACCTTAAATATTTCAAGTAAATTTTTGAAGTAAACTACAAATATATATAATAATTTGTATTTTTTTTATCATGCTTTTTTAGAGAAAGGATATTTTATTAAAAAAATTGGAGGAGAAGCTCTTATAGCATACAATTAAATTAAGGTATTAGAATATAAATTACATAATGATTTTTTATAATATGAATAAAATATTTAAGGTTTTTGATATTTGATAAAGAGGTATCATATTGTATGGTTCAGAAATTATAATGTTTGTTAAAGTTTCACACACTAATTCATTATTTTTAAATAATTTTGGATACTATTATACATTACTTCTATACTAATTAAATTATTTCAAAAAAATATTTTAATATTATATAATATTTAAGTAGATTCTTTATCAAACTTTTATCTCCTGTATTATACTTCTATTTATTTAATTCATTTAATAATTTAATTAAATTTAAGTTATTACAATTTACGGCAAATACAAGTCACTATGTGGCACTTGTTATATTTGTGCAAGTTTTTTATTCACATTATTATGGAATATTGTTAATGTAAGGCCCACACTAGTACCCTATTCTAGATCCTGATGAAATAACAATGTGAGTTATGATTTTAGGAGACTAATGTAGATTTTGATACTCTCTCCAGTAACATTAGGTCGATAAGATAAGACCACATGGAAATGAGATTTAAAATGTTCAAGACAAGAATCTGACCATGAGACACTATGGATGATCTACGAGGCAGTTAGGATAGATAAAATAACATTCAACCTACTAAGAAAAAAAAAACTATTAGTATAGGTTATGATGATAATCAGATACATGGATATGTTTGAAACTTGGTTTTAAATTATTATGACATAATTACTAAAACATTCTAACAGTCTGAGGAGTTAAACTTAATCAAAGTTACTAGTTAACTAGTCCGCACATATCCATCTTATATTGTTTTTACGATTTACTAAAGATGATTCAGAGTTTCTTTGTTAGGTGAAAAAGAGTTGTGATGATACTCTAATTGAAAATGATTTATACTCAGAAAGATTACTGTGGATACGCATATTCAATATTTCAATGTTTTAAATATTTTATGAGAATGATAATGAAATGTTTTGAATATGCACTTAGATGAAAGTTAAATGGAATATGCTATTGCAATGTTTTATTGATAGTACTTAGAATAGAAATGATTAGATGATACTTACTTGTATACGTTAATGAGTAGTACAAGATATTGGATTTATGTTGTACGTGTTTGTATGGATCCTGTATTATCTTATTGGGTTACTAATGTTTAAGTTGAGTGTGCAGGAAAGTGGAACCATGGTGATTAATGGGGGAAACAAGGTTCAATCTTATGTGAACACGGTTAAGCCAAGGTGAATCTTTGGAAGATTCAAAACCTCGTTGTATTGTGTTTATTTCGTACTGTGACTGTGTATGAGTGTTGTAATCAGAGAGCATGGTTGATTAGTGACATGTCATCATAATGTGTGAAGTGTTTTTATGTGCATGTGTGTGTCATTTGACACTTGTATTGTCTATGTGTAAATGACATGTCCAATAGGATTCTTTGGCGTGAAGTCACTTAACCTAAGCCTAACCCTCATTGCGAAATCAATTAAACCACCTTGGAGAGTGTTAGGAAGAATCACCTTTTTGACAGAATGCAAGTTACAAGTGATAGGAATTTTAGAGAGCCTAAGTGATTCTTAAGTGTTAATTTTGTGAAAACAAGTCACCCACATGGTAATAGTATGGGTTGGGGGGTTAAATATTATAATAAATGAGTCTAGGGGACCTAGGGGACCCTCAAAAAGAGTAATTTCCAAGCCAATTCGAAAATCATATTGTAACCTAACTTCTTTCCTCATGACACCACTTGGTTAAGTCCTCATTGGTGGAAAAACACAAGAGTAAAAGAGGTAGGTGAGGATGAAAGTGAAGGTCTTTATAGGGAAGTTATGCCAATCTTGGGGACTCATTCACCCACTCTCTAATTTTAGAGACAACCAAGGAATGGAAAGGAGAAGTTTGAAATCCAAGCAGGAAGAGGTCTTCATTCCATTGCCATAGCTTGTAAGCAGGTTAGTCCTTCATGCCATGCTTTCTTTATATCTTATAGCTGAAATGGAAAATTGTAAGAGTGCCTTTGGTAGGAGTGTTCTTGGTATTCTTGTGTTGTGATAATGTGATGTACTCTTGAAAATTTCTTGTTTTATTTCTACTTGGTTTTGTTTTCTTCTTTGTGCTTAAGCGTTGTTATGGGTGTGGGACTTGCACTCACCCTTGTGGGAAGGGAAGAGGAGTCCAGGGTGAATGGGCAGCAGTTGGATTGCATAGTTGAGGACCCTGGAGTATGAGCTCCATTGTAATATTCATATTTTTCCTTGGGGGAGAAAAAAGAAAAGGAGAAATGGTGAGGAAGGAAGTAATTAAAGTATGGGTTTGTAGGAAGCTAAAGCTGTTGGTTGTGTGTGGTGGAGGATGTTGTGTTGGTAGTGTGTGTGGTGGAAGATGTTTATGAAGCCCCGAAAGGCCATGATATTATGAAGCCCTGAAAGGGCCTTGTATTTTGTTGATTTAGCCCTGAAAGGGCATGATTTTTATGGCAGATATGATATGAAATGGTAAACCTCCTTGTGTTTCCACCTTCACCCAATGTTTATGATTCCATTTGTGAATCATTGTGCAAGCCTTGGTTGGGAATTGTAAATGTGTTG
Source organism: Cupressus sempervirens (assembly GCA_028749045.1). Lineage (NCBI taxonomy): Eukaryota > Viridiplantae > Streptophyta > Pinopsida > Cupressales > Cupressaceae > Cupressus > Cupressus sempervirens. The sequence continues at coordinate 592,350,700 of CM053785.1, read as the reverse complement.
TTAAACTATGATTTTCATGTTGGATTCTTGTTATTATGATGATGTTTGAATGTATCCCCATTGAGCCTTGTTTCCCCTAGCACGGGGGTGGTCTCTTTGAGGCCTAGGTTGGGAGGTGAGCCTCCATGGTTCCCTAGTTGTTCCTCTTTTGTGCAGGTATTCTTTTGGAGAGTGTTGGTAACCTGATGTTATGGAGTCCATTTCTTGCTTAGGAGCAGATGTATTATTATTGTGTTAAGGAGAGAGAAATCCTCCTTGGTTATGCGAAAGAATTTGTATTGTAGAGTGTAGTGTCATTTCTATTTCATATGTTCTTAGGAAGAGAAGTTGATGTATCAGTATTATATATGATTCTTTTGTTGTGTTCAGGTTGATAGAATTCATGCTTGATATTGTATTGAAAGAAAGTTGCAAGGATCATATTAGAGAGGGAATGCTGCATTGATGTTGTTCTATTTATATTGAATAGGAATATGCAGGAAGAAGATATTGAGTATCTTGAAATTACAATAGGACTGAAACTGAACCTTGCCACCTTGATACCTTATTACTCTATTGCATAAGGAATAATTTAGAAGTTGATGATTAATATTGAAATTGTTAATGAAGTAAGGTATGCAATTGATAGAAAGAATGGTAGATAGTTTTAAATCTTAGTATTGAAGGATGTGAATGAAAACATTTGATGCAATATGCATCAGCTCAACACTTCTTGTGTTCTATTCTTAATTTGATTTCTCCAGCATGTTTTTCCATATGTTGTTTTAAATGGAATTCCTTGTTTATATGATCTAATGAATTTATTAAATTGAATGAAAAAAACAAGTTTAATAATTCCTAATGTATCAGTGTAGTAACCCATGGTGGATGACCTCAATTAAGGGAGAAAAAAACTCAAAACAATACATATAAAAGGTATGGAACATTAAAACTAACTAGCTGAAGGTGCTCATTTATCTCTCTGAAATTTATATGGAAAGGTAACTAATTCCCTTCTTCTATTACAGAGTAATATTTTATTGGCTAGGAGTCTACCTAGGACTCTAGAGGAATAAGACATTCCTAGCTAGAAATTATATCAAAATAAACAATGAGCTATAAAACCCAAGTGTCAAATCACTCTCTATAAAGAAGCAAATTAATAAAAATAAAAATCTACATATAATATTGCTAACATAAATGCTATCCCTTATATTCTAAGGCGTCACCTTTTTAATGATGGCCAAAGTCAACAACAAAATCCATAAATAAAATGAAAAAAATAAACAAATGCAACTTGCTTCCAATGCTAGGTGTACCATCTAAGAACATGAAAAGAAAGGGATTTAGAAAAAGTCATAAATTGCTGCTATGTAATGAGAGCCTTGTCACCTAGGACAGCGACATCACCCTTGTACTTTATGGAAGGAAAAAGCATGCTTAAGTGAGGAGAGGTCTTGGGGAACGCACATACTCCTCTACTTGCTCCCCACCTACTTCCTCACTTTCCTAGGCACTCATGTGGGGCAACAAGTTAATGTGATGGAAGTTAAAAACACTTTTTAATCAAACAAAATCTGCCCCAATTCAAACCAACTCAAAAACATGCGTTTGAAAAAGAGGATAGACTTAAATTGCATAAGGAAGTGTGACAAGACAACCTATAGGGATGAAATGATGAAGGACAAAACCCCTAGCCTAGGTGTTTAGTAGGAAGTGACAACATAATAGGACTATAAGGTGATTTAAAAGAAATTGGTTATGTGGATTTGGGCTTAGTTTAATATTATATGATTTAAATGTGATGCATAAG